>WOFM01000403.1:25370-689711 GCA_011428145.1 Ericerus pela
GTGACATTTGTGAATATGGGCCCAGGAGATGTTGTTCACAGGTAACTTTATGGCTTCTCGTTGGTTGTGTGCATGCACCTGAAATTGTCTTCTTTCCATAATATTTGTTAGTTTATTTGTTGATATTTCGATCAATCGATAGGAATTTGTCGATGAATTCTCTTCGATTTGTTTGCGTTTATTGGCATTAATTTGTCGACGATTCAAATGGAATTTGTCGATGAGTCAAATGGGATTCCTCGACGAATTAAGGCCGTTAAATACACCCAAATCCCCTTTGATCTGTGTGTGTTTATAGATATTAATTCATTGACAATTAGAATAGAATTTGTCATTGAATTCTATTTGATTTGTGATGTGAGGCGTACAGAACGAGGATCGAAAGAACTTGAGACTTGTGGTAATATTGAGGTTTATTGCACGAACGAAAAATACATTATTAACAGAATACGAAATGGCGAAGCAACAGCAATGTACGATCGAAAGTAGTAGGGGAAAGCACTTCGTGGTGAGAGTGTACGTATGACATATATATACAGTGATCGTAATGATGATGATGAAGAATGAGTGAAGGTGGGATTTCCGTTACAACACCCCCCTGAAATCTTATCGAATGAGTTCTTCATCATGTTCGACGCTGAAAGTAAAATTATTATTGTTTATATAAAAAATGTTAATATTAAAAATGACATATATGTAATAAAATATTTTCAAAAAAAATGTTGACATCGTATTAATTTAAATATTATGGTAACTCTATGTTTCTAAAAAAAATTTGGTTTGCTGTGCTTCGAGAATAAAAATTCAAAATAAATAAATAAATAAATGGTAAAATACATGCAATAATAGGTTAATATGTGATGCTGAATAATATATGGCATCGAATAAAAAATATTAATAATTATAAAAATATATATAAAAAAAAATAAAAATGGTAACATGCAAAAAGTTTTTCGTATACATTGATGACTAATATAAAATATATTCGGAAGTGTGCTCTGAAAATATTCTCGAACATTTACGTCTATATAAGAATTGAAGAAAGGAAAAAAAATAATCACGATTAAATAAATTGACAAAGGTTTATGAGGCACACGATCGGTTATCAGAAACGTTACGTTTTACAGGTATTATCTGTTGTACATGACATGAAAAGATTATAGAATAATATTCATCGTATCGCTTCTTTATCTTTCGAGTACATCATTGTGTTTGAACTGGCGCTTACAACATTTTATATGATAGAGGAACGTTTTCGACTTATCTTAATTTGCGGTCATGTAATGGGTTTAATCTCTATTGTGTTTATTGTCGTAGAATTACCTTTCATTACTTCGTGTGGGAATATTACGTGTATTTCTCTCACGGTTGTTGAAAAATGTACAGAATTTTTATTATTCGAAATGTAGGGTTTCTACTTGCTTGATTTTCTTGCTTTTTTCTTTGTTAATATTTTCGAGATCTGAAGCATTTATCTATTGCAAGTATTTTCTGGTAAATGGTATTGTTGAGTACTAATTTTGCATTAAATTGAAGGTTATATTTAAGCACTTATTTTCATGTTACGACTTATATTTTGGACTTGGGACGACTTTTATATTATGATGATGAATTCTGAAATATATTATGACTTTGGAATAAACGAATTATTTTTATATTATATTATGTGTAAATATTCGTTTCGTTTAATATTTTGACAACAATATTTTCGAATTTTGATCGATCTAATGATTTTGTCAAAATGTCTGCTAACTGATTTTCGGAGCTTACAGTTCTAAAGAATATTATTTTTTCTTCAAATGCCTCCAAAATTGAGTAGCATTTGATCATTAGGGCTCTTGATTTTTTCTGACTACCCCCTGAACATATTTTTTGCGTTGAAATGTTATCTTCCATTATATCTACGCTTAATTTTTCACCTAAAATTTCATAATTCATATTTTGTGTGACTTTTATAGTATCTAGTGCATCATAAACTGCGATTATTTCCGCTGCCGTGCTAGATGATGCGTGAATAGTTTGTTTAGCACAGTTCCATTCTACTAAATCCCCATAAGAAAATATCATAAATCCTGTTATGGATTTTCCCTTTCCTAAATTATTTATGTCTATATTATTTTCATCTACTTGGGGTGCATACGAGGCATCAATATAGGCCTGTATACCATCCCCTTCTGATTTATATATTATATTGTAATTTTTCGTATTATTAATATATTTGAAAATTCTCTTTGCATAATTTTTTAATGTATTGTTAGAGTTATTTTGGAATCGGGATAGAAAATTTACCGGGAATAAAATGTCCGGTCTTGTAAGTCTCGCTAAGTATAGCAATCCACCTATCATTGACCTATATTCGGTGTCATCTATACCACCTTCAATTTTATCCAATTTTAATCCCGTTTCCATCGGAGTGTTCGTATTTTTCAACTCCGAAATTCCAAATTTTTTCAGCATTTTTTCTATGTGTTTGTATTGGGAGAGTATTATTGTGTTTTGTTCTATATTTCTATTTATTTCTAGTCCCACAAAAAATTTTGGGTTATTTATGATGGTGATCGTAAAATCTTTCTGTAGCTCCTCATTTATTTTTGTAATTGATGACTGCAGGTTCGATGCGATCAATATGTCATCTACGTAGGTTAGAAAATATATTTTTTCATTATTATTAATTAGTGTATATAAGCATCTATCGCTCTTAGTTTTAATAAAGCCCATTTCCCTTATTTTTGCGTCCAACAGATCATACCACGACTTACTAGATGTTTTTAATCCATATATAGATTTTTTTAATTCTAAAACCTGATTTGTGTTGATATTCACACCTTCAGGTTTTCGTATAAATATAGGTTTAATAATTGGTGAATTTAGGTACGCAGTTTTTACATCGTACTGTACCATAATTAATTTTTCTTTATTTATTATAGATAGCAATGATCTTATTGTCCCTATTGATGCTACGGGGCCATGGGTTTCCGCAATATTATATTCGGTTCTATCCTTAAAACCTCTTGCTACAAGCCTTGCCTTGGGTTTTGGATTCCCAAATTCATCAAATTTAATTGTGAATATCCATCTTGTATCTATTAGTTTTTGGCGATCATAGTCGACTATTTCCCACACATTCATATCATCGAGAGAATTAAATTCGTCATTTATTGCTCTGATCCAATCATCTCTAAAAGGGTTTGATTCTATATCAAAATAATTTCTAGGTATATTATCTTCTATATATATTTTATTGTATCTTATATTTATATTCATGATTACAGGATTAATTATTCCCAAATCGTATTCGTAATCTGATGATTTTATTACTAATGGTTTATTATTTATGAGTAATGATTTTATGTTCTGGGTTTCATCCACTTTAACATCACATGAAATATATGATTTTGTGTTGTAGGGGTCTTTAAGACAATATCCCGTATTTGTATAACCCATCATTATATTTTTTTCGGCTCTATGAGCTAGCTTTGGGTCAATTTTATTTTTAGATTTTGCTTTGGCTTTGGTGGCATTTTGCTTTCTGACTTCTACAGGAATATGTCTGTAGGTCAATGCTCCAAAAACTTTTAAATTTTTAAGGTTTGGTTTTATCCCATAGAATAGTTCGTAGGGTGTTTTATATCCTTCGTTTGCCTTTGTGGGGGATCTATTAATTAGATAGGCCGCTGTTACCACAGCATAAGACCAATACTTTATGTCCAGGTTGGCATCAATTAGCATGGCCCGTACTCTCCTCATTAAAGTTTGATTTTGCCTTTCGGCAACACCATTCAATTCCGGAGAATATGGTACCACATAATCCATCGTTATGCCAGCTTCCTTGCAATAATTTAGTATTTTTATATCAGTATATTCTTTGGCATTATCACACCTAATAGTCCCTATGGGGTACTCTGGGAATTTATTTTTCATGGATAATATAATATTCTTAAATTCATTCGTTACCTGACTTTTGTTAACAATGGCCATCACGAACGTATACTTCGAGAAATGATCTATAAATGTTAGGATATATTTTTGATTTGCTACTGAAGGAGTAAATGGACCCATAATATCTGAGGATGTTACTTCTAGTTTTCGAGTAGGTTTATTTCTAACACTATTATGACCCAATCTCGAATTATTAGCAATGCAACATATTTGGCAATTTAAGAAATCCTCATCCCTAAAATTTATATTATCTGGAATGCCTACTGCCAAATTTTTAAGTTTTTGTAAATATCTGGCATTCAAATGCCCTAATCTCCTATGTATAATTAATTTTTTATTAATATTATTATTTATTTGTGGATTTTGAGGTATTTCCTCAATTTCATTATTATCTTCTTTTATTTCATCTTTCTCACACCCCTCAGATGATTCTTCATTATCGTCATCTTCTTGAATTTCTAATTCCACAGTGAAATCATCCCATTCATCATCTATATTCTGAGTGACGGGTGCACATATTATGTTATTATCATTATTATTCATATTATTATTATAGTTTTTATTTTTATTTTCGATATTATAATATACATAAAATATTCCCTCTTCTTTTTTTGCTGTTATTATTATTTCAGCATTTTCAATAAAATATATGTTAGCTATATCCTTTTGTTGATCTATATTGATCATACCAGTGTTCGTAATTTTTATGGCTGAGATGATATCTAAATTTAGATCCGGCACATAATGAACGTCCTTTAACTCTATCAATGATTGAATTTTACTGGAATTCTCGACTTTGATCACCATTCTTCCCGTATGGGTAGCATATAAAAAAGTATTTTTCCCTGCACATTGCAATTTTATTGGAGTCACGAATTTTTTAACATCGACTAATTTATCTAAGTCAGATGTTAAATGCACTTCTGCAGCTCCATCCAAAATTGCTTTATGATTTAATATATCATAATTTTCATTTTTATTATTATTATTATTATTTATTAGCTCGTTCATTAACCATTCATTATTATTTCCATTAAATTTTTTTACCATACAGGACATTTTCACCTGTTGATCCGAATTCTCTTTTTTATTAGAGTTTGGTTGGCTTGTATTAGTTTTAGGGGGATATGTTCCCTGACTATTATTAAAATTATTATTGTTATTATTTTCTTGTGAACCATTACCATTACAATTTTGCGCTATATGGCCAAATTGCCCACATTTGTAACATTTTGGACTATTTTGGTAATAATTTCTATTATTACCTCTATTATTATTGCCTCTATAATTATTACCTCTATAATTTGAGTTTCCTCTATAACCATTTCCTCTGTAATTTCCATTACCATTATTACCATTACTATTCGAATTACCATTTTGGTTTTGATTTGGTTCATTATTGATACCATTATTCCCATTATTATTAAAGTTTCCATTATTACCATTAAAATTATTTCGATTACCATTTGTATAACCATTTCGACCATTACCGTTTCCTCTATAATTATTTCTACCTCTAAAATTATTATATCTTCCCCTGTAATTATTTCTATTATAATTATTATTATTATTTCTGTAATTATTATTAGCTTGACTATTATTACTATTTTGTTTCTTTAGAGTTTGATCTCTGAATTTTTGATCAGAGTCCTCCCTTAATATTCTTTTAAAATTGTCTAAGTTTTTCTCGTTTAAGGGTAAATTTTCATACTGGATTTTTGCAATTGCCTGTTCGTAACATAAGGCTAATTGCAAATTTTCAAGTTCTTCTGATTCCGTGACCTCTTTACCACTATCTCTTACGTCAGTTACTAGCTCATCCCATTTTTTTAGGAATCCCTTCATATTTCCTCCAGGCTGAAATCTAAATTCAGTCCATTTTGCTTTTGCCATATTTGCAGTGACAGAAGTTTTTGTGCCGTAAATATTATCTAATTTTTTTAGCATAAGAATTGCTGTATTGCAATCTCGTATTTGTTTTGTTATTTCATTAGATACTCTTTCTAAAACAAACGCTTTGGCGTTATCCTGCATTTTACAGTAATTTATCATATTTCTATCTGGCCGAAAATTTAAATCATCAATATTGTTTATATATGGCTGTAAAAATTCGTGTTCCCCAAAAATATCATAGTATCCTGCACCTCGGATAGCAGATATGATCATTCTACGCCAATCTAAATAGTATTTCCCATTAAAAACTTTTCCAAGTGGAGCTTGTATGGGTTTAATTTCGTTTGGGGATGCCATTTCTTCTTCTATTTTTTCAAAACCTAACAACTTATTTTCCTTATTACAAATAGGTGCGAATTTTTTATTTTCGATTGATTCTTTTTCTAATTTTTTTATTAAACTTTTTTCTTCACGATTTTCTATTTTATCCAGTTTTTTTAATTTATTCAATTAGAAAAATCTATTCATGAATTTTTCTTTTGATTTTTCTGAACTATAAATTCTATTTGAGAAATAGTTTACTGAGGATTCTGCAATTTTTATATATTTTAGGCTACTAATATTTTCTATTCTTCCTGAAATATCTACTACAAAGGACTCTAATATTATTTCCCCTGTGAAATATGTGACGTAGGGTAAATCGTAAGTTTCTATTTTTATATCGATAACTCTTTCACCTTCAAATTTATTAATTAATTCTTTCAATTCTTCTTCTTTAATATTATATTCACCCAATTTTCCTTCGCACAGACTAATTATTGGGGGCATAAAAATTATTATTCTACCTAGTTCAAACACACAATTATGTACCACGAAAAATAACCAACTTCAATAAATATTACCTTTACAAAAATAAAATATTTTACTTTACTTCATCTGTTGCGCTGACGAATAATCCCAGTTTTCTGTTCTTTGCTGTTGACCGTTGTACTGGCTGCTTAAATTTTGTTTGGAGTTGTCCGAAAAGTTGGGTCCTCGATTTTGTGGATCTGCGATGAGTCCTCGACGACGGGAGCAGTTTTCCTTGGGCTGTTCACTCGATCTCTTTGGCGGTCCTTCTTGGTTTTAGCGTTCGATGACTTCCAGGTTCGGCCGTTATTAAGTCGGGAACTTCAGCTTCAAATTTACAATTTTATTTTTTGAATTTTCAAAAAATTAAAATTAATTAAATTTTGAGTTTAAATTTCTCGAGAAGAAAAAAAAAAAACAATTAATTCTTCATATATTACACGACAGAAAACATGAAAAGATTTTCGCGCAACAGTAAAATAAATTTAACAGATTATTTCATTTGTTTAAAAAATTTTTAAGTCTCTCCTCATAGTTCTACCGCAGCGATGGCTACCATGATGTGAGGCGTACAGAACGAGGATCGAAAGAACTTGAGACTTGTGGTAATATTGAGGTTTATTGCACGAACGAAAAATACATTATTAACAGAATACAAAATGGCGAAGCAACAGCAATGTACGATCGAAAGTAGTAGGGGAAAGCACTTCGTGGTGAGAGTGTACGTATGACATATATATACAGTGATCGTAATGATGATGATGAAGAATGAGTGAAGGTGGGATTTCCGTTACAACAATTTGTTTGCATTTATCGGCATTAATTCGTCGACGAATTAAGGCCGTTAAATATACCTGAATTCCCCTTGATTCTTGTGGGTTTATAGACATGAATTTGTCGACAAATTCCTTTCAATTCTTGTGTATTCAACGACTGATTCATTCACGCGTATAATTATCACAGTGGGATTTAAATTTCATGTTTTATAACAAACTATATGGAAAGAAGAAAAGTTCAGGCGCATGCGCACAACCAACAAGGAGCCATAAAGTTACCTGCAAACAACGTCTCCTGTTACACCTGCCTCAACGAAACTTAGTGAGTAGAACAAACCTACTAAGGTGTTGTAGGATTCAAAATGGCGTATTGCCGAATACGAATTTTCAGTGCTTTTGCCTTTGTCAATGAAAATTGTTTATTACTGTACACAAATGTACCCCATAAAAATTTAATTTAGGCTGGTTATTCTTGATTCTGTTTTGATGTATTCGTTGATTACGTAATTTGCATCTTTGTTGTCTTTTTGTAGTTTTTTGTATCCATCTTTATCCTCTTCCTCTTCACCATCTTCCCCTTTTATCGTTACTCTTTCTTCATTTATCTAGTTCGCGGCATCTTCCTCTTTTCATATAGTTCTTTATCTGTCCATCCCTGTCATGCCAAGCCTTGCCATCACTTTGAGATTCATTTGCAGCTTTATTACTTGTTTCCATCTTGCGTTCGTCCTCGTAGTCGCGAAGTCGTCGCTTGGCTCTAGAGGAGTGAAAAGAAGAGATGAATTAAATTTTACCTCTATTCGTAGATCAGGATTTGTTTTGTTATCGTTTGTTTCAGTGATCTTGATCTAGGTTGCATTCATTCATTAGTGTATTATTGCTTTTTATTTTCTTTGCTATTTTTTGTTGAATAAGTTCTCAGTTAATGAAGTGTTCGACGTTCCATGTTTTAATTAATATTTTGTTATGCTTTCATGTGAAAATTTAGTGTTCAATACGCTCGTATCGTGTGAAATTGTTTCGTTGGTATTCACAGTTTAACGTAATCATCATACTACTGATCGTCGAAGTTTACAATTTGAGATGATTCAGTATTGTTTCTACCAAATGTGAAGTGAAATTGTTCCAATATCATGTAGAGTGTTCGTAGATAATTTCGATGTTCTGTTCAAATTAATGAACGTTCGTCATCGTTTTTCTGTTCTGCCTGTTTCTCCTTAAAAAGTGCTGTGTTAAATTTGTTGTTTTTCTTTGTTTTTCTTTTTTATATAAATTAATGTAATCACTATGACAAGTATTAGAACCATCCCATCTGATAAAGTAAGTGTATATTTTATGATAATTCTATTGATTCTTTGTACGTATGCTTGGTGATAAGGGTTGGTCGATACGAAAGACAGTGCGTTAATGGTGACCATGACCAGTGCTTTATTGGGGTATGAATATGACTTGTAGGTGAATTTTTCGTTTCTTTATTCATACTTGCAGAAGCCATTACTTCAAGAACATTCGAGCTACCAGTTCTCATTCATATGATGTACGTACCATGAAACAATTATTGTGCAGTCACCCCCTTTTAATAACCTATGGGCATGGGGTCGTAGGTAAAGGTTAGATTTTCTTATCAGTGCTGGTATTTCAGTTTGGTTTTGCGTATCAATTCAATTTCGGATTATATGTTTGCTGATTGTCTCGAATTGCGACCATTTTTATATTTTTGAGGGAATTTTAAATAATTTCATGAAATTTACTTCGTGGCTTCAATAGTATTATGGTTCTCTCAGGCTGCTGAAAAGAGAATATTTGCATAGTTGCTAAGGTGGTAAAAATTATGTTTTCATTCGAAATTTTATAAAACTCCTTGCAACAAACCCATTTTACATGAAAAAATGCCATTAAATACTTCGCTTATTCTGTAATTTCTTTGAGAGTAGACGAACGTTTATGGTACAACTATATTTCGAATTTATTGGACTTTTTTTATTTCCTTTTTTAATGTAATTTATGACTGGTAATTGACACCCTTCTAGTTGAAAATAGAACCGAGAATGATTGGTTTTATGGCAAAGTCATTGTTGGTTGTTGTATGCGTTTGCTTGTCTTCATTAAATCGTAGCTCGTTTGTTTTGGAGAGACGTTTAAATTGTTCAGGATATTTTTAAGTAAGCTTTCTTTGGAAAATCTATTTATTACGCTTGGTGTGGTATTAGCCCCCAGATTTGCGGGTAGGTACGTTTTTCGTTTCATGACCTCAGGAAAATTTTGGCACCAATAACTCAAATTCACACACACATATATATATATACATGTATAAATAGATTTAAGTCAATTTTTTGTTCCCACGGTACAGGTCACAATTTTTGTCCGATAATCACGAAATGTAATACGAAAATTCGTGCTAAGCTAAGGACCAGACCTAATGATTTTGTGCAGATTGGCCGTACGGTACTGCCGGTACTACCATTTTTGTTTTTATTATGGCTATAAAATGCTCAATTTTGCACCAATAGTCACGAAATTCCAAATAATTATTTATTTTAATTCATTGTAGTACGCTTCTCATTTCGGCGCGGATCAGCCGGACAGTGCTTCCGGTACTGCTATTTTTGTTTTTATATTGGTCATAAAATGCGGAATTTTGGAACGATATGTACGAAATTTAAAATAAATATTTGTTATAATTTATTGTAGCATGCTACCAATTTTGGTGCGGATCGACCGGACGATACTTCTGATAAAGCTGTTTTTGGCTCTTTTTTTCTAATTTGCAAGAACTTTTCTTTTTATAAAAATTAACCACTTGTTAATATTTTTTTTTCTTATTTCATAATTTTATTATATTGCTATAGTTTTATTTTAAATTATTTGATTATGTACCATACTAATCATCTTAATTAATTTTTCATTTTTTCAAAAAATAATGCTTTTATATTTCACATTGTATAATATTTTGAAGCAGCTAACACATTTCATACAATCAAAACATACTATTAATGCATATAAACTTACAGACAATAATGTAATCATCAAAATTCATAATTCTTTTTCTCGAAAACCTACTTTTTCTAGCAAGGCTTGCTGCGATGGAGTTTTTTTTTTTAATGAAACGAGCTTTTTCCCAATTATAATTTGACTTTATTAACACACATCAACACCGCAAGGAAATACTGGGTCGGAAAGTTTGAGAAAAATCTTGGGAGTTTTATTATGTCGCTACGATGCTGCTCAGCATGTATATACTTATATGCTAGAGCATTTTGTTTGTAAAAATATTATAGCTCCGAATTCAATGTTTCAAAATGTATGAACACCTCCATAGTTCGTCAAAATTTATGTGAAGGACGCTTTAGAAGTGGAGAGCTTTTCGAAAAAAAGTGTAGTGAGCAAATTGATCAAAAGTTCTAATTTATCCTCCTCAAAAACTGTATTCATCGACGTTATTCATGCCGAAAGCCCTGTGGACTGGACGAATTTATCCAATTTAGAATTACCAATGGGAAACCAAAATTAATTTAAATAACAAAATCAATGCAAAATTCGTACGTTGTACCCCAAAAATTCTCAATATAAGATGAGTTCTTGAAAACGTTCGTTGCTCGCCACTCACTCGTGCGCTCTTCCTCTTTTATTCTTTGTTTGGAATTGTGCGAGGGGAAGATATGAAAAGTGACTGGGGAACTTGATTGCAATACGTTACATTTCATGGCCAAAATTCAAAACTGCGAAATTTTGGTAATATTCGATCAAGTGATTTCTAAAATTACCAAAAAATTTAGAACCAGTGGCTAAAAAACGCATAGAAAAGCAGTAATAGTCGCCGCTAAAGTGGATTTAATCAGTGGAATTAATTCATGTATTCAAATTTCGAATGTACTCATTATTTTTGAAACTTCAAGATTTTTATTCTTTTTTTATCAAATTTTCGAAGAACAAACAAATAAAAAGACAACACTATAAACAAGGCTTTTAAGACATAACATTGACCAAAAATTTCAAAGTCTTTGCCTCACAGTCAAGTTGATTTAGTGGGTAAGTGATGAATAATTCACCAACTAACACCATGAAATGGAAAACTGCTGAAATTGAAAATTCAGAAGTTCGTAATTATTTTACAAAGAATTAGTTATACAGATGGGTCATCAAGTGGCTTCACCCATTTTGATTTGAAAAAAAAGAAGTAAATTTCACAGGGGATTTGTGAATGATTGATGTGTAAACATAATAGTGTGGTTGTGTTGCGCACGTACCTTTGGCTGTGTAATACTGGACCAGTAAAGCTCCATATGAATAATGTAATTTTTAATGTCAAGACATGCCGGCGAAGAAGTAGGCAATCCGAGCTCACCTTTTGCATATATTCGACGTTCTGCTTGAGTTCACCAATTTAAAATAAATCTGATAAAGACATCCCTTAAATTCACAAGAATAGTGTACATAAACACAAAGCAGAGTACATCAAAAGGTCCGCTCTGTTTGCTTATTTGGCGCTAGCATGTTTAACCAGAAATCATATTTCTTTACTGATCCAGTCAAAGGCACATATATAAACACACACCTACACACCAAATAACACAGACAAACGAGAATTACAATATTGAGTTGCACGAGTCGCGAAAATCTGACTATCATAATTCTCATTTTTGCCCCTACCATAAACTGAGTACTAAGATTTTTACACATCAAAAATTCAGCATTGTATAAACTGTATGACTTGCTCATTAAGCCAGTCCCACACGATGCGGGTATTTGGCAAACATTCGGCATTCGTCTACATTCGCGCATCGTGTGGGAGAAATGCCAAGGCGAATGTTCGGCATTGCCAAACATTCGCCGAACATTTGTCTGGAGCCAGTCCCACACGATGCGCGTATTTGGCGAATGTTATTTGGCAAATATTCGGCCAAAACATTTGCCTCGCTGCTTTGCGGCTCCTAGATTACACCATGGATATACGAACTTATTCACGCGTGTCATGTAGGAGCCATCTGCAAGCATTCAAATATTCGTTATCCCTTTGACTCGTGAATTATTTACCGACAACTGCTGGAACCTAGACGAATGTTCGCCAAATGTTCGGCAATGCCGAACATTCGCATTGGCATTTCTCCCACACAATGCACGAATGTAGACAAATGCTGAATGTTTGCCAAATACGCGCATTGTGTGGGACCGGCTTAGGTTCCGGCAGTTGTCGGTAAATAATTCGCGAGTCAAAGAGATGACGAATATTCATCATACATATTGAATGGCTCCCACACGATGCGTGTGAATAAAGACATGTCTGAACTTGTTCATTTTTTTTTTTTTTTTTCGATGAAATTTCGCAGGGTAGTTTCTGAAATTGAGATAATATTGTGTGTGCGATAGGCCTACTGTGAACATCTGGTAGTGTTCATTTTTCGCTTGTGTTTTGTGTTTTGATAAAGTTAAACTGTTGTGAAATGGAGTGGAGCAATGAAAAAGTTTTCGAGTTTCTTACATTGTATGAAGCAGAACCTGTCATATGGAATCCGAATCTCCAGGACCATAAAAATAGGAATAAAGTTCAAGATGCCTGGGTTCAAATTGCTGTAGATTTCAGTGACGAAGTAACTGTTGCCCAGTTAAAAAGTAAGAAAAATTCCCTCATGGCTATATTCCACCCATTACACCAGAAGGTCAACGACAGCAAGAGAACAGGCAGTGGCACAGATTCTGTTTTCAAACCAAATTGGTTTGCATATGAAAGGATGGCCTCATTTCTACGATCAAATTATAAACCAAGGAACACTATCGATACTCAGGTATGTTCAGTACATTTTATTAGTAAGGTATATACAGTATACAGTATTAAAAATGAAAAGCAGATCATTATAATTAGTTACACAGATATAGATGTGTGTACATGAAATATGAAGAACTAGACAACCTTCATGATATTATTGGGAAAATTACAAGAAGTCAATGTATAATAGGTTAACAGTATTTATCTTGCCACGATAGTTTGTTCTCGAGAAAATAATTACAAAAATGTTCACGTACTGTCTGAGCATCTAAGCTTGATTTTCTAGGTATTTTTTGTATGGGTAGTAGAGATGTTGTACCAGTTGCTTCTTTTTGCCACGAACCTAAAATAAGTTCTTCATCTTCAGTTTCTGTGTCAATAGCGTCAGTGGGTGAATACTTTGAGGACGATGTTTCACTATTCCATAAGAAGTTGTAGAGTAAAATACATGTCATTGTAACTTGAGCTGCTTTTTCCGGCTCCAATAACATTGGCTTTCGCAATACTCTAAAAACTGAAGACATAATGCCAAAAGCATTCTCAACAACTCTACGAGCTCTTGAAAGATGGTAATTGAATGCTCTTTCTCTACTTCCCTGATTGTAAACACCTGCATATGGTTTTAGTAAAGTTGTACTTAGAGCAAATGCGCCGTCTCTAAGAAAAACGTAAGGTAATTCTACTGCTTCCCCTGCAATTGTAATTTTTTCCATTGGTGGAAGTTGCAACTGTCCACTTTGCAGTCTGTGAAAGAATGATGTGTTACAAAAAACTCCACCATCACTGATCCTTCCCTGGCAACCAACGTCTGCGAATATGAAATTATAAGATGCATCTACCACAGCCATTAGAACAATACTGAAAAACCCTTTATAGTTGAAATACTCTGATCCCGTATTTGTGAGGCATTGTAAAACTACATGTTTCCCATCAATTGCACCAACAGCATGGAGAAAACTCCATTTCTTGTGAAACTGTGCAGCTACTTCTCGCCATCCCTTAGCAGTTTCTGGTGTCTGAAATAGAAAGTGTGATCATCTCACATCACTTGTAGCTACATAGACAGGTACTATCGAGTTTTTAATGACACATATTGTTTCCAGGATATGGAAGTCCATCAAGATCTAGGTGAAGAAATTGAGCATGATCCAGATGAACCGAATGAGGTAACACCTGTCACAGGAGGCACTTCTACCGCAGTAGAGACAAATAATTCTACTACTAGTGGGAAGAACTGCACTGACGAAGGAAGAAGGCAGTGGAAGAGAAAGGACAGCATGGATGCTGCTGTTGTACAGAAGATGGATACGGTCTACAGCATTATGACAGAACTTGCTTGAATGTCGCAAAGGAAAGATCAGTGTGCGTTGTATGGCGATCTTCTAGCTTCCAAACTGAGAGCCTTCGATGAAGATACACGAGACACAGTTATGCAAGAGATAAACACTATAGTTTTTCATGCCAAAATGAAAAAACGAACTGCAGGGGCTTCTTTCACAGCTTCTCTTTCATGCAATCCTTTGCAATATGAAACACGGTACTATTCACCAGCTTCTTCACATAACTCTGATCATTCACATCATTCCTCTTCATTTTGTAACACTTACTCACCTCTCACCAACGTGACATCCCCTTTACAAATAACTGCAATGGACAACACTTCTGCATACTCACCTCAAAACACTGAAACATGCCCTGCCAACTTGTCTCCATACACTGAAACACACCCTACAGACTTGTCACTGGGCACCTTTTTTTCCACTTATTCAGAGTTTACAGCTTAAACATTTATTGTACAGTACTTGTATATGATAATAAATTGTAATCAATTGTTTAGTTACCTTTACTGCATCTTTCAGAACGTCGATCAGAACAGAACATACTTCATGTACAATATTTAAGATGAGCTGGTTAGAAACTTTAAATAGGTACGACAGACTGCAGAAACTGTCTCCTGTTGCTAAGTATCTCAGAGTTATCGCTAGGCATTCTTCAGCTGGAATAGCTTTTCTCATTTGCATATCTTTCTTTGCTATGACAGGTGCTACTTTATTGAGGAGCCATTCAAAATCTTGTGCAGACATTCTGCAAAAATTTTCGAACTTTCCTGATGGTTCCCATCTTAAATCGTTGCACATGTCTGTCCCACTGTATCTGTAATTTTCACATTTCAGTTTAAATAATTACTCTGTGGAGGAAAGTACTACGTAGGTTATGAAACTATTTGCGAAAACAAATTACCTACTTCGACTTCCATGTAATGAAATTATCCACCATCTTCTTTTCCTTGGTTTCTTCTTTCTCCTATTCTTCATTAGTTAATAGCCACATTTTATAACTACGCAGGCAGCAGCACTTAGTAACGCTGCTTCATCGGTATCATCCATAATTATATAAAAACTGCACTTTTATTTTTTCGGATAAATGTAGGAGACACTGCAAAGCAATACAAGAAACCCTGCGCGATTGTTCGGCACATGTGAACAAATATTTGTGAATCGTGAAGTTTGTATATTTGTGGTATAGTGTAGGAGCCGCAAAGTGGCGAGGCCAATGTTTTGGGCGAATATTTGCCAATTAACATTCGCCGAATACGCGAATACGCGCATCGTGTGGGACCGGCTTTAGTCGAGGAAGATAAGAAAAATGTTTTGAGAATCACGTTTTTGTAGAAAGGATTAGATTACAGTGGCATCGTTTTTAGTTGACTCGACATCACATCACAAGCTATAACCTTTCATAAGTCAAATTGAGGCACATCGATGTAAATATCATACAGTAAATCTATTGATTCGCAGGTAGGTAAAGGCTTCGCTGTGAACTTTGTCCAAAATGTGGGACAGCTCTAGTTATAAGAATATATGTAAGAATATGTATTCACATTCTTAAAATAACCACAGTTTCTGTCTGTGTTTCGCACTCGCTGATATAGTGAGTAGCAGAGATCTCTCATATATATATTAGATTTGTATCATATTCATCTATTGATGGATTTTAAGTATGGAAAGATGAAAGATGTGTCTACATGATTCTTCATTATTTTCTAAAGAGCTTACAAATCCATCAATACATGCCAAGCTAGTGGGATGATCTTGAGGAAGACGGAATGCTAATTAGTAAACGATCAGCTCAGTTCTTTCCCTAGTGCGGCTCCCCCTCGAAGAATGGGGATGTAAGAATATGTATTCACATTCTTAAAATAACCACAGTTTCTGTCTGTGTTTCGCACTCGCTGATATAGTGAGTTGCAGAGATCTCTCATATATATATTAGATTTGTATCATATTCATCTATTGATGGATTTTAAGTATGGAAAGATGAAAGATGTGTCTACATGATTCTTCATTATTTTCTAAAGAGCTTACATATACTTATATTATCTAGATATTTCGCGTTAGGCCCAAGGAAATTCGTGTAAGGTGATGAGTAATTTCCTCATACCGAATCCTCTGTAGCTGATCAAATTAAATGACTCAAATATCCCAACAGGCTTGGAGAAATAGTATTTTATTATCAAAACGTTATATATACCTATTTATGACTATCAAAATTTTCTTGTTCGTTGCAAAATTCGAAACATAATTTTTGAATCGATAATTTTTGATCTTTCATTTTTTTATTTTGTAACTACGAAGTGCGTCCTAAGGTCTCCGATTTTGGTGCTTTACCATTCAAGTTTTACAATCGAAAGACTGTAGGTTTCAGACCAGCCGCCGTCATATTTTCGACCCAAAGTGGCTGAGTGTGTTCAGTTTAAATTGGTGCCCTAACTATCCTAGCGTTTAATTGAATAATTTATGCTGGGAGACTATTGGCCACCAAATTTTGACCATGCCCTTGCCGCCATATCCATATCGAAAATAATCTTTAGATTCTGGGTAAAATAGTTGCGTTGCCATAACCCTGGATTTTCCCTCAACCTCATAGAAATATGTAAAAAATAAAACTTATTGTGAAAGTGAATCTTTATTGTCATCCTAGTCGTCGAAAGTTTTCTTCGAAGGACGAATATAAAAGTTGGGTTGTAAAGAATTTTTTCGAGTACTCTTGCAAAGCTACAGCATCATTTCAACGGGGCTGTTCAATTTTCTTGTAAATTTATTCGTTTGTTTGACGTTTATGAACGTCTTGTTGAGTATTCCAAGTGATTTTTCTAAAATACAGAGACTTTTTTAACGTTGAGATTAACAGCGATCCAGTCCACTAAATTTTATTCTCAGCTACATTGAAACACCCACAGTTACCTTCTTTTCTCTCGTTTTCAGAAGCATTATCACAAAATGTAATGGTAAAAATAAAATAAAAAATGAAAAAAACACTTTTCTACCTAGTCATGTGGAACGTTTATAAAAAGATAGACGAAGAAAAGAAAAAGTGTACCTTAGCCTCCGAATTAACAGGCTAGACACAGGCAGTTATTACCAGTATAAATTTCATTCTTTCTAATTTATTCGTGGCGTAGCACACAATGATGGCGAACGATGTACGATTTTCTTCTTCTTTTTTTTCCTCCTCTCACTTTCTATGAAATAGACGGGTGTGGAGGCGCTCCATTACAAAGGAAATCGAACATCAAGTGTCTTTTTTGACCGAAACCTTTTCGACAGGGGAGAAAATAGATGATAAATAATTTCAAAGGAATAGTTTGATTAGGTAGCAAAAGCAAAAAATAAAAAAAAAGGGAAACAGGCAGCTGACAAATACAGATGCATCTTTTTCTTTCAAATCCGACCCGGTCGAGTCTAAAATGATTTTTGGATGGATAAAATCATTTATAGAAATAGAAAAATATCGTATTGTATAACAAATTTGTGTTTAGGAGTAGAAATTATTTTTGAAAAAAATACAGTATTACGGTACAGTCCCATTTCATGAGAATGTTGCATTATGAGAATTGTAAAAATAAATAATAAAAAAAATTGAATAGAAGGTGCAAAAATTATGGAATGCGGAATGAAATGCAGACAGGTGAAGGTTTCTACGGCGGTGAACCTCGTAGAGGTAGACGAAAACACATTATAGTCTTTCTTTAACTGAATCATATCCTGTCTGCGAAGAATTTATGTTATTTTTGGTGCGGGGGATGAACCTTGATTTATTTTAATCCTAATCGACTCGAATTCGATTGAATTTTTTCTAACTTCATTCATAAGAATTGTACTTCTGCGTATTCGAATATCTTTTTTTTGGTCGAAGTTATCGTATAATATTTTGTATATTGTTGTCTGTACGGCAATTTATTGTTATTATACAAATATGATTGTGGTTATCATCGAATCATTAATATACGGATAGTGTTGACAAAAATATTTGTTTTATAAGTGATTAATTTCGTGTGTAGAGATGGAGAATTTATGGAAAACGTGATGATTGCTTCAAATTTCATTGTTTTGGTATATTGTTGACCACTTTCGAAACGAAACATGAACGGTTGATGCATTATCACCTAAATATAATGAGCCAAAATTCTTGTCGGGGTTTAGAACTTCGTAATTTTCATTGCATTTGTGGGACATATTTTCATTGAAAAACTACTTTAATAATTGAAACACTCGGCAAAGAAATGGCCAGTTGTAAAAACTGAAGCTGATCCTTCTTTGTGGTATTTTAATATAGGTCAAATAACTCGCTAATCATAAGTTTTTCATCGAAATGCCCCAAAAGATGAAAAATTGTTGTAAATGAAAACGTTTTGTAATGGACAAATATATTGATTCTACGCATTTTAATAAGGTTTTAGTCCATATGATGATGTGACATTGAAAAAAGAAAATCTGTGCCCCATTCCTGTTAAATATAGTAAGAAAAATAAAAACTCGTGAAAAAGTTAAAATAATGGACTTTTCTCTGCATTTTTTTGAAACTTTGCGAGAATGATTTTGAAATATCATGTTTTGCAACATTCAGTCCTTAAACGGACGTTTTTGTGTGAAATAGGTGATTTTGCCTTGATGTTTGAAAGAAAAATTTCGCGTATGCGGAGCTAGGGAATTAATTAGATAATTAAATTCCTGTGATTGTTGCGCATGTGCACGGTGTCGTAGCCGATATTATGAAATTTCTGCATTTGTAAAAAACTGATTATCAAGTTGCCACTACAGTTGAACACATCTCAATTTTAAAACAAACCTCTTTTATTTCACTCGATGATTTCTCAATCTCTATTTAAGCTAGAAAGTTAGGGTTGGTGTTGCTGAAAGAAGTATAAAATTGACAAAACTTCCATATAATTTTTTAATCTTCAGCCACAGATTTATACATTATGTATAACATAGATAAGTAACTTGCCTGCTTTCACTACATTGAGCTGTGACCCTGATAGTGTGTTGTTATGTTGCGTTGATTCCTGTACAGGTGGCCAAAATATTGTGTACAATGCATTTCTTATGGATAAAAGGATATTTTGAAATAAATGTTTATCAATGTGTGTTCTGATGTCATATTTGGTGTGGATGTTCTGTCAGCCTTCAAGGTTGAAACCAAGATGCCAAAAATTATTGTTACAGGGCAAAAAAATGAATTTTCTTGTAATTTTTAATGAGGTAGTTTGTATTTATAACTTATACAAGTTCTTATCAGTTTTACCTTCTACCTGCTGATTAAAATTTGTCTACTTTGGTGTGATAAGGGGAAGAGTAGCTTGCTGAAAACAGGTAGGTTACCTATCAAGGTTATATAGTGTATATACATCTGTGTCTTCTGCTAATTGAAAATAAGCAAACAGAAAAAACGCTAATTAATGAAAAATTGGCGGTTTTGGAATCTGGAAACTGTGCGCAATATATATTTCTACTTTTGCCTCATTTGTGGCATTTTTTGGAAATCTGTGATTTTTTTCTTAAGTAAGACTAGGTGTAATATATATTGTATTTAATATGCAAACATAAATTTGTATAATGGGGCAGTTTTTCGGCTGACACGTATTTGAATGTGAAGAAAATTTCTTAATTTACTTGAAATTTCTCCTCATTCCTGTATTACTCTCATTCCTTTTTTTTGTTATTGGCGAGTATTGTTTCTACCTTTTGCGTAAATACATTATATCTTTAGGAAAAAACAATAATAATACTTTCTTGTACCACGGTGGGGTCTATTAATTTCTTATTATTTTACATGGAAATTTTTCTCAACTATAATTATGAAGGAAAATAATGTGAAATTTTTTTTCTGCCATAGTAATATTTGTTTGAAGGATTTTTAACTCTTCAGTTGAGAACTAAAGAGAAGAAAAAATTGGGGAAAAAATTGGCCATTGTATCGAGAAACTCCTTATCATTGCGGAGCATTGGCTCTTTATCATATCGGAAGAAGGCACGGTTAGTTTACATTTCGTCCTAAATCGTGAACTGTGATACGAGTAATTACTTGTTTCGGCTAATTGATTTTTTTTTTAACCTATATTTGTGAAAAAAAAAATTGTCGTCGTCAGTTCGACGATCATGAATTCAGAACGAAGGGATCGTCGATTGTGGTCACAATGACTTGAATGTTTGCGGATATGTCAACTTAGGTGAACCATCCATGTGTTTTTTCCTTTTATATCCTGAATCGTAAGTTCTGACCTTAATCACATCCGAAGACGTATAAATGAATAATAATTCTGTGTAAATAATTCTGTCTGCTCATATCGTTTTCGGTTCATTGTTACTGCCTTTTGCCATCATTTCCTGTCTCGTTAACTCTTTCTCTGTTTTTTGTGACGTGATATTCGCGATGACGTTTCATTATGTCATCATCATTGTGACTGGAAGGTGGTGACAGTCGAACCAACGCATGATAAAAATATCGAAGGGTGAATGGAGATGGTATAGTTTTGATTTTCTTGTCTTTTATATACATAGGTTGTCACTTTTCTTTTCATTTTAAAGTTAGAGCCGACGTAATAAGGTGCGGAAGGTATGTGGCGTTATAGTGATTTCAGTAATTTGATCGATTAAAAATTACAGGTTTGTTCTGTTTGTCAAATTTTAGTGTCAGGATAAGTGTAACACCGAACAACGGGCAACGGGTTAGCACCAGGTTATATGCGAATTATCAGGGGTTACTTCAAAAGACACCATAGCGTTGAAAAAGTATTGATTGAAAAAGAACCCCTGAGTAAAACCGCTGACACCAAACTCCTCTAATTGCTGATAACGAATTTTTTTGTTTTTATCAGTGTATCGCAGCATATCAACTAATACAAAACTCTCTAACTCTGTGTTGATTTCTAGGGATTGAGAAACGAAAGCAGAAGCTGAATTTTTTGGAAATGAAACCATATTTCTTTGCACTGAAAACTGAAATAAATGGAAACATCAAAATAGAAGCATAATGGAAACCGAATGATAAATTGTTTCCCATTTCCTTTTCTCACCTGATTAATTTTTGATCTGGGAAAAAAAATTTGAAAAAATATAAATATTTTTGGGGAAATATGAAAAAATATTGATGTTTCTGGAAAAGTATTGATATATCGATATTTGAATAGGATTTGGAAAATTTTAAACCAATTCAAAAAATTTTTTCGAATATTAATGGAAATGGAATGAAAAATTTTGTTAAAATCAGGAAATGTAACGGTAATGGGAACCAAAATGATGGAAACAGAAACAATAAATAACTAACATTATGGTAAATTTTGGAAACTCAACTAGTAAAAACAAAATGAAAAGAGATAGCGTTTCTCAATTCCTGCTGATTTCTTACCTCTACTCGTTTAGCAAATATAAATTTACTGACTCAGTGTTACCCTCATGTACAAGAACAATGCCGAGTTGATAACCTTCCGGTGTTACTTTGCCTCAAAAAGAACTCAAGATTTACCCTAGTGGCAAAAAAAGTGCGTTTAGAAAAAAATTGATGTGCGTACTTAGGTATGTAAAAACAAACTCCATTCTTGAAAAATATTATTTTTTTGGCTTCTACCGCAGGTTATCTTTTTTCGAATTATTTGATCATGTTTGAAATACCGAAGCACCTCAAGAATTGATCGGAAGTAATCGAAGAACCCACCAAACAATGATTAAGTCGATTTGGAAGAAAAGAAAACTAATATTTCAGTTAGAAGATTTATTTTACATGATTTGTGCTCACCGTCGTCGATCATTACCGTCGTAACTTCTTCACAAGATTTAGCTACTCATTACTCCTTCCCCGAAAGATGGTTCTCTGTTTTTTTTTTTTTTTTTTTTGTTTTTTTCTGTTTAAGAACAGGTCAAAAGTCGTATATCCGACGTTTTAATTCACGTTCGTAAACGAGCGAACCGGTTTTATTTTTCGTTTGCGGTGTGGCCTAATATAATTATTCCTCGTAACGTGATTTCTCACTCGTCTCCAGGGATATATTATTAAATTAAAAGGGGAAAAAATGGAGAGAAAATGGAAGAAGAAAAGACGAACGCACGATTATTACAGTAATCCAAAATATTCTTGAGATTTCATCAATGGTGTATAATGTTTTCCCCATACCCTCTTTATCGCCGATTTTGGTTCTGCATTACCATATTATTATTCGTTTACACGTTTTGTATGCGGTGCATAATAGAGGTCTATGGTGGTGTTGTGCTCCACGATTGTGCCTTCAAAACCGTATACAAAGTATCGCGAAGGCTCAAAAAAATTATTTTAAAATCCGTCCTCGCTCGCCGATGAGTAGCAATATTTTAACCCATCGGGGTGTCCTAAAGCAACCAAACTTTTCCGCACAAAGGCGAAGGTATCGAGTTTTTTTTTTTTTTAACAGTTGTACGAAGATCTGCTCTCGTCTTGGTCTTGGTGTGCGCCTTGAGCGAGAATTGTCGTTTATCTGAAGGAGTGGTACTCCGCAACTGACCTCGAATACTCTCGAAGTGTGAGAACGCATTTTGTGTGCAGTTCTTTGGAACCACACGTAATGATGGAGCATTGTTACAAGTAGGTATGTGCATGAAGCGAGAAAAGGTATATGTATTCCCATTTGTAAAGTTTGGGCGGATGCTTCGTTTAAAGGAACGAAAATAACAGCAGCCAAAAAAAATAAATAAAAAATAGGTGAAAGTTACTCCCTAATTAGATTGTCATTTCAATGTTTTGCTCGGTTCATTCGTGAAAGTTGTACCTACTCTTGTTTGTTTGAATTATTTATCATAGTGCAAATATTATTTTTGTAAAATGACTATCGTGAAAAATTATTTTTACTTCGTTGTCGCTTTTATCTGGGTACGTAGTCAAAATTTTTCATAAATTTCGTTACGTCAGGAATAATTGTTTCCTTCTTCATACAGTTTTTAGGTGGTTTTAATCGCCAATTTTAACATCTACTAGTTTACTCTTCTCTCTTTTGAGCGTTATTTTATTTTCAGTAAGCCGTTTTCGATCACTAAACTTCATTAGTTAATCGTTAAATCGTTAGTGGGAAACTTGTAAATTTTTAATTAATTTCAGGGACGAGTCGTAAACTTGTTACCGTAGAAATATTGCCTTCTTTCGTTATTGCGTAAATATTGAACTATTTTGAGTGAATGGGTTTTCACGTTTTTTAGCGTTTTTGCTGGTAATGAGCAAAAAGAAGATAAGATCAAGAGACAGACCCTATTTGTCTTGGTCTTACCCATTCGATCTTGGATTTGGTCGTGCATTGGTAGGTTTCGTTTTGGTCTTCTTCAGTCAAGTCCTAGTTGAGGTTTCGATTTTTCTTGCAACGTTTTTACTATTACTGATCCAAAATATACGAGACTATTAATTTTATTTTTCACAAGTATCAGTTAGTGATCAAATAAGAAGAAAAAAAAAGAAATTAACCTACAAGTCTCGTATTAAAATTATTCAAATGCCAAGATTGCGAACTCTCTTGTATTTGGCGTTGGTCTTACTAAGTTATTTTACTACTGCATGTATGATCTTAATCTTGGTCATGGTCTTGATTTCAACCTTCCCTTTTTCTGAAAAACTAAGACCAGTTTTTCCCGTCTCTAGTTTCTCAGCTCCGAAGAATTTGAATTTGAGTGGGCTTGTCTAAAATCACTATTATGAAAAATTACAAATCTCATGGATTAAAATTGAAAATCAGTTTGAGGTTTGTGGAATACCTTGTAGTGAGAGATATTCTCACCAGAAGGAAATTCAACAGAATTTAAGCGTGCTCAGCCACTTCGTACACAAGTACGGGTAAGCCAAAACCAAGGCGAACACTGGCGATTTTAGAGCCAGTTCGGGTGGTTTATATATGGCTTATTTGCACGCACACAAACACACGTACGTAAGGTAATACGTACGTCGGTGAGGGCGGCCAGGTCGCATCATCCCCTATCATGATAAGAGATGGCTGGCCAGTTTGTGTACGGATCGTGACATTATTTGGTGATGTCACGATTTGGTACTCGTACATTACCTGCATGTACTTGCAGGTAATTACGATCGAACGTATTTTGTGTGTAGTTTAACGTCACAAGGACGATTATTAGCCTGCCCTTTGGGGCGGCAACTGTCGTCGAGGGGTCCGAGCCCCTTTACCTCATACCATTGAGTCCCCCCAGCTACTCACCCCAGTTTTTGCACCGCAAAAATGATCAAAAATGCGCAAGGCCTGGGGGACGTGTGGGTGTCTACTTTTGCCTCTGGTTGGCCTCCCATTTTGCCAGGGCGTTGCCTACCACGGCTCTGACGCACTTGTAAGACTCTCTACGGGCGTTCATTCGGGCCAGGTAATTTACCCGGCTGTCCTCTCCCCTACTCCTTGGTGGTACATTTTTTGAACGGGTGTAGGGTGATGACAGGAGTGAGGGGGCAGTGGACGCTTAAACGCTGGCTTCCTTAGCATCGGGGAGTTTGAGTTCTCCAGTGCTAAGGTGGCCATTTTCGCTTTTTTGTTCGAGGCCCTCTCAGCCGTGAACAAAAACCTCATCAGCTCCCATTTCTCCTCAGGTTTCGGCTCCAGCTTCGGTGGTTCCGGAGTCGGAGTTGGCTCCTTTGGGGATTAGGGAGGAGAGATGATTGGAGGCAGCGGAGTGGTCATCTCCGCTAGGACATCGTTGACTGGAGGAGCTGTGTCCATGAGCAGCTCCTCCTCAATCCGATCCAGCTCCGTTTTCTGCTCGGTCTTCTGAGTTTGTGAGGACTCAGCAGTTTTCTGGGCGAATTGGAAAGTGGCGGATTTCAGGATGGTAATTGGCAGTGACATAAGAACAGACTTTATTAGGAAAAGGAACCAAAAATATCAGAAAACACGTCCAAGATCTCTGGTGGTTCTGAAGTGGGTGATTTTACTTCAATTTTCGATTTACCATTACAGTTATGTTTTATTATTTTCTGTATCTTCTTATCGACATGTAGAGGGGATAGCGCTTAAAATTCTCGGCCGTATGCAAGTTTTCCAGTTAAGTTCTGATCGGTTTAAGCAAAGTTATGCCTGAAATAAACTCAGTGAATATAATTTTTTGAATTTTATTACAAAGGAATCTCCGCTTGTGACGTCACAACGTTGAGATTATCTTTGTGTTTAACGGTAAACGCACGTTGCAATGTTTTGTTTCCGTATTGCACGTGGATTTGTTTATTCCTGTCGTTTTCTTTTTGTTGGCATTCCTTGTTCGCTTATCTCTGGAGTTTCTTTTGTCTCAAGGAATTCCGATTTTCCTCGTATATTTTTTAGCGGGTTTTAACTTACGTAGCGGATATTACTTTTTCGGGAGTAAATTTTATTTTCTTCGCATTAACTTCTCAGACATGCGAGAAGGGCGGGAATTTTTACATTTTTTTACTGCAAGGGGGCCTGCCTTTTTTACGTGGACATAAGGGGGCCTCAGGATCAAATGTTTTGGTGGTAACATCGTCCGAAAATCTTACCGACTTTTTCAATATTTTCTGTTGTGAATTATTTGTTTCACATTTTTCGACAGATTCTTCCGTTTTTGTTTCGGAATCTGTCTGGATATTTTCTATGTTTTCCTTCTGCAACCTTTTTATTCTTTTGTCGTCACTTACCATGTATGCAGGCTTCAATCTGTCGATTGAAATTGTTCGAGGTTCGCCTGCAATGAGTATCACAAAGTTTTTCTCATCTCGTTATACTACTTTGTAAAGACCGGCGTATGGTTTCTCCAGCGCAGATCTCATTTTTTCGTCTCTAACAAATAGGTGTGAAGTATTGGCCAAGTGTTTCGAGACGTAAATCTTGGGCTGGCCATGGCGAGCTGCCTGTTTTAGGAAATTATTGGCATCATTTCTTATATTTTGTACCATGATTTCGGGGCTAACTTCTTTCGATTCTATGAAGAAGTCCCCTGGAAGGCGTAGCTCTTCGCCGAACGCTAATTGCGCTGCAGAGTGACCTGTATCGGTTTGTAGGGCAGATCGAAGGCCTAAGAGGATGGTAGGAAGTACATCTACCCATCTCTTGGTATCATGAGACATGATGGAGGCTTTGAGGGTTCTATGGCATCTCTGGATTTTGCCATTGGCTTGAGGATGGTAAGCTGTGGTATGACTGTGTTGAACACCAAGCTTATTGGACAGCTCTTTAAAGAGCGAGCTCTCGAATTGGCGACCTTGATCCGTAATTATGACTTCTGGTACGCCATACCTCGCAATCCAGGTATCATATAACCTTGCAGCTACTGTGGGAGCTGACATCTCGTGTACAGGGATTGCTTCTGCCCATCGTGTTGCCCTGTCTATTATCGTCAACAGGTATGTGTCCTTGAGATGGTGGCAATGGGCCTACCAAGTCCATGTGTACAGTTTTAAACCGCTCTGTTTGTTTGAAGGGTTTGAGGGGCGAGCGAGTATGTCTTCCTACTTTGGATTCTTGACAGTTCAGGCAACTGCGAGCCCATTTGTTGCAGTCAGACTTCATTCGTGGCCATACAAACCTTGCCAAAATTAATTTAGCACTACATTTTGGCCCAGCATGTGACAGATTATGTACACTGTTGAAAGCCAACCTGCGATATTTTACCGTTAGAAATGGCCTATTCTTACCTGTACTGACGTCACATATTAATAAAACATCAGTACCGGGAATTTTTTGCTGTCTCAATTTGAGAGTAGTATCATCGTTCGATAACAACTCTTGCAATTCTTCATCCTTAAGCTGTGCTTTAGCTATTTCAGCATAAGGTAATTGGACAGGAGCTGAGATAGCTTCGATTCTACTCAAGGCATCAGCTGGAGTGTTAAGTTCTCCACTTATATACTGAATGTCGTTAGTCAATTGACCAATATAGTCTAATTGTCGCGCTCTTCTCGGCGATGCCGGTTCTGCTTTTTGTGTGAAGGCATATGTTAGGGGTTTATGGTCAGTATACACAGAAAAACATCTACCCTCTAATTGGTGCCTGAAATGCTTCAACGCAGCAAAAATTCTGAGCAATTCCCTATCGTATGTGCTATAGTTCTTTTCTGTTTTTGAGAGCTTCCTCGAGAAGAAAGCTAGCGGTAACTTCTTGTTGTCTTTATACAATTGGTACAGGGTTACACCAATAGCAAAATCTGATGCATCGGTTCTCACGCATAATGGCAGACTTTCATCTGGATGATCCAATAGAGTTGCATTTGCCAGTATATCTTTGATTTTCTCAAAGGCCTGTTCGGCTTCTTCATTCCATTCGAGTGTAGTTTTATCTTTCTTTTTACTTGTCTTTATTAGTGCAAACAGCTTACTTTGTTCGGCTGCTGCATTCTTCATGCAACGTCTATAGAAGTTCACCATCCCCAAGAAATGCCTGAGTTCAGCGACATTTGAGGGTTTTGGGAAGTTCAGTATTGGCTCTACTTTGGTCTTCAAGGGGGAAATGCCTTTGGTCGAGACTTTGTAGCCGAGGATGTCAATTTTGGTCTGTGCATATAAGCTTTTGCCTACGTTGATAGTAAGCCCGGCAGCGTGTATACACTGTACAATGGCTCTTACATTCTCCTCGTGCTGTTGCTCACCACCTTCAGAGCAAATGCAGATATCATCCAAGTATGCATATGCAAACGGCAATTCCCTAAACAGTCCGTTGATAAATCTCTGGAAAGTTTGTGCTTAGTTGCGAAGTCCAAACAGCATTCGAAGGTATTCGAATAGTCCAAAGGGGGTTATAACCGCTGTCTTTGGTACGTCCTGGTCAGCCATAGGAATTTGGTGGAATGCCCAGTTGATGTCAATTTTGGTGAACATCGTTTTACCCTTCATGTTCGCGTTGAAGTCCATTATATTGGGGACTGGGTAGCGATCAGAAACTGTTATGGCATTTAAGGTCCTGTAGTCTCCAACAGTTTGCCACTCTCCACTTGTTTTTTTAGTCATGTGGATAGGGGAGCTCGAATTGATGGTTGAGTGACTCCAGAATAGTCAGATAGGATCCGTAAGAGTTGTCCGTCGACTTTGGTACAGCTGGATATATTTGTGTCCAGTCTGTAAGCTAGCGTTTTGCCATCCACACAATGTTTAGATTCACTATCGATCGATTTGCCATTTTTGAGGTCAATGATCAGGCCAAAATGTGCAAGGAAATCTGCACCCAGGATCGGGTTTGGAACATCTGCAACCGTGAAGGACCACGTCATGATTTTCTTGAGTCCGATGTCAACTTTTCTGGTTTCAAGTCCGTAAGCTGGAAGGTTTTGACCATTCACAGTACGGAGATAGTATTTCGGAGGAAGTACTTTTTGGTTTTTATTTACTGGCAATATACTCAAGTCTGCACCTGAGTCTATTAAGTACCATCTCCTGTTAGTCCTGTCCTTGATGAACAGGCAGCATGAGTGTTTTTCCGAGGGGTCTTCAGCCGCATAGATGGCCCCTTGTTCTAGTTTGACGCCTCCTTGTTGTAGGATTTACCCCACCATTTGCATCTGTTGTTGCATTTGGTGGCCTCTGCGCCAAACCTGTTGTGAAAGAAACAACATTTATCATCCCAATTTTGAGACTGGGTTTTGGGAGATGATGTTCTAGGGGGAGTTGAACTCTGACCCCTGTTACCAGAACTAGATCTGCGGTCTCTGGACCGGGACTGTCATCTTCTGCTATTGCCATTGTTGTTGTTGTTTCTACTTTTGGATCTTTGTCGCCAGCTACTATTGGGTTTCATTGAGCTTTGGCCTTTGTTCCATTTTACTTCATCGGTCAACTGAGCTATTTGGGCTCGAAGTTGAGCGAGTTCTCCAGTCTCTGCAGACACTGCACTGACCACGGGCTTTGACCTGGTGTATTCGAGTGCATTATCTGCGGATTTTGCAAGGAATTCCAAGTCTGCGGATGTATTGATCACGGTCGAACCTACTGCGGCTAGGCATTGTACAACACTTTGTGGAAGTTGTTTGCAAAATTGATTGCTTATGACAGAAGGGGCTACGATATTATCCGCCTTCTGCCTTAATTTTGCCATGTAGATCGAGGGTTTGTCATCCCCCATCTTCATACCACCCATCACAGCATCAATGATTTTGTTCTTTGTTTTTTCGAATACATTTTTTATTTTCTTGACGAACCAGGCATATTTTATTTGTCATCTTCTGTCAAAGGGCATTCCATGATGTCCGGAACGTGGCGGATTATCTGAGGGGGCATGCCTCCACAGATGTGTAGATACCACTGGTTCAGAGTTATGTTCTCGGTCTTGAACCTGCCTTCTAATAGAGTCAACCATAAGTCTACTTCGTTGGGCAGAAATTCCGGGATCTCTATCATCCGTCTGTAGAAGTTGGGGTTTTGCCCTGGCTGCAATTGCAATAGTTGCATAATCTGCGCCAAGACTTCGGGTGTCAGCTGTGGCTGACTACTACCTCCCTGCGATGGTTGTGGGTTTTTGGTCGGTGGTGGAACCATTGCTATGTCTTTCTGGTGACAAGCGTATTCCACAGAACTTCTTCCTTCCTTACTGGTCAAAAACACTGGCTCCTGTGTTTGTAGGACAGGTGTTTTCGGGTCAGAACTTTGGCTTAAAGTTTGACCACTTCTCAACGTTTTAACTGTGAGTTCTTCTTTATTTATTGCAGTTCCCAGTTGTGCTAATTCTGGGTGTTGAGGGCCTTCTTCAGTTTTTGGTAAATTTGTAGAGTGTCGAGTTGAAGTTGGGGGGGTTGGGGGATGAGTCCAACCTTCTTCCTCCAGGTCTACTTTCTTGTTTCTCCTTGTTTATATATTTTAAGGAGAGGGGTATAAATTCCCACTTCAGCAGACTCTACTTCAACGACCTAAAAGGTGTCTTAGTCTGCAAAAAAATAAAAAATAAAAATTTTTTTTTGCATAGCAAGCGAGTATCTTGCCAGCGCACCGCGCCAAATTTTTGTACAAGCGCAACGCGCCTAAGGACACCTCACGACGTAGCCAAAAATCACGTTGGGGTCACCACTGTGGAGTACCTTGTCGTGAGAGATATTCTCACCAGAAGGAAATTCAACAGAATTTAAGCGTGCTTAGCCACTTTGTACACAAGTACGGGTAAGCCAAAACCAAGGCAAACACTGGCGATTTTAGAGCCGGTTCGGGTGGTTTATATACGGCTTATTTGCACGCACACAAAGACACGTATGTAAGGTAATACATACGTCGGTGAGGGCAGCCAGGTTGCATCATCCCCTATCATGATAAGAGATGGCCGGATTGTGACATTGGTGATGTCACGATTCGGTACTCGTACATTACCTGCATGTACTTGCAGGTAATTACGATCGAACGTATTTTGTGTGTAGTTTAACGTCACGAGGACGATTATTAGCCTGCCCTTTGGGGCGGGGACTGTCGTCGAGGGGTCCGAGCCCCTTTACCTCTACCGTTGAGTCCCCACAAGGTTGTTTCAGTTTGTGATACGACCTTGAAAATGAAATTACCGCACTGTCTTTAGAATTTTTGTAGTTAAATGAGGAATATGTGAAGAAATATAATTTTTAACGCAGAATAAGTGATTTTGACGAACCTTATTTATTCATTTGTATTTTTGTCGTATCCGTGGATAACTTAAATAAGGAGTACCTCTCGTTAAAATCCAGTTTAACGATATACTATGCTTAGTTCTATATAATTCCTCATAACTGATTGATTAATTGTGTTTCTAAGATTATACTTAATGGTTACTTTTTGATAAAAGTCCCCCTTTGAATCATGAATACCTTGTGCCTTTCAGTTTCAAGTCAGACATTTTTCCATAATTTATATCTGTTAACAACATTAATACGAATTAAAAAATGTATTTTTGAAATAATTTTTTGTTTCTCTTAAAAACTTTGATTTTGGCAATCAACAATGTGTTTTAACTAATTAATAACCTACGCGCCGTTAATGTTTAACTATTGTGAAATATTTGACGCATCTACTTTGTGCATTCAAGCAATGTTCAAACTTGAAAATAATAGATATTTGTGCTGAGAGAGTTTAATCGTTTACGATTTTACGAAACCTTAAACGCCGTTCAAGATGGTATAATGTGTGCCTCTTTATCCAGTTTGTTTTAAACTTTCTTTCACTTGAATTTAAAGTGAAGATCTCATTTATTGGTTACCTGCAATGTGTTGAGAAAACACCCATAGTACTATCTCTCAGAACAGATTCGAATACTATAGTTCTCACCTTCCTTCTCCCTTTTGATCAGAAACTAGTAGGCAACAGTGGTATATATTAGGTTAAGTGTGTACTTCCACTACTGCATCTGGTTGAGTGACTGGTCCATTCGCACTTTTCCACGAAAGCACTTTGCGTTGGGATGCTGGTTGAGTGCTGCTTCTTCCACTTTGGACCCACAGAGAGTTAAATATAATAGAGGTTGTACATGAAATGAAAAATGGCACCACTTTCACGATAAAAATATCTTTACCTCTGAAGATACCAAATATTTTCAATCTCATTTTTATATATGAAATTCGAGTTCATTGTGATTTCTAAATTAATGATTATATTTAATCATTCATTTAGTAACAATATTTGAAAAAAAAATTTTGATTTTTGTCCATGGGCTGGAATGAGTAGCAAGCAAATTCGAATTCAGTACCAAAGGAGTGGGGATAATAGCTACAAAAGTGGTGCTGTTTTTTGTAATAGTGTTTTGATGATCGTGCATCCTCTTATTATATTTAATACTTTGGGTTGGACCATCTATTCTGGGAACTAGTTGAGCATCCATTCTTTCCTTAATCTATCTGTGACACTTTATATCAAAATAAATTGTGAGGAATATATTAATTGTAGTTACAGTTTTTTTACGCACTATTTTGCCATTTATAGACTTCCCATAAATGGTTAGATGCACAGTTGAATAAAATTCATCTACTTTTATATGCTTTTATTCTACTCACTCAATTTGTTGAAGTACACCGGATGACCAACTTCAGCGCTCTTTCACGTGTTGTGACACACGCACACATACACTTATGTCCGTTTTTATCAGTGTTTTTTTTTTCTCTTTCGCCGGTATTTCTGATTTATTATTATAAACTTTTATTCTACTCCCTACTGCAATTTTAAAATATACTAATACTGCAGCCAACTTTCCGCAACAAAATAATGTTTATTTCTGGTTATTTCGCATGAAGCTAAAGCCAAAAAATAAAAAAAGCGTATCTTTTAAAAATTCGTTTTTTAACCTAATTTATTATAGTTTTCATTTTGTAAATTTGGTTTCTCCTTGTCCTTTCTTCTTTATCAATTAAATAACCAACGATGAAACAGAAGTATCAAAGAATATTGATAATTTTAACCTTCAATATTGGCAGAATCAATATTACTTAATTATTATCTCATAGATACTGAATGTCAATACTTTTCATCAAGTATCGATATCTCTGTCATGAAGAATCATGAAAAAATGTATGAAATTTAATGACGGATGATTTAAAATTATCAAAAAATAGAAATTACTTTAAAATATTTGTGATAAAATTATTTGATTAAAAATTCCAAGATTATTTACAAATTATTGTAAATGTAACCCTGGAGAATTATTTTCCAGTTGCCAGCATTGGGTATAAAAATTACTCTTCTCAGTAAGAAAATGACCTTCATATAATACATGATCGAAAAGGCAATGTTTAAGCTGGTATTTTGCAAGTGAAAAGTAGCTTATTTGTATCATTGATGAATATAATCTCGATATAAAGTGAATGCCTCCATGTAAAAATGTGAAGCATCTTTTCACATAGAAGCACATTCAGTTTACATCGAGGTAGAGGTTACATATTCTAAATGAAACGTTAAATCTGCTACAATGAGGAGGTTGATATGTTCAGTTTTTTATAATTTTTGTGAAAGACTGATCATTATGATAAAATTTTAATGTTTCATTGCCTTCTGATCATTAATGATGTATAAAACATCTTCCTTAACAAGGTTCAAAAGTGAGTTTACATGACTTGGGAATTCCTCACTCCCTGCGCTCATTCTGCAAACTCCCTCACATGTAATTGCTCACTTTTGAACCTTGGTGTGTAATATACTATTCTGAACCCATCAGGTTACACTTTTCCCTCCCCAGTAATATTTCTGAACACCCCCCAGTAATTTTTTTTCATAGTAAACTGTTCAGAAATGTCTTTTTTTTTTTTTTTTTTTTACCTGGAAGAGTAATATTTTTCCTTAACTCTGGATACCTGGAAAATAATTCCCCATGGTAACATTCATGTGGAATACTTTGTCCTGAAGAAGATATTCTCACCAGAAGGTAATTGTGAGGATTATTAGGGGCTTGCACCCCTTGACAACAGTTGCCACCTAAAGGCTGGAATATATTTGTCTCTAAGACATTAAACCATTACACACTTGTACATTTGTATGTTTGTACTTGTACATACGTACAGGTAAGATACATTGTACAGGCCATGATCAATTACCGGATAACAATCTTGATGATGTCACGGACTGGCACCAAACGCATTGCGTTGTTTCTTATCACCTAAACAGAGGCAATAAACGACGTAACTTATGACATAATACCATATGTATATGTGCGTCTGTGTGCGTGTACCAAATCTGGCATATAAACTCTCAAGACTGGCTACAAAATTGCCAGTGTTTGCCAAGGATTTGGCTCTCCCATACTCACAATGTATGAAGTGGCAGAACTTACAAACCTGTAGAAAACCTTCTACGTGTGAATATCTCTCACAACAAGGTATTCCACAATAATCAATAGGTACATTGCGTGTTCTGCCACTTCATGTACAAACATACGGATAAGCCAAAACCTGGGCAAACACTGACTATTTTAGAGCTGGTCTGAACAGTTTGTATACGGGCTTATTTACACACATATATACACACATACGTAGTAATTACATACATCTGTGTGAAAGGGTTGGTTTGTCATTTCTTGTATGGATAAGAAATGGCAGACTGGTTCGTGCACTGAATTATGACATCATTGTCTTTGTTAGATTAGTCACGGTTTGGTGCTTGTACATTACTTGTACATGCGTACAAATAATTACGATCGAATGTAATTGTGCGTTTGTTTAACATCATAAAGAGGAATATTTGCCAGCCTTTTGACGGCAACTGTCATCAGGCGTCCAAACCCCTTCACTCGTACAAATAATACCATCACAATTCATAAAAAGTCACGAATATTAATCAAATTTTGAATCAAAATAATCTTATTACAAATATTTTATAGCAGTTTCCATGTTTTGATAATTTTAAATCATCTGTCATTAAATTTCACGAATATGTAGAGTGAGAGCTGTGTGGCGTCTTCAAATTATAATTTGGATTACAGCTGAATGCAGCGTATCGTCCTGATACATCCTTTACCTTTGGAGCAGACGAATTTGAGAGTTGTAGGTTCAATATCGTTCGGCTCCTGTTAATGTTAAATAGTTTTCTTTGATATTTTAAAAGCACTTGTATGATAAGTTAAATTTAGCCATCACTGATAGTACAAGCTTGTCAGCAAGATCGATTTCAAAACCAAGATCATCTTTATCACTAATCTAATGACTGAAAATCTGGGTGGTCATATATGACAGCTTAATATTGCAAGTAGGATTATGTTTTTTTTTCTTTTTGTCATGGTAGGATAAAATAATCCTTGCATATTTACTTTTTGACATCAGGTTTTGTGTCCTACAAATCGTTACTTTAGTAAATATTGTTTGGGCTCTTAATGTGTAACGGTTTGGTTCTACATAGAGGTAGTGAATTTGTGTTGTAAGTTGTAACCTATATGACGTTTTTGAAAAAAAAAAGAAACAGTTTTTCTTTGAAATGAATTGGAAGAATATTTTACGTTGGTAATCCATGCGTCAGAGTGTAACAAATAACCAGGTTGAAGCAAAAAGAACAAACAATGTGTGTTGGACGAATTAAATTGTGATTTGAATTCTGGGCTAAATTCTTTACTTTTCGCTGCCCTTCAATTTTTCGTATTGACTTTTCGCCGTTTTTTCCTACAGACTTCTTTGAAGATTTTTTTCTCTCTCTCAAAGGACCGCGTAATAACGACACATTGCGATATTTCTTATCGAAAGCACGTACAGTCTTTGTAAATATAAAACTAGCACTCTCGAATGAAGTGTATTGTTGAAAAAATGAGACATGAAAGCAAACGACCATCCCAGGTGTACGTGGATGGGCTCGAATACTCCATGATTTTCATCTTCTCCTCTTTTCATTCTTTCTCTTCCTCCTCCCGTAAATTGAAAACGTGTTCTTTTTATTCGGCGCCGAACTATTTGATTAGCCACGCAGTAAAAAAAACTGATGCGTAATCACTCCAAAGTTATATACTCCATACTGTGTGGGCCCAAGTTGAGTGGTAGCCGATGATTTTCAAAAAAATATGAACTGTATAGCCGTGTTCGCATTCTCTCGTTGCCATTGACAATGCTGATTTACCGTATAATTTACTGTTACCTTCGGATGTATATAATTTTGAATTTATAATATTTTCGTCTATCTGTCTTTACAGCCGTCTTATGCAGCCCCCAACGATGGAGATGAAATCGATGAAATTACTCCGTTTATCAATTTATGTCGGTATTGGTAGGAATAATTGGTGAAATTTTTTTGGGGAATTTAAAAAATTATTGATGGGGACTGCATTCACGCGATGAGAGCAGATAGCCTTCATAAACTGCTCTATAAAGTGTATGTAAAGAGTATGTTATTCTAATCGTGTGTAACGTGTGGCCTGCGAAGGATCCCAGTGTGGCCCACGAGCCAATTTTGAAAAAAGAAAATAACATGGAGAGAAAAAGATATACTAAATCGCCTACTGGCTCCTCCGCACACAAGAAACACAATGTATACGCATGTTCGTAGATACAAACATATATGTCATCAGGGCTGTACACAGCGGGGTGTTTGAAGGTCAGATTCCCCCAGGAGCGCATTCAGAAACGTTACCAGGGAAGGTATAAGTTCCACACTACATGACCTCACATTTACGGTACGTGGTAAATACAATCTGAACGGGTTTGAGAAGATTTCATTTTAGTACTGCGAATTATATGAACATTACCTTGTGTAATTATTTTTCTTGTCTTTAGAGTTGTGGAAAAAATTACTCTACCGAGTGTAAAATTACCTTTCTAAACGCATTGGGTGGTTTTTTTCCCTTCCCAGTAACATTTCGGAATGCGCCTCAGACTACACAAAAACACTGTAAAAAGGGAGAAAAGTTGGCATAAAATGCTACATATAGGGTGTCCGGTGAAATGTCGGCAATATTTTGCAGAGAGAAATTGTTTTCTGCTCACTAGCCAGCTGTTCAAGGTACTATTTTGTTAACAGTTAAAACCGTCGTGCCGATTTAATTGTTAACTTCAACTTGACGGATAGTCCTATAAAAGAATCTTATCAGAATCTCACATGGCGATCCGCTAAGTTCAAGTCGATTTTAACAGCTAAATTGGCGCAGTAGTATTAATTGTAAACGGAATAGTACCTTCAGTTGATGGCTAGTAGTATGAAAACTAATCAAGTGTGAACAAGGCTCAAGTGCTCTTAGACCGCTGCTGGTGAGGAGTCGTTGTGACATGGAGCTTTGGAATGATGTCTTAAATTCATTCTACGCATGAGTGAGGGGGAAGTATGTTGTGTCTTCTTCTGAACGATCGATCATAACAATACTCTCAATACTTGATTTTGTAAACAGGTATAACCAGGGTGAAATTGATAATGTTGTTGAATTTGAAAAGATATTAGGAACGGGGATTAATAGAGATCAAGGATACAATTTTTCTCATTTTCGTTTTTTTTTTTTTTTTTTTTTGTTAAGCAATGATTTTAATTTCAAGGTTAGAGAAATCTTAATTAAAGGTTCTGTGTATTTATCGTATTTATCGATTTTAAAAAGCAAGCTTAAGGATACACATATTATGTACTTCCTTAATTTATTTGTATATTCCTATTCTGATTATCTATTAATAATAACTGACATCGAAAAAAAATCATCCTTGCGTAATTTGAAGTAAATTTTGAAACCTGCTGACCCTGTGTGATAATCGCTCTTCTGCTTCATTCGAATTGAAAATTCATTTCGATATAGGACTTACATTGATTTGATGCTTATATATATGTATGTAGCTTGCGTGGCGTAGTGTTTAGATGCTTCGCTTTGAAATCTAAATGTTGTGTGTTTAGGACCGGTTGCCGTCACCTTTCCAGCCTAAAATTATGGTTTATTCGATTTTCTTCTGTTTTTACTCCTTTATGTAATTGAAAAGTCCCTATCGGTCGACAATTTGCCACCGGATCCTAGCCATATCCTTTCCCTATTCCGAAATCAAATATATCCTCCAAACGCCGAGTAAAATAGTCGCGTAACCGAAAACCAGAGTTGACTAATAATGAATGAAAAAGTGATATTTACGATTCCACAACTAAAAAAACAACGTTTACTTTTTTAAATTCTTTTTTATAGGAATTTGGCTCAGCGTACGCAGGAGCTACGTAGTTTTGTAGCGGGAGAATCAACTTTATTGACTTTCAAGAAGTATAGATTAAACTCGCTCGTGAAAAAAAAGTACAAAAATGCTAAAAATTTTCGGAATTTACTAACATTTAATTTCTATTGGGAGCTTTATTGACCTGCATTTTGATATTTGTTTTGGTTATTTAACTAATTGACCAAACCCAGTAACTTACGTGGAATAAATCTAAATAATTTTTAGTAAATTAAGCTTGTCGATTTTTGCGATACCGATTTTAAGGTCTGTGATTGAACATTAGTGAAAGGAGGGCGAGTATCATTTTTTGGTTTTTCCCTTATAATACGTATAATTACTTATCCAGTTGGTTGATGAAATCCGTCATTTTATTCGATTATTTCTCTGTTGTATGTTTGGGGTATGCTATTAGAACTTATAAGTTTTACCTCAAATTTACTTTGTTGGTGCCATTCGTGGTGGATCGATTGTGAAAAATGAGTTTATGATGTGGGTAATGTTTATATAAATGTCTGGAATATTCCATTGTATGTCTATTCGTTTATATGTAGGAATGCATGACGCGCAAAAAGCAGAAGACGAAGGTGTTAATACGTTGGTTATGTAAAACAACCAAAATTTCCTGTTCAAACTTGTTTCTCCTAAAAAAAAGAACAAATAAACCTGGATTTTATTCGCAAAATCAACTTGATTGATGAAATACTCTGTACTATACCATGAATTAACTCCTCTATCTGATTAAATCGAATATTTGTGGGTTTATTTATCACATTTTGTCCTGTTGAATTGTCTTTAGAAAAATAAAAAATAAAAAATAAAATAAAGTAAAATAAAAAATAAAAAAGTAATTCTTTCATTTTAGATATTTACTCCCGAATCATTTCCGCTCTATGTTTGGATTTGAAACAAATTAATTCTGTTGAAAAATTTAAGTGCTGTATTTATTTACATACAATCATTTAGAAATTATTCATCAAGTCGTCTTTTCGTCGGATAGTTGACTTATACTGAAATTACATTTTCTTCACGTTTTAATATAAGATCAATGTGAAATCGCTTTTACGATCTATTCAATTGCAAAACAAAACAAAAATTAAAAACAGGTAATTAGTACTTACATTTTGAGACTAGAACGCGCGATAGTTAATGAGAACAGAGTTACAGTTAGAGTTTTTCTCCCGATTATACGAACCAAAAAATTTCGTCAAATTGTTTGTGAATTTTACAAGAATTTTTGCGGTATCCGTCATAAAATAACGAAAGAAAGAATGAAAAAAAAAATATATGTGTATATAGTCATAGATTAACAAACTGGAAGAGATGCAAAATGTGTTCCAGTTCCGTTTCGTTCCGAAATCAGCACGCAATGGTGTAACGAAGGCATTGAAACTACGAACAGTTTGTTCTAAATTGTAACTAGTTAGTGGCTTTTTACAAGTTTCAATCGGTCGTGAGTAGTATATCACTGTGCTAACAACTTACGGCTGCATAGAGTGTTGTTTCGCTCGCTTTTCAAGCATAGAATTCGGCTCAGATTCCGGTATATTTTTCCATCTTTAAAAAGAAGTTTCTCTGCTGCGCTGAAAATTCATTCGGCTAAATAAAAAATTTTAAATCAATAGAATTTTTTATATTTTTAATGCGTTAAACCCTAAGGAGACTGTAAAGAATAGGTATACTTGTCGGTCATTAAGCGACCTTAATTCTCCGTGATTCGCGATCCTGTCGAGCTCTGTTCCAACGCGGAGGTCATTGAAAAAACCCCGGATGAACAATCGCATAATGGCGGATGAGTTCACCTGTTTTCGATTCCAGTCTCCTTATTAAAGCCTGTTAATGAGAGGAAATTTGTTAGGAAATCGGAAGAAAATTTTGAAATTCTCACAATAAAATTTTTAGCACTTGATCAGTACTTGCTAAATACAGGTTCACAAAAAATTTTATTTAAAAAAAAAATTAAAAAAAAACTGACTGCGTTAACTTGAATGAGTAGTTCTTATTGGTGGATATGCCCAAATTTATGACCATAATTTTTTCAATCTTTAAATTCTCATTTTCTTCTATTATACCCTACAAATTTTTTAATTTTCAAATATGAATAGCCAAGGTCATTATCTGGATGGTCGGGAACATTTTGAGCCTACTTTTATTAAAATCTATAAAGTAAGACATTAATTTGTTCTGTGTGAATGAAATTCCGTTAGTTTTGGAGTTAGTCATATTAAACATATAATCTCCTTCTTACGCAGTCAGTAAAAAATAAGGCTTCATCCTATTTTGGGGAGCTGAAAAGCCAAATCAAGTTAGATGCTGTTGTCATTTGGTTTTAGTGTATTTTCCAAAGAAAAATATAACTATTGCATTCAGTGCAATGACGGGACCTGGGGGTGGGACTTGTGGAAAAGCGCCGATCCTGAGTCATAGATCACAAATATATGTATAGGTCACTCAAATTCTTCTGTACACAATATACAGGGTGTTCCACAACCATAGTACTCCTTGCAGGGGGGTTGGAGAGCAACTCATCCTAATTTGATGCACATATGGTTTGACTACTTTTAAATTTGCAGGAGCCACAATATGGTAATTTAAACTTTTTTTTAAACAAAAATGCCTGTACACTTTTACATGCATTTATCTCAGTGAATATTTGTCGTAGGAAAAATTTACAAGAGATCACTTTTATAGGAAATTTAAAAAGAAAAAACTTTTGTTTAAACAATTTTTTATGTTTATTCTTAGTTTAGAAGTTGTTTGCCAAAATTTAGCAATTTTTATCCAAATTTTCTTATTTTTTCCAAACTTTTAACTTTTACTTGAAAACTATTGAAGAGAGAGAAAAATTTTTAGACAAAAAATGTTCCACGTTTAATTTCCTATAAGAATGGTTCTATTAATTTTTTTTTAACGAAGTTACATGAAATGGATATTACAGTTTGAAAATTTCCTCTTAAAAAATTTTAGACCTCACTCCTGTGGTTATCAGGTAATTTTTTTTTTTATTAATTCAAAAATGAGTTTTTCTCATTTTCCATCAACTCAGTCATTCAGCAAAATTGCTTGCTACTTGAACAACAAATGTGCCAACATGCTCTACTGTTAGTGGCTTGCAGAGGGCAATGGAAATGCTTCCAGTCAAATGTATCGCAAGAATATCCAAACTGACGACATCCAATTCCAAACGTGATATGGGAAATGTTCTCATGTCTCAAAGAACTCAGGTGTTTTTACGTGGCTGCTCCAGAACAACCTTTAAGAAGATCGGTTGAAGACAAAGAGCGAATATATTTCCACTTTTTGCTCATTTTGTCACTTTTTGGGAGTCTGTGAGCCTCCGCTGTTTGATCTACAACAATGAAACTTGGTGTAGTGTTAGAAACATTCAAAAGCTACATATCTGTGTCAAAATTTTTGAAATTCATCCCTTAGTTTCAGAGGAAGGGATTCTCAAAGTGTTGCAAACCCACCATGTTGTTTTCACGATAACTCTCGTAAATTAAAAGATTTTGCCTTGAAATTTTTATGGCAGTTGGCGACTAATAGAGACTGATTTGGTATTGAATTTGAGCTATATCGGTCCCCTAAATTTCGAATGGTAGCCATTACTAAATTTGACATTTTTCTATTCATTTTGACATTTTTTGAGAGTCTGTGAAGCCTTTGCTGTTTCACTTATGGAAATGAAACTTGGGGTAGTGTTAGAAGCTTTCATGGGCTACACATCCGTAGTTAAAATTTTTGAAAAATTCATCCATTAGTTTCAGAAAAGAGGTTTTCAAAATGTTGCAAATCCACCTTGTTGTCATCATGGTAACTCCCGTAAATTTGAAGATTTTGGCTTGAAATTCGGATGGCAGTTGTAGACTATTAGGGACTGATTTGGTATTGAATTTGAGTGAAATGGCAGCCATTACAAAATTCGACACTTTTGGAAAATTCACTTACCGCGCTTAATGCGCGGCAGAGATATTCAATTATTACCTCAGATTGTTTCATTGTGTCGTCAGTTAGTCGTTGAAGTTAATGCCTCAATGATCATCAAGGACATGCTGAGAAAAAAATTTTAATTTCGCTTGAAAAGAAATCATGGCTCATGTCAGTAAACCAGCCGAAGTCGGTGTGTTGACTGGCGATCGAATTACTTTTCGCATGGCGAGATCTGTATCGCATGTCGCATACTCGCTGCCTTGAAAAGGGTTTTGCTTGGCTTTCGATACACTAGAAGTACTTTCATCGTCAGTCCGCACCTTGTGAGAAATATGAAGTTTTGTTAGAAAACCTCTTTACAATCATTTAGTTGTTTCACTAGGTACCGACATTCATAAATTCTGCAAACTAATATTTTGTTTTATTTTTTGTTTCAGGTGAGTTTCATAGTATTTCATTTTGTGTACTTCGAAAATTAAAATGGAGTAAGTAATAAAATTATTATATTCGAAAAGTACCGGAGTGCGGATATGGTTTGAGTAAAATTGAGAAAAATTAGGTGGTAAATTCCTTATTCATGTTAGTATTTCGATGTTATCATTTTGACATTTCTATTGAAAATCAACTCTCGAGTTTTCAATTTCTTTTCTCCCAAAAAACGGGCTCCCGAAGAATTGTTTGAACCTCATTTTATCAAAACTCGTTGTTCCGCCTCTTCAGTTAAGTTGTGTTCTTCAATATATGCTTGAGGTAACATCGGATCTGTAATTTTTAGTTCATTCGATGAAAAATCTTAAACAATTTTCTGTTAACTCGTTCGTGCAATTCACGTACATTAATCTTCAGCCATGTTTTCTTCCTCCCTAAAATACGGTAGAAAAATTTTGAGTAGAAAAATCAATAAATTTTCGCCCGGAAAAAGCGAAATTATCTTCGAAGTTGATAGTCCTGATGACTTTTCATCTAAATCAAGCTAATGACTGCATCAAGAAAAATTGTACGATGTATTTTTCGTACTCTTTACGTGACTGCTATTAGCGCATGAAACGTTTAAATTAAAGCAATTAATGCTGAAATTACATGGGATGAAGAAGCGCGTATAACACGTGGGCATTTGGCATGTGGGAGAGCTACATACGTTGACTCATTCATCGAAAATTGTCTTAGTTAAATTATCGTTACATTAATGAGTTTTTTCTGTTTTTCATATTTTTAAGTAGGTTTTCTATGAAAATCTGCCTATTAATCTTGGTGTCATAGAACGACCTGTGCGTGAGGGTAGGTGCGTTTTTCGTTTCATAACATGAGGAAAATTTTCGCACCAAAAACTCAGATTCATATTTATGTATATTTTAGGCCAATTTTTTGTACAGTGCAGGTCGCAATTCTTGTCCGATAGTCACGAAATTTGGAACGAACATTAGCACTGAGCCACCTATTAGATTTTGGTGCGAATCAGCTGTATGGTACTTCGAGTATGGCTATTTTGGTTTTTATTTTGGCTATAAAATTCTCAATTTTGGACCAATAGGAACGTAATTCGGAACAAATATTTATTATGATCTGTTCTAATATGTTACTAATTTTGGCGTGGATTCGCCGGACGATAGTTTTGGTGCAGCTATTTTGGATATTATTTGGGCTACATAATGGTTGATTTGGTAACTACTTTCCTATTTTTCGAAAACCTACTTTTTCTAAAGTAGTTACTGCTGCGATAGTTTTTTTTTTTCGTTCGGATCATAGATTAAATTTCATTCTCATAAGTTTAAATTAGGGCTTCGATCCAGTGGATGTGCCTTTTTTTTCTATTTGTGTTTCTTTTTTTTCCATTATTTTTAAATGTATTCTTCTCCAGCGATTGAATACATTCGTTTTTGGAGTTCGTGAAACGTTCGAAATAACGTCGGAAATAAGTATTCCACCGTCTTGTGGGGCGCGTTCATTCGTGGAGATGTATTCGTTTCTTTCTTATTTTACTTACGATTTTTTTTTCATCTCTTACTTTTGATGACACAGCAATAAAGTGTAGCCATTGACCTCTCGTTCGGTTAAAAAGAGAAAAAGAAATGAACTCACTCGTCGAGGGAGGAGTGAAGATATCGTGCATTTCGTGGTGATATTTTACAGAGTTGGCGGGAGTTGTAAAACGAATCGAAGAATTGAAGCCCCGTGTCTCGATTACTTCATTAGTGGCGATTCTGTTGGATTACTGCACCGATGGCAATATTGCCGCGATTGTGGTTGGGGGTAGGAAAAAATACTGTTCCAGACAGATTTTATCCGTGCCAATGTTGTTTTATTCGTCGTCGCCGAGGAAATTGCGAAAAAATTGGACGAATGTATTCTTTCCAAGTTTGATAGTGTTGGTCAGTTTCAGTTTGCATTTCGCGTATAGCACTATTGACTATCCTTGATAGCTTGTTAACATCTTTTTCTCAATTTTATTCCGGGAGAACGTTATTTTCAACTTCACAAGTCTACACAATGTAATAACATACGTGGTAAATAGTGTAACGAAGTTTTTGCGTCGTACATGAAAACTGTTTAAATTCGAGTCACTTCGCAAAAATAAGAAGCCGAGATTGTATGCGTGTACTTTAAGATCGGATTATGATAATGGGAAACTGAGTAAACTGTCCTTCGACAGTATCTAGTTTAGAATGTAGAATTACCAACGTAATCGTATGTACATGTTTTACAAAGGTCTTTATGCAGTATGATGTCCGCGAATTATAAATAATGGAATACAAAACTGAACAAAGTAATAAAGTCTTAGTTTGTTTTAATAATTCATCACTTTAACCGGTCATTATGAATTCTTCTACGTACGCTTTGGTTTGGCGAAGTATTAATTAAATCCGTTATTTTAAGAAACCCATCCATCAAGTTTTGGGCAAAATTAAGTTTTCAGCCCCGATAACTTTTTCAAAGGTATCTTGCTGAATAATTTTGAAGAAAGACCCCCGTAATATGACCACTTCATAAACCTTATGATTATTCCACAGTTACCTACCGTATGCTTGAGAAACACAACTTAGTCTTTGACTAATGGAAGTTTTTTTTTGTTGTGGTAGCAGCAGGCCCGGTTTTGGGATTTCTTCTGGGGGTGATAGAATTACATTTTATAATATTAATTAATTTTTATGGAAGGGGTTAACAATTTTTTATAAATTTCATAGACATAAAATTTCAAAAACTGACGAATTGTGTATTGAATTAACCTTTCTTTGGCATCAAAGAGATTATACCTCAAATCCCCCCTTAAAACCGGGCTTGGGCAGCAACTACGACTGGTGTATCTCAACTTCCATTTTTATTTTAATAGTAAAATTAAAGAAATCATAAAAATGACTTAATAATGGATGGGTATTCAATAGTAAAGTTTTTTAAATGAACCACATTGCTGAGAATGATTCGGACACTGCGAGTAATCCCAGTTTGTAACATTTGCATTTCGTGTCTTATTGAGTATTCATTAACAGTTAACCATTTTGATGTTCACATAGGTTGGTATGTGTGTGGTGTCTATACGACTATTTTCAAATAATTAATCGAACACCTTTTCGTCCTCGGATCATTTTAAATTCTTGTCTGATTGGTGATACATTGATTCATCTCTATTTATCATCAATTTGCTCTTTATAGTACCTTTTGTGCATTTTTACTTCAGTTCATTAAAAAATGTTTTTTTTTTCATGCAAGTAACTTTTTATGCACGTTAGCTAGAGGCCTGTTTGACTATAATGTTTTTATATAATACATGATCAGAAAAGCAATGTTTACGCTGATAGTTTTCGATTGAAAAGTAGCTCATATCATTGATAAATATAATCTCGATATAAAGTGAACTCACCTCCATGTAAAAACATGAAGCATCTTTTTACATGGAAGCATGTTCAGTTTACATCAAGGTAGAGGTTAGATTTTATAAATGAAATGTTAAATCTGCTATAATAAAGAGGTTGATATTTTATTCAGTTTTTTATAATTTTTGAAAAAGAATGATTATTATGATAGAATTTTAACGTTTCGTTGCTTTCTGATCATTAATTATATAAAATATCTTCTCAATAAGATTCAAAAGTGAGTTTACGTGACTTGGGAATTGCTCACTCACTGCGCTTAGCGAACTCCTTCACACGTAATCGCTCACTTTTGAACCTTGGTGTGTGTTATACTATTTCCATGGATTGTTGCTAAATTTTGTTTATTTTCAAATTTTAAACCATTTATCCATCGATCAGTTCCTCATAACTGATTCCCAAACGAGCTAATCACCGTTTTTGGTTAGAATTTGTCCTGCTTATGCCTCCATCGACTTCATCGACATTCATCAAGCACTGATTATTTTTCGAGGATGTAACATGACGTCTTTCTATCCTCTGTTCTGGCTAGTAACAAAAGATGTTAAGCGCATCAAATCCTCATCAACCGCAAATTTCAAATATAGAAGTTCTGCTCCGATGCGGTGGAGTAATCCGCGCACATAGGTACAGCAAATAACCACAGGAGCCGAAGAGTCTGCTTCATTCGCCGTTATACTCGAGACAGTTTTTGTCGTCAATCAAAAGATCAGAACCCATTCGAAGTGTGTGTGGCTTCCCTCCTTCCATTCGTTCTCACGACATACTATCGTTGCAGGACTCGCAAGACTCTTCTCAAACTTTTTTTTTTTTTTTACTCGTAAGTCGTAGCCCAACAAATGCCTCGATTTCACCCCATAGGCTGTGTATCGATCGCCTCACCGCTTGAGAACCAGTTTACCCGTTTGTCATACGATACTGGTTTACGTCTGCGCGACTCGTTTGTACTCCATCCGGTCGTGTTGACCCGTCCGTGTCAAACGATTTGAGTTACGGCCATTCATCTTGGATTTGACGGTTACGCACTTGTTGCATCGAATCTGGATTTATCGAAGATGATCGAAAACCTGTATATAATATAATTCGCGCGCGATGCACGCAACCGGTTCGATTCGAGATCGAACTAAATTGAGACGAATCGTAGTGAAAGGGCTACGCCGCACCGGTTTGCGTTTTAGAAACCTCGTGCACGATATTTTTCTATTTCCTCCTCCTCCATCGTCTTCATCGCTTTTCTTCCAAAATAGTATTTTCGCCTTGCGGAATTCGTCTTTGCAGTGATTTCATAATAACACCGTTGTTTTGGGGTATAGTTAGCTCACAATCTTCGACATTTTGTGCCTTGTAAAAAGCTTACTAAGTACTGTAAATAATTTTGTTCGATTTGCTCTCCTATTATTTGATCGATTGCGTTGGTACGTTGTAAAGGGTTTTCGTTTCTATTTCGCAAAAATTATTTCCTCCGCAAATTATGAACGTTCGGAGGTGTTACCATAGATAAAAAGCCAGCTAAAAGAGGAACGCTGAAAGCACTATCCGAACCATTGTAAGCCCAAAGTCAAAAGCTAATCTGTATTTTTTCGGATTTTTATTTAGCTTCCATTGTAGACTCGATCTCGGCAAAAGTATACTGTTAACGTTTCAAAATAAATTCAGTTAAAGCTGAAAGTTGAAAGCCAAAATAAATACTCAAAAGTCAAAAGCTAATTTGTATTATTCAAGGACACAAGCTGAAGCCGAAAGTTTGAGTTTTATTATTTGGCTTTCAATCCGTAGATTGTTACAGGAGTGTCTGTTGACAGAACGGTTCCTCTCAGATCCATGCCTAATTTATCACATGTGTTCGCTTGACTCACCTTTTATCTTATCAGTTATCACTCTTGTTCGCCTCTCACCATTTATTTCCATTTGTTTACCATTAGATTGTATGAATATTTGACGTTTTCTGATGCTTAATCAAGTAAATTAATTGGAATTGAATTATTTGGTCATAATTTAATCATTTCATTTCATCTCAAGTGCGTATATTAATTAAAGGTTTTAAGGTGAGGAAGAAAATATTAATTTTTCTTGTCATCTTAATAAATTGTGTAAAAGACATGATGTGGAAATTAAGACATTGAAGCCAAAGTTTACTCCTCATCATTAGTCGTCTAACCTCCAGCATACCAATAATAAATTTTTCGATGTAATACCTTAGACTTAGTGGAAATTCATTTTATTTGTATCAGATTGAATGAATATTTCACCTTTTCTGATGTTTAATTAAGTAATTAATTACAACTGAATTACTTCGGTCACAATTTAATCATTTCATTTCATCTGTGGTGTGCATGTTAATTGAAGGTTCGAATGGAAATAAATTTTGAGAGGTGAACGAGAGTGATAACTGATAAGATAAAACGTGAGTAAGGCGAACACATTTGATAAGTTAGGCATGGATCCGAGAGGAACCATTCTGTCAGCAGATATTCCTGGTGTTACCTGCATTTCGCAGTTCTGGGACCGAAGACGAAATACCTACATTTTGAAATACGGAGCGGTTTCAAATCTTATTGCTCACGCCTCACGACCGATATCGAGGTAATTTGCCCAAACGCCAACACGGTTTCATTTCGATCTAACAGTAGGTAATTGTGTTCAGATGGCTGTACAGCCTATCGTCTACGATGCTCGTTTTGAATTTCCCTTTTTGTAGCCTAAAGGCGTAAATTCTTTTCGTTAAAATGTTACGTACGTAAAGATGTTGCAACAACAAACAAGTCTCGAATGTGGGCATGTGCAAGCGTCCATGGTGATGAAATGACGACGGTTCTGGGTCCTGAGAAAAACGTCTTCACCGAGAAAAAGCGTTGCCGAATGGTCTTGTCTGCAGTCTGCACTTGCAGAGTTAATTCTTGGTGTTGGTCCTGCACCCAGTGCACGGTCTAGTCGTATGGTCGGAGTCTCGATGTTAATTACTTGATTTTTGCTGTAATTATGATGGCTGTATTTAACTCAATATTCTTGTTCTTTGAAAATATACGAGAATTTCAACTAACCTCAAAGAAAAACCAGTGAATGATGAAGTGAAGAAAATAAAAATTAAATCCTAAATATTGAAAGCTGTTTAAATACCAAGTTGGAATACAAATATTTTAGGTGGTCTGTGGGGTTTGCGTAGTCTATTGGCTGAACAGAGTCCAAGTCGTAGAAAGCATCAAACTGAAGTGTGCACAAAACCACTGGGACTGAAGTTCGCGCGAGTTAATTTGGGCCTATGTGAACACTGTCAAGTATTCCGTCTAACAGTACAATCTATATCGCGCTTATTAAGCTTGCAGTGAAGTTTGTGCATGTCGATGACCCTTTAAAGATCCAGATTTACACTTAAGTGTTGAAATTTTACCATCACTTCTTTTTTAACACAAAAATGTGGTCCGCTGGAATTCCACCCGACTACAGTGGAACTAACTTATACCATTGACAACCATACCGTGAACTACGTGTAATACCCAAGTGATACCTTCTCTTTCTATACCTTTTCAGACTTGGTAACTGTTATGGCACTTACAAAAAATTTATCATATTTTTTTTTAAATCTAGTGTTTTTCCTCCGTCTTGCCCACCTACGTTTTGGTTTTTTTCCTGTCGAAAGTGCAAGAACTAGTCTGATTTTCTTTTTCACAAACTGGCAATCTTGATTAGAATGAATGTCTCTTTCACAAAATTGGAACACAGTTTGAATACAACGCTGAAAATCTCACTTTCTTCTTCTTGTCACTGAAATAAATGTAAAAATCGTACCCCACAAAATTATTTTTAAGCGTTTCTTTGTTAATATTTATTGTGTCGCTAGAGAAACTTAATGAAAAACTAATAGCCTTCAATTTTATGTAAAAAAATATAAAAAGAAATAAAAAATAAAATTAGCAACAGTTTTTTTTGTATGGGTACAATTTATCCAACACCGACGAAGTTTCGATTAAAATCACCTCACCCTGTTTCGTCGCTTTCTGACTTCCTCGTTTGTTAATTAGTTGCAGTTTCTACTTGCAGTGATGTGTCACGAGGACTTGATTGAAAACCTTATAAAAAAAACCTTGTATTCATTCTGCGCATTATGTGTGAATATTGATGATCTCGTTTTTTTTTTCTTTTTATAGAAAATTGACTGCCGAACACTTTTTTACCGAGCTATTTTCACAATAAAATTATCATATTTTAGGAAGATTCCGCGAAAAATTAATGGGTTATTTTCCACATTTGCTACAGTGTTCTACCAATTTCGAAGAATAATAAAGTCCACAATGCCTAGACTAATCTGTTTTTCACCGTATTTACGTTTCTTTAATTGTTTGTTGCTTTTCTTTTGTGAAAAAAACATTGTTTGTAACGTTTTAATTGTCGGTGTTTAATTTTCTGAGAGAGAATCTCGTCATTTCATGAAAGAAAAAAGACCTTAGCTATTTCCAGGTAATGTTGACTTCTGAAGCTCACTTCGTGGTTTTTACCCATGTAAATGAAGACAGCAACGTGTTACGTGTAAATGATGGTTCGAAACATCGTACCAGTTTCCTGCTTCACTTCTCAATTCGATATTTTTACATTGCTTACAATTTCGTATGCTAGCTCGTGCGAAGAAATCGAATTTTATTTTTCCGTAAAGAAAATGTAGAAAGCTGTCGACATTCGCGGTAAAATATTTTTCTAAAAATATTGTAAAGATGTATTGTGTTGGAATTAGCATTCTGGCGTTATAAAGAAGGTGCATGTGGGCGAAATTGCTGATTCGATGGAGATGAGTTTTGTGCGGTTATGAAATACGTTACGCCCGGAGCCCCGTATTTGACGTCATTTCCTCGCAAAACCGAAGCATTGGCCGTAACTATGTGTACGAAAATGTGAAATTTTGAAACATTTTGTCTTTGTAAACGTTAGCTGAAGTGGAAAAAATAGTTGATTTCTTCGTATGTACATAAACCCGTTGGAAATATCTTCATTTTTGTGTGGCAAAACTCCGATGTAATATTCGTTAATCTTCTTTTCTCATTTCTTTCATTTCTTCCCGGTGATGGCAAAACGAAATATGTATTTTTTTTGGTTCGTTGTTGAAGTTTTCTTTCGGTTGCATACCTACTATAGTTTCATTTATGTATACTACTGCCACTCCTGGTCGATTCCCCTTTCCTTTCAACTTATTGGAGCCACACGCCTAAAAAGTTTCATAGACAAACGAACGTGTCAAGTAAGCCCTTGTTTTAAAAAATGCGAAAAAATTGTGCGTATCCTAATGAAGAAATTGTTCTTGCAAAAATTAATCAGTAGGCTACTAAATTTTCCGTTCAGTCACCTTCAACTTGAACGCCCAGCATTCAGAACAATTAAAAACTTGATGCTGCGTAGTTCGTGCACATGTCGGCTAAAATCGTTGCAATTGTACCAAAAATTCTTACTTTCTGTTGCGCATTCAGTTTTTGATCTTTTTAACCTTAGCCTTTAAGTTTAGAAGGTAATCATGCAGAAAAATTGTGCATCGTGTCGATTAATTAATATTAATTAATTTTTTTTTCTCAAGTAAAAGTCTCAACTTTTCATATTCATTTGGCCATGAAACTTTTTAAACGAGTGGCTGTGCTGAGTTTGTTGGGTGAATCAGGAATGATGACCCTTAATTTCGTAAATTTTAATCTTCGTTCTACAATATTTGATTGTGGCGCTGTAGGAAAGATTTTTGTGAAATTTCCATACAACAACTGTTGAAAACATTTTGAGACATACTGTGTATTTATTTCATTTTCGATGCTATTGTGCATGCGAAACAGCGCAAGAGAATAGGGGTTAGGGGCACGTTACAATATTTTAGTCGTCAGCGCGAAAACAAAAGAGTGAAAAAGAAACGAAACTAGGACAAGATAGGACATTATAGAGGTGGTTCTTTCATTTTTCCATTTGCTCTTTGTTTTGTGGTTTGAACCGTTACTTCATTAACCGTGGAGTGAATCGCGCTTGTCACACCGTGTACTTGAAAACAATGCAATGCTCACTGAAAGCAAGAGAATACGGGAAAAAAAAACATGAAGGGTTCGCCAACATTTCTATAATATTATTTATTCGATCTTTCGGCAGATTTTAATTAATTAAAAAATAGACGGCGTCGCGATGAAATAAAAAATTTTCACAAGGAGGCAGTGTCAAAGATTAAAAATTCCACTAAAGCAAAAAAAAAAAAGTTGGAACTTATTCTAATGAAAAAACAAGTTTCTGCTGTTTTTGCGACAAATTTATGGATTTTTGACAATTTGACCGACGAAATTTGAAAACAACCTATCCACGAGAGAAGCCACGACCACCTCGACCCCTTTCGACAGGGTCACCCGAAGAGAACAAAAACTAGTTAGTGAGCTGTGACTCAGCAACTCGTTCATTTAATGTTTTTCAACATTAACATTCTTTCCATTGACTTAGGTACGTTTATTTCTTTGTTTAATGCAAGGCTGGATCTCTCATTGGTTTTTGTTGTGTGGTGTTCGAATGAAGAAGCTATTAGCCCTCGTTCGAGGGTTAAAAAGTTTACAAATATTAGTTACGTTCTATTTAATTTGCCTGCAGTGTCAACTGAGTCGTATTGTTGTTACTAAAAGGTTAAGAATGAGGTGGGTTTTATGTGGTAAAATAGTCGATCGAATAGACTTAATGAAGCATAGCTTAATATAAAGCATTGATTCGTTTTAACTTGATCCGATGACCTCGTAGGACGGATGGATGACTGCATGCGTAAATAATAAATATTTTATTCCATTAAAACTGCATCGGATATCCCCCGCGTGATTTTTTGAACTGGATGTAGTTTGGTTGGATTCGGTGTAGCCGAATTTTTTCTAACGTTTCGTAAAATCAGGTTAACCTACCCTATACAGGGGAAAGTATGTATGAATTTCAAAACTCAACTTGAGAGTTTTTGCGCGTACCTATGTTTCTGTCGCTTGGGCTGTGATTGTGAAATAAAAAAATATCGTGTAATGTGATGTCATTAGTTGGAAACCATGTAAAAGTTGAGGAATTACTTCCTCGTAACATTCAGAAAAAGAAGAATAATTACTGTGTTTACAATCCCTAGTTCACTAAATCTGAAAGTCTAAAATCGACTGAATTTCCTAACCTGATAATTGAACTGACCGAAACTGATCAGTGTACTAGTTATTTTTGAAATTGAATCTTTTACGAATCTGTATTTTCAAGAATAATAATTGAAGATTTCTTTATGATTAATTTATTCAAAAATCGCGTTGGGTGGTATCCCGAAAATGAAAAGTGACGAAATTTCCACGTGTACCTGATCAAATTAAAAGGCTTCGAAAAACTTGATATTTGAGTCATAAAATTCAAGCAATGCTGTGGGATTTCTGAATTTAGGGTTTATCTTACTCGTTCCAGTCATAGTATTTCTCAATATTTCATAGCCTTACATACACCAAAAAAAAATTAATCAACAAACATATTTGTCATTACTCCTCATTTAAAACCTTGGCGTATAATATATGAGTAAGTATTATGGAGGGAATTTCTTCTAGTTCACACTTGCCAATGTAGTTGCACTTCTCAGTGAGTGGAATGTACTTCTTTACCACACGATGTATGTCTAAATACAGTGAAAACGGTGTTATAGGGATACTGATGAACAGTTTTTATTTTATATTAATTTTCTTTATTCTTTTCGTGTGAAATCAACGCCATCGGAGATTCCAGGGGTTATTCCTTTCAGTGCAAAATCGTTTAAAATAACGTTTAAAAAAAAAAGTAAATTCATACCATCTTGATAAAATAATTATTGTCAAAAAAATATGAGGGTTTCTGTTACTTTGTGGTTTCTGATGTATGTTGAGTTCTTTGTTGAGTTGTGTTCAGTATTGACCTATTGACTGAATGTATGGATGATATTGGCTGTATTCAATATAGCAAAAAACCACTCGAAGTTTTAGTTCTGGACAAATTCTGTTAAAAATTAATTCTCCATTCTACCGTATGGTGTTAGTTCTGTGTCAGTTCTACACGAAGTGGAATATTTTAGCAGAGCTAAAATTTCACAAATTTATTTTGAAAAAAGTGCAACCAAGTAAACATATTTTATCAACTATGCGAATGAAAAATAGCGATTTATCATCTTGTTAACGAGTAGAAAAATGACATTTTGCCAATGAGCTTATCACTGGGAATAAAGTAGATACTTTATTTCTCTGGGGAGAAAAGTATCACATTATTTTCTGTTCATCTCATTTATATCATCACAATAGCGGGTTTTCATAACACTCATAACTGGAGCAGAGTGCTAATGACTCAAGATTGCTAAAAACAAAGATAAAAACGCCGTTTTTTTTAAATTAAAAAATTTTCATTCCCTTTAGTTAATAAAGTATTGTACGCAGCTTAGTCGGAGTGAGAAATTATCAACTTATGCATTTACCACATTCGCCTATGACTCGTGCTTACAAACTTCACACTCGTGAATAATATCTTACTTTCCTCCCATATTGTGTAATATACTATTGTCATTTACGGGTTATAATGGATGAAATCAGGATTCCTCGGATAAGTGCATAAAGTCAGTTTTTCAATTTTAAACTCCACGAACTACGTGTGGAGAAATTCTCATTATAAACAAGCTATGTATGTAGTTTGCAGAGATTTCCTCAATGCTTTCACTCTGGTGACAATTTTTGAATTTTTTCTCATACTATTAGTCAAAGGTTAACCATAGAGTGGTGATATTAAAGGAATCTCCTCTTTTTTTCTCAAGAAAACTATTTATGCAATACACTTCCAGGAAATTTTTAAAACACCTGCTGGTGTAATAGCATACCTCTATATTTTTGAAATCTTTGTCATACCAGCAGCTACCTTGAGGATTCCCTCCTTCAATATGCGAAATTAAATTTTCAATTTAAAACTCCACAAACCCTGTGCAGAGCAATTTATTCTTATTATAAATAAGCTGTGTGTTCAGTTTGTGGGGATTCCCTCTATTTCACCTCTTTTATGATAGTTTCACAATTTTTCCTTATGTCACTAGGTAGTCAAATTTTGAAAAAGTTGTTGACAGTTGTGAAAGGGAGGACTTCTAGGTTTTTATAATCGAAAAATTTTCTTTAAGTGTAGTCAAAATATATATTTTTATATTTATATGCATTTATAAATTTGCACGTGTATTTGCTAAAAAACGAAAAAATATGTCAAAGCATGTCCTCGAAATTTGGAAAACCATATTAGACAGCTTTAAAAACTCACGGAAAACTTTTTCTTTTAGTTGAATTTTATAAAGAAAAAAAATTTTATTCTCAAAAATATTTTGGAAAAAATACATTTTCTTCAAACTGTATTGAAAAAAATTCATTTTGAATGAAATATGTTGAAAAAAATACATGTTCACCAAAATTTGTAATATTAAGAGGTAATTTATTGTAGGTTGCCAGCGTGGGGAATCAAACTGGTGGCAACCTGCAGATTCAAAAGCAGTGCTCTAGATGTGTGAGTGTACGCATGTATAATATATGTGGTTCGTATCCCTTCAGGTATTTATCTCAAAATATGTGAAAATGTGTATTTAATCAAAAAATTTCAAAAATAGGCATTTTTGGAATCCGGAAACTGCGTATTGCAAAAGTATTAGATGAAAAACCCTCTAGGAGTTAGCAACAAAAATATGTCTTAACCCAAAAATCTTTCACCAAGTGATCTATTATATTATAGCTTCTGCTTGTGACCTTAAAAATATAGCTTATGCCTATAGGTTGTAGTGTATGGGTTAATCGGGTTGAATAACTAAAAATATGACTTGTGAATGCTTTTCATTGCAATATTGCGAGAGTATTGAAATGTTCAGTGGTGCTAGAGCGCTAGTGTTCATGAAGTGCTATCACTTCTGAAAGAGATTTTTGACATTTTTTTACATAGTAATAATTATACTAGCAACAATAATAAAACGAAATCATGTTTTAGTCATCAAAAATTACGTTTCTGATATTAAATATTTATTTTCAAAAATGCCTGTTTTGTACTTAAAAACACATGATCACCCTCTCAGCACTTGAAATTTTTGCCACCAGATCGAGACTCTTTAGTTCTGGACTTCCCAATACAGTGTATAATCTAAATATTTAATCAGTTTCTTAAGAGTATTCGCGGTATACCGCGTATACCCTATGAGCACATTACTGAAAACAACCTTGGTTCATCTCAAATTTCTTTTGTTTTCAACTGATTATACTTGACAGTTTATGTTTTCAAGGATAAATATGCGATGGAGACGACATGCTGCTGTTTTTCAACGGGATCGACTGTCGTTAATATCTACACTGAGCACGTGTACACTGGCGTACAAATTACCCCACATCGACCAATCAGAATAATCAGATTCTCCGAAGTGGGGTAATTTGTATGCCAGTGTTTACAGAAAAATGCACGTGGCAATTTCTTCCTTTAATCAAAATGTTTAGAGTTCAAAACACGTGGCGTCGCCAGCGCTATCCATAGGTGTGACACCAAAACCATTATTATGTTGTCTCTATTGTTTATATATCGTCGAAGGTTTATGTCATTATAAATTTTAATTTTTAGATATGCGAAATGAAAAAACGCAAATTTCCTGAATGTAGATTTTTAAAAAATCAAAAAATATGAAAAACGTTAATTCCATAAGTCAGCCATAGAATGTAGTTTATACTGCTTATGCTGCTTATGCTTTATAGCTTACGGTACGTTTGGCTTAAACTTATGGGTGACTTGAATTGGTCAAAAACCTTCGGTTCATTGCTGATGACTTATAGCTGACTTATCATCGTCCCCGAAACAACGAATCGATTGGAACTAATAAGCCGGCCCAAGCCAAAGCGGCGTGAAGCACGACTTCAAGGATTGTGTATCATTGCTTGTGATATTTTATTAATTTCTGGATCTTCCTAAAGTTTCAAAAATATAAAAAGTAAAAAGCTCCCAAGTATTTTTCTCAGTTCGTGGTTCTTATCATTTGTACTTTGAAAACCATCATCTGTGTTTTTACCTTTTTAATTTTAGTAAAATAACCTCCTTATATTTTACACCAATAAATTCGCGTATTTTTACGGAACGACGTTAAAAGAAAATTGAAGTGGTGGTAAATGAGAATTTTGCATTCAGTAGATTCCAAGCGTATGCAGACTTCGCAATTTATTTTCATTATGTCATCCGCTTTCTCCTCGAAGACGGATCAACGTGAAAAACATTTAGTATTGGAAATTGTTATGAAATTCTCTATTTTTGATTTTCGAAACTTCGTCGAAAAGTAGGTTTGTTTTCAGGTTTTGAATATAGCCTTGGCCGCAGATTGGTTTTTTTGCTTCTGTTGCCTTTAGCGTTGGATTGTTTGCTCTCTCTATCTCTCTCCAGACACCTTGTGCACGTATCAATTCAGTTTATAATTCACTAATGTACGTACCTTCCCCATTAATTTTTGACAAGTGCGTATCACTTCGCCTGATGAACCGGTTGCAGGTTACGTTTGTAGTAAATATTTTTTCTTTCGTTTTTTTCTTTTTCATTTTTTTTTCATGCTATTGTCGACATCAGCACCGCCATAAGAATAGAAAACTAGTTTGATCTGATCGGTTATAAGAGGAGCCGCAGAAAACAGGAAAGAAAAGATAAGAAAAACGAAAAAAGAAAAAGAAAAAGAAAAAAAAAGAAAGAAAGAAAGAAAGAAATAAGCGGTTGTCGTCTCATCTCTCATCATTCAGTGATCGTCGTTCGTGACACGACGTTGCCATTTGGTACCAATTAAGGTCACTTTCTTGCCGTTTCAGTGGGTCGTGAAATGAATTTGTGGTGCGAAATTGCGAGCCTTTATAGCCGTGGCGTTGTCGTTTCTTACGACAAGAGAGAATCCATTTTGCACTCTCGTGTAAATTGTCGAATCACGTTTTAATGTGGAGATTCTGGAGAACTTTCGCTGTCCCCACCAAGCGTCGACGTGCACTCGTGGCTGGTTGGATTTTGTGTTTTTTGGCCGGGCATCATGGACGTTGCAATCAGTTTGCGCGTTGATTAGGTGTGACGAAAGGTTAATCAAGCGTTGTGTGTCAGTGTAGTGTGTGCGTGCTTTATAGATCGATCAATGTAAACGCATTTTCGATGTGAGGAGGCGGAGGAGTTAATAGCTGGTTAATGATGATTTGGTGTATCTTCGGAAACGAGCTACGGATAATGGATTTGATTGAGTCATTGAGTCTTGCTCTGAACTTGACCTGTGTGCTCTTCGAATTGTTCGATTAAGGTCAATGTTTGGCGAAGTGTGATTGTTGTTAGCCCGGCCAAAGGTGAGTGTTTCAGTCACCAGTAGACATTATCGTATGTATTGACTGAATTGTGCTGAGGGTGTTCGGGATGTGGTAGTTCCATTCTATGGCGAACCAGTTAGAAGTAGAAATTCGTTCTATCTGTTGGTTCCGTAATAGTCCTGTAAAATATAAACTTGAAAGTTGGTTGGAAATGGGAATGGCCGCTGCTGGTGTCGAATCTGTGTCCTTTATGGTTGTGAGGTTGCGCACTTGACACCCACACCGCACAGATCGGAAAATTATGTATATCCATTTTCGAGAAAACAAATATCAATTTAAAGGATATTGTGACGAAGTGGTTAGGTGCTTAGCATCTCAACAGTTGTACGTATTAGGTTGTTGACTGCAGGCCAAAGGCCGCCACTTTTGAACTTAAAATGACGACTTATTTTGTTTGGTCCTTTTAGTGCTCTTACCTGTGATTGGTAAATTCATGTTGGGAAATCGCTAGTTACTGGATCGCAACCAACGAGCCCCCCTACCGATCATCAACTTGGTTAACTTATTCCAAACAGTAATTTCCCGAACGTTCTAATGCCCACAAACGAATGTTTTCTTTTGTATATCGGCTGAATTGTCCAATGAGTAGTTGGCGTCATTAACGGAGAAAAAAGAAAATTCAACTTCTTTGTTCGTTGAAATTAATCAAGATCTTATAATGTAGCCTTCTGAATCCACATACATCCTCAACGTTGCCTTGGGTAATTATAATTATGAACTAATGCATTAAGAAAAAAAAAACTAGCGCAGCAAGCCTCGCTAGAAAACGTAGGTTTTCAAGAAAAAGAATTATGAATTTTGATGGCCACATTAATTGCCTGTAAGTTTATATGCGTTAATATGGTATGTTATGATTGTACGAAATTCATTAGCTGCTGACATAATATCAGACAATATGAAATTTAAAAGTATTATATCTTGAAATGAAAAATTAATTAAAATGATAAAGTAGGGTAAAATAATCATATAATTTCAGAAAAAGCCAAGTAAGTATAATAATGTTACGAAATAAAAAGAAAATGAAAACATGAACATGTGGTTAATTTTTGTGAAAAGTTCATGCAAATTAGAAAAAAAAAGTTTTATCGGAAGTACCGTCTGGTCAATCCGCACCAAAATGAGAAAAATACTACAATAAATTATAATGAATATTTATTTCAAATTTCGTACATATGGTTCCAAAATTCTGCAATTTATGACCAATGTGAAAACAAAAATAGCGGTACGGGAAGTACAGTCCCTCCGATCGGCGCCAAAATTAGTAACGCACCACAATGAATTAAAATAAATGTATATTTCGAATTTCGTGGGTAGTGGGGCAAAATTGAGCATTTTATAGCCAAAATAAAAACAAACATGGTGGTACTGGAAGTACCGTCCGGCCGATTGGCATCAAAATCAATAGGTCTGGTTCTTGGCGTAGTACAAATGTTTGTACCAAATTTCGTGATATCAGACCAAAATTGCGACCTGTACCGTGGGAACAAGAAATTGATCTATCCTATCTATTTATCTATCTATCTATCTATATATATATATGTAAGATTGACGTTCGTATTCTCTGAATTGTCCGCCAATCTTTATAAAGCTTCGTCAATATAATCTCTCCCTATCTAAACTGGCCTGGCTGAATACGCATGCGAACCATTCTATACCTGTACTACAATAACCGCTGCTGCCTGCCGTCGATTTAAATTTTTTTCTTTTTCTTTTTCTTTTCTCTTTCTCGTCACGAATGTTTCAATGACGAGTTAATAGTTAATACTTTTTCATTTGCCATATGTTTAAGAGCGTTGCGCTCCAGTATATTGTATATTTGTTCGCGGATTATCGTACTTTAATTTAGGATTCTTTTTGTACAATAAAGCATCCTTATTCTGTTCGAAATCTGCGCTAATTATTTGTGCTCGATACGGGACTTATATATATATATGAATTTGAGTTATTGGTGTCAAAATTTTCCTGAGATCATGAAACAAAAAATGTACCCACCTCAAACTCTAGTGTCTAATACCGCACGAAGCGTAATAAGAAGATTTTCTGAAGAAAACCTACTTAAAAAAAGAAAGAAAGAAAAAACTCTAGCGCATCAGAACTTCGCTAGAAAACCCAGTTTGGCATTTCATTTATAATTCATAATCTCAGGTCCATTACTGCCGTGAAATGAGAGTGGTACATTTCCCAAAATTATGAAAATAACTAATTTTTTCAAAATTGTATAAATCCACTTTTATCCATTTTTTATGCTCCAATTTCATCGGAAACTACTAAACCAATAGACACCAAACTCCTACCAGACTTAGTTCTATATGGAGACTACTTTTACTGTTATTCTTACTTGAAATTTCAGCTCAATCCCTTTTGTAGTTTTTTCGAAAACTACTGAACAAATAGACACACTAGGTCTCACATAACTAAATTAATTAAACATTTCAGTTCTACACCTTTTTTTCGTTTTTTTCAAAACCTTGGAACACAAATTTCTTTAGTAAATTTGTCTTTTCCAGTTTTTTCGAAAACCACTGAACTAATATGCCCAATTTTTTGCAGTTTTTACAAAACTGTGAAACCAAAATTAGGCCAATACATTCTTGTGCATGTATAGGTACATTAAAAAAAATTAGGTCAAAATGGGAAAATGGTGCCAATAGTTTTCTTTCCTTATGAAACGGATAATTGTCATCACCCTCACCAGTAACCCTTTTGCGAACAAACTGATTTAAAAAGTTATTTTTACACATACATAAAGGGCTTACCTCTATTCGTTTGTGACTCGGTGTAGGCATATTTAAATTTCAGGCCATCACCAGGAAATAGATGTAGGTACTAATTCTTTCTGGTTGATTATATTTGTGATGCAGTAATTTAGACGAAGGAATATCGCGTATGGGGCGAGCGTTTGAACCCCACAACAGACAATTTTTTTTTATTATTAGCATTCGATCTTGGTTCTGTGGATTAATTTAATAAATTTTGATTTTAGTTATTTGTGAGTAGTGTTTTTCCTTTTGAACGTTTTTGACATTCTTATCGTTATCGTTCTTTCATTTTTTTCCGTTTTCATCTTATTTCACCGATATTTGGGTTTATTTCAATTGTTGAAATGGTTAAGCTTCGTTGATTTTTCTTAATTTTTTAATTTTTTTTTTTTTTTCAATATATCGGAAAATTATTCTCTCAGTATTCGAGAATTCGGTTCAGATAACAAACGAAACGTTGTTTTTTGTAGGCCTGTAACCGTATTTCGTATTCATTAAATCCATCGCCCACTTTTTACACTTGTTTTCCCTTTAGACTCTTATCGCTCGGCCTCTACACTCCCCTAATTTCATGCACGTAATTGAGAGAAGGAAGACGAGGCCGAATCGGATGTTCATGAATTTTGATTCCTGTTTCGATTTACTCTTTTATTTTCACCCTCACTCTGTCCCATACACTAACGTGCTTTATGCTGGAATTTTGGGTTGATCGATTTCTTTTGTTCTCTCGAGATTAAACGAGCAAGCTTCCATTTGCAGCGTTAGAATTTTTTTCACCTTCTGTTTTCACCCGAACGTCAGCTTGTTTATTTATCCACAATCCTCCAACATGTTTTCTTGTTCAATTGATTTTTCAAACGAACGAGGTAACGGTCGTATTCTTCCTTATTCTTATTTATTTATTTTTCATTTTATTTTTCTATATTTTATTATTTTATTTTGCGAATAATACGTACTATATTACGCTCACGTACGTATTCACCGTCGCCGACCTTGGGTGTAATAAAATATGTACCTACTCATTCTGTTGTCGCGTTTTCTATTTATGGTTGACGGTTGTTTATGGTGAAGCCCGTGCATTACGAATATGGCGCACGATGACGACGTGAAATCGTTGCAATTTTTTGGAACGAATCGACGCACGTATAATTACAAAGCGGGGTTCCAGTTTCCGGGTCCGCGCGGTGGGATACTCATAATCGAGTCTGCTGTTGTTATCCCAAAATTGTTGTTGGGGATGAAGGGTGAGAGCACGGTGGAAACCGTTAACAACGCGCTAAATCCGAGTAAGAAAATTAATTTTCGTCGCGTCTGCCATAACGATGCGCTTCACCGAAATTCGTGCAAAATATTATTTTATATTTTACCGCATGGCTTTCATCATACATATACATACGACCTGTAGGCATACGTGCGGATGTGAGTGCGAGCTTGCCATTTCAGAGTAGGGTTCGACTATTTTACGTGAAAACTGTTTGCTTCCCCCCTCTCTCTCACTCATTCACTCACGCCCGCACGCACGCACTTAAGTTGGGCCGATCGTCGTTAACGTTTGTGTGTTTCGCCAGGGACTGGATATTTTTTCGCAGGTAGCCCTCGTCAGTCGTCTAATGTAGCTTCTGCTCACTTCCCTTTATATATATCAATAGATATAACCAGTTGCAGAAGGTACTTTAATGTGGAATTGTAAGCTGCGTAGTTTCTGATGAACTCGATATGTGACACTTCTTTCGTTTAAATATGAAATTACGTATCTTTCCCATTTTATTCGTTTATTAGTTCGTCACTTTCCTCCTCTAGTTGATCGATCCTTCGAACGTGAAATATATTTATAGCTTCACTATCCTCGTGAAAATTGTCCCAAAAATACGTCACCATTTTTCACAATCCAGGGAGACAGCAAAGATTTTTTAAAGTACGGTCACGCGTCACGGACTCAGAAGAGAAGGAAGCACTCGGTGGTCGATTGGTAGGGCGTCAATTTTCTACATCCACGATTCTCAAGGAGTATTTTTTCCCCCCCCGAAACATGACGTTTTTCTAAGCGATGTTTTCCCCAATGAATATGTTTTTCAATATGAGATGATCCTATGAATACACTAGAATATTATTTTATACAGCTGTCTCTATGAAGTTACAAGTCCGATGGAAGTTTAATGCCTTTTCGTTTAGTTGTTTTTGAGAATACTGGAAATGAAAATATTGCTGGAGAAAATTTTGTGTTCCTGGTTTTAAGAAAACTATGAAAGGGATAAGGCTGAAATTTTCACGAAAGATACTTTTTATAAAGTATCATGTTTGATAAGATTATGGTGCTTACCGGTGCAGTAGTTTCCGAGGAAACTGAAGAATAATGAATTCCCCGGAAAATAAATTTTTCCAGAATTACAAAATTAGGAAAAAACTACAAAAAAGATTAGGCTAAAATTTTCGCGAAAGTCAGCCCTTCTGTGGTCGTGAGTCTGAAAAGTTTGGAGTCTACTATTGTAATGATAAATTCGTATCATTCATAATATCTCTCTCTCATATATATATTTCACATATATATCAATCACCTAAAACAATTCTCATTATATTGACGTCATGTAAACAAGTCTTTACTTGCCTTTACTGACTCATTTATTCTACTTTCAATGTTTATAAACAAACATAAATACACTTTTCATAACAACTCTTTTCTATGAAACCATTCTGCAGATATTGCAAATACCCAAAATCACCATTTATGTCATTTTCTTAAACTCCTATTGGACAATATCTAAACTTGTATTGTCATAACTCTCCAATCATATCACTACCATTTCCACTCTCCAAGAAATCGCCATATTCTCCTCCCAAAACTTCTAACTATAAAAACTCATGTAACCATGTACATTTTATCTTCTTTACCATCTCTTCTCTATTAATATTATTATTCTTACGTAACTTACTTTTTAGTATTTCACTGTTTTATATCATGTTTAATACAACCTTTTAACATTTACGAGTACTTAATTATTTTGTAACCAATATTCTCGTTACAAAATATTGGCGCCCGAACATAAAAAATCCTATGTTTTGTTTTTTCAAAGAAAAGTCTAAAAAAGTGTGAACTTTTATAAAAATTTTATTAAATTAATTTACAAAAAGTGTAAAAAAATTTTTGGCGCATTTAACGTGCAGAATAAAAAAAAAATATTTTTTAGATAAAAATTTAAAAAAAATATTTTTCTGGAACCATAAAAAATCTTGCTGTACAAGGAAACTGTTTGAAGTGCTGTCGTGCAGTTATCAACTATGTGCAGAATCCAAAACACCTGTGGAAACAAAAGAAACAACAAAATCCTGTAAGTTTACAAAAATTAAACCCATGCACAACGAAGATTGGGATATTCAAGTAACTCCAAACGCACCTTCATTCAAAGCTAACCACTGGATTACATCCTTAACAAACAAAGATTTAAAAAATCTATGGTCAAATATAAATCCTCAACCCTTTCCTTCAGAAAATTCTAGACCAGAAATCCAATTAGCCATCAGTCTCTATATCCAATCTCATCCAGATCCTATAATTAACACTCTCCTTAAAAAAGATAACGTAAAAGATTTAATATCACCTTTAAAAATTAATCGTGAAGCTAAAAATAAAGCCATAAAATTAATATCAAATACCTGTGATAAAAACAACACATTTAAATTAACAAGTGAATCTAAAATAGAACCTGAAGAAGAAACAGTAGAGATTAGTTCACAAGAATCTCTAATAGATTTAATATCACCTCCAAAACAAATCATTTAGAATACCCGAAAAAATAAAAATTGTTAACGAAATAAATTCTAATATCAGACCTTCAACATTTTCAAACACATCTTCAGAAAATATAAAAACATTCCTAAAGCAATTCGAAAACGAATGCGAAGCTTTTGGATGGACAGATGATGCCATAAAAATGAAAAAAATCAAAATTGCATTTACAGGAAATGCACAAATAATTTTTAACGAATTAATTTCAGACAATGATACGTTAATAAATTGGAAAATTTTAAAACCAAAACTAGAAGAAATTTTCAGAAAAACAAAACCTCAATTAAGAGAAAGGTTATGTAAACGTCTATATAGAGGAGACGATGATTTCGTAGATTTTGTAATATTTGTGTCTAATACCCTAAAAGAAATAGAACCAAACATCACAGAAGAAAGAATAATAGATCACATCTACAGATCTATAGGAGAAAAAGAAAGAGAACACATAGTCAAAGCAAAACCTAAAACCCTACAAGCATTACATTGTAAGGATAAAACAAGAATACCTGTAGATCCTATTTTCGCTTCAGAATTAGAAAAAGTAAAAAAACAATTAGAAACCTACAGAATAGCGATGGAAGAAGCAAATAATGAATTACAAAAAATGAAAACATCTTCAAAAAAACAAATTAATGCTGTAAAGAAGAAAGATGATGATGAAGACAATGAAGAAGAGGAAGAAAAATCCAAAGAAAAAGAAAAACCTAATATAATTGCCAAAATCAAGAAACTAACAGCAGCAATTATGACACAAAAAAATAATTCTAATCCATCACAAAAATTTAATAATCAAGGAAATAATTTCCGAGGAAACTTCAGAGGAAGAAGTAGAGGAAGAGGATATTATAATGGAAATAATTATAATAATTATAATAATAATTATCCCTCCCAACCTCCAAACCAAAATCAAAATTTTCCAAACCAAAATTATAGAGGAAATAATTTTAGAAATCAAGATTTCAAAGAGGATATTATCGTAATAGTTATAATAATTATCCCCAATATCAAAATTATAACAACCAAATTCCTATGATGTACGTATCAACCCAGAATACTCAAGGTACTACACAAAACCAGAATGTTATTCAAAACCCATAGAATAACATCCCAGCTATTACTTACTCACATCAGAGCACTACCGTCCCAAAAAACGAGTAGATGCCCCGGCAACGAACCAACATCATGTTGTATGGGAAGCAGGTTAACCACCATCTAAATTAATTGACAAATCGGAGATGTCAAGAAGAAGTATGAAAATACCAAAAAAACCGAACATCACAATTATAGCACCAAGTGGAAAAAACAAAATCCAATGTCGTTTGTACCTACCGTGCAATGTACTAGGTATCAATACATATGGTCTTATCAACTGTGGAGCAGAATCAACACTCATACATCAAAAACTTGTAAAAAATGTAACGTTAGAACCTACTTACGATACATTATATGCAGCAAATGAAATTCAACTCAAAATAAAAGGAGTTTCAACAATTCCAATTATCTTTAAAGAACGTTCATTTCCGATCAAAGCATATATCGTAGAGGATCTAATCGAAAACATTATTATAGGTTATGATTTCCTAGAGAAATATAGGATAGATTTCTCCAATGGAAAATTTTCAATTTCATGTGAAGATAAAACCATATCAATATCAATTCCAAAAAAATCATAAATTAATAGACCAGAAGAAGAACAAGTAACATTAATACGTGCCAATACAGATTATATTATAAATCCTTATGAGACGATATATCTACAAACCTTACCTCAATTTACAGAAATTTTAACAAATGAAAAATTTATTAATAAAACAAAGTTAATTATTAAAAATGAGGAAGTTTTAAAAGTATATAACCCTACGTCTAACACAAAAAGGATACGTAAAAATCAAGTATTAGGAACGTTAAGATATGTAGTTAACGAAATTACTGAAAAACAAAAAATATGTGTCACACATACAAAACTTTGTGACCCAGAAGGAATAGAAATAAAAATTTCGAAGAACATAAGTCCAGAACAAAAATCTAAAGTAATAGAGAAATTACAAAATTATATAGATATATTCACCCATTCTACAAAAAACTTATCATTAGCCAAAGTACCACCAGTACATATAAATCTAAAAGACGATAAACCTGTAGTACGAAGAAATTACAAAATGGCATACAAAGAAAGAATGGAATAATATGCCAAATTCAAAAAACTCCAATCACGCAGAACATATCTTCAACCATCAACATCCAGTTATCTCAAACCAAGGGAAACAAATACAAAAGGAACATCGATTAAATTTAAGAAAAAAGGGCATATAAAAATTATAAATGAAGAATTATGAAAATTAAATGTTAATAAAAAAGTGTGCACACATATCAAATAAAATGAAGAAAATGAAATTTATCAAATTGTGAATAAGAAAAAATTATATTCTAAGATGTTAATTAATAATTAATAATTTTACTCACCAACTGTTTTCACTGAAGTTTGAAATTCAAACATTCTTGTATGGACGACGACCTCCACGTCTGGCCATCGAGGATTTCTTGGATGTATAGGAATGAATATTCTGCCACGATGTTCAGAGTCTTCTCTCGAAGCATCCCAATCTCTTCCAGAAAATACGTAAGGCAGAGACGGAATAGGCACAGGAGTAGCCCTCCTCGTTAGAACATTCTCAGGAGAAACTCTCCTTGTTTTATCATCCTGGATTCGCTTTCTTAAATTTTCGACCCATTTAGCAAATTCCTCATCTTTCTCTCTGCTAGTTTCTTCAGTGTCGGAAGTCGGATACATTTCAGGAGTTGTGACACGATTCAAAGATTTGTTTGCGCAAGCAACAACCTTAACGATGCTGACATTTGTCGAATGTTGTTCAGTACGCATTGCCTCACCACATGTATTCAACGTATCAACGCGAGTTAACTCAACTCGAGGATTGTCCCTCACAGAAGAAGAAATTCCATTTGCCAACAGTGTCTTCGGACTAGCCAAAAGTATTTTGTCGCTAGGATCCTTCTTCATATTTGAGACATCCACCTGAATAGACTTATCATCCTTCTCACATCTAGAGATAGGAACATAGTCTACATCCCTGTAACGTAGAGCATTTAACTCCTCTTTCAATTGTGTAGCCCCTGTGAACACATAAGGATATCTGGTATCCACATGTGGTATAACTACCTGCTCATGTATTTTGGCAAGACCAATCATATAGCCCGTCGCAATATTCGTTTGAATATTACGAAATTGGAAGCAGGTGTTATCTCCACTGTGGATCCCCATTTCTCCCTAATGTACTCACGTAATCGATGGAGATTCCCATCTCGAGTCATGTGAATAACATCCACATGTCACAGATGTAGGACAATCTCGTTAGTCTCATGCTGTATCATCAGCAACGAAGCTAACACCCCTGTCAAAAATGACAGAGGAACAGCACACTCAGGAGTTAGCTCCTCTGCTTTGGATAAAGCAAACGAGCCACCAATTTTTAGCTCTACACCATTAGGAATGTCCAACAAACCACAGACAAACACCACAGCCTCATCGCACTCCGTAAGATTGCAGAGATGCATCCATCTGACTGAACAAAAGTTCACATGATCAGTATGACCCCACCTCATCTTCTGGCTCTCTTGCCATGAAGGTTGGTTCGGATGAGTGACGTAATTCACCATCGTCCACACCTGTCTATGTATTACAGACAAGGCTCGACGATAGCAACGACACCCTATCCAAGCTGATATCAGATCGAGCGTTACGTCATCAAACGTAATAGTCTCATCAGCGAGTGCAACACCACCTCTCGGAAAAATTTGACTATCCAAAACACTTCTAGCACCCCTCATCTCGACAAGGTCTTGAACCTTTTCATCGAATGATTTTTCAGGATATCTACATTCAGTTTTAGATGGCATTTTTCCTCTCGAGTCCAAACGCAATTTCTTTAAACCCTTTTGGATTGACTCCATTTTTCAAATATGAACGTAACGACTTACCACGTCTGTAAACTATATTTCAGACTTACAAAACCCAACAGGTTTCATAAACAAAAAGCGAATTACGCACAAAAATCAAAAACAAAAAAATAAATTAATCAAAAATTTTCCGATTGTAACACGAGAAAATAAAAATTTCAAAAAATAAAAAATTATTTTGCTTTAAGTTTTCTTTTTCAAAGAGTCGACAATTTCACGAATATATTTTCTCTTGAGAAAAAACACGAAAATAGTATTCGTTAAATTTACCAAACACACGAACAAGAATACATCAACAAAGCACACGAAAATCATGAAAAATTATTTCAACTAAGACACGAAACAAAAGCTGAAGACAAACTGAATTATTAGTTCAATTCCATATCATTAAATATCCATACGATATTCCCCTTTTCACAATTAGATCACACACGATCAAATTAGTGACATCACCCTAAATCAGCAATACGTGACTTTTTTAAATTTTGGTATAGACCATCGAACATAATTCTTATAATTTAATTACGGTACTTTAATTTCTGCAAACCGTTCACATCTTGCAATTTTTGTATGTTGCAGATACCGTTTCTTTTCGATACTTTTGACTCTTCTATCAATTCAACTATCAATCAGCATAAAAGCAAATAGACCCGTTAAAACGTCTATTACCGCTTCAACAGGAGCCTATTTCGAAGAATACAAACATATTCACATATATCAGCAAACCATACCAATTCTGTATATGGTACAATTGAACCTAACAGATTCAGCAGAATTCATACGAACATATATTTATACTAAATACAAAGACAATTGCAATTGGGACAAATTAAAATGCCGTCTACACAGAATCTCAAAAAGATATAGTATCTTATTCGAATCTCTCATCGAATCAAATCTCGCACTGATACAAGATTTTTACCCCAAACCAAACCATTTACGCAGTAAAAGAGAAACTGTCGCGACGAAAGTTAGAGACATTTTCGGAGATCTTCTCTCCATATGCTGTAGAGTATTAACCTACAGAGATGGACAATCACTCTTAGACAACGAACATTCCCTCAAATCCCAATATGATATTCTCAAATCAGCAGTATTAGAAGATCATTCAACCCTACTTAACATCACCGAAAATTTAAAATCCTTCACAGAAAACTTTCAATATTTTTACGACGATTTCTTTCATGCAAAGAAATATCTAGAAAATACTCTAAGTCAATTCAACGAAGAAAATTATATTATTGGTGAAGTTACCAATTACAAAAATTCAGTACAAATGTATTATAATTCTTACCTTCAACATTCCATGAAGATAAGCTACGTGCTTAATGCATGTAAAGATCACAACTTACCATCCTCAATTGTATCAATTGATACACTTCAAGAAGATCTATGTAAACTCAAACCCCTTTTGTTGAAAAACAATATGGAATTTACCATTCCCGAACACGATTATCTCAACTATTATCATCTAGATCTTATCAATTGTCATGTTCACAATGATAATCTAGAAATTGAACTTAAAGTTCCCATCAAACAACTTAATGCTATTTTTTCAGCATATAAATTCATTCCCCTAACCTTCAGATCTCACGATGACAATCTATGCTCATGGGATCAAGAACCTTCTATTATTATCCATAATTCAGAAGATAACTCAGTACGATATATTTCAGGAACAGATTTACATTACTGTAATCCAGAAAAACCCCTATGCTATATCCCAGATAACAGAGGTTCAGATAAAGTTTCTTCATGTGCTAAAACCTTATTCCTTAAAAAACCCTATGAAGAACTTATAAAATCATGTATTTTCAGATTTGAAACAAATAATAAGAAAATCTTAATCCACCAATTTTCCCAAAATAAATTTGCCATCACTAATCACAATTCACTTTCTACATATGATATAGTTTCAAATGAACTTAATATCATAAATATCGACAATAATCTTCCAGGAACCATCTTATTGACAGTACCTTGTCACATCAAAGTCTTAAATAAAGACACCAACGGATATTCAGAGGTTATCATCCCTCCAGGATTTCCTTGCCCCCTGGATATGTCCAATGATGTAACCATTGAACATCATATTCCTTTATTATGGACAAAATACGACGTAATCGTAGATTCCAACATTAGAAATACTATAGCATTACCAAGTATCAATGCTTATAACCCCAACTGGACCATGTATGTTCCACATTTCTCACCTATAACCCCAACCAACGAACTCCAATATAAACTTGATAATTTAGAAATAAAGTATCATAAATTCAGTGAAAATAGTTCTTTAACTTTAATCCAACTATTTGTATTAATATGGTTAAGTTTAAATACTATTATTATAATAATTTTATCATATCTATTTTTCAATTATATTAAGCAACCAATACAAAGTCAACATGTAACTCAGTTACTAAATGAATTAACAAGCCCTATAAAAACAAAAGCTCAAAGCTTAGATGAAGAAATTGTAATCAAATGAAGAAAAAGAATAATGTCAAATTTATATATATATGTAAAATAAAAAGATTCTCTTCGCTTTATCTTCTTATTCTTTCCTGCTTATCGTCTATTCACGCTCTACACTTCCTTATCGCTCTATTGTCCATTTCTCATACAGGTTACAGTCATTTTTGCTCTCATTCATCGTACGTTCGCCAGTTCATGCACTTTAATTCTGTTTTAGCTTTCATACTTTGTACACTTTCCTATGTGAAACGACTTCGTTTTTGAATTTACTGTATTTTCAATAAAGTTAAATTCATCCAAGTCGTTTACTCTCTCATGAGATTTTCAAACGATCTTACATATATATATATTGTCAATGAATATTTATATTATGAAAAACATTTATTTCTAAAACTTGGAAATTTAATGAATATCATGTATTTTATATTATTTACAAAATTTTATGAATTTTATATATTTGTATATTTACTATGTTCCGTATTCCCATATCCTTCCATTTTACTTTCATTTCATTCAAATTCATGTTTTATCTAAAACAATGAATTTCAAAATATCCCAGCATTATTATGTAATGATAATTTCGTATCATTCATAATATCTCTCTCATATATATATTTCACATATATATCAATCACCTAAAACAATTCTCATTATATTGACGTCATGTAAACAAGTCTTTACTTGCCTTTACTGACTCATTTATTCTACTTTCAATGTTTATAAACAAACATAAATACACTTTTCATAACAACTCTTTTCTATGAAACCATTCTGCAGATATTGCAAATACCCAAAATCACCATTTATGTCATTTCCTTAAACTCCTATTGGACAATATCTAAACTTGTATTGTCATAACTCTCTAATCATATCTTTACCATTTCCACTCTCCAAGAAATCGCCATATTCTCCTCCCAAAACTTCTAACTATAAAAACTCATGTAACCATGTACATTTTATCTTCTTTACCATCTCTTCTCTATTAATATTATTATTCTTACACAACTTACTTTTTAGTATTTCACTGTTTTATATCTTGTTTAATACAACCTTTTAACATTTACGAGTACTTAATTATTTTGTAACCAATATTCTCGTTACAACTATTTTGGTAGTTTCTGAAAAAAAACAAAAAAAAAACAGGTTATTGCTGAAAAAATGGTTTTTGCAAGATTCATAGAAAGCTTACTAAGGAAAGATCTGAAATTTTTTGGGGAGATGATCGGTATATAGAAGTTTTGTGCTTTTTGTTTTGGAAAATCATAAGTAGCCTATATTGATTGAAGTATCTTTTTCGTATTTACGGTGCAAGGGATGACGAGCATCTTTTTCGGTAATACATTTAGCAGTAATTCTGTATTCAAGGACTTTACGGCGCGAAGGGTTCCATTCAAGTTCTCGCTTAAAATTGGTATCTTTATGTAAAATTAGCAGGTGGCACGTGAGAGAGGGAATGGGGCTGACACCCTCTTGAGCCAAGTTGTTATAAAAATTGATCGGCTGTTGTAAAAATTGAAAGAGGTTGGAACTTTTTTTCTCGTTCACTGACCAGTTTTTTTTTTGGTGTGTTGTAAGAATTGACAGGTTACCCCAGCCTATCAACATTGATTAGCGTTGTCCTTGAAATTTAGATAAGTACCTGAGTAAAAATGAATTTGAAAAGAGGTATAAAAATGAAAAAAATAAAAAAATGTAAGAGGTGTAAAAAATATGCCCAAGCTGCGTATTTTAGCGGAGTGTTTCTGCGTTGAAGTTTTTGAGTTAAGCCGTTTTGCTCTAATCGAGCGATATGCTAAAGTGTCGAACTTGTCTTTGCCCAATGCCTCTGGTTAATTCATTGAAAATAATAATTGCATCGTCTTCGTCTCTACTTTTCCTCAGGAGACTATTATTTCGATTGGTTTCCCCCGTAATCGTAACTGAAAATCAAAATGAAAGTATGTAGGTATTATCAATCATCTCTCCATTAAGAACAAATCAAAAGCATAACGATAATTATGCTGTTTGATTATGACCTTTTCAACATTTAGTGACTGAAGACTGTCAGCACAGCAGCCCATCCCACTTACGTTTTTCAACAAGCATGTCGAAGTAAATAAACCCATAATGTCATATTCGCGTGCATTTAATTTTTGTATAAATTAAAAATTTTTATTGTTCTTTAAAAGCGCAAAAAACATAATGGCAATCGTACGATGCAGGTGCTACCTTTAATTTATTACCGTTGAAATAATACGTTTTCGTTGGTCTGTTGTATTTGTTTTCCCTCCGTTATTGTAACTCCTTCGGTGTATCCAAATCATGTTCGAGTAGAATTGAATGCGAGAAACAAAGTTTGAATTTTTTTTTTTTTATTCTATTCATTCATTCTGTTTATTTTCTGCTATCGATAAATTCGCGTTCATTTGATTAACAAAGAAAGCGATGTGGTTATTTAGTGCACGCGACCATCCAGAAGGATGCTTTGAAAGTTCTTGCTTAATTGCCTCAAATTGTTTGATTGTCGCCAAAAAGTTTTGCTTCAGTGTGTTGTTTTTCAGGTTGAATTTTATCTATGTGTTGTCTTCGACGTGTTTTTTAGATCTCTGTTTGAAGAATCTCTCTCCGAAGCATGAAGTGCGTCGAAAATTAAGTTAAATTCAATTTATTCGAATTTTTTCATATTATTCGACGTTTGAAAGCCATATGACGTCTAAATCATATATGTGTCCACAAGCTATGTCCAATAAAAGTTTTCGATACTCCAACTATTTGACTTTTTCATAACCTCATTGGTTTACTCTCGAGCTGAACAGATTCCATCTCTGTTTATCGGATGTTTCACTTGGGTGGTTTCATTCATCCATTTATGAGAGAATTCAATTCCACCAAGCAGGGTGGGTTAAAAGCCAAGTGTAATTTACTAAAATCTGAGTGCATTGTCAACTCGTTGTGATACCGTAAAGGCTTGTATACCCTATGAAAGTGATTGTTCGGTAGTAGTATTACGATATTGTGCTTTCAAAAGAGTGACTGTGTGCACCATTGCATAGTATAGTTGATTCAAAATGGATTTGAAAAACAGACCAAAACCTCACGATGGTGTGGCTAGCTATCACGTATCTCTGTTTGTGTGAAAGAACTTTCAGGTAGTGTGACTGTGAAGTCTACACTAATTATTTACTGTCATGAGAGCAACTGTCGTAATAGACTATCATAGTGTACACAAGGCTTTAATAGCTTAGTTCATTTCACTCTGGTTTTCGATAGAGTCGCATTGAACAATTCGCCCTTATTGGCTTGTTGTTTATATGTTCGGTTGAATCAGTTGACCAATGAAATAGTAGCGGCTGGTGATCCAATGTTGGGTAGTGTGTATATAATATACCTTTTCACTTCACAGTTGAAAAAAAAAATGTAGCTACTAATGTTGACCTTAGATATGTTTTATATATATATATATATATTTATTGTTACCACGATGCAGGCTGAAGTTTTTACCCGATGGTCACGAAATTTGGAACGAACATTAGTAATAAGCCAAGGACCTGACCTATTGATTTTGTTAAGGATCGGCCGTAGGGTACTTTCGCTGTGGCCATTTTCGTTTTTTGTTTTGGGTATTAAAATTTTTAATTTCGACCAATAGCTACGAAATTTGAAACAAAAATTCACTATGATATAAATTTTGGTGCGGATCTGCAGGAAGGTACTTCCAGTATGTTTATTTTCGTTTTTGTTGTGTCTATAAAATTATCAATTTTCAATCAATAGCTACGAAATTTGTAACAAATATTGTAACTTACTATAAATTTTGGTGCGGATCGGTCGCATAGTACTTCTGGTGACATTATTTTCGTTTTTATTTCGCCTATAAGATACCTATTTTTGGACCAATAGGAACGTAATTCGGAACAAATATTTATTACGATCTATCAATAATTTTTTAGTGACTACCTAATTTTACATATTTCGAAGAGTTACTTTTTTTAACGGAGCTGCTGCTGCGCTTAGGTTTTTTTTTTTATTCGCTTTCTATGTCCTCCTCTTGTTCTTCCAAAGTGTGAAACCTATGAATTTTTCATTGTATTTAATTTAACCAAATTATATTGTATCCAATAAATTGCAAAATATGTTTTTAATCAACTTGAAACTTCTTGTGTAAAAATGACCGAAAAAATATTAAATTACTGCTAACAAGAGAAGATAATATACGTATTCCAGATGGAAAGAAAAGCTCTCATCAAAACATTCTTACTGTTATTTTATTCGACAAAGAATCATTTATTAAGTTTCACATAATTCAATTTTACCAATTAATGTTCAATTATTTATTCAGTTTTTTTATTTTTTTGTTAAGAAAACCAACATTTTCCAGCGTTGCTTGCTGCGATATAGTTTCTTTTCTTTTTTCAACGTATATGAAGGGCAAAAAATGTAACCTTCTTTTTTTTTTATCAATTTTTATTTCAAGTCAATTGATTTTCGTCAACGTTAAATTATCGCTAACCCATGATTTGAAAGAAAAATCATAGGTCTCTTCAACACCCTTTCAATGAATGAAAATTTTCCTTTTCAGTTTTCCGAATTTTCCATTTTCATCTTCGCAGAGTTTGAAAAAGAGTAATAGTAGACAGTTGCAATGTGAGTTTTGAATTGTAGAATAAATTCGCTAAATTTCATATGAATGGGTCCGTTGATTGCAGAGAAAAGGTAAGGCCTACGTAAATTCTGAAAAACGCTTTTTTTTTATTTTTTTTTTATTTTTATTTTTTAAACAAACCTGATGAAATCCTGTTTTCAATTTTGTGTTCTGCAGTGACATCGAATTCTTTCAAATAACCAGCAACGTACTAGTAGTTCGCACTTACAATTAGCCTAATAAGTCTTTGAAGATATAAATGGCCAGTTAGTCTTTATGACACGATCAAAATTCATTCCAAAATTCAGTGGTGTACTGAGAATTTGATAGTTTTTGGAAAAAATAAGTTTTTTATTTTGAGGGTAAATTTCCAGTATTTTCGTGAACTGCAATTTTCATTTCCAATTATGAAGTGAAAACAAACTTTAATATTGGGGACGAAATTATTTGAAATTTTTTTTATTTAGCTATTCTGTTTTATTGTTTGTTTCCTTCTCATGCTAAGTATCCGTTTTTCTATTTTTGTAGCTGGTTGCTACCGTGAAACCATGTTAATTTTTTTTTCTTCAATCGCTAGTTGCTTTTAGTGTTAGTTCTTATTTATGGACAGAAATTATGTGTCATTGAGGAAACCTTTCGAAAAAAACCTTGAAAAATGAATTTTTTTCTTCATTTTTTTTTTCGAAAAAATAATGTTTGAATGCATTAAAATTGTCGAAATCATAAAAAATAAAAGTTTAAAAAAATATTTACGGAAATGGTTATTTAAGTGCAATATTTGGAAAACATTGCCTTCCTTTAATTGCGTTTCTGCAAAATTCGTATTGGCTTGCATATAAACTCTTCTAAAAATTGGTTGTCTCGGCTGTTTTACGATGAATTTATCTCATATTTTTGAAAATACGTTAAACTATAAAGCGGTTATCAGTTTTATAATGCTAATTATTTTTTTCATTAAGCTGGGCGTGATGAACAAATAAATTTTTGTTTTAATTTTTTCATGCCTCGAACATACTTTCTTACTTTTAAGTTTTGAGAACATTTTTTACTACATTTTTTTCGAATGAGTAGTAGATTTTTGTAATCTTTCGCTTAAGATAATAGTTTTGATGTCCAGTTCCGAATCCAGTGCAAAAATTTTTTTTTGGTTTTGAATCTCAAGTTACTTACTCTGTATCATTTCCTATACCTTATTAATTATTATGGTCATGTTGTCGCATGGTCAGATGTATTGTCATTTTTTATTTTATATATATTTTTTTTTGTAAGCTTTTATTTAACTTCATTTGGGAATAGAATTTAGACTTTGTTTTTGGTTTGTATGTGGATAGTCCCATGAATAGTTACGAAGTTGGTCACTAAAGTATTACCCTAGGATCGTAAGTGCGGATTAGATTATGTGTTTCTATGTGAGTGCAGTGGAGTTCGCTAAGTTTCACTTTTGATGCCATTCTAAAGGTTTTTATTTGATTTCGGGTAAATCCTCGAGAGGCGTCAGAATAGGAGATTGTTCCGGAATGTTCGATGGAAAATACAAATCGAAACTTTTAAACGAGAAAAACAACCAATAATGAGCAGATTTTTCGGGAAAATCTCTAAAGCAGCGAGAGGATCTACGACAAGTAATTAACTTCTGTGTTTCTAACTTAACAAAAAATTTCTTGTGAATGTAATGTTAATAAAAGCAAACCTCAAAATGAGAAAGTTAGCTCTCTTTTGAAATATTCTCAAAAATAATGGAAATGCGGTCAGGCAGCATTTCTGTAGTATAGAAAAACGGTTCGAGCAAAAAACTGTACATACAGAGTCAAAAATTTCCTGTCAATTGCTACAGTGGGTCTAGAACAGGGATATTCAACATTTTAAGACCTAGAGGCCAAATTTTATTATTTTGATGGGCTTGTAGACCATAACACAAAATTTTTAGACCGATTTATTTACATGAACCCTCAAACTTGTTATAGAATTGAAAGGGGAAATATTATTACTTGAAATTAATGGACAAAAACATACATCTATCCGTCCCCTAGGGTTCATGAGATAAGAGAAACGGTTCGGTATTTTCAATGTAAAAAATTTTGTTACGTATCCTTCGCGTGCCGCTAAAAACCTCTCGGTGGGCCGTAGGTTGACAACCACTGGTCTAGAGGTACCTACTTACTGCAAATTTATAGGAAACTAATAAGCCATGTATGGTTAACGATTTTCATTTGTGTTATCGCAAATAAACAATAATATTACTGCAAAAAACTGTGACAAAATTGTTCAGACAACTCCTCAACAAATTTGCCTGTATAGTTACAGAAAACAATAGCATGATTCGTGTGAATCCTGTAGTTTTGTAACTGCTCGAACGGAGCAAGTTTGTCCTCTTTTAGCCTACAGAGATGAAGATGGTACTCAAAACGTGTAAAAGGATTGCGTATCATAAATTAATCGCGAAATGGTATGAACTTCCGTCTGTGTACACAATCGCAGCTTTCACCAATCGACCTCGACTATTACGAAAAGCATTCGGAAAACTATTTCGTTGCTATTTTCCCTTTAGCTCTCAAAAAACCGAATTCATCTCTTGAAATTTGATCCGAATAATATTTGGACTATTTTACTATTCTGCTTTGTGACCACTTCTTCATGGATATTATGATGCCTACCCATTCTTGAAAACTTTGAAAAAATATTTTTGGTGAAACGAGCCCGGAAACGAAGTTCAAAATTTTCAGTAATGGTTGGTTTTGATTGGTAACCTTCTCAGGACTTAAGAAATACACACTGCCTTCATTTTAAATCACCCTCCTTTTCTGCCCTGCAAACGCACTTCTGTTGTTTGAGGCCTTACTTTTTTATTTTTTTTGTAGCAGGAATTGAATACCAAATTCATCTACTTCGATTGATTAATTCTTTTGACAACTCATTCCCATTTTATGAAGTCGGTGAAACCTTTAGTAGATGATTCAGAACGCCATATTTTTGGGCAGGGGGATTGCCAATAATTTCGTGGAGTTGAGAGGTTTTTGTTTTTTTTTTTTTTTTTTTCAACAAATTTGGACGATTTTGTCTGGATTTTATGTATGACTCTAATTTTTGTCCTTTTGTTTTTGACTTTTGGGGAATTTCCTCAATGTATTTGCGTCTGGAAGCCCTAAAAATTCGATACTACTGTCGTAATGTCATACATCCTAATAGAAAATATAAGAATGTTCCTCAAGTGAGACTATCATGAGACCCACGGAAAAATCAAGATAAAACAAAAAAAGAAAAAGAACTTTGATTTTCAAAAGTACGATAGATAGGCATTGAAGGTGATGAGATAGTTTCATAGCTAAATGTCCAAAGTGATCAAATGAACGTGATTGAGGTCCACGATGAATCCAACTCCAATATCTGGTCTGTATGTTCTTAGTCTTTTTATGAGTTTCGATTGAGAATTAAGTACCATTTTTGTAGGAAATCATGATAAATTTTCGATGTTGACTTTGAGGTTGAGTTGCCATCAAGTTGCTATGATATATTGAAAGCCGATATGTTGTTAGAATCAAATTTGGAACAATATTTATTCGTTAAAAATTATGTTTCATGTTTTGGTTAGTCAATACGTAGCGCAAAGGCTGTCAAAGGAAGCTTTAAATATTTTTCCTTTATCGAATGAAAAAATTATTCTCCCAAAGTATTCAACTTCCGAATGTTGAGGAAAGAAATTAATTTAAATCATGTACTGTCTATAGACGTATTTGAAAATGTGCAGAAAAATAATTCTTATGATTCTCTGCATGAAGTTAAGCATTGGCACGTCCTACGAGTTGCTTGTTCCCTTAGATTTTATAACAATGTGGTGGGTGAACTTTCACATTTTTTTCGATGTTGTAATTATGATGATTTTTCTGTTAGTTTTTGTGTTTTTTTTCCCGGATAATCCTTTAGGTTAGAACTTCTTTTTTTTTTTTTTTTAATCATGATTTCTGGTTTTTTACGTTGTAAAACGAAGCGAGTCCGTATTCTCATTGAGTCATTTTTCATGTTGATAATAAAATCGTAAACCAACTAGAGATATGAAAAATATTGAGAGTTTTTGGATACAACAAATATTCTTTACCTTCGTTGTGTAATCACTAACAAGTTCGTATACAGTGTCTATACTTTATTCTAAATAAGAAAGACGTGACGTCACAGAGACCGTCACATTTCACAGCTATATGTATAAAGCTAAAAATATTTGGATCTAAAGTCAAAGTAGTCGCCCTCTGGTGGCTTATTTGTAAAACAGGTTGATTTCGGGATTAAGTGCTGTTTTTTAGCGTTGAGAAAATACATATTTAAAGCTTTCGAAAACAATTGCACAAAAACCATGAGTGAGAGAAGGGTGTTGTTATTTCTACCAGCTTGGCTGAGGAGTTGCTCAGATCTGTATTGAATATGAACGAGATTGCTCGTACTCCCTGGGTGTTTCTTTATTTTTCAATGTTATCATTATAGTGAGGAAAAATATACGAAAATTTAGCAAAGCTGAAACTACAAAATAAAAAGTCGGCTTTTCATTTCTTTTTTAATATTAATATACTTTATAATATTCACAATGTTTTCGTACAAAGATTTCATTCTTGACTTGAAGAAAAATTGTATCAGTTTTGATGAAGATGATAAAAATATTGAATGTGTTATTGAAAGTGAAGAAAGTTTTGAAAAATTTTCACAAAAGCTGATAGAAGCCGGCATTTCATTTTCAATTTGTTCATCAAATACTAAAAGTACATCAATGAATTCTGAAAAGGTATCTGCTTACCTACTCAGTTAACTTCAGACCTGTCACACACATCAACTAAGCTACAAGTTGGACAGGTACTTAGGCTATTTTAAATATGACAAAGTTTTTTTGGACACCACAAGCTAATATTGTTTTCATAAAATATTCAACTTAAATTCGACTTTACATCAATAATCTACAAAATAAATTAGAGTACTCAATTTTTTGGTAAATGTAAATTGAAAAGTGAAAAATTCCCACTCTCCCATCTCTATTAACTTTAATGATAAAAAAATCTGATAACTGTGACTTGTATTTCTATACCACTTTGCATGATTCACTGAATCATTTGAAAACAAATGCCTCACCCAAGCTGGTAGAAATAACAACACCCGTGGGAGAAAGCTGAAATTTTTAAGAGACATCCACATAGGTTATCTGAAGTTTGCCTGAAATTTTAGCTGAAATGGTAAATTTATTTTTCAAGATATTGCTGAAATTCTGTTCAAATCCTGTGATTTTAATGATAAGAATTCAATAAATTTGGGGAATATAAACAGAATTTTAGTGATATCTCGAGAAATAAATGTATGATTTCAGCCAAAATTTCAGGGAATATTTAGATAAGTTATGTACATGTCTCCTAAGAATTTCAGCTTTCTACCACTTACAGTTTTTGTGTAATCGTTTTTGATAACTTTGATTTTGTTTGTTTTCAATGTTAAAAAACTGCTCATTATCCTGAAATCAACACCACTAATGGTGAAGTCTAGCAGAGGCTTTACATGTCAATCAGTGTAAAATAAACAAAACAGTTTTGAATGTAGCTTTTCTTGATTAGGGTGAATCTTTACTTTTACTTTCCCATAGTGCATCTACTCATATGACATCATGTCTTTCTTATTTGGAATAGAGTATAATCAAAAGTGAAAAGTAGTCAAAATATTTGCCTCGAGTCAAGTGACCCCTTTGCATTCTTGCTTTTTTTAACATTGGAAATTTTTAACCTGAGGTAAATAGTAAAAACATGATGTCATATGCAACAAAAAGTAAAAAATGTAAACAAAATCAAAAAACATAATTTTTTTGTTAGTGTGCTTGTGTACTTGATTGTATTCATGATTCAACACACACACACTAACACAAAACCAAATTTGTTGTTTCTCCAGACTTATTGACTATATATACTATCTTAACCAGACTGACAAACCAATGTTAAATTTTTTCCACCAAATTTGGATCTGAAAAATGGATCCCACATACAGGTTTCGCTGCTGTTGTGGGATCCAAGTTTGAAAAAGAACAAAAAGGTATATGACATTCATGTTTTCTTTTATGTGAAGTCAACAATCCTTTTTAAAGGGTTTTGATTTTTATTGTTTGCAGCTGCCAACTCTTCAGTGTGTAGGTTTTTTATGATACCTAATAAAAAAAAATGACTAGTTAAAGAACAAGTTGGAAAAATATTTGTGAAAAGGAGAAGATCTGTACTACTAAGGCACCATTGTGTTTTGAAAAAAAAACTAGATTTTCAGTGGTAAACTTCTCCATTCGATTTGTCTGTCTTATATACATTCAGTCAATGCCCGGACTTAACAGATTTAGCAGTGTTACCCTAATATGAAAATTGGAAGGCAGCAGCAGCTTCATTAGAAAAAGTAGGTATTTGAAAATTATATAATTAAGTAGTCGCTAAAAAGTTATTAATATACCATGATAAATCTTTGTTCAGAATTACATTCCTATTGGTCCAAAATTAGACATTTTATAGCCAAAATAAAAACGAAAATAGTGTTATCGGATGTAACGTAACACTGATCCGCACCAAGATTTATAGAAAATTGTAATAATTTATAGTGAATACATATTTCAAATTTCGTAGCTGTCTGTCAAAAATTGAAAATTTTATAGCCAAAACAAAAACGAAAATAGCCATTCTGGAAGTATCATATGGCCAGTCTGTAATAAAATCAATTAGTTAGGTCTTTGGCTTAGTACTAATGTTCGTTCCAAATTTCGTGATTATCGGATAAAAATTGCGACGTGTACCATGGTAACAAGAAATTGGTTTGTATATATAAATTTAAGTTATTAGTGTCAAAATTTTCCTTGAGTTATGAAACGAAAAACGTACCCATCCCCACCCCCAGATCGGTACATGACACAAAGAATAATAAACAGATTTTCAATGGAAAACCTACTTAAAAATGAAATGTGTTCGTTTATTTAATAAAATGAAACTTAAATACCAACAACATTTACAATGTCTCCTCGACTGTGCAAGAAATGAAAATCGTGTAAATTCTTTTTGTATTTTTCAGATGGTCTCTAATTTTGTAAACCTATCGATCAACGCATTTGTTATGAATTTTTACGAAAAAGCCTTTTAATAATAGAATCCTAAATGACTTTCTGGGTCTGCGATTAGGATTTTTTTTTTTGTTATTAGGTAGGTATGTGTACATTTGATTCCTTTTGTAATTATATTACTTCTTCCGTGCGGCTCTTCAGTATGGTAAGGGAATCGGAAGCAGTGAGTCATATTGACGGAAATAGGTTTCCGAAAAAATTTGTTTCAAAGTTTGTGTGTCGTGGAATTGAATTGTTTTTATTTTTTGTAAAGAGAAATGTAGTGAATTACTTTTATCCTGTTTGTCTCCCAACAGTTCTCAATGCAGTGTAAACTTTCACCTACCTCAGCTCACTTTTATTGTTTATTCATCTTTTCTCTTGACATCCTTGGTTTTAAGCTGCTTTTTTGACGCTCGCTCAGTTATACTGATTTCTAATATCTTTACGAAACCAAGGTTTATGAGCATGTTGGCTTGTTCAAAAACTTCGAACCGTTCGTTTGATGACTTTTTAGATAGGTACTTAGTCTTCTTGAAAGTCATTAATTTAAACACGCTCGATTCTTGTTGAAATGATGCTGTAAATTTAAAATTGACGAATTTATTTTTCTGATCTAAATAATAAAAGTCTTTTGCATAAAATTCATTGAATTCAAATGATCGCGTAGTTCTGAATTAAGTGTTTGTCCCCTTTAAAAAGTGTCGAATTTCTTAAAAAGAGAAATCATCGAGAATATTTTCGTTACTCCATAAAACCTCAATCAATGGATTGCGAAAGTATTACATTTGTGAAGAAAGTAATGTATAAATGGAATGCCAGAAAGGTTATTATTGGTTTTTATTGTATAATTAGCATTTAAGACGTCATCAATGCTCGTGTTAACACCTGCGCGGTGATATTTTACGTCAACAATCACGTTAGGAAAATATGAACTTCTGTTCAACGTAATTATGAATTTGAACTCCTATCAATTGTATGGTGATATACTGGCTAATGACGTTGGCAATGAAAAAAAAAAAAAAAAAAACAACTCGATAACATGAGGCTGTTCATGCCTTGACTGTCTAGTTAATTGTTTTTGTTGAAATTTAAACATTTGTTTCTGAAAAAATTCATAAAAAATTATTGTGGGCCTAGTTTAACGATCACTCTTTTTCTTATTTGAGTAAAATAGCTGTACCTACTATAAAATAGTATATTGTGTAGCAAGTGCGTAATGTGGGAAATGTTTTTACCTAATGTGAAGAATTTGCAGACCAGCAAAAGGCAAATACTGTAAACTTGACACGAGTTGAAATAGCTCACAAGCATTTGTCGCTCACTGCGACTAATGCACAGAATAAAGTAAAGCAACATTTCCTCCTCCCAATAAAAAAAAACTCATAAAGGAAATAAATTTCGGAAATTATATTAAAAAAAAAACACAAAAGCTGCAAGTTTTCCATTATTTTGTGTTTTTTCATTTTTTTATTTTCAAACAGCTAAGAACGATTAACAAATTATAAAGAAATTAGTTTGAAGTAATTTTTTTCCTCTTTCTAGCAGTACTAATCCCAGATTTCTAGCTTAGACAGGTGCTGAGGAATCACTGAGTGACAGAAGAGAAGTTTCTAGATTTAAAAAACTATTTTTTCAATCAATTTACATTTTTTTTCGTTGGTTTTTTTTTAAATTGTTAAAGATGATTAAAAAATTGAATGAAAACTAAATTCAAGTAAATTTTCTTCTCTTTTCAGTGGTAAAATTTCCATCTCTCGTGCTTAAATAGCAACTGAGGAATCATAATAGTTTCTAGATTCCATAAGATGGCAGATTTCCCATTAATTTGCATTTTGTTCATTTACTTGTTGTCAGATAGCTAAAGATGATTAGAAAATTATTTGGAAATTTTTAAAATTTTATCCGCTTTCGATAATTACAAACCCCAGCCCTCTAACTTAATTAGAGGCTGATGAATCATTTGAGATTTTTTTTTGAAAATTGAGATGTGTTTGATTGGAGTGGCAACTTGACGAATAGTTTTTCACAAAATAATGTGAATAATAATATCAAAATGCTTATGCGTTCGAGTATTTTACACCCTGTCACGCAGGATTGGGATGCGCAACAGTGTTTGAAGTACCTCGCACACTTTTGACCAGGATTTGAATGTGCGAGAGATTATAAAATTATCATCTATTTCATAGGCCAAAAATTTTTTCGTTTACATTTGCTGTACATGCATGTAAAACTCTTTCTTTTATGCATGTGTTGCAAAAAGTGATTTTAAATTATGAAATCTGCAATTTTTCTAAACAATTTTAAAATCCTATTTTTAGTTTTTTTTTTTTTTAGTGTGTAAAAAGAGTGCTTAACACTGTTGAAATTAATCACGTTTAAAATTGACAAATTAGATGATTTTATTAATGAAAATTAATGTTTTAAGTTTTTGTTTAGATATATTATAAGGAAAAAATTACCTTGGATTAAAAAAAAATTTTTTTTTTTAAATGTCAATTTTCGGAACCGCTGGCATTAAACAGCTGAGTGACTTCAATCAAAAAAATTTTCACTCTTCGAAATTAGATATAAAATTTTGAATTTTATTAACCTTGTTGCTTGTTTCGCATAATATTGACGATGAGCTTATATTAGTTCTTCTCACTGTTGAAGACCCTAATGCTATGATGGTATTTCAAACACACAAACTAAAACATAACCATCGCAATAATTTGTTCTCAAATAAAAATTTGAGTGGATGTTATACCGGTACCCAAAAATTTATTGAAATACTTTATAAGTATAATTATTGTATTTTGTTTTTATTCTACATTATTAACGACGCACATGCTTCACCCTCATTTTATCTCCCTTCATCAACAAGCTATCTTTTTCTTTATCGCAGTTTATAAAGTTTGCCACTCCCTGTTATTTTATTCTCATCCTATCTTCATTCTATTAATATACGAATGTACCTCCTATTATTGATTTTTTTTATTTTATTTTTTTGTTCACAACGTAATTATTATTCATTTCTCTGTTACAGGTAAGTAGCCGATGTTTAGACATCCGAAGTTGTAAGTTGATAATTTATTTTAATTCATAACGATGAACGATGGAGCCTTATGACAACAGCACTTCTTACATACAAATTTCCTTTCCGGTAATGTTGGATTTTCTTGCTAAAAATCACCCCGTATTATACCAACTTAGTCGTCAGTAATGTTGTTATTGTCGTTGTCAGACCAGTTCCAGCACATTAGCTCTAGTCTAGACTGTATAAAATAAAACACGACAGTGAACGATCATATTATATTCGAAGCCTAATTATGACGATAAACGAGATGGTAAGATCGTATTATGATCATTGTCCTTCACGATTTTTTGTTAATGGTTTGATGCCAGGTTTGATCCTATAACGTTATTATGTCATTAATAACCGGCATGTGCCTTTTTAAGAATCAAAAATATTAACGATTTTAAAAGAGCCTCTTGTGATGCCGTTCGCATCGACTGTAGAGAGTAATTGAAGACAATGAAATGGAAAATTTTCGCACTTTTGAGAATATTCGCTTCATGTTCCGTCATAATATTTATTTCTTACATTTTCACTCGAAAATTTATTATTATTATTATTGTTATTTCGATATGATAAAATTATCGTGTTTTCCATTTCATTATCGTTCGTATGAAGTGCAAAATAATTTTCACTTGTCATGGGTGAAATGTTCTGAAATGTTTCTTCCTTGAAGAAAAGCGATCAGGGAAATCAGTTTTGTATTTCGGTCGCTTGCGTTATTCATTTGTGAAAATTTTCGGTGATATTGTGCGTTTCATGCGTAGAGCCATTATCAGTTTTGTCATTGAGCGCGTCGAAGGTTGATAGCTCATTATTTGGAGAAGACTGTTGAAATTTTACTATTACCTGTATTCTTATCCACGTAAAATCTGAGGAAATAAAAGAGTTTTAAAACATTATGTAAAAATACAAAAACTTTAACTATACTGTATAGGGTTGTTTGAGTGGGTCCCTCAGATTAACATACTAAAAGTTACACTTTCCTACCTCTTGCATTTTTGAGAAGGGGGTATTTATTCCCCAAAATTTGGTTTTTCGCGTTTTTATCCACAAATTTTGATTTTGTTATAAAAATAGGTCAGTACGAAATTATTCAGCATACAATTTCCTACAAAAAAGTTATATGCAGTTTTTTCTCCCGAGAGTCTTGAAAACAATTCTTCAGTAGATATGTTCAATAGCATTATATGGAAGATATAATTCGTAATTATCATACTACTAGTGAATACCCAATGTTGCAAGGCAGAAATAATTTACACAGACCTATATAAATACTTTAGAAGTATCAGTTAATCTGGTGCGTTCATAAGATATGATTTTATGAAGAAAAAACTGATTTCAAGTTAGACTCAAATATACGCATAGTCAAATGTATCTGTAAAACTGGTTACGTGCTATAGTCGGAACCAAATAAGTTGAACTCTGAACTTTACTTGAGTTGAGTTCAGTTGAGCATTGGTTTAAGCTGTAATTGTAATATCCACCCTAAGGGGCTAGTGTGTAGTGGTGTCAGATTGATGATATTCATGACTTCATGTTGACACGTCATATTGATATCTGTTTATGAACATTTTCGATCTCGATTATTATTAAAAAACAATTGTTTGAACCTGAATGAAACTATTTATAAATATCTTGGAATTATTTATAAAAATTAGACGTTTGAAAACATTATTTTCATTAAGTTAATCATAGGTATGCGTTATTTAGATTTTTTGGTTCTTCAGAATTCTTTTATCCTTTAAAACGTTATTACTAAACACCAAATACTGAGAGCCGGACTTGATCTTCCTTATCGTCACTCAATAAAATCATAATTTGGATTCAAGTTTATTTTCATTTCTTCGACATGCATTTCTACAATAAATTCGTTAGCTTTTGCCTCTAATACTAATTGCTTTGCATGTTCTACACAGGGCTGAACATCTTTCACCGTTAACAGAACCTATCAGAGAGAACAAAGAGAGATTTGTTTTTCATGAAATTATATTGATACAAAAAATTCACTCGAGTCAGAACTTACTTATGACATCTACAATCAGTAGATATAATTTGCAACTTTGAATGTGGTGTTATGAACTCGAATATAACCCTTGATCTGTGCCCAAACTAGCTCTATTAGGTTGAATTGACAATGGTAGAGAGGCAGTTCTATTACTCCGTGTCTCAGTGATCCGCACATTAATCGAGCTCATATTGAACATACTGTACTCTATGCTGTCTCACAAGTTGAAATAATTCACACTTATTCCATCAGGAAATATCTAAAGCAATGTTTAATCCTGTTTTTTGTATCCAGGCTTGAATTTTAGCTTTCCTGGAACTGGCGCACGATCAACCTTCATACTGTGTTATGATGCATTATCTATTACTATAACACTGTTTGCTGGAATACTGGGCAACAAAAGACTCCTTGAATCATGTATGGAAGATGTCTGCGTTCATTTGTTTGTGGTAGTCTCCTGTTTTTCATGATTTAAATAGCCATAAGCAACCAGGAATGAACCCATTGCTGCTGCCAGCATGTAACAATATTACTCGCTCCCCCTTTTCAGTTGGAACTGGCATGATTGTTGCTGTTGTATCTGCCGTCCACCCTTTACTTGGAGCAGTTATTAACATTCACCCAAGTCTTATCAACCCAAGTTATTGAGGAACAGTCTTCTATGTCACAAATTCTACGAAGAAAATGACAACGAGCAATGTTACTTCGTTCTGTTAATATTCGTCTACCATTAATTTTTTTTCATTTGAAACCAATCTGTTTCAAAATTCGCTTCAGCAAACCTCCACTCCTACCGAAAAATTCTGCTTTTTCCAAAGACCGCAGTAATTTGAAAATTGTAGGATATTCTCTTCGAACGAAGTAGTTTTCAATATGACGTCGTATTGCATTTATTGAAAGTCATCAAGATGAGTTATAGGGTTATTATTTATTCGTTTTTTACCAGGAGTGATCAACTTTGCACCATTGCAACGATTCTTTTCAGCAAATATTTTTTTTAACCGTCGATGTACTTATGTTCATTGGATCGAGAGTCCGTTGTAAAGTCATATTCAATGGTATTAATAGATCTCCGTTTTCATTTTCCTTTATGAAGTACTTGTGAACCAAAATTGTACATTCCTTCAAACGAGATTTAAAGATAGATCCTCGTCGATAGTCTTTACTCGTTATTGGACATCTAATGTCAATGAGAGTATTAAGAGGACTCATTATGAAATTTAAAAAAGTTATTGTAAATTAAAATAATAAAATTATATCAAAAATCAAAATCTGGGAAAATTATTTTTTAAATTTCAATATTCGATTAAAGACACAAAAGTCACAATCTGACAAAATGGCATGTTTCTCATTGATCATTCAACATTTGTATGTCATATTGCCTATCTCCTTCAGAGCTCAACTTATTCGATCCGGACTATAGCATTACAGAAGTGGCTTTTATATATAAGATTTCTATAATTTGTAAACCCAATACATATTTTATACCAACCATCTCCTTCCATAACCCCTTCCTACAAAAAAGGTTACATATGTAGTTTTTTATCCGACACCCCCTTCGTCACCAGAGAATCTTGAAAACAAGAATGTTCAAAATTTAGTTGTTTTCAAGACTGTCTGGAGAGGAAGAGGAGCTTCAGACAGAAAACTGTGAAATTGGAGGGGATTTTAAGAAGTTATAGAAGAGGGTAGATGGGTTGAAAATATGTATTGGGTTTATGAATTATCTAAATGGTATGATAATTACGAATTATACCTATCTCCTATATAATGTTATCGAACATATTTATCGAAGAATGGTTGTTTTCAAGACTCTCAGAAGAGGAAGAGAAGTATCGAAAAAAAAACAACATGGAATCTTTTTTGTAAGAAATTTTGTGCTGAACATGTTTGTACTGATCTATTTTTATCACAAAATCAAAATTTGCTGAAAACAATGCGAAATACCAAATTTTTGGGGATAAACACTCCCACCATAAAAATGCAAGAGGTGGGAAGTGTGCAGGTTTTAGTATGATATTCCAAGAGATTCACCCAACAATCCCATATAGTTGAAGTTTGTGTGATAATTTTTTTCCCCTCATTTTGATGCTTATTTGATGGAATTATATACTTACCTATGTAAAATTTTAATTTTCACGAATTTTTAAAACTAGTTAAAAACACATTCTTCTTACTAAAAATGATGTTTTTTTCTTTGGCTTATACTGTTTGTATATTGTGACCTCTGTGGCCCATTGCCTTCATCCATCCATCATCGACTCACTAACTAAACGCAGTTTTCGTCTCTTCTGAAAAAATAGTTGGTAGTTTCAGCCTAATTTAAATTGTATCGTTATAGGTATAGCCTATATTTAGTTCTTTATTCAGTCAATTTGTATTTTAAAATATAATTTGATCAGAATTTTATGTAGCTCGATAGTACAATTTCACTTATTCTTGAATGAACCTAACTATTTCAAATTCACAAAATTTGATATTACACATTTCGAAGAACTGTTAGGCTAAATGGCCGACACCACTCCTATTCAAACGAAAATAAGTTACATAATTTGAAACTTGATGAATGATTTTCATACACGCTGATGCTTTGTACATTTCCATAGAAGTATGGTTGCGCCTGTGATATGCCTACTTAGAATTATGTCATTTAATTGTCGAGTGGTCGGATTTTTTTTATCGGTTCTTAAATCTTAGAATATTTTATTGAACTGTGAACGCAAATAATGCTAGTTTTCAAGATAGAGAATTAATTATTATTCATCGTCTCAACGAACATACCTACCGGCGGATTAATGGTTTGGTGTCACAATTTCGAGAAGAAAATCCTACTCTTTTCGGCGACATGATTTTAGGTTTCGAGCCTAGAGACGAAATTCCAGCTCCTACCAATACGCAACAAATTTGTGCCGACATCATTTTCTCTGTCATACAATTCTGGCGCCCATTTTATATCCAGTTTGTTTGGTGCAAGTCTCGACATAACACCTTCCTCCTCGAGGCATTGATTCATGCCAACCAGCCACGTATGCACGATTTTTTTCGCCTTACAGCCATATTAATAACAGAAAAAGCGATATCATGTTTTAAAAATCGCCAATCATTTTATTCGATTGATTTCTATCGTTTTTGCGAAGAAAAAGCATGTATATCAGAAAAAGGTTAGAAAGTGGAGATGGAAAGTTTGCCAAAAAAAAAATTCTTAATTAACTTCATAAGAAAACGAGTTACTTAACCTCCGTGTGAAATTGTGAGGGTATAATTATTAAAATTAATTATCGTTAAAAAAAAAATGCCTTTGTTATAAATGTTTTGAGAAAGAAAAAATAACTCTTCGATAGCCCATCTGTCTGTTTCTGCATCATCGAGTGAAAGTATTTCTTAATTTGAACGTTCAGAATAGTCGCAATTTTATTCATTGTAGTAATACGAATTGAAGTCGGCTTCTCGGCTACTGAATTATACAATCGAGTTATTATGATTAATAGGAAGTGTAAAAAATTACTTTATTCGATTTACGCGAATGTTCGAGAGTGAAAACTATAAAGTATAGCAAAAAAACAAACAAAAGTGTAACGAATTGTGATATGATAGAATGAACGCGTACTGCTCACTGAGAGCAAATTGTAATGTGAAAAAGTGATATTAATAATTATTCATCTCATTTTAGTTGTCATTTCTAATCATGACTCGTAACATTGTACATTATTAACGGCCAGCCGATTAGCATCGTAGTTTTTGCCTAGTTGAGTGAATTTCGTGCGAGAAGCATAATTGACTTCATGAGGGAGTGATTCTCCTGCAAAATTCCTTCATGGCTCTGACCCACTTTCGAAAATCACTGAATCCTTCTTGTGAAATTGGAAACCATACAACTGCCCATCACTCGTGCCTTAATTTATGCTCGGGTCCTTGAACCAAAGTGTCACCGTCACCCTTTAAATAGTTCATCACTTCATCACTACCTCAGAAATCTGCTGTGAAGCAAAAGCTTGGTTCAGCTTGGTTATTAAGTCTGCCTCTGATTTCTCGAGTAAAAATTTCGCTACATATTTTTCAGTCGTGTGGTAACTTGCAAGAAGTCAAGCTGAATGGTGATGAGCAGAAGTAAGATCGAGATCGTACGGTCGTTGCGGTCTTGATGTTGAGCAGTGAAGTATTAATCCTAGTTTTGCTCTTACTTTCAACATTCTTGTTTTTATTAATGGCTAATTGAACGTAACATTTTTGTTTTTTCAAAATATTCAAGTAGTATAGGGCGGCACTCCTGGCGGAAGCAAAGGGTGTGGGGTAGAGTATTTTTATCACTTATTGAGGACCCCATTCTCAACACAGTGCTACCGTAAAACCTTCTGTTGTTATTAATTCCATTTCAAACCATTACTTTATTATGGATTTATTATACATAGTATTCGAATCAAAAGCACGTATGTATTTCGTTTTCAGGCGCCACTTACATGAGGTGAGGAGAGAAATTCAATGCTTTATAAGTTCACCTATTTTCTTTCTCCCTTTTATTCGATGCAACTTAGCGGCGTGTCGCTTAATATGTTATAAACGCTTCGTTATACGCTGAAATGTGGAAAAAGTGAGGAAATAAAAAGTTGGAAAAAAAAGTAAAAAGAAGAAATGAAATGCGAATATGTTCCTCAAAAGATGAAGAAAAAAAATTGTGAATATTAAATACGATGTAAGTATAGTACGAAGTTTTACAAAACTTTGTGTTACGATATTCAGGAAAGGTTGAAGAGAAAGTAGAGGCAAAAAAGCTGAGTGTAGATTACTCTTATTAACAACTTTGCGGATACGGTAAAAATATAGTCCAAGTTAAAATGTATGAAGAGAGACTCGCAAACGAAAAAAGTGAAAAAAAGCAGAAAAACATTTAGGGAAAATTAAAGATGCACGAACGAGGAAGAGAATTTTTATTAATTATAAATGAACGTTTTCGAGTATCGTAATTAATCGACGGGACGTTGAAGGCGTATTTTTTCCTAATTAACATTTACTGCTCGATTAGTTTTAAAGTAAATGAACTTCGAAGAATTTGATATGGTTATGGGGAAAGTTTTGTCACTTCTTGAATCTTGGTGGATTATTGTAACCTATGGGGTGACTATGATTTTTCGCGGGTGTCAAATCTTTTCAATGTGAGTATTAATTTTAGGATAAGCTCGACGTTAGATAATCTTGGAAACAAGTCATATGTATATTTATGTTGATTTTTAAGTAGATTTTTATTAAAACTGCCTTAGTATTCGGACCCAGGGTTGGACGTGGGTACGTTTTTCGTTTCATGACCTCTTGAGCATTTTCGCACTATTTTTGAGAATTATTATTTTTTATATGTACCCCCTTTCGCGTTGAGTCCATTTCCAGGCGCAATTTGGATCGGATGGTTTCGAAATTTGAAATACATATTTGGATCCACTTAAGGAAGATCCCCATTGTTTTAGGTTCAGGTCAGACGCATGGTCCGCCCGGTGGGTCAATTTATATGTATTTTATTATCGAACAGCGTACAGGTCGCAATTTTTATTCGATAGGCCTGAAATTTGATATACATATGTGTTTTAAGTCAAGGACAATATCGGTCAATTTTGATGCGGATAGGCCTTATAGTACATCTGATAAGTGCGATTTTGTTGCATTTTTGGCAATTAATGGCTCTAAAATGAGTAATTTTCACGCTATAGTCCCAAAATTTGGTACAGTTATTGATATGAAGTATATCCAACATGCTTCCAATTTTGGTTTCTGTTGGTATGATTCATTCCCTGTGGCTGTTGGAGGAGCTAATTTTTCATGTTATCTTAAGAAAAGTTGAAATTCTCTTTCCATATTGTATACTTTATTAGAAGAATGTTTGTGAGAGAGTTAATTTTTAAACAAAGAAAATCTACATTTTCTTGGGAAGCTTGCTGCGCAAGAGTTTATTATTTGTTTTGTAGAAAAAGAATAAGTCTTACCTTTTTTGACAAGACAGACGCATTTGCCTTCATCTTCAATTGTATTTGTGACGTTGGAGAAATTAATTGTTTCGTATTAACTCTATTTTTACCTATCGTAAAGAAGCATTTCAAAATTCATCAGAAAATTTGAATAATTGGAGAGGTACGTTTTGTTATTTTTGTTCTTTATCCGCCTCTTCAACAGTATTTGACAGGAATTAAAGTGCACCCGTCTCGGATCTATGAAAAAAATATTTTTCGTAACGGAAAATTTTGAAAAATATGTTGATTTTCTATTGAAAAATTCATTTTTTGTAACTTTACGGATTAAGTTTCAATTTAATTGGTAAAATTAGAGGGAAGGGAGCTCTTCCTCTTTTGTCAATCTGACTTACCTTAATTTTGTTACTGGCGCTTATGCTCCGCTACTCAAGCTTAATTACAACCAAAATGGTCATTTTCTGCCTATCTTTTAGTGTATCAATCGTTTGCTTGAAATTTGGCCTCCTACATCCGCAACATTCGCTTTGTCGATACAATCTGAAAATATTTTGCCAGAGGCTATGATTTGAATCCTATCCAATATGTTGTGAATCATTTTAGTGGTTTTTAGTAAGGCTTGGTTTTGCCGTACTTCGTAGAAATAAAATTTTTTATGCTGTTGATTCGTTTTGCAAGCGCCTCTTATTCTTTATTTTTTTTTTTTAAAGCAAGTTGTTAACAAATATTTTAAGAAATACCTGTATTGGTTTGATGTTGCGTACTAATCAAACATATCTGCGCAAAATGTAATAAAATTCGTGAGATTTTCTTGTTTAATTTGATTAACCTCTAAGTAGTCACAAAATGGAAAGTGAAGGTAGATAAATTCATTTCACGTATTTAGTTTTACTAATATAAGGACCAAAATCTTCAGCCTTTAAAATTTCATTTATATGATAAAACGGGCCCAGATATGCGCAAATTTTCAAAATTTGATGTGATCCATTACCTGAATTTCCAGAATCATCAGAAGTTGTCCAAGGTTGCCCTCTGTATATTATGTTTATCTCATGGATATGTAACACCATACATGAAACAAATGAAATGTTACCAAACTTCATTAAAAAACATGCAAAAATCTGAAAATAACTTGAAAATCTATTTTTGCTTTTATGTAATCTGTCCAGATTAGACCAAATTCATTTCTTAACTTTGTTTTATACCATCATAGACAGTAATCACAGCAGAACGCATGTACAAATTGGGTTTAGGATAAATATTTTTCTAGACCTGGAACTTCACCTGGATCAACGTTTTATATTGTAAGAAAAAAAAAGAAGGAAAAAACATTTGTTCCATATTAGTGTTTATGGTCTAAAACCAAAAAACTGTAAAACTATACATAAGACTTTTTTATCTATATTACCCAAACTAGAAATAAAATGATCTCTTAGCACAAATCAAAATAAAACTTCACCTTTGAATACTGAATGAAGTTGATATAGTTTGAGAGATACTTATTACATTTGGAATTTGTTCTAGATAATTAGACAAATTGATATAATGTGAGAATCATCATCTTCTAAAAACTTTTCAGTTTGGTGAAATGGATCCGGAAATAACAAATTTTTAAAATTCCAAGATTTGTGAAATACGGGACCATAACAGGAATTATAAAGCTACTTCCAACAAAATTATCAATCTCCAATCTTCATATCACATACTGTGTGAAACTATTATGAAAAAAGTATCATCATAGTACTCAAACTAAAAACCTGAATCATGGAAAACTTAATTTCTTCATTTCTTCATTAGAATAAAATTATTCTCATTGGTGAGGAAAAAAAGTGAAACATTAACCTTGTTCCACATCATCGAATATAGGACTTATCAAATGAGAAGAATATAATAATTGATTTTTGATTCAGGATTTATGAAATTTTTTTCAAATGATAGAAAGTGATCTCATTCAAATTTTTTTAAAGAATCGATAAAATTTTTTGTGAGTTATCTTTAAAAACTTTTTGTTCCAAATAAAATTGCCGCTAAGGCTAGTAGAAGGCCGGTATTCATAGTTGACCCTTAGTGTTCGCTAACCTGAGGGTCTGTTTTTAAACGGTAGTGAAGCTGCAAAAAAAATAATTTGGTTGAGAATAATGAGAAATGTTGCTTCTTTGTGACAAACTATATTAAAGCTATGAAAAAAATTTAGTTTCTCTGAGAAATATAGGTGAGAACTGCAAGTTTTAAACTGACGTTTTGGTTAGTGAACATTATGTGCCAACTATGAATGTTGGCCTAAGGGAAAAGAAAAATATTGAAAGTAACTTTAGATGATTGAACCAGCTTCAAAGAAAATAAGAAGAAAATGAAAATCCACAGGTTTCACACTATGGAACAAAGTTTAGAAATGGATTTTGTCCAATTTGGATAGATTATGTAAAAGCAAAAATGAATTTTCAAGTTATTTTCAGATTTTCACGCGTTTTTTTAACGGAGTTTGGTAATATTACATTAGTTTCATGTATGGTGTTACATACCCATGAGATAAACATAATATTCAAATGGCAACCACGGATAACCTCTGATGATTCCGGAAATACAGGTTTTTAATCATATCAAATATTGAAATTTTGCGTATTTCCAGGCCCGTTTCATCATATAGATGGGATTTTAAAGGCGTGAAATTTGGTCATTATGTTAGTACAACTAAGAATGTAAAATGTTCATCTAGCTTACTTTCAGTTTTGTGGCTACCTAGAGATTAAAGAAATTAATTAACATAGTATCGATATTAATACCGAATAGATTGCTATAAAATTTCCATTTTTTACTATAAAAAGAAAATAACTTGATATTGACTGTTCTATTGATGACATTTTACAATATCCACTTTTTTATGGGATTTTTTCCTATATTTGATTTTAAACTTTTTCTAACTTGTTAGAACTATCCACATTGCACAAAATCCACCATGCGTACATTTTCTTTGTGGAAGTTAATTAGTACCGATGAGATAAAAAAAAAAAACAAAAAAAAACAAAAAAAACAAAAAAAACAAACTTACATTGAGAGATACCTTCGCAGTCGCAAATTGCATTTCCTCGGTTTTTGAACGAATAGAAATGAAAGGAAAGAAAAAGAATTTCGAAGGAAACCGTTCAAATTCGAAGTCGGTACAACGAATAAACAAAACGGTAGTTTGAGGCAGGAAAAATTCTTTAAAAAAATTCTCTTATGTAAGTATTTGTGTTTTTATTATTTAAAACAAAAAAAGTATGGGAGTTGTTTTTTTTCTTTATGTCTACACAGATTTACTTTTCAGTAGACGTTGCTACCATCGAAAGTATTCGGAATATTTTTACAATTTCATACACTTCTTTTAGGATTGAAGTAAAAAAAGTGGATGAAATTCGTTCGAAACGATGCAAAAGAAAAGAATGTTATCGGTCTTCGTACGTTGATAGGTTGAAGAAAAATTATTTGCACTTTAAAAGTTGGAATGCTGTAGTAATATCGTAGAAATCCAAATTTCATCGGTATTATTAGTGTCATTTGTTGAATATCACGTGTTCTAGGTATTTTTCTACCAAAAAAAAAAAAAAATTGTTTTATTTAACGTGAGTATACTTTTTGTCTTTTCCTTGTCTGTATTTTCATTAAAATTGTCTTCAGTTGTGAATTTCATTCGCGACTTGTTCAACGAATAAATGTTGAATATTTAATAGCACTTACAGACAATATAAAGGAAGAAACCTGATTTTTCAATTTATCAATAATATCATTTTTAACAAAATTGTCAAAAATACTTTATTCCTTGGGAAGTGTATGTCAGGTTCAAAATTTATGAAATAAATATTGGTTGATCAGCTGTGAAATTTTTTTCATTTCTGGCTTTCATATTTCCTCCAGAATTTCGTCGATCATTACAAAATGAATTCTTCGTATTGTGACCTTCTACTTTATTTAAAATCATGAGAATGTTGTTCCATCTCAACATCTTGTATATTTGAGAACGTCTCAGATGAAATAACATAAACAAAACTATAAATTATTATCTTGACGCTGAGGAAACTCAGGGTGGTTTAAAATAATTTTCAAAATTAACTTTTTCAAATTAGCGAGTACTAAAGATGAGCTAAATAAAAGAAATAAAACATATTTTGAACTTAACACGTAAAAAACAGATAGTAGCGGCCTTATAGGCTTGCGAGATCTGGGGCTAAATCTCAAACGAAGTCCTTTTTGTGAAAAAATAAAAGTTCCAATAATTACATGAAAATTTTGGTTGTTCTCCGGAGTTGGGCGCCGGCTTCAGTGAAATTTTAATGATTAATGATGCCTTCAATCAGTAACCATTACTCATGCTCAGTGAATAACCAATGTAAATGAACAATAGAAAAGACGTTGTTTTTACCGACTGCCTGTAGAGGAGGTTATATGTTGGGTATGTCTATCTCCGGAGCTAACGGGATTTTTTTCGCTTAAAACAAGTATCTTACTTCATAGATTTTAATGAAAGTATACTCAAACTGTTGCTGATCATTCGAGAATATCCTAGGCTTTTCATATTTGAAAATTAAAAAATTAGACGGGTGTAATTGAAGAAAATGAGAACTTACTGATTGAAAAAACTATTGCCATAAATTTGGGCATATTCAACAATAAGAAATACTCATTCAGATTAATGCAGTCGGTTTGGTGTTTTTTTAAATAAAAGTTTTTCTTGTAATTACTCATGCTGTGTAAATTAATCATTATATTGATTCAGATGGGTAAGTTATGATTATCATTCATCGGGGTATCACTCATTTTTTCGAGTGACAAATGTCCAAATCTGTTGTCAACTAAACCCATTTATTGGCTCACGGGAGTTCTGCCGCAAATCAGTCCCTTGGCCCACCTGAGGCCGCCACTGTAAAAAGTGCAAGTATTGATGTGATATGCAACAATTGAGATAAACTATGAAAATTTGTTGGTTAATCTTTTCATTTTTAGGCTCCTCGGAGGGATCCAGAAGTAAAAAATTTATTTGAAATTCGAATTCGAGAGTATTACCCCAAAAATTAGACAAAATTCGTTGGAATGAAATAATTTTAAGCTAATTTTGTTGCTCCATTCATACCTCCCAGATGAATTAAGAACATTATTAGCCAGCTGTTGCTTCTAAAGCAGTTCAGTAGCCATTCTTACTGAAATTTTTATTTTTCAACAATTGCAGAATAAGGCAGATATTGAGAAGATAGTTTCATTTCGTGTATGTGTGCGCATGTGCGTGTGTGTGTGTTGTACACTGCATCGATGCTGACCAGTTTTTGAAGGAACAGTACCGTAACCTTTTTCCATAATATTTTGACATCTTTCTTCTGTGAATTACGAATAATATTCTTCGCACGCGTGTATATTTTTACCCCGACAAAAGTAAGCGTATATTACATTTCAAAAAAGTTCTTGTTACAAAATCAGGACTATGTCAAAAGAGGATTTATGGCGACACCCACGATTTCCACAATTGAACGAAGACCTGAGACTGGTTCGGATGAAAACGAAATTGAGAATGGACCGTATCGAATTTGCCGACCAACATATTTTTTTATATTCCATTTGTTTCACTTACAACCAAAGTGGTGAAAATTATGACCATCATTGCAGTAATGTAATACTCGTATTATTATGTAGAAGTCGTTTTTATTTTTCTCCTTTTTCTTGACATTTTGCGTTCGGTGTAAATAACGGCAAAGAACGTTAAAAAAAATTTTATATGGTTTCGTGCGTATTTGAATAAAATTTTCTGGTTGGCGAACCGTTAAAACTTTCATATTCAGTAAAAACCGGAGCGAATTTGGTCGAAGAAATCTATATACCGTTATGGTTTCCTCGAGTAACTTCGGAGAGTCAATGCAATGCAATGAAAAAAAAAATATATATATACACACATATGGTAATGAATGTTGCGAAATTTTTTTTTTTTGATAGGTTTTCTTGTTTTTTCGAGCTTTTATTGAAGAACATATACGTATACTTGCATAAAACTTACGTCAGTGCTGTCTCGTAGTTTCTTGCGATTTTTTTACTGTTGTAGGATTTTCTTTCTAGGCTTTTCATTTTCTAACGTTTATTCGGGTTAAAACCGATCGTAAAACACTGTATTAATTGTCTTGTCCCTGTGGAATTTGGTCTGTCAGTTCCTTATCTATAAGTTGATTTTAAGCACCTGCATATCCCAGTGGGCAAATCCTCTCAAAAAATGGTTTTATCCTTGTTGTTTGAATTTCGTTCAAGTACTATAAACGACGAAAAATTCTCACAAACGAGTTTAGAGAATAAGAAATTTGGAACATTTCATACATCTTATATAATTTTTGTGACATGACCTGAACAAAAAATGTAATTTGATTTTTCTTCTTTCCAAAACTGGGAAAACTAAAGCACGTAGAGAAAAAACATGTAGTCTCTTCAGAAATATCGTTTTCTTACTTATTACTTGTATAATTCAGCAATATTCCCTCAGCATTTATTGCAACTATTCTAGAAAATAACATTAGAATTTCAAGTTTTTGGACTTTTTCATCTTTTTTTTCTATTATTATATGGGGAGCGTTCCAAAAGTTTAAAAGTAATTCTTTTTTTCCCTCCTGTATCGGGCAACATTGAAGTAGGCGCGTGCGGCTTTCATGTTGTAGTAGGATTATAAAAATTCAAAATTTTTTTTTTTTACATAACATTATTTTGTGCTGTGTTTCATCGACTGGAATATGAAACTCTCCTTCCTCATCCAGCCAAATCTGAAATGACCTTTCGGCAAGACATGACCGAACCCACAGTTCTGGCATCACACATTGGTTCCTCAAATCCATAAAATTCGATCTTTTCCCTCTCCCACAAGACTACCTCACCCTTGCCTCTTCTGACTTCCACCTCCATCAACATGAAATGGAACTGTTAACTTTTTTGAAAGCTTTTCAACTGTCACATAAACTTCAGCTTTGTTTTCAAACTTTCTTCTTCTCAAATTTTTCTTGAGCTGTTGAAAAATGGAAGAAGGTGGAGATTAGAAGGTGCAAGGATGAAGGAGTCTTGAGAGAAATTTTGGTTTGGTAACGAAAGTGTCACCTTTTTAAATGGACATAAGCGCCACATGCGTGGGAAATCTCAAAAAAAAATATTCGCGCAGCAATACTTCGCTAAAAAACCCAGTTTTCCAATTTACATTTACAATTCAACAAACAATCCTGGATTAAAATTTGTAAAAAAGTCGCAAAAAACAATGGATATAGTTATCGACATCTAATAAACGTATTAATGTATCAAAATTTCAGAGTTACAGTTTTACGTAAGTAAGTAAAATTACCTCTTGCGTCGTAGATATAGAAAAGATACTTCAAGAAAAATTTGGTTTTTTGCTTTACATTTTTTTTGGAAACTACTGAATTGAATATCTCTCCCGCGCATCAATCGCGGTAGGTCTGTATTTTTCAGAATAGTCAAATTTGGTAATGGCTGCCTGTAGGAAACCAGTCGACCGATTTCGCTCAAATTTAATTCCAAATCAGTCTCTAATAGTCTTCAACTATCATAAAAATTTCAAGTCAAAATCTTGTAATTTACGGGAGTTATCGGGATGACAACATGGTGGTTTGTGATTTTAAAATATACCAATACTGCAGTCAACCTTCCGCAACGAAATATATTTATTTCGCATGAAGCTAAAGACAAAAATAAAATAAAAGCTTATCTTTTAAAAATTCGTTTTTAACCCAAACTTATTTTATGATTTGAAGAATTGTTTTAAAGAAATTCCGAATTATATGTTTGTTCATTTTTGAAAAACTGATATTTTAGCGTAGCTTGCTGCGCTGCAATTTTTTAGTTAGAGCCGATTACTTACCTGAGTACATGTTTTGGCCAGACCAGTTCTTAAGAAATAAGTAAATATCGTGCTTACAGTAATCTCTCCAAGACAAAATTATATTAATGATTGTATATCGCACATTCCACCTTGAGAAGGGACGATGTTTCTTTAGTCATGAACTTGGTCACTGAACCATGGAGGTGAATATCGCACTCTTAACTTATCCCATCATATTTTACGCCGTGAGGAACGTTAGTTCGATCCTTTGAAATAGTTGGTGTGTCATAAAATGTCCGATTCAAAGTTCAAACATTTTCATTTCGTAATTTAACTCCGAAAGAGGAAGGTTTAAGACTTTTTTCCATTCAGTTATTCATTCATTATGATAATCTCATTATCGTGAGATTATTTTTAAAATATCAGTATTCTCCAACAAAAACGAATGCCGAATAGTCAGTAGTCACTTGAAGAGGACAAGATGATGGAAAGAAACTCGAGACAATTAGCGACTTCACGTGACATTACCTTGATCGAAAAAAAAGAAATCAATCACCCATGTTTCTAATCGGTTTGGCTTTAGATCCTGTAACCGGCGCAGCACTGGTAATAATCGATTTACAATAGTCGAAAATTGTATACGAATGCGTAGAATTTTTTCTTTAATTCGGTCGCTCACTTATGGCTGCCATCTCAGATGAATATTGCTTAATGTATTGTGTTTATTTTCTTTTTTTTTCATACTGTTTTGGAACAACATTACCCACTCCTAATCCCCTCCCCACAAAAAATAGTAACGTAGTTTCTCTCAACGTATCTTCTCGAATCCAAAAAATCTATGTAAATTATGTTCTCTGTCACGCGGTATCACGTACTGAACTGGTTTTTTGATGTTTATCATTCACTTCTGCGCATCTTTCTGGATGAAGTGATGTACTGTAATAGTTCTCGCGTTTGTTGCTGGCCTGCAGCGGACTTTCCTCTGATTTTTCGATTACAAAAGCGGAACGCTGAGCTCATGTGAAAAGTAAACGAGTGTTGATAATGGGGAAACGTACCCACTTAATATCATATTATGTTGTCAAGGTCCAATCCAAATTGGCGAGCAACCATCGTACCATACGATGGACTCAAGTCGTTTGTGAACGAACAAACAAAAAAATGTGCCTAGATATCTTATTTGGAATAGTTCCGCATGTAATGAGATAATGCGCCAATGCATCGAGTTCCGCTGGAGTATTGACTGGTGTTGTTTCGGAAGTATTAACAATTTCACTTAATTGTATGCAGATGATTTGGGGAAAACTTTTACCAAAATTTACGACTTACCTCCTTTTTTTTTCTGATACGTTCGAAATAACACGAAACCGTTCCTTTTTCGCAGTCCGCGAAAGTATTTGCGATAGGTGTTTACTAATTTGCAGCTGCTGCTGCCTTCTAATTTGAACAGTCTAATCGACTGACCTATTTCTCTTCTTCGTCTTTTCCGCTAAACTTCCCTTAAGAAGTGAACGTCGTATATCAGTGAAAAAAATTATCATCCCAAAAAATTTAATTATGAAAATAGTTAAGTAGCAAAATCTGTTTGCGTTTTTTATTTAAACTGAAATATCGTGGGACCTAATGGAACTATGATGACGGTTGGCACGTTACGCATTATTAATGAGCCCTAATTAACTTGATTTATTTCATTTGGGCCTAAGTTTTGGTCCAACATATGAAATGACAGACCGATCATTCTTGTAACGCACATGGGCTCGGCACGTTTCATTGTATTGAATAGGAGTGTCCGTTGACAAAACGTTTCCTCTCGGACCTATGCCTAAATTATTACATGTGTTCACCTTATTCGCGTTTTATCTTATCAGTTATCGTACTATTGTTCGCTTCTCAACATTTATTTCCATTCGTTTACCAATAGATTGTATGAATATTTGACGTTTTCTGGTGTTTAATAATCAATTGCTATTGAATCATTTGGTCATAATTTAATCATTCCATTTCATCTCAAGTGAGCATATTAATAAATTTAAGGTTTTAATATTAGGAAGAAAATATTAATTTTTTCTCTCATCATCTTAATGAATTATGTAAAAGATATGCAGAAATGAAGACGTTGAAGCCAAAGTTTACTCCTTATCATTAGTCCAACCTCCAACATACCAATAATTTTTTGATGTAATATCTTAGGCTTAGTGGAAATTCATTTTATTTATATTAGATTTATAAATATTTGACATTTTCTGGTATATAATTAAGTAACTAATTGCAGTTTAATTATTTGGTCATAATTTAATCATTTCATTTCATCTCAATTACGTTTATTAATTGAAGGTTTAAATGGAAATAAATGCTGAGAGGCAAACAAAAGTGATAACTGATAAGATAAAACGTGAGTAAGGTGTACATGTGATAAGTTAAGCATGGATCTGAGAGGAACTGTTCTGTTAACAGACACTACTCATCGAATGAGCCTTATTTACTTATATTGAAGGGTTTGGCAAATTTTTATTTAAAATCTATTCTATTCATACCACATTGTAACTGGAATGTGCTTATGGTAGTAACTATTCAACTAAAGAGTAGGTGCCGCAATGATGCATAAACTTTGGAAATGAATTCTGCTTAACTGTTCGGTTGTGTTCCTACTAGAGACCTACACGAGTACATAAAAAATTAATCGTGTAGGAATCACCGATTACCTTACAAAACAATGCAAGTATGTAATCGGAAAAATATTACTCGTAGCAGCATGGCATCGTAGGCATCGTAACGATTATACTCATATGTAATCGCCGTGCGTTTCCTCAAAGTTCTGCAACAATAATGCATTGCATTTAATAGTATTCACATTCAAGTGATTACTAACGATGCCACGATGCGATTCCGATTACTTACTCGCATCGTTTGCTACACGAGTACGAGTACACCTGGGTAATTGTGTTACTCATCTGACAAGTATTTTGTACTTGTAATCACAATGCCGTACGTACTCGTGCAAGGCTCTAGTTCCTACCATCATCCTTGATAATTTTGCAGTGATAATTAAGACCTGTCTTAATTGTAAAGAAACAAGTTTTGTTGGTTAATTTGAAATTTAGATGAATTGGGCCAAGTAGTGCAGCTTCTTTTGTTTAGTTTCAAGAGAAATATGTTACAAACTTATAGCTTACTGTTTTTGTTGTGCATCCAGGGTGTGTAATAAATATGAGCCTTAATGAGATTTGGATACCATTATCTTATTGTGTGTAATATTTGTTAATGCCTCGTGCTAGTATTCTTTAACTATGATTTTTTGGTTCACAATTTTTCCCACAGTGTTTCAGAAATCTGCTACTTTCTCCACAGTAATATTTTACTTTGTAAACTCTAAAAGTTATGAAATGGTATAGGGTATTTAAACTTTAAAATCTTTCTAGTCAGAATTATTACTCGTGTAATGTATGATCATAGATGGAACTATGATTGCATTTTTGAGTTGTGATGGTCTTCTTCCAATGGGGCCATTTTATCTATTAGGTTTTGTGTGTGTAACATTTTGTAATAGGTCAACTTCGTCAATCACATAAAAATTTTAGTTATTGCACGTAAAATGTTGATTAAATTTGTGGCCTTTTGTGTTTTGTATTGGTCATTTCACCAATATTATTTTAGGTTAATAGTTTGGAGAAAAAATTTTGGTTGAACATGATTTCAACTTTTTTACTGTAATTTTTCTATTTTTGAATTCTTCGACAGAATCTTTGAACAAACAATGACTTTCTATACAAAAATTGATAAAAACCCAGCTTTCTATTTTTCAAAATGATAGACCTATTGAAGATTGATTTTGAAAGTTTAGAATCATGCCCTTGTACACAGATTTGGTACTTCTCATATTGTTTGCTTTTATTCTGATGGTCTGCAATTGATGCTAGAAGAAAGTTGAAAGTTATTTGAATAGAAATATCCACATGTCAGCTTTTAGTTTGTTTCCTATTTATTAACTTATTTTTCATTTTTGATGAAAAAGTTGATTCAGTGTTTTTGATGTGAGTACTTCATTTCCCTGAAAAAATCCTCTAATACTAGACAAACCATCCTGTAATATAGTAATTTAATCCGATGGTTAGGACATTAAGTATTACTTTAGAGCATAATTTATTTTAAAAAATGTTTGTGTCAATAATTTTTATAATGTTCAAAGAAAAAATATGTTCTTCAGAAATTTTTTAAATGTCAAATTGGTATGAATTTTCAAAAAACTATCGATAGTTATCGATCAGTTAATTGTTATTTCATTGCTAGTTTCAAGAAAAAAAATTACAAAAGAACTATCAATAATATCAAGGTCTCTAACAAAAATATCGATATGTCAATATTTCATTCTAGTTTCAGGTAAAAAAATTATGAAAAGCTATCAATAGTAATCGATGTCTTCAAAAAAATTATGAATCTGTCGATGTTTCATTTCTAAAAACTGATTTTCTAAGAATTTTTTGTCTTGTGTTTTTCGGAAACTAATGAATCAATAGGTACCAAACTCCTATCAGATATGGTCCCATATAAGAAATACATTTCATGAAAATTTCAGACCTATCCTTTCTGTAGTTCACTCAAAAATGTGAACACAAAATTGTTTCTAGTAATTTTTTTCTCAAGTTTTTTCAGAAACTACTAAACTAATAAGCACCTTTTATCAAACTTGCACAATCTATTGTAGTGTATTAAATTTGATGACCTTGTGTCACCACAATCAAATCCAAAAGACAAAACACAAGATCATACTCAAAACTTATCATCAAGTAAAGCATACGATGATGATAAAATAACATACCTGAGTCCAATTTTATTCATATAACAGTGATGGATAGCCAGCCATGAGATTAGATTTGTATCACAAAAACTTTGGTATTTTTACCTTGTTTTTGAAAAAAAAAAGTTAAGACCATAAGCAGGCTATCTGTTGAAATGATTTACCTCATCATTGAAACTACAGTCCTAAGAGAATAATATTTTCCCCCTAAAGAATGCCATCAATACATCCTTAACAACTGCACATGTATGAATTCAAAATCTGGTGTGTAACAAATAATATATGAAAATTATAACATATCTGTACTACAAAATAATATATCACCAAAGATTCGAATTCCTTGTTAAAAGATGGTATTGAAAATTCACAACCACATGTCAAACAAAATTTGAGACCTCGGAAACAAATAAGGAGAGAACAGGAATTTCAGTTGAAGACAGTTGTGAGGATTAGTTACTACTCATATGAGGTTATAGGCTTGACCTATTGACGACAATTGTCACCTTTGGTGACAAATAATGGTGCATCGCACTTTAAGCAAAATGTTTTGTAGATAGATAAGCTACATATCTCGGTCCATGACAAATTGAGAGATAAGGATCTCCATGATGTTACAAGCTGGTACAGAGATACATTCTCTGTACTTTACCATTGTCATGGCAACGATGAAGTACAATGTAATTATCTACACAGTAGCCTATGTAATTAATGCATAGGTGTGCATGTGTGGATGTAGGGAGCCGGGTATATAAGACCAAAAAATCTTAGGCTAAATCACCAGTGTTTGCAGAGGTCTTGGCTCCCTCGTACCTTTTTATGTATTTAGCTACAAACACGCAAATTGTTCTGTTGAACACCTTCTGTTGTTGGTTTACTTTCCCCAATGTAAGGTATTCCGCAATGGTAAAACGAAGAGTAATTTCATCTACATTCAGATAAATTAAAGCAAACTTCAATTTACTTGAATGTAGGGAAAATTAGCCGGTTGATAAATTTTATTTCTTTCTTATTGAGATAAGAAAGAGGAGAAATCTATCAGTGTTTGAAAAATGTATGAAATCTGGTGAAAACCCACCATAGTAGGTTTTCATCAGGTGACTGGACAGAAATATCAAGTATACTACACTATTATGGAAATTTCAGACTTATCCCTTTTGTCATTCTCTCAGAATGCTAGAAAAATGACTAAACCTGGAATTTTTATTTTCCAGTTTTCTCAATAACTACTGAACCAATAAGCACCAAACGTCTTTCAGATCTGCTCCTTATGAGGTAAAAATTTCAGTTTAACCAGTTTTGTAGTTTTCTCAAAACTGAGAAAACAAAATTTAGCGATACATACATACATTCGTACATACATATACCTACACATATAGATACATAGAAAAAATTAGGACACAATATGAAAATGGTACCAATTGTTTTCTTTTCTCGTGGAACGGATAATTTTCATTATCCCTGCCCCTAACTCTTATGAAAGGTCAATTTTAATGCCTTGTTCGTTAACTACAAATGAGAACCACCAAATTTATCTCGCTTGCAAAAAACAAAAAACAAATTTAGTAAGAGTCTTTTCCTTAAATTTTTTCTCTAACTTTTTTTTTGTTTTCTTTTTTTATATAAAATTTGAAAAACCGACAAGAACCCTGTTTCATTTCCGAGTTATTTCTTAAATTTTTGAACAATTATTCGCCTCTTTTTTAGTAATCTGTATCTGCCCCTTTCGGTTTAATTTTGGAACATTTTACTTTAGACTAGCGATATACCGACCCAAAAAACATTACGATTATTTGATTATTTTAGACAGAGTTCGTTAGGCTTTTGTGATATTTGTAAGAAGTTCGATTTAATTTTGTTGAATTTATTATTTGATCATTTTAGTTGTAGAAACGTTCGGTAGTAGTAATGAAGAGTTTCTGGTGCGAAGTGCGTAATTTTGCAGCATTTGAAAGCAAACCTATGGCCTTGTTGGATCGTCAAAAACGTGAGAATTGCAACTTTCTCTCTACAATGATAAATAATCGAGTTGGATGCGTTTTTTCCTCATGTAAACGACGCATTTGTCGATTAACACACGTACAGCTGCAAAGTACTCACGTTTCACTTCCAACGTTGTATTGCGCAAGAAAGATGCGTTTTCCGAAAAGATCCGTCTGCTATGATATTCGTAGACTGGCTAGAGTAAAATTTTAGTTTGAAAGTCCTGTTGGCATTTTTTCTTTAGCATTTCTGTTCACTTCAAAGAGAATTGTACCTTCGAAATGATTGTCAAAATGACATTTAAATTCTCTAATAACCTGTCGACCTAAAATATTCGAGGTGTTTCATGAAGTTTTACCAGTACCTACTTTGCAGAGCTTTAAAATTCGTTGAAATTGGTAACTAACAATATTGAATGTTGTAACATCGAAATGTAGATAGATGTTGAAAACAAGGAGTTGGCCAGAATTTGTTTTCAAATAGTTTTCTCCCATTAAACTGAATTATTGAATGGACTGGTGCAGGATCATAACTCAAACTTGTACTAGAAAAATCAACTTAATCTGATGGTCAAAATTTTCTTTAGAGTATAATTTATTTTAACGAATTTTTGTGTTGACAATTTTGAGAATAATCGAAAACAAAATATGTTCTGTATAATTGAAAAATTGTCATATTTGCCTGATTTTTATGTGTTGAGAAGTCCGAGATCTGGACCTTAAAATAAAAATTATTTTCGACAAACACAAGACAAAATAATGACGTCACAATTGAAGACAAATTTTTAAAAGACAAAATTCGAATTTGGACATTATATTATCCGAATTCGAACTCGTATTCAGATGAAGACGTGAAGACAGAAATAAAATCTGATTCTCTTTCAGGCAATTATAATGCATTTTATTTCAGTAACGACTTTTCCAAATCCAGACAATTTCAGACAGTAATTTGGTTCGATCCGACAGACTGGCGCCATGAGACATATATTAAATGAAGACGAATTGAATGAAAGTAAAAACCCATTGACGGACATGAATGCAGCCAACCTTTTTTATCTCCGTTCTTTCCACGCTTTGCTTGCGGTCTGCAGTCATTTAATATATTTTATTATATTTTGTTTATCAGTCATCCACGTGCGCTTTTCGCCTATTATATGTCGACGTATATTAATTTCTGATATCTGTAATTTTATTGGCTGTAGACATTTGGTAATTCCTCTCGCTTTTTGTTATCGACATCGCATGTTTGAAGGCAATTAGCAGACAATAAGTGGGGAAATTTCCTTAACAAGAAGAACTGATTTGCAAAGACGAATTCTAATCTCTAATTCACTCTCTCGCTCTCTGCTTTGCACTGACAACACCCAGTACTAGGTTTGTCTTTGCAAATGAGTCCTTCTTGTGTAGGCGGATAGTAGCAGGTCCAAGTTACAAGTCGTACGTTTAAGTCCTCACATCAGGCAATTTAATGTGTATACCATCTTCGAGATGCAGAATAAGATTCAACCTGATCTACCTTGAAGACAACTAGGATGGTAGTTGGTGTTCCAGATAGGTTCAGTTGAAGACAAAGGCAAATTAGGTATGTTCTTTCATCATGAAGGATCAGTAGTGACGACACATAAGTCATTCCTAGTCTCGCCAGTTGCACATCACACTTCAAGGCGATCTTTTGAAAACACCTGCGAGGTGAAGTATCAGTCGACAATACAATCAGATGGAGTTCCTGGCACCTGCTAGGAGGGAAATTTGGTGTGTTGAAGACAACCTTAAGACAAGCTTGGTTCGAGATAACTGCCTTGCTCTGTCATTTAAAGGCCGCATCGAGCCTTCTTTTTCGCATAGTGGATTTGATTCCATCTATGTTAGTAAATTTTCTCACCTCACCCTCACTTTTAACCAAAAGCTCCGAGACCTAAAGTTTCATATTAGGAGTCTTTTACACAACAAAACTATCACTCATGAAGACACAATTAGGTGAAGACACAACAACTTTCTGATGGTTTCTCCTACTTGTTGTCTGCCATAGCTTTTTTTTTAACTTTTTATTTTTTCCGCTACACACTTTGCTTTGTTCCGCTTTGTCGACACTATAGTTCTTTTGTAATTATAGTCTTTGACAAAATAATTCTGCTGTTCGTTTTTGTAAGTTTCGAACCTTGTATGGATCGAAACTTTATTAGGCTCTTCTTTCCACACAACTTAGCTTATTGCTGATTTGTCATATTAATTCGCTGAGGTATGAAGACAAAAGTAAGCTGCGTTTTGCCGTGTCTGAAGAAGTCTAATTCAAGTCAAGAAGAATTCAGCCGTAGGACATAGTCAAAGTCAAAAAATAAAATGTCTTGAAAACACATTTCAAGACCCCTCAATTCAGTGTTTCAGCTGCATGATGCCCTAACTTAAGGACATTGTGACGTCATTAGCATTTAAACACCACTATACATTAAAGGTTGACTTTATGACACGTGACAGGAATCGATTTCGTATGCCTCATAAAATATTGGCGATTGTGGCAGGAATTGATTTCGGACGCCTCAGTGTACTTTTATGTTATAAATCCCTTGCTAATACTTCTCAAACATTTTGGTTTAAATAAAAAAGAAGAAAAATTGTAATATTATGAATTTTTGGCCCACTTTGTAGTATTATATTCAGTGGGTCAATTTTTACTTTGTAACCTCATTTTGACATCACTGCATATAACTTCCATCACTAATTTCGGAGAATTATGAAAGATTATTGTAGCAACTTCCTACCAGTGGTGACGGGTGTACTTGTGCACTCGCTGGTAGGTTGTGTGCCTGTCCCTACATTATGTAGGGCAAACACTCTTTTGGTACATATGGGTTAGTCGCTCCTCACTACTAACCTAATTTAATACCGAGCTTGGCTCGCACACATATACAAGGTCTATACATAGTTGTACGCCTGCGCATACTGCAGCGTCCTACAAGTGGTAACCCCGACATGTGAACGCAGTTCAGTTATTGGCAAACAGCCAATCGAGTAGGTACTGGTCTTTTTAAACTCCCTCTAATTCATCGGCCGACGGCCAATCAAGAAGGTCGTAGCTCTGCTTCCTCTTACAAAAAACTTTCTTTATCAAGACGTCCATTGAGAGTAAGCTTGTTCTGGCAGAACTTGGACATGAGTCCTCGAGTTTTCACATCCCCTGGTGGAATTGCCTCTCCAAAAATGGATCGATGGCAAACCAACCAGTGGGATATCAACAACCTCATCTCCTATCTTTTCTCTGTTGTTGGATCCTTAACAACACTAGTGAGTGGGAGATTGTCAAGGGTAGAGGCCACCAGCGTACCATCCAGTATGTCCACAACTCCCCTAGCTACCACAATGATCACATCGTCATCAGCAGTTGTCCATTCCTCCACCAGCCCAGCGTCCTCTACACCAGTTGGAGGGTAAATGTCCAGACTCCTGCTCCAGCAGGATGAAGACCACACCCTGCTCAATTTATCGCCTGTTCTATAATGGCCATTGGCATCCATCAAGACTGCCACACCGAATATCTTGGCAGTGGCCCAAGCCCCTCCTTGCACATTGATTGTGCTGCCCCAGTTCAATGAGAGGAATGTGCGGCTTTGGCTGCATCATACTGAGAACCTGGCATGAGCTCATGGTAATTCCACGGAGCACCAGATGTTTTTAGCCATCTTGGGCTTGCTCCCACCATCTGTAGCTAATGTAGTCTCTGACTATACCACCTCTTCCAGCGTTGAATCCATAAGGTTCCACTCCCTCAGTGTTGAGTCCACAAGACTCCTCTCTCTCTCTCTCTCTCTCTCTCTCTCTCTCTCTCTCTCTCCTTCTCTCTCCTTCAGTCAAGATGTGGCTTGACAACTCTTGCTCCGAAAACAGCAATTGACCCTCACACAACACTGGTGATAAGGAGATTACTCTGGCCTAAAACCTGTGAGAACCTCCAAATTGCCACACCCGCATCTTGCACGCGTTTATCATCGTCTATTTCCCCTAGAAACAAACTTGGGGAGAGTAGTGTGGCAACTTCCTAATAGTGGTGACAAGTTTACTTGTGCACTCGCTGGTAGGTTGTGTGGCCTGTCCCTACATTACGTAGGGCAAACACTCTTTTGGTACACTAGGGTTAGTAGCTCGCACACATATATGAGGTCTATACGTTGTTGTACACTTGCACATACCGCGGCATCCTGCAATTACCAAATATTGTTACCACTTTATAAGAACCCTTTTTATTCCTTTGAGATGATCCTCAGCTCTCAATTTTAATTTAATTTGATTTAATTAGGTAATTATACCATCTAACAATGCTAAAATGTGTTGATTGTTTATCGTTATAGCTTATGTGCTCAAAAATGTGCATCTTCCATGATAAAAATGGTTGTTTCTTGTTTATTATGTTACTGTTCATCTCCTTGGCTAATCATTTTTTATATTTCTTTGATATTCTTTCTTCCTTACAGATCTGATTAAAAAAGTAAGGGAGCAGATATTTAATGAAAACCTACCTGAAAATCTGTTTGCCACTGACACCATGCAATAAATTTTTACTGAAAACATGCCAGCTGCTCTTCTTTCAATCAGAGATTTTGAAAAAACAACTGTATCGTTTCATTCTTGCAGGATGTCTGGAGTTATGCGTTTACCTACATTTAATAGGAAAATATTTGTTGTGATGAAAAATATTCACTAATCACAGTTCTTAAGTGTAATTGTAAATGGCTAAAGAGTCGATACATCTTTCTGGTAAAGATGGTTGTAGGACTGTCTACTTGGGGATTTGAACTGACATATCCTACATATTTGCTAACCCAAATTGGTGAATTTAACCACACAGCCATTCTACTGCCGGCTATAGCTGGCAAATACATTTAACATATGGACAAGGCGCGGTGGGTCCCCATACCATCCCTCCTGAGAGACAGAGGATTGAAATGATGTGTAATGTATTGTTAGATGCTGTAAGAGGTTGGATGTGAACATTACATCATCCACACCTTACACACAGACTTGCACTACCTGTACAGACACAATTTCTCAAATACAGGGTTCCATCTACCAAGGACTTACAGAAAAAGGAGAGGAATGAGTTATGCTGCGCACTGGTAGGGTGGTGCATCCATGTCCAGCACATGTCAAGAGTAACTAGATGTAGGAATGTTGGCTTCAGAGATTTTGCTTGGCATTTTACTTATTTACCAACCAAAAGCGGTGAACTTAATTGCATGGCCATTCTACCACTAGCTGTGTGTGTGGGGGGGTCCCCATAGTGGTACACAAACTTGATCATGAAAAATGATATAAGGCTCATTGTTTTACTAAGTACCCCTCGCATTTGATTTTTTTCTCGTAAAATAGTTAATATTTATTAGTTTAACTTGATAATATAAGAAGAATTTTCAGTTTGAGATGTGTGCGCTAATATTTCTTGTGGTGAGATCTGCATCATTTTATTTGAATTAGTTGAAAATAAATTATTTACCTTCCCTTTTTTGTATGGTGGTCAAAACATTTTTATGAGCCTTCAAGTTCCCTGTGAAATTGATTGATAAATTGATTTTTTCAGACTTGCAGGGATCCACTAAATTTATGGAGGATATTTTCGTAGCTTGAGTATCGCACTTCTCGAAAATTCTGTAGAGGGATTGGCGAGTTTCAATCTGCGAAAATTAACAAGGCTATGCTTGTGATATTCACAATTCGAAATAGAAAATCTGCACTGAACCTACTACCGAATTAATAACAAAATGCTCTGTTTACTAATTTGGCTGGCGAATTATTTATTTATTTATTTATTTATTTATTCTTCGCGTATGGCATACCTAATGTGCGATGATAAAAAAAATAAGAAATGCGTTTATTTTCTCAACTTATTCATTCCACAGTATTGTGGTTTATTTAATTCACAGTACTCGGGGAGAAAATAAATATTTTTCTGTTTTTCCAAATGTTCCATTCTTTGTTTCACATTTTCAAAACATTGTTTCAATTACATAATGCATTATTGAGGCAGAATTTTTCTGAATATTTCTTTTGGGTGTGAATGTAACTATTAAAATGTTGAATTTTGCCAATTATAATGCTATGTTTTAGCCGGGAAAATAATGGTTACAGAAAGGAAGTGAAAATTGAACCAAATATTTAATATCTCCCCGTTTCATTTGGCTGCACTACATAGAGACATATTTTCGAAGTATTAAACTAATTCAGTCTCCTAGATTCACGTTATGATCCTCGAATAGAGATGAAAAAAATTTATCTTGGTCTTTAGTTATAACCGCAGAATAAAACCATGGAACGACTATGCAAGACCAATGGTAAACGCGAAAGTTGAGAAAAAATTTAACCGAACTGTAAAATGGCCACAGTCTTATGCTTAAATAATTTGCAATATTTAGGATTTAGTTTTTTTCCTTTCTTCCATTCAATCTTTCACAGGTATTTACAGTGGGGTCCAAGTAAGTCTGAGCTCATTGCGCCAACATTTTAGGGGCGAAAAATTTTTAAAATTATGAGACAAAATTTTTAAAATCTATCCTTTTTTATTTTTATTTTTATTTTATTTTTTGTAAAATATGAGGAAGTGGTTTTCAAATATATCATTCTCTCTCTTTCTAAATGGAAAAGTCCACGATACGCCGCTGTTTTTGCTAAAAAAAAAGTGGCAAAAAATTCTGGGCGTACAGTGGCAGATTATCTCAATCTGGTCCTGGGTATTGGTGATAAGTTTAGATTCTTGTATGATTTGGAAGAGCACGAATGATTAATTTAATTTAGCCATCAGTGATCGTGAAAATTATGTAACAAGTTGGAGATAATAGATTCGTTCGACGTGGTGGATTCTGTAATTTTTGTAAAATCAGAAAGCTATTCCACGAAGAAACAATCTTTATTGCTGAACATCATTTAGTAATTTGAATTTTATCGAAATAGCTCCCCGGTTTCACAGAAACTGTAACCCAGCTTATAGTATAAGACCTAGAACAAGACTAAATACTTGACTGGTCAAGATGAAAACAAAAACTTAATGGCGTCAGAGCAAGACTAAAAAACTAAAAATGTGTTAGTATCAGACCAAAATTTAGAAAACCTTTGTCTTACTTTTATTCATTACTATCCTGGAATCATACAGAGTCTTGTGAAATTTTTCATCTCGAGTTTCAATGATGGGAAATGTAAATCTGTTTAATAACGAAAAAGACATTGTCGTGCTCTATTCAGAAAATTTATCCGGTTGTTGAGAAAATTTTGAGTGGATGGAAAATTAGATTATTTTTGACAAAATAGCTTATAAGTAACGGGTATTGTTGATATAATTATAATAAATGGTCCCATTCTAGAAAATCAGATAACTTGACCCCAAAATGTAGTTTTGTTTGTTATTCAGATCATTTAAATACTGCTAAAATATAACGAAAATTCCTTTATGCCGTAGTGTCATAGCCTATAAAATTTATTGAATATTTTTTTCTTAGTGTATAGATTTTAAATCTGATGCCATAGAGGAGGCTATTGTGCAACATTTCTGTGGTTATAGGCGTATGTGCACACCTCACCACCATAAAAGTCAGAAGGTGCAGCGTGTTCTGTTGACAGACGATAGTGTGTGTGTGTGTGTGTGTGTGTGTGTGTGTGTGTGTGTCAAGTTCAGTAGTAAAATTGGCAGTACTAACGAAGTAAAACCGTGAGTGCAAAAAGGTTGTTTTTGGACCTTATGTCCACTGGCCTACTAGGTGACTGATGAGTGCTCAAGCACACTCCTTCATCTCGATCACTCTTCGCCACAATTATTATAAAGTTAGAGATGTGGGAATTAGTGTATATTCATGGTTGAAGAAGTTTCTGAAAAATGTTTAAGTTACAGTGGCGTTGTCAATGAAAGGTGTGTGAGTGAATCACCTATCAAAAGATAAGATTGAATCGGTCAGGCAAATATGAGTAACCAGATACATTCGAAATTCATACTGTATGTCTTTTTAGTCTGTTGAAATTTTTTATTTTTTTGCAACTTGTGAATGCTGGTGGATAATCAAAAATTTTTCATATAATTGTTTAAAATTTCATAAAGACAGACTGAAAATGCAAACAAAATACTATCTTTGACTCCTTGTGCAAGATTCGCGAAAAATAAGATTGTAATTTTACGGCGACACATGAAGTGCGCCAACATCGAAGTCGTATTGTGGGAAACCTTACAAGGTGATCCAGCGTGTGAATGCCCTAGAAATAGAAATACTTTCTATCTTGAAAAGGCATCGTCGGAAATGGGGGTTTTTTTTTGCACATGTTGACCGACCATTTTGTCAAATACGTAAAATAATTTCAGTATGATGTGGTCAAATTAGTTTGCTCAATTCCCTGTTGCTAAAAATCGGTACCTATTTTCGGCACAGCGGTCATTTATCTGCCGTTTATAATTTTTGTCCGTTTTGAATGCACGCTGTGCAGAATAAAAATTTTTCTGTACCTACTACCAACTGCACGTAGGAAACGATTATTAATGAAATACTGTGATGGACTGAGATTATACGATTTTCTTCCTTATTGAATTTATTGCGTTATGGATCGAAATTCAGTTCACGTATTTACCCATCTGCATTGTCTAAACATTGTGCGTTTATACTCGTTCTTCCTTGTATACATTCGTTTTAATTCCTATAATATATGCTTTCCTCAACTGCTGAATCGTGCGTGGCCATTTCAGCGCATCTCATTATTAGATACCTGCCTCTCCTAGTTTTACGTATAAATTATGACTGAAACTCGAAGAGCTCTCGGTTTATTAATTCCCAGAAAAGAAGGAGTAAGGATTTCGGAACGCTCGACCTCCTTTTCCCTCTATCTAAATCATATTTTTTTCCACACGAAAAATGCATTTTTTCGCCATTTTTTTCCATCTTGAATCCTAGAATATGGTGTGGTACTTTTTTTTTTCGATCTTTTGGAATTTCGACCTTCATAAAGAAGCATATACGGGGGCGATTAAAGACAAGTGGTGTGTAACAGTAGTAGATTTATTTCGTGGATCATTCTGATTACTGGATCGGTCTCAAAAGTGAAACGTTTTGAACATGTGAATACTAAGATAATCTTTTTATAACATACGTGTGTCAATCTGACATGATCTCCCGAATTTACCGAACTAATTTCTGTCTCGCCTATCTATAAAATTGAAACTAACCAAACAGTCTTCTTACTTTTATGCAACTTTTTGTGTTCTAATTAAACGAAATTTGTAGCCTGTTTTGGTAATTACATTTCCTCTGCTTTTATTTTGATTTTTCTTGCCCCATCGTTGAATCCTATACTATAATACGAGCAATAATTGTGTGTGTATGTATGTATGTATGTATGTATGTATGTATGTATGTATGTACGTATGTATGTATGTATGTATGTATGTGTGTATGTATGTATGTATGTATGTACGTGTGTAGGTATGTACGTATGTGTGTGTGTATATCTGTATGTCTGTATGTCTATGTCTATATATAAATATAATATTGGTAATGTAAGAAATGTAAGAATTACTTGAGTATGGTTCTTGTATTCGGCGGCCCCTGGTCAGTTTTACATAATCTTTAAACATTTATTCGTCAGTTTTACGTGGTCTCGATCGAGTGAGAATTATTTTTTGATGGTTAAATAATGTGAGTTTTGAAAAAAATAATTTAAATTATTTATTGGCTCAGGCAATGTAGCCGTTTTATCCAGCTTCTCGATATTATTGTGTCGATGTGGGAGAAGGGAGTGGTCGCGATTAGGTGGTTATTGGTCTGCCAGCTTGAATTTTCCATTCGCATGTGAGAGTACCAATTAAACCAAACCGAATGCACTTCCGTTTTTGGTTGGAAATTTAAGGGTGGCTCGTTTGAAACCTACAACCTTTCGAATTTAAAGGTCGCGCGCCAAACCATTATGCCACGTGGACCGTAGAAATTTCAGATCCAAAAACAAATGGCATGAAAAATGGGGAAACGTGTGCTGTAAAGGCAAAATATTGGTGTTTGGTTTTTTCGTGAAAATGAAATAATTCGCCCTTAAAATCGTACACAAGCTCGTAATTAACCATTAATGGTTGTGTTTTTCGTATGCTTAATTTGTTTTCTGCGGTTAACTAACTATCAATTATGGTACCGGTAGTGGATTCGGGTAAACATTTATCTGCCAAATTCCATTTAATTACAAGATACAGATTTTGTTTGTTTCTGTTGGATTATATGTGTTATGTATATTTTATCATCTGCGAATTTCGAAATTTGTTCCATTCAAAATATCTGTCGTGAAAAGAAAAATTAGTCGAAATTTTACGTTCGGAAAATCATAATTATGGTCTTTTATAGTAATTGTATAAAGTACCTATCCAAGATTTGATACCATGCGTCTTGAGTATTGTGCCATGGACAAAACGTATTTTTATTAATGAAGTTACGAGGCCCGTCCTTCTGAGATAATTTTTTTTTTTTGAACATCTACTCCAAAAACAGACGTTTTCGTGCGTATTAACTATACGTGAAGTAAGAGATTTTACCCTTATGTCGAAAAGTAAAATTTCAGCCATGCGGAGCTCCGGACTTGCTAAGATTATTAAATCACTGTCCTGGGTGCGCATGCTCACTATGTTCTATTCAACATTATGAAATTTCTGCACATCCGGATTTTGTGAAGAACTAGTGGTCAAGTTGCCACTTCAATATGAATTCAGATTTCAAACAAATCTCTCTTTTTTCATTTAATGATTCCACAGCTACTATTCACGCTAGAGAGCTAGGGTTGACACTTCTGGAAAAAAGAGAAAACTGGCTCCAATTTTCTTTTTAGGTAATTTTTAAATCCTCGTCTGCTGAATGAAAATAAACGAATGAAAAAAACGTAAATTAATAGAAAATTTTTCGTTTTTGGAATCTAAAAACCTCTCCTCATTCGATCAATAATTCCTTAGTCTCTATTTAAGCTAGAAAGCCATGGTTAGTATCTGCTGCTGGAAAGAAGAGAATATTGACTTAAATCTGCATTCCATCAAAGGTTTTATTATACATTCTTATAATTACTTGACAATTAACGAACGAAAAAACGCTAATTAATGGAAAATTTGCAGTTTTTGTGTCGTTTAAATACATTTTTTTAAAAATATTTTCATGGTGAAATGTTTTTTGTGGGCAGGTGTGTTGCAAAAAATAGTTTGTGACACTCGAAAAAATTAGGTGATTGATTAGACTGTGATCCTTGCAGCACTTCGGCTTATGCTGCAGGATCACATTCGTATTAATCACTTACTTTACGCACTTGTGTCACAAATAATTATATTTTTGTATTTGTCTTCGTTTTCAGTCCACCCGCGTTGTAAGTGCGAAAAAAAAGTTATTGCACAACTGTCTTCCTCTTAGGGACAGTTACATAAAACTCGGTTGAACCTCAGTTATCAGTGAAACCAGTGTCCTCCATAAATTTTGGACGAAACGGTGGTTTAACTGGTGATTGAATTTTATGTAACTGGCCCTTTGTGATGAGCAAAAGCAAGAACAAAACAAAGACTGTAGTTATCTCGGATTGTCTTGGTCGTGACTCGTGAGTTTTGTCTTAATCTGACCCCTGCGCATTCAAGCCTTGGTGTTAGTCTCGATCTAACGAATTATTATATTTTTGATATTATTGTCATTGGCATGATTAAAATTACAATTTGTGTGGAGAAAGAAGAAACAAACTATATATTACAAATTATTTAGATTGTGAATACATTTTATCATTATTTCATTCATATTTCTTCACAAGTTTTGCGTTTAGTTTTGGTCGTGCAAAAAGTGTAAAATCAAGAACACAAGATTGTAAGACCGAATTTTTCTCGTCATCGAATCAAACGAAATTCTAACTTGAAAGTAATCAGTGGTGTATCCGAGGGGGTGACCACAGGCTCTCTATGGCTATCTCTTGTTTGAAACAAACTGTGCATGGTCAACGCGTCTATGTTATTGTGGCAAATTTTTGTAAGGTGAGAGGGTTCAATGGGTTTAGATGATTTGAGAGGCAGAGAATTTGTATTAAGATTTAGCCTCTCCATTTGAATTTAGTAAATCCTAAATCTGCCGCCTAAGTAACAGACGACCTTCGAACAGTATAGAAGCTTCGCATGGTTGATGAGTGATGTCGAAATGGAGGCCGAGGTATTGTATGCTGTAAGATTATTCAGCAAATGAAAATGTTTGCAACGTTGGTGGAGTCTTGAAGCTCGTTTCTGGAAGAAAAAATAATCTGTAAAGAAGTGGAGGGGGCTATTGGTAGGGATAAAGAAAAAAATTCTACATAATATATCCAGATGCAAATGACGTTCATACGCGAGAGACTTAGAAATCAATTTGTCTCTTAATTTTTTTTTTGTTTTATGTGCTACTATTTCACTTCCTCCATAACTTTTTTTTTCTTTCGTCTATATTATTATGAAGAGCTTCTCCTGACCTTTGTGTGCTCGCGTCACAATTTCAAGTTGGCGAAGAAGAGGAAAAAATCGGATAGAAGCTTAAAAAGTGAGGAAAAGAGGAAAATGAGAGAAATATAGAGCAGAAGAGAGTACAATACCGCAACATGGTATGTCCGTGACCGCCTTTTGAAAAAAGTAGGCAGCAAAAAAAAAAAAGAAAAAAAGAGAAGGACTACGAAGATTGCGCACGATAGGTGTTATGGGTGAAAAGTACGAGTTGACTTGCTGGGGTGGGTTAGCGGGAGACTGATAAACGGTTAGCGAATATTTTGTGGGAGAGAAAAAACGGGGACGTGTAACGGCGAATTAACCCCTTCGCGTGTACTTTATTCGAGACTACGACAAAATAAAATAAAAGGGGAAAGAAGATTTTCATATTCGAGCTGAAGAGCGAAATGGCGTCAGTTGCGTCAGTTACGATTTCTAGTTTTGGAAATTAGATTTATGTACGTTTTCAGCGTTTTTGGTTTTAATAGTGGTCAAATTAAAATTGTGTTTTTTTTTTTTTTTTTTTTTTTTTTTTTTTTTTTTTTTTGTCGTAGTCATAATTCAATGTTGTTGCAGCTTCGAAATACCGACAGCAGTGTCGATTCCGTTGTAATTTAATCTTTGGTTTGAAATTTTTTTTTCATTTCTCTAGGCAGCTGAAGTGCAATGCCTTTGGATTCGAGCATTTGATTGGGATATGCCAAAACCAGAAGACGCGAACTTAGTTTCCTATCCAAGACGATTACTAAGAGGTCTATATTTTCTGTTTTTACGGCTTAGAAGGTCGAATCAAATACAGTGAATTCCTCTAAATGGGGACACATTGGGCGATACCCTTTTTGTCCCAAATAAGCGGTGTTTCTTTTGACCAATGCCAAGTGTTCAGATGTTTGAATAAAATAGAAAAACAATGCAAAAGACATGTAAGTTGTAATTTTTAACGGAAAATTCGAGCACTCATTGAAAAAGTCAAATTATCCAGTATTTATAATAAAACAAACAAGGTTACTGGAAATTCTTGAAGATGATAATACATACCTACTGATTGAGCATATTCTGGGTCATCTTCCGATGGTGCTTGTCGGATTGACTTCTATAAGAAAACATGAAAGACAGGCAGAATAATAACAGAGAAAAACCAAAAATCTCTATCTGATTGAACCGGAATTATTATCTTTTAAATTAAAGAGTTCAACAGCAATTTTCCGATATTTATCGACTTCCTGTCCTAATAATCATTGTACTGTCCTTAATGAGAAGTCCTTAATAAGCAGTTTTCACTGTATTATAGAATCCGATGACATTATATGTCTATTATAGTTCCAATATTGAACTAATGCTGTTGTATTCTGTGTTTCCATTTTTGTGAATTTTATCCTCTCATATTAATGTGAGTTTTCTTTACAACTTTTCGATTAGAGACTCTTCCAGGGCCGTATCAAACCAAAATTTTTTGAGGGGCTTTTAAAAATTTTCTATCAGACTAAAAAAATTTTCAACTCAGTGGTAAAAAAAATTATCTGGTGTACAACATATTGGTCTTTCTATAGCCTATTTCTATTTTATTGAATTTTCTTTCCTTGTCAAAAACACTGCAAAATCATAAATTTTCCAACCTGTTTTTTGTCTAATGACCTCAGGAAACTTACGGCACTATTAGCTGAAACTTATATATATATATCACAGTCAATTTTCAAAATCTGCCTTTATCAGAAATCCCTAGGCACTTAATATTTTGCAGTCATATGCTATAATGAATCGCATTATAGCTTTTGACTGAATAAAATTTGGCATTATATTATTCATTTATTTTTTCACTTATTCACTACGTTTTTTTTTCTTTTTCTCAAGAAAAGTTACATTTTCTAGAGTGTCTTGCTACGGTATAGTTCTTTTTTAATTTCATTTTCTGATCGACGTCAACACATATACTTTGATCACTATTTTAGTACCTATGTCAACATAATAAAGTATAACCTAGTCAATGCTATAAAATTCTGTACATTAATCGTAATTATAATTCTTATACCGTTCGATAATAAAATGGTAAGAATTAAAAAAAAAAAAAAAAGAGGATAATATAGTAAAATAAGCCATTCTTTATAGAAAAAGTAAAAAAAGCGAAACGAAGACAATTCGCGTTCCGTTCGTCGTCCTTTACTAACTACCGGTACTTCGTACCTTTTTTCCATCTTAATTCAGTGCACACAACGATACCTCTATATTTCATTTTTTCAACGTTGCAATTTTTTTCTTCTTTATATCCCAAGCTTTGTCGTATTCTGAACACAGTAACCTTAGTGTTCTTAATGAGTCGTAAAACTTATTTCACTTATCTCAGAACGATAGTGAATGGAGCAAAGGATGGGGAAAAGATACCTAAACTCATATCCTGATTACGAAAGCGAGAGCCACAAAATGCGAATTTATGTACAGAGGGCCATGAGCCCGAGAGGAGCGAAAAGCGAGACCAGCGAGAGGGTGATAGAAGAGATGAAGGGAAAACAATATTTCTCATCGGTGTGGGAAACAAATCGGCATGGAGTAGACTCTATGTATTTTCCGTTTTGGCAGTGTGTTTCTTTTTCTCTTGTGTGGTTTTCACGTTAATATGTTGACTTTGGGCGCTTCGTTCCGAACGTGTCGATAGTTAGGCCGGAAGTGTTTGACCAGCACTGTCACCAAATGGACGTCGTGTCGCGTCCGAAAGCACCTATCCGGTTTGCGGCTGTTCGAGTTATTCCACTTTGGGTCAGCATTTGAGAACGTTGTCTGTGGTCACAACGATATGGGTGAGAAGGGGGCGTCATCGAGTGGTGGGCCTGTGTGTGCCGCTGCAGCGTTAATGAATCACGATAATGCAGTTGCACTGTTGCAGTTCTACTGCACTCGTTTATTTTGTAGGAGTTCAGTTTTTCGTTTTTTGGCGGCCCACAAATTGTCCAGTGCCATGGAATCTTCATTTTCTGGCCAGTCGTAGTCTCTTTTGCTGTTTTAATTTATCAACCCGGTGTTGTACTCTGTTCCAAATGAGACCAACATGATGTCGCGTAGAGAATCATGTTTGATTGTATGTACTTTATTACGCACGATTTCAAATTGTTCGGGTACAGGCCTACGCATCAACATTCAACAGTGTCTTTTGCGGTACGAGTTCTTCAAATTTTCTATGTAAATTTAAAACGTTATTTCGTTGTAATTTAGAACCGAATGGGTTTACAGTGATCACCAGAGTTGCGAATGTTTTTACGGTCGTGTTTAATTGTTATTTTTCAATCGATAAAATCGATTTTTTTGTTTGAAGTGTCAGTTTGTATTAATGCTTTGCGACGCGGTCAACTGTTCCTTAATTATTGTTAATAGGTGTATTATACATAGGTGAAAACGAAGGAGTCCTGCTCAAGCTTTCAAAACTAACGAAAATTTGGTGTTTGTAAAAACTTGGCCAGTGTTTTGTCATTTCATTCCTGTTTTACAGCCTACATTTGTTTGTGTCTAATCAATGACGTATGATCATGGTGGAGACATGTTCCTCCTTGAGCGGGTCTATATTTTAATGTTTTGTTTGTCGAATCACCCCTTTCAATAGTGTAATTTCTTTGGATTTTATAAGTTTAGGAACCTTTTTTTTTTTTTTAACGGCTATGGCTACCTAGCCATTTTACTCTTCGTCGGGAGGATATATTTGATATTCATGTTGGGATGGGGGCCTGTTAAGGGTTTGATTAGCATCGGGTGGTCAATAGTCTCCCAATAAGAATTTTTCAATTATCTACTGAAGCGCCTTTGTAGGACCAGACCGAAATTCACCGCCATTTTGGGTCAAAAATGTGGCGGCGGCCGACTTCGAAATCGCAACCCCACCACTACGCCATGCAGACCCCAAAATTGAAATATTGCAATGTTAATTGAGAATGACCTAAATGCGTAGATTTTTCATTTGTACGAATCAAATATTTAGGCTGATTGGAATTTTCCCTCGCAGTACACTGTGGCTAGTAATGAGCCAAACTGACCTTGATCTTGCACTATCTGCAAAACCAAGGCCGAGACTAAACGTAAAACTTGAGAAAAATAGACACAAACTTGAAAATATTCAAAATCTTGCTAAATAATCTGCTATTTTCAGATTTTCATTGTTCCCCTTGTATTTGGTCATATTTCGCTGGTGTTGGTGGAGTTAATAATCTTCTATATTTTTTAGAATTCGTATATCTATACCAGATCAAAACCAAGACCAAGACTTGACTGCAAAACCAAGTCCATGATTAAGAGTATCGACTCAAGACTAAAAATACCATGGTTTGGGTCTTGCTTTTGTTCGTCACTAGTTTTATTTTCTTCAGCGGAAAATTTTGATCTCATATCTCATTACTTTTCAGGTCTGTCAAATTTTGTGTTCAAAAACGTTCTTATGCAGACTTAAGTTAAGCTTCTGACCAACAATTTTGATTAAAAATATCAGTGTATGAAATTGCAATGCTTTCAACTCAAATCTCATCCCTTTCTAGAATGCATTTAATCTTTCGCGGCTGCAGAACTATGATGTGAAAAAATGAATAGAAAAAAATATGACAAAAAAATGTATTACACAGTTTGCTCTGAAAAGAATATATGTACCGTCATATTTATGTAAGATTACGATAAATTTCACATTTACCCGGAAATGATTCTGCGTTCGACGTAAATGCGTCCATTTTGCTGGTGAAAATGACAATTTTTTTATGTTGGCATCATGTCAGTTCGTTTGGTTGACAGTTTCTGACAGTGAGAAAAATTTGAGCGCGGAGATAGAGGCGAATGAAAAACTCGCAGAATTTTTTAATATCTGGATGTGTGTATTTTTTCCACTTTTTTTTGTCAGTGCGAAATTGCTTTAATATTTTTTTCTACTCCTATTGACGTCATATTTGTTACCATCTTTAATTTCCTTATGCAGTTTCCAAAATTTGTGATAACAAAATTACGGTACCCGGTGACGCGTAGAAACTGCCGCGCAATTTTCAATTTGGGGTCGAATGCATTCGTCTCGAGCGGTGAAAGCCAAAAATACACAAAATGATTAATTCCTCGCGAAATTTTATTTTTTAAGAATTTAATTTATTCCAAGTTTTTTATCGACCAATGCGGCGACGTATACGTAATATATTCGCATACCTATCCTGCAAATTTGCAATGCTACTCAAATGGTAATTATTCTATGTTGGTGGAAATATTTTTTTCATCAACTATATGAATTCGGTGGCAACATCGACGTATTCTTGTCGTGCAAAAACTATTCTTGAGTTCTGGTTCGAAGATTTTTGTGTATTACGTCATAGAAATTAATCAAAAATATTTCAGAACATCTTCCAGTGAAACTCGCTCATTTTAGTTGGTATGAAGATTAAGTAAGATTTTTTCTTTCTTTGTAATTGATGTTCCTACTGGGGGTTCTACAGGTAAGCCAGAGTAGGCTATGAGTCCAGTCAACCCAAAATAAATTGTCAAATACGTGGGAATTGAATATTATTGAAATTGACTGGGAAATAGATTTGAACGAGCCGATATTCTTCCGTGGTCCACTTTGACCGGTTCCCTTTCAAAAAAAAAATCTGGAACCGCCACTGAATGTATCTTACAACGCAAAGAGAGGAAAGCAATTTTAAACTCCTTCACAATAGTCACCCAGAAACCCAACATTCTCCGTCTTACACTTCGCAGTCTGAAAATAGCTGCATCACTCATTACACCCTTCAAAACCCTCATTATATTACTTCTGATGTATTCCTTTTTGAAGCAGATTTCATCGTGCTGAAATAAATAAGTTAGCATAAAAATGAATTTGAAAAAGTAAACTTTTACAAGTGTAAAACTGTTTGTGAAACCTTGCACACTCACACAGACACACATAACTAATTCGATAGCAGCGCTAAAAGACTTCGGTGATTTAAACCTGAACTGACGTATTAGTATCTTAAAAATGTATAAAGGCGATGGTTCTTGACTTGTAGTTCAAGACACTCTAAGAGGTGGTCCGAAGAGTTAGCATTCATTAAAAATAAGATTAGTAAAAATGAATTTTTAATGATACGTTTTTATTAAGACAGTATAAAACTTTATGTGAGACCTAGCGCACTCACACGGTCTTCTGGTGTCCTACATTTTTGTTTTCGAGAGAGAACGCTATCAGTTATTATAAGAAGTCTGAATTCTATCTTCGCTTAATGCTCTCGAAACTAGAGAACTATAATTACAGTACAAGTTAAGACATACGACGCCATTTTTATCGTAATTTTTCTGATCACCGGTTTTTTAATTCCGCTGATGATGAGCATGTGCAGTGAACAAAACAAATGGCGGTTGGAAAAATTACGATTCAAAATAGCGTTTGTCTCAACTCCGATCTAATTAAGAGCCTTAACGAAAAACAATGAACTGAGTTAAATAAAAGTGTATAAAAATCATTGATAAAAACAACATAATTAAGTTGAGTAAGCTACCTACATTTTTGTTTACCACGGAAACAAGTTACATGCAATGCTAAAACTTTTTGAGCAATGTTCCCCTTGCTGCTTCCCTGGCTACAGGTCTCTGACCTAAAATAAAAAAAGATTGAGAACCACTGCTATGTAGAGAATAATTATGATATATTGGCTAAAATCTGCTCCAGATGGAGATCAATTTGATAGAGATTTCCAGTGATGTTTCGAGGATTTTGATGGCTGTAATTTCTGTGACTGTTTAAAAAACTGTAAGAAGCAATGACACAAATGTAGGTTAAGTGGTTAGGTGATTATTGTAAAGAGATTCCAGATTACTTTACCCCATTATAAGATCAATAATTCTTTATACCTTGACAAATGTCTTTCGTTTGCCAAGTTAAAGTTTTCTCTAATGGGTAACAAAGTTGCTCCAACTCGAAGACTTGAATGGCGATAGATGCTTTAAATACTTTTTTGGTATATGATCACGTTATAGGTTCTCCAAGAATTTTTCGTATAATTTTTACTGTTATTAATTCTTCGATTTTTTTTATTTTTATTCATACTTCCTTTGGTGGTTTTTCAAGACTTTCTTCCCAGAAATCTATATTTTCTTGAATTTTTAACTGAACCTTTAATACTATCGATGATCTACGAGTGAGAGTGACTAGGAAGGGTCCTATAACTTCGCTTTTGAGATTTTATATTATTGTTTTTGCTCGAACTAACCGAGACATAATATTCAGCTGAAAATGACTGAATATCCGCATATATGAATAACCTGACGATATAGTAATTTAATAAATATTGTTAGTAGATAATATTTGGTCTTCTTGATAATGATATGTTTGTTGTACCGCCCATAGTTTCAAATGCAGTTATGGATTGGTTCGCGTGCCTATTCTTTTGGATTTCTGGGAACACTTCCTGTAGCCTTGGATGCTCATTAGCATGAGTTCGTAAGGATAATGTTACTGTCATAGCTTCTCCGAGAAAAATCTACTAGGAATGCAAGTCAATGTTCATTTTCAAGCATTGCGAAATAATTTCAAAAAGGCTTCCGTATTTGAAGTTGTCGATTATTTTATTAGTTTATTTCACGTTCAGTTATTGTGAGGGTAGTTTTACTCAGAGAAATTACAGATTAAGATAACCAGTTTAATCTATGGCTTTTTTGGTATCTGTCTAACTTCGTAAATCTGTCCGTATCGTGAAAGTCAACCACTCTCTTGAGGCATCGCCTTAATCGAAATATATCATGAACTCATTTATATCGTTAATGAAGAAAAACAACGTCCTTTTTAATGTAGGTAGATATACCTTCAACAAACGAGATTATGAGATTAGAAGGCCGGATCTCGTTTTGTTTTCATTATTTTGAATGCATAATTTCACGGGCAAGAGAGTCCCAAGAGAGAGGTTTCAGCTGAATTTCAACTATCTGGTATTTTAGTTTATGTGTTCTGATCTCTTTTTGAGTCTCCTACCCTAATTAATTCCGCATATTTCTGGTTGAAAATTTAGTTTCATTAAATTTATATACCCATGCAAACGAGAGCCACATCTCGTATTTCTTATTTATAACCGCATTAGTCTAAACGTATAGGTTCATGTAGGTTACGTATTTGTATATTATTATGTTTCGTGTAAATAATATTTTTAATTTAGTGTTTTTTTGTTTTTTTTTCTTATGTGTATTGCAGATTAATTTACGATTGATACTGGTTAGCGGTAAAACGAAAGAGTTTCTATTCAGCGCCAGTAATTCGGCCGGAGAAATTGCACAATATGTATTCGATAATTGGCCTGAAGGTAAACGAATGAATTTCTTATCGTACCCATCTTTGGTTAACGTTTTCCTTCGAATCTTTACGTTTTTTTTTTGTATAAAAGAAAGAGTGCGTATAGGCTATCGGACAAAAGATGGTTGTCATAATTTTATTCGTGTTCGTTTATCCGCGCATGTACCGTTAATTAAACTCGAATTTCTGTTCGAAAGTGTGAAACAAGGGGGAAAAATACTACTGTAGACAGTGTGCGGTTTTCATTGTCTGTGTAATGCGAATACTTACCTAAATATTTGACATTGATTACGTACACGTGCGTCTAGTATCTGCCGGTTGTTGAAAGCAAAGTAGGCCTAATTTATTGAGAAACAAATCTTAAATATGATATTTTTTATTGGAACGTATTTATGTGCGAAATCTTGTATCGTAGGCCATCAAAGAAATAGAAGGGAGATATGGAACTGTGGAAACAGATGAAGACTGTATCAAAATAATGAGAAGGGGGATGGAGTTGAAGTTTTTCCCAGTGTTTCTTGTGGGATTAGCTTACTTGTAAGAGATTAGAGGCTCGGCCCTCAACAACAGTTGTCATCGCAAGATCACTAATTTTGTGCATTGCGCATTAAACACATTGTATATTTGTATGTACAGACTTGCAAAATTATGCAATTATGACATAATATTTGGACTGTGATGAATCGATAAATTACATCTTGGATGATGTTAGAATCTGTCTTATCAGTGCTCTTGCCATATTTTACATGTAGCCGTAGCAATGGTAAAATACATTCCAATTAGTCATCACACACACGTATGTGTTTATGTGTGCATATGAGAAGCAAGTACATAAGCTCACAGAATTGGCTAGAAAATCACCAATGTTTGCAGAAGTCTTAGCTCCCTCATATCTTGTGTATGATATGTGGTGAATACGTGAAACTGCGGAAAACCTGTTGTTAGAATACCTTCCACAATTTAAGGTATTTGACAGTGATGACCCTGACATGGTTTTTGGCATAGGTTGTGGAGTCTTTTGGCGTGGTGTGCTTATACTAAAGTTGTGTAGTACTCTGATGAGAAACTCACTTTCTAATTAAAAAGGAAAAATAAAATTTTGAAAAATTTTATTTTTTCTTGATTAAAGATACCTTCTTGTCAAAATTTGTCTACTAAGTGGGAATTTAGAGTACCCTTACAAAGTATATTTGCTGGGAGGAACAAAAGTAGACACGAGAATGTACTTTGGCTTCATCCTCCAGCTCCTCTACCTTCAACACATTCAAGGGAATTTAAAGGCCTTGATTTCTCAGAAAATAAAAAAGTGTCAGATATCCCAAAGTAGAATGTCTGGGTTCAACAATCAACCCAAACAAATTGTCTACAAAATCATTAAGGAGTAGAGATATAGTAACTCCTCCAAAAAACAACAAATATGACATCTGTTTTTACTTTTGGTGAAGCATCAAATTTTTTTGAAATTCAGTCTTCCAAATCAAATGACACCACCAAACTTAATTGATTCAGGAAATTGAAATCCGAATGCTTTAGCCGGAGGAAGTAGTCAAATACCAACTTTGACCCCCGAGTTCATAACATAATTACTACAATTACTAAATACCAGTTTAGGTATTCAGGTGGCACGAGGATTTGAACACTTTTACCAACTGAATACCTAAAACTCACCCTTGTTACTAAAAAGCAGCACCGTTGTTCACTTAGCCATGGTGCCGGGTGACGGTGAATGAGGGAGAAGCAATGTCTAGCCAATGATGTGTGGTACCCACCACACCATTCCTCCCCAGTATAGTGGAGCGTAATACAACCACTGGTACAGAGGTGCCTTGCAGGTAGGTATGTACGCTGGCGCATTATGATGCTTCCCTTATCACCACCCCATGGCACACACCCTGCAGCACCATCATGTTCCAGTGGATGTGGTGCAACAAACTACCACAGGCTGTGCATGTGTCCAAGAGATGGCGTTGATAGCCATCTCTTGCATCATGTTGGGGTCACCACTTAAGGTATTTAGGTGGCACAGGGATTTAAACACCCGCACTGACTGAATACCTAATGATGTTTGGTAGCCGCCACAACCAGAACTGAGAAAAATTTGGTACACTATAGATGGAGGATTAATATACCAGAATATCTAAGAGATGGCAGTTCTCATTGGGTCAGAGTCCACCTCCCCCTAAAATAATTCAAAATCTTCATCCAAATCTTTTCAAAACTGAGATAACAAAAACTGCTTTTTTCATAATAGATTTGGTAAGTCCGCCACCAAATACAACAACAGATGCCAATGGTGAGGTAAGACTTATAAAAAGTCTGAAGTGTCAAAATAGAACAAGGGGCCATCCATGTGGCCAACAACCCATTGGAAACTTACTTATGCCTCCTGTTCTTAAAGGACAGGTTGAATAGGAGATGGTACCTAATGGACTCAGGTGCAGACCTCAATATATTGCTAGCCAATAAAAAACATAAGGTGCATCCTCAAAAATACTTCCTCCGTACTGTGAATGGTCAGAACCTTCCAGCATAAAGACTCGAAATAACCATTCAACCTCAGTTTGCGAAGAAATATGGCTTGGTCCTTCACAATTGCTGATGTTCCATATCCAATCCTGAATGCTGACTTCTTGGCACAATGTGGCCTGATTATTGACCATAAAAATGGCAAATTGATCGATAGTGAAACAAAACCTTGTGTGGATGGCGAAACTCTAGAGTACCAACAGGACACAGTTGTGTTCAGTTATAGAAAAGTTGATGACTGACTTATAGGTTCTTTCTGATTACCCTGGAGTCACTCAACCATCAATTCGCATGCATCTGTCTATAAACACAATACTCATCATTATACATATAGAAACAAAAAGACTGCCTTGCCATGCTAGAGCTCAGAGATTACTTTTGGACAAGCTCAAGGCAGCACGGGAGTATTATGACCAAATAATAAAAGAAGATATTTGCCAACCTACTAAAAGTTTTTGGAGCTCTCCTATCCGTATGACCAAAAAATCAAGTGGAGAATAGCGAATTGTTGGCAACTATTGGGCCTTAAATGCCAAAACAGTTCCTGATTGCTTTCCAGTCCCAAATAAAATAGACTAGTGGAAATATGATGGATAAAACTATGTTCTCAAAAATTAACATCAGCTAGGCATTCCACCAAATTTCTTTGGCTGAACAGGATATTCCATAGACTGTGCATATAATGCCCTTTGGATTATTCGAATACCTTTGAATGCCTTTTGGACTCTGTAATTTGTCACAAACTTCCCAAAGATTTATTAGTAGATTGTTTAGGGATCTGTCATTTGCATATGAATATTTGGATGATATTTGCATATGCTCAGAAGGCACTTAGTAGCAGTATGAGAAGAATGTAAGAGCTGTTATCTAGCAAATACATGCCACTGGCTTACCATCAATATAGGTAAAAGCTTATATGCACACACTGAAATTGAATTTCTCAGCTACAAAGTCTTGACTGAAGGCATATCCCCCTTGAAGACCAAAGTTGAGCCAGTTCTGAATTTCCCAAAACCCTCAATTGTCACTGAAACCTGGCACTTCTTGGTGATGGTGAATTTCTACATGCACTGCATGAAAAATTCTGCAGCTGAATAAATTAAGCTGTTTGGATTAATAAAGACTAATAAAATATGAGATAAAACTCCACTTGATTGGAATGAGGAAACTGAAAAAGCCTTTAACAAAATAAAAGTATCTCTGGCAAATGCAGCCCCATTAGCTCATCCAGATAAAAGTCTGCCATTATGTGTCTCAACTGATGCTTCTGACTTTGCAGTTGGTGCAACAACGACCAAAACTTACCACTGGCTTTCTTCTCAAGAAAGTTCTCAAAAACCAAAAAGAATTACAGTACCTATATTAAGGAATTACTGGAAATGTTTCTGTATTAAAGCATTTCAGGCATCCAGTGAGGGTAGATGTTTTACTGTGTATGTAGATCATAAACCTCTAATAAATGCCTTCATGCAAAAAGCAGAGTTAGCATCCCTGAGAAGAGCCTAACAATTAGTCTACATTGGTCAGTTGACTACTGACATTCAGTATATAAGTGGAGAACTCAACACACCAGCTGATGCTCTCAGTAGGATTAAAACTATCTCAAACCCCGTGCTCAATTACCTTATTCTGAAATAGCTAACAATCAGATTAAGGATGCTAAATTGCAAGAGTTGTTATCAAACAATGATAAGAAAAAATTCCCGGTACTGACATTTTACTCACATAAGATATTAGTAAAGGCAAGAATAGTCTATTCCGGCTAAAAAATATTGTAAAATGGCATTTGACAGTGTGCATAACCTATCACACTCCAAACCCAAATGTACTACTAGTATCATCAAGATTTGTTTGACCTCGACTAAAATCTGACTGCAATAAATGGGCTCGTTGCCAGAGCTGCCAAAATTCCAAAGTTGGAAGACATACTTATTAGCCTCTCAAGTCTTTTAAACAAATCAAGTGGTTTAAAACAATACATATAGACTTGGTGGGCCCATTGCCCCCTTTACAAGGAAACAGATACCTTCTGACAATGATAGAGCAACCCATTGGCCTGAAGCAATTCCTCTTTACAAAATGACAGCTCCAACAGTTGCTGCCAGGTTATACAACACCTAGATTGCTTAGTATGGTGTACCTGAAGTCATAGTTATGGACCAAGATTGCCAATTCAAAATCTTGCTCTTCAGAGAGTAATCACAAAATCTTGGTGTTCAACACAGTCATCCCGCAGCTTACTATTCTCAAGCTAATGGCAAAATTGAGTGATGGCACAGAGCTTTAAAAGCATCCATTCTGGTTTACAATATAAAGAAATGGGTTTTGACGCACTACAAACCAACTCTTAGGCCTCCAATTTGCTCTTCTATCAAACAGGACAGTCCCCAGCACAGTTAGCATTTGGCAAAGAGCTACTCCTTCCAGGGGACTTTTTCTCAAATTCAAAAGAAATTTACTCCAAAATAATGGTTCAAAACATACGAATTGATGCAAACAACTTTCTACAACAGGCAGTTCAACATGGCTAGCCTAAGATTTATGTCTCAGAACACTTAGCTACTATATTACATGTATTTGTTAGAGATGAAAAAATAAGATATTCTCTAGAGAAACCATATACTGGTCCCTATAAAGTAGTGTCATGAGATGATGAAAACTTCGTGATACTCCTAACAGGTGAAAGCAGAACAATTTTAATTGACAGATTGAAGCCCACATTTTTAATAAATGCCAACAAGAAAATGATCCACAAAATTAATAAAAATGTGAAACACAAAGTAAACACAGACTACATCCAAAAATAATATAGAAAATAAAGTACAGGAAAATGTAGTCAAAACCTGTGACACAACAGAAAATTCACAAACAGAAAAAACAATAAAAAATAAGAAATTAGTCAAATTTTCTAACAATGTCGTGACAAAAATATATGACCCTTCGGACCCAATAAGACCCCAAAAAAGCGGCCGCCCCTTAGGAAGTAAGACACTGAAAAATCAGCATCCTAATCATAAGTCTGAGCATTTAGCGTAAAGGTAATAAAATTCTCTCAAAAATAATAAATATTCAATGATAAAATAGTAAACCCGCTAAAAATTGATGAAAACAGATTCTCGTAGATAAAACTCTGATGCGATTGTCGATCAAAATGAATAACAATAATAAATTAATAGGAATAAATCAATCCACATGCTTTTGTGATCAGAAAATTGCAACGTGTTTCTATTGTTAAGTAAACACAATGTACAATGAACATTAAAAATGAAATGACATCACATACCTGCATACTCATTATTATGACAATGAATTTCTCAAATTCTCAATTTTGTTTTTGTATAACTCCTAAAAATAAGCAGATTTTAACCATAAAACTTTCATTCAAATCTCTCAACAAAATCACTCACTTTCCTACTGTAATCTAGACAAACTTTAATTTCTTTCTGTTTTTTCATGCATTTTTTCTTTGGTTTTCTCAAGTTGAATTAATTATGATCTGCTTCGTGTAATTTATGTACATGTGATATTCCATTTTTATTGATTTTTACGATGTTGTCTACTAACCCATTTAAATTATCTGCCAATCTTGAACTGCAACTGGCTTCATCTTTGAAAGACAATGTTGAACTCATAGACAATATACAATCACAATGTCTTTTGGAGTAGGAAAAAGAATGGTCAAGATTGAGGAAGAATTACTAATGGATATAGACATGACACCAGTGGAAAATATAATTTCCAAAATGACATTTGAACTTCCGCTACTTGTCACTCCACTTAAAACGCCTGAAAAGAGGAAATAAGATTCGGAAACCCCAAATTTGGCAACCATAAAGAAGATGATACAAGAAAGGGCAAGATTCCTGTTGGGTAATGCAGACCCCACTTTTGCAGTACCTCCTGCTCCAACTTCAACCATCCACCCACAGCAATATATGGTTTCAAAAAATTCAAATTTGCTATTATTGTCTATATATGGACACATTAATTCTCATCCCTCCCATACTAAACCCAAATATCAGTACCATTCTTACAAACAGATGCTATTCAGACTACCTAGAGTTAAAAGATATCCCATCTGCAAAAACTTCTTGAACCAGCAGGCCTACCACATGTATTCACATGAATGCGTTGGAGCAGTACTTGGCAGCATGCTATTGAAAAGGGAGTGAAACTAAAAAAAGTATTAAAACTTTGACTGATCCCCCAGCCATGAAATTAATCGTTTTCTTTGTGCAAAAACTGAGTGAGTAGCTGTGGGGATTAGCCTACTCATAAGAGGTTGGAGTCTTGGCCTCTCAAGGACAGTCATTATCTCAAGATGACTAATTTTGTACAATGCACATTAAACACATTGTATGTTTGTATGTATATACTTGCAAAACCATGCAGGTATGACATAATATTCAGACTGTGACAAATCGATAGATTATATCTTGGATAATGTCACAATCTGCCTTATCAGTGCACTTGCTGTATTTTACACATAGCCATAGCAATGGTAAAATACGTCGCAATTTGTCATCACACAGATGTATGTATTTCTCACATATGTGTGTGTAAGGAGCCAGTAAGCTCACAGAATTGGCAAGAAAATCGTCAGTGTTTGCCATGGTCTTGGCTCCCCCATATTTTGGGTATGATATGTAGTGAACACGCAAAACTGCAGAAATTCTTCTTTTGTTATAATATCTTCCACCAGGGCCAGATTTAGGGGGGTGCAAAGGGTACAACTGTACCGGGCAGCACTTTTTTTTTTTTTTTTTAGTAACATTAAGTATGACTGTATGACGGAGAAAATAATGTAGTAAAAACTCCTAATAAAAAATTGGAAAAATGATGGGGTGCAAAAATTTTATTTTACCGGGGCACTTGAGCTGTAAATCCAGCCCTGTCTTCCACGATGTAAGGCATTACACATCTCTCTCCTTTTTTGTTTTTTAAAGTCTTTAAATTTATGAATTTCAACTGGATTAGAACAAAAAGTAATGTGACTGTGATCCCTACAAATGCATTTCTCTTGCTATTCCCATGCTATGAAATGATGGAAACCAATTAAGGTGGATCAAGATTCCTTTCCAGTGTATATCTCTCCTTCCACTGTTCAGTGCCCATCAAATGATGGAAAAATATTTTTAACTGGATTTAGGAAAAATGAGGAGCTGTGCCCCATTTGAAGCGTTACTCTTTCAAGTACTCAATCCTTATCAAATTAGAGTGACGTGTAAAAAATGCCTCTAAAGAAATCAGATTAGCTATGTTCGATATGGAAAAATATGTGCTACTAAGTTGTAGTTTTGGACCAATGGGGCCGATGGATTATTCCACCAACGTTCAGTTTTAGTGTGTCGGATGAAATGACGACAGCATTTTGCTGATAGATATGTAATAATTGATGAGACAAATAAACTTTATGGGTGTTTTTATTTTCTCTTCTCTCAGATTGGGCCGACGAAGCCGTCTCAAAAGCCGAAATATTGCGATTAATTTACCAAGGACGATTTCTACATAGTAACGTCACGTTAGGGGCACTTGCACTTCCATTTGGTAAGACGACTGTGATGCACTTGGTGCCGAGAGAAACGCTGCCTGAACCGAATTCACAAGGTACATTTATCTTTGCATTCTTTCTTGGTTCATGTCACCATCGTAAGTTAGCTGCGTCCAATTAACGGTTGTACTCGTGTTTCTGGATTTCTTTACAGATCAAAGGCAGAAAAGCAAAGGAGGCAGTAGCAGCTGTTGTTCTACATCTTGCTCTATCCTATAGTAAATTGGTTGTGTACAATTATGATGTTTTTCGGTTGCTCTCTTTGTTTTAATCGGTGTCATTTTTTCTCTTTCTTTCTCTCTCCTCTCTAGTTCCCCGTCATATTTTTTCATTCAATCATTTCGTTTTTAGTAATTCCACTCATCGTACCATTATATAATTTAAAAATAATTTTTTCTTTTGTCTTTCTAAAAACTAATTTAAAAAAAAAAAAAAAATTAAAAACATAGACAGAAATAAGGTCAAAATTTCAATAGGTATTATATTAGTGATTTGAAAATCTGCTTTTGGTGTATTCGTACAAAATTTAGTTTAATTTTTGTGGCGGTTCTGGGAAGAAAAATTTTTGTTCATAATTCGGCTAATTTTATTGAATATCATTTACACGACTGGCAGACTTTTGATTTTAAATCAACTAAGAAAGAAAATAAAGAATTCATCACAAAATGTGTATAATTTAACACTATTATATTCATTTCTGATATATTTTGTAAACCTGTACTGTTGCATAAAATTTTAGTTCCTAAGACAGTATTTGTTTCTGAATAGTTGAATTTAATTAACTGCTAATGTCTACCAAAATGTTTCGAATATTGTGCACATTTTCTTTTAAAGAAGCAATAGTAATGAAATGTAACTTCTCATTTTTTTCCTATTCTCCATTTTTAAATCGTAGTCTATGTGGATGTACGTTTTTATGTCTCTATCAAATATTATATATCGAACAAGAAATGAATTTTGGGTTACCTTAAATTTTTGTGTTTTAAATTCATGTAGGATTTTGCAGGAAAGAGTTGACGTTGCGGTGGGAAAACATTTCTTTATTAGAGAAATATCTCGGTTTATTTTCTTTCTATTAAAGTTAGTACCTGTGTACCAATACGCGATGCTTTTCTTATAAAATGTATTTGTGAAAACTGAAGGAAAAAAATCTTTGTACTCTACTTAAATAACCATTTTTTTTTGTCCTAATTTGGAGACTAAAATTCAATTGGTTTACTCCCTGTAATTGTAAATACAATTGATATATGTAAATAATTTGAAATTGATTTTTATTTTTAATTGTCTCATGAGCGATGTTATATCGGTATATTTTCATTTTATTCTATTAAATGCTTTGTTTTTTTTCCCCGATCCTTAAAATTTGTATTATTTTAAGTTTACCTCAAAATTTAACTTTAAAGGTACTGGTTGTTCTCCACCATTAAGGAACAACTCGTACCCTTTTGTTCTTGCCTTACTAGGCTCCTTTGTCCAGGAAGTGACAACGTCTTCGTATATTGATAGTTTTTGGATTATATGATCTTCTGTGTAAAACATTCGCATCGAAACTTTTATGAATGCCAGTGGTCATTGTGTAAAGCAGAATTTTTGTTTCGTTTTTTTAGGTATAAATGTTTTTGTTTTTTGTTTATATATATATATACATATATAAATAAAAATATACCATTGTAAATATCTCTTCTCGTAATGTGAGCTTTTGCCTGAAATTGCGTTACTGCGGACGCTATAAAGATACCTACTGATTTTGAAGAGAAACAAAAAGAGCATTTTATTTCACTTTTTTTTCGTTTTATTTTATTGTTTTATGAACATTAACTAATGACAGGATTCTGAATTTACGCCGCACGAATTATTTAGGACGTTTTTTGAGCTTTGCATTTTCAAGTCGATTTTCCTCCGGCCCTCTTGCTCTTTGCATCAGTATACGTGTTGAATTTCATTGTACCACTTTTTTAACCATCGATAATTGATCACGTATCCTACATCTTTTGAACTTATTTCTTTTTTCAAAATTTTCACTGCCTTGAAAATTTATTTTTCAACTTGAGAATGCAAAATGAATAAGTGGGTTTAAAGCTCTATGTTACATTGCAATATACTATTTTTTTTGTTCTCCCGCGTTGTGTACCGTTCTGATTTCGAGTTCTGTATTTTGTCCATTATAACCAAGCTAATTTTTTTTCGTTACTTTTTTTTTTTTTTGAAATATTTCTGCGAAGATATTTAGTTTTATTTTATAAGATATCTTCGCTCATAATGTTGAAAAATTATATTTTACGTTATTAAGTTACTTATACATATATACAAACTATTTTTCTTTGTTTTCACCAGCGAATAAATTGTAATTGTTCCGTTAATGTTTGTCAACTTCATTTTAGCGAAGTCTTTTCATTTGCTCGGAAGGAGTTGTTTAAATTTTTGGTTAACTAATGGTTTCCCGAAGAAAATTTCTCAATCACTGCGGAATCTTCTATCCAAACAGATCTTCATGAATCGAGAATTTGAAGTCAAGCCTTCAGTTATTCACAAAGCCATAAATACCCTCAAAATGTGTTATCATTGGACAGGAAGTACAGACTATGCACGTTAAAGCCAGCTTTAGTTATGAAGCCATGAAGTAGAGCTTAAATAGTGAACTTGGCGACTGTATTAGGGTACCAATTTTACTCTTGCTCTATCGTAACTTGAGAAAAAATGACGAAGACGACTGAAAATCTATGACGAATTTCATTTTAGGGAATAAGGAATTTAAAAATCAACTCAAAACTCTTATTTTTTTTAAATCAGTCGTCCAGATATCAATTTATGTTACCTTGCGATTTTCACTTTACGACTTGATTAGTGAAGTTGGCTTTGGCTCTGCTAAATTGGTCACGATATTTTTATTTCTGATCCAAACTTTTGGCAATTTTCGTACTTAAAACTTTTTTAACGAAGCGAACTCGACTGAGCAAAAAATGTTGATTAGCATCAGAATATTTAGGAAAGAAATTAGTAAAATTAATACTGGGGAACACGAAAAATGAAATTTTCTGACAATTAATGTTTTTTTCGTCATATTAATTTAGAAATAAATAAATAATTAACAAAAGATGAAAACGTGTCTCCATTCAACAAGATCTTCCCTTCCATTGTAGAAAGTCGTACATAGAGCTAGTCGTGTTAACAATAATAACAAATTTTTTCGGTTCAATCTGCGCATTCATTTTATTCCTACATATTAGTACGGAATAACTGAGTAAGTTAGTATTTAGTACAAAAAATAAAATATATTCAACGAAAGTAAAAATTGGACGAAGACACGCAGGCTCAAGCCTCAACTGATTTAAAGTTGATAAAATAACATTAAAATAAAGTGCACCTGCTGTCATGAAATTCGTGATAATGTAATAATTATAGGCACTGTTTTAAATTTTATTGGTTCTAAAAACGTGTGAAAAATTAAAGGGTGTATAAAAATTATTTGGTCTATATTTTCAAATTTATTAATTTGAATAACGTTGACACGTGTTTGAACATAAATATTGCAACATTTCGGTTCATGAGCTTTGTGTACGTAATACTATATTCTTTTGACCAATATGTGGAGGAGTCAGTTTTAAATCTGTTGTAGTGTAGGTACACCAAAAAAATATTTTAAAATGACTATTTTTTAACAAATTGAAATTTTCAAATAGAATGTTCTGGTGCAACTAATTGAAGATAAAGCTAAAAAAACTGCATTAATAGTTACTGTGTGATTCTAATGTGGATGTAGTTCTTTCAATTTTTGGTTCTCTGTTTTAGTTAAAGTTGAAATGTGGTTTCATTTCTGTAAACTGCATCACCTACCCTCAACTACCTCTTACCATTTATTTTCATTGAAATGAGATTGAATCGGTTATTAAATGTAATTGCAAGAGAATAGTTAGTTATAAAATTCTGAAACTATTATGAAATATTCTTCCAAGATATACATATGACGGAGATGATACGCTACTGTTTTACAATGGAATCAACTGTTGTTAACAACTTATAACTAGTTCCTATTATTGTGAACTGGTGAGCTGGAAGGAAAGCAGATGGAGAGCAAAGTTTGTTTGGCACAATGATGTCATGGACTAACTTTAGCTTTTTTTCTTTTATTATTGTTGAAGAAAGATGAGATCTTTTAAAAACAAACACAGTGAAAACGAATGAAAATTAAATATTTGTTGTGGTTTAGGATAAAATACTATTGTTAGAATCAATGGAATATATTTCAGAAATGCTGATGTCAATAAGAGAAACAGAGCAGCGACGGGAACCTATTGATACAGGTAATGAGGTGAATTGGTGACAACAAATTTATAGACTACTTGGTTTACAATAGGCGTTAAAAGACCAACACCCATTCGCAGTCCAAAACCAAATATCAAAAATTTTGCAGGGTTGTGTCAATTAAGACAATTAGCCAAAAAGTTGACTTACTCGGAGTATTCTCGAAACAAGGTTCTGGTAAGTTTTCTGATCAAGAGCTTTAGTTAATACATCAGCAAGTTGATCGGAAGACCTAATGTCATTAAAGACAATTTGTTTTTACTGAATGCCTCCAGCAGAGCATAATATTTGATTGCGAGAGACCTGAATCGCTTCTGGCCTCCCCCAGATGCAATGCTGGATGCTGATATGTTGTCCTCATATACTTGCACTGGGTCAATTACAGGGAAAATGCTTTCCACTAATCTCCAGACCATGGTTATGTTGTCAAGTGCATCATTTAATGCAATTAATTTGGCTGCAGTTGACAAAGTTGCAACCTTATGTTGCTGGTGAACGGCCCAATTTAGTAAATCTCTGTTAACAAAAATCATGAATCCTGATGTGGATCACCCTTTCTCCAAGTTATTAATGTCTATGGGTGAGTCTTCTATGTTGGGTGCATATAACGCATCGACAAAGGCTTTAATTTGTGATTGATTGGAGTAGAAAACCAATGCAAAATTACGGGTTGTTTTAAGGTATCTGATGATACGACGAACATAATTCTTAATTTCATTATTTGAGGAGGTTTAAAATTGTGATAAATAATTGATAGCGAATGCAATGTCTAGGCGGGTTAGTCTCACTACAGCAAATTCCCTATCATAGCCCTGAATTCGGTGTCATCAGTCCCATCTGTAGGTTTATTGAGTTTTAGCTCATACTTATTGGTAACTGATAGAATCCACCTGATTCTGATTAAACAATATTGGATCACCGGGGCATATATTTCAGTCATGGAATAATGAGTGAGATCTTTAAAACCTCTCGCAACAAGCCTAGCCTTTGGAATATGAATGTCTAGGTTGTATGGTTTTGTGGTAAAACACCACTTTGTATCTACAAACCTCAAATTCCTTTCTTTGGGGACTAATTCCTAAATGCCCATATCAGACAATGAATTCAGCTCGTCTTTGATGGCCTGAAGCCATTGTTCACGGAAAAGGTTGGACTCAACGTCCTCCCATGTCTGTGGAATACAGTCCTCTATGTATTTATTACTGCGTGAGTTTATTATGTTCAGTAGTACAGGAGTTTCCTCAGTGTCATTTTCATATTCCACCACCTGACTGTTTAAATTATTATTATTATTTGTTTTTTTTATTTTGTCAATCCTGCATCGCAAGTGAAGTGCAATTTTTCCAGTAATGGGTCCCTGATACAATAGCCACTATTGGTGTAACCTACAAAAATGAGTTTTGGGTGTTCTATTGTGGCACTTTTTCTTCTATTTTTTGTGGCCTGTTGTTGGCGGACTTCTAAAGGGATGTGCCTATGGGCGAGAGATCCAAATTCATATTTGAGATGTCCGGCTTTATTCTGTAAAACATTTCAAATGGTGTTTTGTTATCAGGGTTTGCCCTAGTTGGGCTTCTAATTATTATACAAACTGTTGTCACAACTGCCAAAGACCAAAACTTGAAATCTAAGTTTGCATCGAACAACATAGCCCTAACTCTAGACATGATTGTTTGGTTTTGCCTTTTGGCAATTGTATTAAATTCAGGGGAATACGGAACCAACGGCTCCAAATTTACACTGTTATTCTCACAAAAGGACTTCATATTGCCAGCTAGGTATTCCCTAGCATTATCGCATCGTAATGTTGCGATGGGACAATCCAGGAATTAATTAATACGTACTTTTCACCATTAATGCCTGGCAAAAAAGGACCCATTGTGTCTGACAAAACAAGCTCAAGTTTCCTCTTGGGTCGTGTGTGAGTTCCATTATGTCCTAATCTTTTAGAATTAGCTTTTATGCAAATCTCCCAAAGCCGGAACTTGTCATCACAAAAAGTAATTCCCGAAGGAACACCATTGGAGACTTTTGCTAAAAATTTAAAATTTTTTCCAGACAAGTGACCTAATCTCCTGTACCATATTAATTTTTTATCTAATTTTGTATTGTCTGTTCTTCCTATAGACCGCTTTTTGTCACTTTTTATGTTCTCATTATTTATTATATCATTATTATTATTATTATTATTTGATCCTATTTCCTCATGTGTTTCAAACTGTTCCTCATATATTTCGTGTTTTTGTGAATTATTATTATTTTTGTTTTGTATCATCTAAGTTTTTTTCTCTTGTGGTTTTTGTTTTCAATTGGGTTATTATTTGTTCCTATATTATTATTAGTTTCGTCATTATTGTATTCTCTATTTCCTTCTGCATTCACTTCGCTTCCCTCCTGGCTTTCCTCGATTATTTCTTCTTCTATCTCATATTCCATCCATTCATCTTGGGACTTTATGTAAGGCATGCATGCTAATTTATATGAATTATCGTTATGAGGGCAAATTTTATTTAAACTATCTGTGGGTTCAGTGATGTTAACCGATGTGTCTGAGACTATTTCATACTTGACCATATATACTCCTTTTATTTTGGGGGCTGAAAAAATAACTTCATCCATACCACGGATGTATATGTGGGCTACCGAGAAATTTTGGTCTATCCCTAAAGCACGATTTTCAGTGATTTTTATTCCTGATAATAGGTCAATATTCAATGATGGTACATAATGTACATTCATTAGCCTTAATACAGTCTGTTTCCTATTGGAGTTTTCTACTCTAATGAACATTGTGCCTAAATGTGTAGCAACTAGTAGTACATCCTGGATTGCACATTCCAATGCTAACAGTTTTTCTAACATGATGGGATTCAATAGTTTTGATAAATCTGATATAACATGTGCTATGGCTCCAACATCTAGCATTATACATTTTGTCAGGGGGACATAATCTGAAGATAACTCTTGTCCATGACTCTTTGAAGTTATTAAATTCAATAAGTTACTATCCGGTCTATTCACATTTGTTTCAAAGTTTTTATATCACAGCATCATTGACCGTTGAACGTCATTTTCTTTTTATTATTATTGTTACTATTATTATTGCATCCATATCGAGTATTCTGTGCAGGACCATCAGGTTTATTTTGGGGTTGTGTACCCTCTTTATTTGACAGACAGACATTTTCTATGTGTCCTTTGCAATGACACTTAATATTCGAACTTGGCAAAGTATTTTGATTTTGATTTGTATTATACTTTTTGTTTTCATATTTATTATTATTAGAAGACCCTTCAGGTCGTTGATTATTATTATATTTCATTTTCCCCTGATCTATATTTTGATTGTGGTATTGATTTCTGTTATTATTATTGAATCTATTGTAATTTCCACCATATTGAAATCTTTATTATCTATTATTGTGGTTGAAATTACGGTATCTATTATTATTATTATTAAATTTTGACTTCTTCTCGTTGTATAGCCTATCTGACCTCTCAATTAACATGACATGAAGTGTTTCAATTGTTTTTTGTTCCTGACTTAGGGTATTAAATTCCAAATATGACATATCATAGTCCGTGTTAAGAGATATTAATAATTGTTCAATCTCCTCCTGTTTATCTAAAGGTTTACCACAATCTCTTATTGTTTTGAGTGGAGCGTGAAAAAAGGTCCAAATAACTAAGCATATTTCAAGATCCAAATAACTACGCATAATTCCCTCACTATCAAATTTTAATTTTTGAAATGCTTGCTTTACATTGATGTAAGTAACCTGGGTACAGCTCTTATATCACTTGTCTAAAATTTTAAGTATTTGGTTGATTGTTTGGAGATCTTTTACTCTTTCTATAAGTTCGTTGTTTAGTCCCTGATAGATTAATGCTTTGCCCTTTTCCTGATTACAAAATTATGACATACGGTTAGCAGGATTGGCGTTTACAGGGTATGGATTTTAAAAATGTTCAAGTCTAAGCCCAAGAATAATACTTCTGTTTCTATGTCATGCATGATGGGATATAGTCTCTCAGCATATAGACTAGATACCATCGTGGTCTTCCAAGCATCGTAATTTCAAACATTAAAAACCTTTTCGGTGTCAAAATGTGACATTGTCTTTTATTTAATTTATGAAGAGGAATTAAAGGATATTGACCCTACCTCAGAAACACAAGACAGCTTAAATCTAAGGGTATCATGGTCTCAACCGCTTGATAATGTAATTACCGCGCTCAACCATACGATAGGGAATGCAAATTATTATATTAAACACAAAATTAAATAATTCAAACCATATAATAAAATTATGTTTTTGTCATATTACTTTTGTTGACAATGAAAATGATCTCTTCACCATTGTGTCATCAAGTTAATCGTGTATTTTGAATCGAATAACATTCTCAAGTTTATCGTGGTATTTTGTAGAATAATTTCAACTTTTTTTCAGAACCTATTTACTGACCAGGAACAAGAATGTAAGGATACTCAGGATTAAAGTTATAAAAGGTAAGGTTTATTTGGGCAGATTTTTTTCTGGTAATTCTTGTAAAATTTCTGGATATTACATCAAAAAACTTCCTTGGCATTAACAAATGTTTCTAATAAAATAACAGTACCTCCAGAAGTACCTACTGTTAAATTAACAGGATTTTCTGATAATTTTTGAAATAGTAGAATTGCAGAATCTGCTAGAACACATTTCTGTCATGTTTTTGCAGAAATTTCACCAGAATTACTGGAAAAATGGCTGACTAAACAAACCTATTGACTATTTGGACAAGGTGATGCACTCCCATAAAGCCAATGCAATAAAATTGTCATCATTTTATAGTTGCAACAAATTATTGCACTGAGCAAGCACAAGTGTGATTAGTTCTTTAAAATATAGGGCAGGTGAAGGGAATTGAATCACAAACAACAGTAGTACTTACTTAGTGGGATAAAATGTTAAAAATGACTTTTGTGATGCTGTCTTATCAGAGTGCATCTGCTTGTCTAAACAGTATATATAACTTTACCATGGATAATGATAATCCCACTTTTTATTAAAAAGTTACTGTTTGGTTCCAACTTTTTTTTTGGTATGTCAAACTCTTCAATCTTTTAGTACTGAATACCCAGGTAAATATACAAATCTGTGTGAATAATATTCACCTAAAGCCTTAAAATGGAAATGATTTTCATTTGATTTCACTAAATTTAAATGGATTCACAGCAATGTGTTTACATAGCTTTAAATAGACAGGGCTTGAAGGCAAGTTTTAGTGCTGCTCTTTTCCATGATAAACAGAAAATTTTTGGATTAAATTTCAAGTACCAAACTTTTTTCTGTACCTAGCACATGAAGTATAAAGATAATGGAATGAGCACTACCATAAAGCCAAATTTGAACGAAGTAGCAAGAACGTGTTAAGGAGGTATTGTATAAATGATGAAGATTGTAAGCCCAGAAACAACGTGTTAAAGCATCACGTATATTATTCAGCAAGAGTGCCCTTTCTATTAACACAGCATGAAGTTTTTCAATGGTTTTCCAATCCAGTGGCAAAGTGCCAAACTCTGGTTGAGTCATATCATATTCCATGTTTAACAAAATCAATAGTTGTTTGATCTCCTCCTGTTTTTCCAAATTTTACTGCAAACTCTTATTTTTTGAGATGATCTAAAAAAACGTATAAATATCTTCTTCTCATGTTTCTGTCGCTATTAAATCTTAAATTTTGAAAATATTTTTTAACATATATGTATGTGACCAGCATACAACTTTTATATTACTCAACTAAAACTTTAAGCATTCGATTAACCGTTTGGAGATCTTCAACTTTCTTTATAATTTCATTGTGAAGTTTTTGATATATAAGTGCATTTCCCTTTTACAGCCAGTGATATTTGCAGGGGCCTCAGGATTCAAAAAGATTGGTAATTCAATACTTGAAAATAGAATTTCAAATTTAACATCATGCATTACTGAATATAAACCATCTGCATAAAGAGTGGAGACCATAGTCATCCTCCATGAATTGTAATTTTATGAAGAGAAGAAAAAAAATTTGAAATATTGAGATCCCTCCTGGAGAACTCAAGACAACTTAAAAATAAGGGTAACACAGGCCCAACCTCTTGATAAATTCACAATCAAGAGCTCAAATGTTTGATTCTAGAATACAAATTTCATAAATACAAAATAAATTAAATAAGTTTGAATTTGTGAAAAATAGAAATTATCAACAATGAACTGATTTCTCCACTGTACCACACATAATTCTTTGAATAATCAGTATAGAAAAATTCCAACATCAAAAACATACAGTGGTAGTATAAAATGATCAAAAAGTTGGATTAGGTGTGACAATTTCATCGTCTCAAAATACAAGTCAATAGTAAAAAAAAATGATTTGAACAAAATAGCTACTTTCAATGTAGGTTTGTAACCATATGACAAAGGAAACAAAACAACGTTTTTCCCATTTTGAGGTAATTATGATTAACGAAAATTTTGATAAAAAAAATGGGTAAAATATATCGAAACATATAGTAAAAAAGAAACAAAATATATGAATTTTTCTTACAAAAAGTGAAAAATGAGGATGAACAAAATGTGAAATTGACAAATAAATATATTGTGACTTATCTGTTTTGATTTTTGTCGACTCTACACCATTTGACACCAAGTACTGTTGTTGAATTTTTTGTCAAATTTCAAGATGCTAGGCTCAAAATCACGTGTAATTTGGTGATATCCAGAAAAAACAAATTATTTAACTGTCATGACTTAGCAAATAAATTCTTCAACCATTCTTTACTTGATGTGTAAGCTTTCCACCCTAAAGGTTGCTTTCAAAAATCAACTGTCTTCTCCAAATTTTTGGATTCAAAGACAAAGTTGGTCCCTAAGAGTTGATCATGGTTCACACTGATTAGTATAAAATTAACAAGACAAAGCAAAACACATTAGATTAAAAAAATAGTACAAATTGATAAATTGACCCAACGTTGGCAAAGTTTGACAAATAAGACACATTTTCAATGGCTCTGTTTGGTAGGATTACTCTAGCTTACACCAGCCTACATTGATAGGGCTATTCTACAAATGTTCAAGTAAAATAATGTAAAATGTCATATAACATTTATACATTTGTGGAATTGCCCTCTGGGTGTAGGTTGGTACGTATGTTGGTGTAGTCCTATCAAACAGAGCTAATATAACATTCATAATTTAAATTCAAAGAATTATGGTATACAACAGTTTAATTAAATTTGGCTCACAGCCTTTCACACAAAGTGAAAAAAAAATTTTTTTAATTCAACAAAGTTTAACACATTTCATAAATTCAAAACAAAGTACAATTTCTTATGCTTCATGCTCTGCTACCATGTTGTGTGGATAATGAAGATTGTAAACGTTTTGAGCCATTATATATATTATTCAGCAAAAGTGTACAAATGAATGACAAATTCAAACAGAATTTTAAGTTCATTGAAGTAAGAGTTCTTCCAACAAGGAAGTCAGTGCTGCCAGTGGGGTAGTACAAAAATATATAAGTTTATTTTATTAATAAGTTGTGTATATATATGAATAAATAAAGTTGTAGAATGAGGTATTGTGGGAATCATATCACAATGTTTATATATGTTCCATTTGCCTTGTTTTTATTATACGCTGATCTGCCATGCAACACACTTGTCATTATTTATTTTGTGTAAATGAAAAGATTCTGAAAACCTCTTTAAATTTAAGTTTTCCAAAAGCCACGGTTCTCTCGCAGTTGTTTTTAAAACCTAAGTTGCAACGTAATTAATTTAGAATTAAAAGGGATACTCCATCAAATGTTCACTGGGTTGGTGATTTATTAAACTAAATTTGATGAACTCACTTTTTCAAGAAGTGAAATGATTTGTATATTCTTTAGGGACTTAAGCTTGGATCCAAAATTGTCTACCTGCAGCTACTGATACATTTCAGACAGTTTGTGATATTTTATGTGACTGATCTATTTGACTATTCGAGTTATTTGTTATTTTCAGAGTTTGAAAGCCAGCCAAAAGTTGAAAACTGAAAAATTTTAGAGGAAAAAGCCAAAGGCAAAAGCTTTATGTTTATAGTCTTTCTTGGTTTTCATTTCACTGGTGGAAATTTTCAGACAAATAAACTAGTTTTGTAAAAATTTTAAAAAGTTATGAAAAACCAAAACCCAAGAGTCAAAAGCTTTTTATGAAAAGCCAAAAGTCAAATGTTAGAGCTTTATGTTCAAGGTTGAAAGCTTAAAGCCAAAGTAAGGCTCTTAATTAGTAGATATGCACATGAGGGTGATAAGAGATGTACTGCCATTTTGTGTTATTATTTATAAAGTATCAAAAAACCAAGTAAAATTCACAAAAAATCAAATAATACAAAATGGCGGTTCATCTCTTATCACCCTCATGCGCATACCTGCAAATAAAGAGTCTTACTGGAAGGGATAGCTTTTTAAATTGGCTTTCAAACTCTGGAGACTTATTATGAAAATTTTAAGGCGATAAAGATAGTTTTTTATCACATTAATTCTGAAAAATTGTTATAAACTCATTCATAAATGCTAATGTGGTAACTTGACGCATTAATTTATTAACAACTGGTTGAAAGATGTAGTTTTTGTTACCACCTACATATTCATAATTATGTTGATAATTATTAAGTTTAAGACCAGAAAGAATGAAAAACACAAGTTTCACATGATACAAAGTACGAATTTTATTCATGACCACCATACTCAGTTGCAAAATGGACAAATTATCACTACAAAAACATTTTGTAAAATGACCAAATGACCAGCATATAAAAAAAAGTGTAGCAGCATTATAAAACTAAAAAATGGTGTAGATAACGTGACTAGATAACACTGAATGAGGAATGTTCGTAATATGACTAAGGATAAAAACAACAGAATAAACGACACTAGCGTACCACGTGTGTCAAATTTCAATATTGGTGAGATACGATTCACGGGTGCTGGGTATCCATACTTTTGTTATGATCTAAGGTTTATTCTGAACGCGCTCCGGTGCTGCCTTGGTTTTTCTATGGTTCCGTTCCTCTCTTCTCGTTTGATTTAGTTGGCGTGTTGTGTGAGTGTCCAGTGATTATTTCCTAAATTTGAATTTCGCCATCAAAGTATTAAAATGATCTGAATACATTCTCTTAAATTTTTCAGTTTTCAATACTTGCTTTAGTTATGGTGAACTGATCTCGTAATTTATAGTTTGTCATTCTTGATACCACGATTGGTTTTCATCCATCTCTCAGTGAACAAAATGGCAGATGGAGTCGATATTGATTTGTATGCCGATGACTTAGAGCAAGATTTCGCACAAGTATGTAAATTAATACTGATAATATTTTTAAATGTTCGATTAATTTCCACGACCTTTTATGTATTTTATGTCGTAGTCAGTTCACTTCATGTGTTTGTTATTTGCTATTCGAATGATACGATTTTCGATCCACTAAGTACTTGAGTTTCATTTACGTATGATTATTTATTTCTTTAGGAATTTGCGGGTGAATCTGCTGATCTTTATGATGATGTTATCGCTGGTGGCACATCAACCAATGGTGACGTAAATCCAGCTCCTGGCCCAGGATCGAATTCCGTAAACAGTGAACCCACTCCAAATCATACTCCGTATAACTCTACCAATGGCCCTCCGAGCAATATTCCTATTAAGCGGTTCCAGTTATACGTTGGAAATTTGACATGGGTGAGTGTAATAAAATCCGACTCTGTAATGATGACAGTTGCTGGTATTTATTTTATCTCTTGATCTTTTTAGTGGACTAGTGATCAAGACATAACCGAAGCAGTACACGCTATCGGTGTAAACGACTTTTTGGACGTAAAATTTTTCGAAAATCGTGCCAATGGACAATCGAAAGGATTTTGTGTTATATCGCTTGCATCTGAAGCTAGTATGCGTATGTGTATGGATAGATTACCGAAGAAAGAATTGTACGGCCAGTGCCCTGTTGTAACGTTTCCAACTAAACAGGCTCTTAGTCAAGTAATGCAAGCAATATACTTTTTTTCGGTTATACTGGGTCTTCTGTGCTGTATTTCCCTTAAAGTTGATTATTAATTGTTTATCTATGATTGTTTCATGAAAGCAAGGAGCTCACTTGTTTTCAGTTGTTTATATTGGTGAAATGAAGTTACTTTGGAGCTTTTTGTTAATTGGTTAATCTGCTTGTAAGTAGAAATATGCCATTTCAGCTCGGAAATTTGTAGATTGTTATCAGTCTGTTTTCCGCAAATAAAGAATAAATGAAAGCGTTGTGTGCAGTCATCATTAATATTCAGTCCTGTATATGTTTGGCAAATGACATCACCTGCTGGGAAATGAGAAGTTTATTCCTAAATATTGCACAATTATTAACTATAGTCTCCTCAATTTTAAACTGCAAATTTGTTAAGATGGTCTTTCCAAGAAGAACTTATTACGATTTCTCCAAAAATTGAAACTAGTAATGTTGGATTGTTAGTCACTTCGAATTTGTCTATAAATATTGATTAATTTTTCGTTTCCTTTCTTCTGGGGTACAGTGTAGCTATATCCCTATAAATTTTGGCGAGTAGTTTTATGTAACATTCGTTGGTGCCAGCTCATGTTCAAGTGGATTCAATTTTCTGAATTCAATCATAATCATATCAGCCTATTAAAAATTTGAATGTTACACCACTTACCTTGGACAAACAGCAAGAATGAGTAAACCTTTGAACATTTTCCCGAAATAAGTTTCGCTGTTTATCATCTTGTGGTGCATCTAGCACAGAATATCTTGTTTAGTTCGCAATCATATGTTGCAATCACCCAAAAAGATTGCTGAACGTTCTCATTTTCATTTTTTCTCTTTTTAATTAGTTCGAGGCCCAATCCAAAACGCGGGTTGCACCTCCTCCCCAGTCAAACTCGAATCGACCGCAGCATGCTGTACCGCCGCCACAAATGAATAACGCGCCCAGAATGATGATGCCTCCGCAGCAGCAGCAACAACAGCAACAACTTCGCGGTAGAATACCTGGTCCTGTAATGCCTGGCGGACCTCCCATGCAGCCTGGACCACGGATGCCCGGCCCACCACCTCATCAAATGGTCCAAGGAATGCCACCAAATGCGATGGCCAACCATCAACCACCGCCTGGATTCCATCAAGGTAATTTCAATGTCTTTGAATATATTAAGTTTGAATTTTGGATAGTTCACTCGCTTTTTCAGAATTTTTTGTACTTTTTGTTAAATTAACTTGTATTATATCGGTGTTGCTCTTTCAAGTGTGCGTTAATCGTTGAAACCGATTATTCTGCCTCATAAGTTTTCTCGATTTGTTTTTTATATTATGAAAACATGAAATTTCTTTATTTATAATTGAAAATATCATTTGGAAGAACCTAAAAATTTTATAGGATATCTAGCCTAAAAAATATAATTAAACTTAGAGGTAAAGTTTTTCGTTTCATTTGTTTGCTAATGAATTTTCTGTACTTACGGTTGGAATTGGTTTATCTCCTCCTTCCTTAGCTCACGTTCCGCGAAAATTACCTGGAGAATTATCTACGCTTTAAATATTCCAAAGATTCCAGTGTTACATTTTAAATTTGAAGAGAATTTTGTATTTGGAACGGAGTTCAATTATGTATTCTTATAGTGGGAACCTTGTGTTTTTTTTAATCCTCTGTAAAAATCCTGGTAAGATTACATCCCATGTTTTTAATCCCTTATCGTTGACATAACGAAATTGCTAATCGCTCCCGTAGTTGGTATGTTGACACCGTGATTGAAACTGGAAAAGAAAATAGAATTTTTATATGAACAAATTTATTTAAAGCACATCTAGCATGTGTTATTGAACCAATGTCTGGTATCGATACTCGACACACAAAGTGGCTAGCATCTGGCGGATTTTTTTTTAAGATTTGAAAACGGGATAAGGGACACGAATTATCCTTAAATAATGGCATTTATAGTTAGTTTTGAGTTTAATATGCTTGGTAGATTTTATTTTCCATCATTTATTAAAAAAATCATTCACATTGACGTGTAAGATGATTCCTATCGAAAAATATTCTTTAAAATCGCCCTAAAAAACCTATAGAAAAAAAAAAGTCTATCATCTTGTTTTCAAGCCTCTTATCACCAAACGTTTATGAGCTGGTTTTTAGCATTGAGAACATATGAAATCAAAGTAATCGAAAACAATCGCACAAAAACTGTGAATGATAGAAAGCTGAATATTTTAGGAGATATCTTCTTAAGTTGGTTGAAGATCCCTTGAAAATCTAGCTGAGATCTTAAATTAATTTCTCGAGATATTGCTGAAATTGTGTTCAGATCATGTCATTCAAATGATAAGAATTCAATCATGGTGGGAATATGAACAGAATTTCGTGGATATCTCGAGAAATAAACGTGTGATTTCAGTCAAATTTTCAGGGAATCTTCAGCTAATCTATGTAGATGTCTACTGAAAATTTCAGATTTCTACCACTCACCGTTTTTGTGCAGTTGCTTTCGATAACTTTGATTTTTATACGCTTTTATTCTACTCACTCAATTTGTTGAAGTACAGCGGATGACCCAACTTCAGCGCTGCTTTCATGTGTTGCGATACACGCACATTTATATCCATTTTTGTCGGTTGTTTTTTCAATTTTTGTTTGTTTCTGTTTCAGAAAAAGAAGTGAGAAATTTTATTTTCTCTTTCGCCGTTATTTTCTTCTTCAAATTATGAAAGCGTATTTTTTAAAAACTCGTTTTTAAACTAACTTATATATGTTTTCAATGCTAAAAACCGGCTCATAATTCCGAAATCAACAGCGCTAGTAGTGCAATCTTAGTGGAGGTTTCACATCTCAATTGCTGGGAAAATGGTTTTATTTTCACAAACGATTCCAAAAAAGAGAAGAAATTATTAGCTAGAATGCAATGTTTTCGGGCTCAACCTGCTTTGACGATAATTATGAAATGATACGAATTTTATAGGTCTGTTCTTTTGGCGGAAAAAGTGTAAGAATTCTTGTACTAGTTCATAAATTATGTTTTATTTGGATTTAGTGTAAATTATTGGCGTTCTTTTGAATTTAGTGCAAATTTAGCTCAGAGAAAATAGTGGAAGGTGCATGCACTTTCTGTACTAAATGAAAATGAGGTTTAAAAAAAGTACAAAGGAAGTTTTCGCCTTTTCACATACAATGAATGGGGAATTCGTTGTGTGATAACTGTTAATATTTGTTTTTATTTTGTTAGTTTTTTTTGTGCTTTTTCTTAAAATGTTCTTTTGATCACACAAGAACTGGGAAATGTTTTGCACTTTTTTTTTACACTTTCTTGTCACCGTTTTGAACCTACTATTCACTTCTTTGGCAAAAATAGCAGACCCCAAATGAAATAAGATATTAAATTTCATTTTAAGAATCAGAAAAATATTGGTAAATGCTACGTGTGACGCTACTTTTAGTGGAATTTTTGAGACATTTTAAGAATGACTTGTATTACTATCTTTGGAATGATGGAATAGATGCTCGAATTCAGTGTATTATGGTAACTAAATTTTATTTCAGCCTGTGGCTAGAGGAAAGAAGAAAAAGTGTGTGAGTATGTAGTTCTTTTTTATACGCTTTTATTGCAGTTACTAACGCAACGAGATATGATATAATTTGGTACCAGACCACTGGGATCGCTTTTATCGAGTTTGTTGTTATCAGCTATGATTCGGTGTTATTCTGCAAATATTAGGGCAATTAAAGTTTGTTACGTTTTTATATTTACAAAATTGCACCGCGAAATCCGTTCTAAACTAACAAAGCTAATTTCAAATTATAATAAAATAATAGCGTATTTTTTAAAAACTCATTTTTAACCTAACTTATTTGGAAAATCTGTTTTCTTAAATTGAGAAATTTAAAATGAATTTAATATTAGCGCTATTGTCCGAAATTATTTAGTATGTTTTTTAATTTATTTTATGCGTCTTCTCACTCTGCAGATAGCAGTACCGAAATGATTTTTTGTAATAACCTTTTTTTTTCGGAAGGGGGGATGCCCGGAAGATTATTTTTCAGCGTGGAATTTTTCTTCGAAGTATGTAAGAATTTCTGAAAAAATCAGCCTTCTTTTACGAAATTTTCTTTTTTTGTGGGGATAGTAAGTTTGAAGAGAACAAACTAGGGTATCAAGTGTATTTTATTAATTTGAATTATTGTTCTCAGGTCCGAGACCAGGCATGATGCCGCAAGGAATGCCGCCACAAAATCGTCCTCTACCTCCTGGAATGGTTTGTTCTCGTCGACTTATTTTCGTGCGCTGGATAGTTTTGCAAATATTTGTTGATTTTTCTTGTTTTTGTCATAGTTCCAAGGTCCACCGCCAGTTCAAGGAATGCCTCGACCTCCGCCTCCAGGTGGCCCTCCACAAGTGATGCATAACGATCCTCGAGGTCCTCGACCGGATTGGAATCGACCTCCAGGTAACGTAGACCATGTTCATTATAAATCTCTGCAGATGTATGTGCAAGTGTGTGCGATGGTTGTGTCGTCAAAATTCAGGTGCCATGAGCATTTATGTTCGAGCAATGAGTTGTGACGATTATAAGTCTGGCTATTAAATTTTAATGCTTGCTTCAACGCAAGTAATTTATTTATTTATTTTTTTTTTAAATCGTTTACTTCGTTTCGCCTTCATGAAGAATGTGAATTTGCCGTTTAAATGCTTTCGTATTATAGAATTTGAGATTAAGTGAAATTTTTTCATTCTTATTGAGTGAAATAAGTGTGATTTGAAACCACTTTCATTATGAGTACTTACATATTAATTTATTTCTAATGATTTTTTATGTACCATAAGTTTATTGATTCGAAATGAGTATCAGGTGTTCATTACTTTGTACCGATTTATATTTTGAAAGATGAATTTGTTCTTTTTAAATATATTTTATCTCAAGACATAGGCACACACTGAGTGTTGTGTTGGTCGAACGTTTATGAAGTAACCCAAACAAAATCAGTTATTGAGTTGCCTTTATTTTTTACCGACTGCGTACGTTGGAGGTTTTATGTTTGTTATGTTTATCTCCGGAACTAACGGAATTTTGTTCGCTCAGAACAAGTGTCTTACTTAATGGATTTTTATGAAAGTAGGCTCAAAATGTTCCTAACTATTCGGAGAATGTCCTAGGATGTTCATTTTTTAAAATTAAAAAATTAGAAGGGTGTAATTGAAGAATATGAGAATTTAAAGATTGAAACAATTATTGTCATAAATTCAGGCATATTCACCAATAAGAACTACTCATTCAGATTAACGCAGTCGGTTTTATTGTTTTGTTTTGTTTTTTTTAAATAAAATTCATTTCGGTTGCCCTACGTGATTACTGATTAGATATAGTTGGTGTTTGAATTGTTGGTCACCGTATCACCGCAAAAATGTAGAAGAAGCTCACTTTTAATCTCCTCAAATTTGGTTTCTTTAAGATTTATTTATGTTCATATTTCTTTTTCAATATTCATTGTAGGGAGAATTTTTTACGCCTAGAAGCTTGATCAAAATTTAAGCTTCAGTAGTAAATTTTATTCGTATTTACATGTAAACTTATTTTTTGGCGACTTGTTGTTTCACTTAGCAGGTATATTATTCGATGAGAAAGAGTTACTTCCTTTTTTTTTTTTTGTATAAGTGAATAAAATGTTGAGAGTATAAGGGACTTAGTTTTCGTCGTTAAGTCTCATTTGCAGTTATTATTTTTCAATATTGCTCGAAATGATAATATTTAACTTGAAAAATTGATCTTAACTCAGATTTGAAGTCGATTTACTTCTATGTTTATTGATGTTCAAGTGGAGTGATCTCTTGCCACTTTCATTATTTAAAAAAAAAACTAATTTTGCATATTCATTAAGAAATTCATCTCTTATTACTTATGCCTAAAATGATTAAGTGCTTGTATGTTATACCTACTTGAATTTTTCTGTAGTTCATCTATATCAAAAAACTAATTATCCGTTACTTTGAAAATCATTATTGTTTGCCTAAGATTCATTGTTGTGACGTGTAGTTTCTTTCTGTTTAATGTGCATTGTTACGTCATAGCCATACAACCTACGGAAATTACTTTGATTTGAAATAGAATTAATTTCCTGTCATGTCGCCTTAAGTTTCTTTTTTGTTATTACGTTTGATCAGAAAATATTAGGAGATATACTCTATTAAAACTTGAAAGGTAAATCCACCATCTGCAAACATACTAAAAAAAACAACGTAATTCACTCATTTAAGCAAGATTTAGCGCATATTTTTCGAACTGTATCAAATAAAGTTCGTGCTCTGTTCGGCTGCAATGTGTGATTACGGTGCAGCCCGCCTTGAAAAAATTACCTTCTTGTTTGAATACAGTATAGCTTTGACTAAATAGTACTGGACCAGTATAGAACGATGATTCTGGTTAGACATGCCGGCGCTAAATAGGCAACCATTGAGTACCTTTTGACGTACTCTACACTGCGTTTATGTACGTTGTTCTTGTGAATTCAAGGGATGACTTTATCAAATGTATTCTAAATTGGTGAACTCAACCAAAACGTCGAAAATACACAGAAGGTACTCTAGGATTGTGTGCTTTTACGCCGGCATGTCTTGACATTAAAAAGTACAGTGGTCTTACGGAGCTTTACTGGTCCAGTACTCTATAGCCAAACGTGTATAGTAATAATTTGCGATAAATTTATTTTGAAATTCTGTACATCAGTTGAATTTCGTACAATTTTTTCTCGCTTTTTATGTTGCCTATTTGAACATATCTCTGCTTTTATGCTTCAATTTTCAGCTTTTACAATTTATAATTTTTGTCGGATTAATGTTTTATTTTTTATTAATAAGTCTGCTCTTTTATATTTTTTCATTATTTAATCTACTATTGATCTACAATTAGGCTAAAATTCTAAAGTTTTGGCATTTTCTAGTTATTTAACTTCCTAGTTCGAGGAAATGATTTGTAATAAGGTTTTTGTTTTGTAAATGCTTGGTAATTAAGAATCCGAAAAGGAAGTTTCAAGAGTATTGCGTATTACTCTCGGGAAACTTAGTTATAAGTGGGGTATTGGCTGCAAACGAAATTTCCTACTGTGATCTCTTGAAAAAGAGTGACAAAAAAATTCTAATTTTTAAATGTTTTATATTTCTCAACGTCCGGCCGCCTCTTATCAATAAATTTGTAAGGTATGCAGTCCTGCTGGATTTAATAAACCCCAGCCATTATCGATTTTTTTTTTTTGATTTTTTCTTAAATCAGCTTAGCCCTTATTATTTTTAATCCTATTAATCTTATATACGTAAAAAATTTCAAAATTTTTCTCATTTCGCTCAGTAATTATGATTTAATTTTCGAATAGAAAAAATTCACTCCGAATGGAAGACTGGAAGCTGTCCTTTGGTAAATAATTCATGGCCTTCCTCTTTTTTAGGTATAAAACTATTTATTTTCGGAAAAATAATTTTTGTGGGCTAGATTTCGTAGTATTCGTCTAGTAAAACTAACGCCTAATGATACAATTTTTTCATAATCAAATTTTTCTTTTTGATGTTTTTAATAATTGTGTCGCAAGCTACGCGTATTAAAAGGACCGCATGTAATACATAATTTTTTATACAATACCGATTGGAAAAATGAGCTATTCATGATTATTAATTCTAAATGCTGAAAAAGAAGAAAAATTATTTCTGCATGATTTTATTCAAACTGTGAAATACTATTTTTATTGATATTTTTATTTTAAAATATTCCATTAAGTTAGTCATATTTTGTTTTCTCTTTATATTGGTTTCTCATCTGCTGTAAATATTACTGCATTTAATTATGACTGTTTCTTATGTCTCATCGAATAGAACTCGTATTATAAATCACCAATTTATTGTTCTTCAGCTTATTTGTGCAAACATCATTTGCTCCAAATAACTACAGTTTTTGCTCCGAGAGGCATTCAAGAAATAACTCTCTATTTTTTTCTCCTATATCGGGCAATACTGCAGTAGACGCTCTAGGATTTTATGTACAGGAAGATTATAAAAATTTATAATTTTCTTTTTTACATAAAATTATTGTGTGCTGTGTTTCATCGGCTGAAATATTAAACTTTCATTTTTATCTCGCCAAATGTGTAGTGACCCTTCTGCGGGGCAGTGACTGACCCCATAGTTCTGACATCACACAGTGGCTCCTCAAATACTTAAAATGAGATATTTTCTTCCTCTCACAAGACTCCGCACCCCTGCCCCTTCCGACTTCCACCTCCATCGGCATGAAATGATACTGTTAACTTTTCTAAAAACTTCTCAGATGTTGCAAATACTTGAGCTTTGTTTTTGAACTTTCTTCCTCCCAAATTTTTCTTGAGCTGTAGGAAACAGGAAAAATATGGAAATTTGAAAGGACAAGAGTGCGGGAGTCTTGTGAGAGGGGAAAAATATCTTATTTTAAGGATTTGAGAAGCTATTGTGTGATGCCAGAACTGTATGGTCGATCGTTGTTCTACAGACAGATCACTTCACATCTGGCGGGGTGAAGAATAAAAGTTTAATATTCCAGCCATAAAACACAGGACATAATAATATTACGTAAAAAAATCAACAAAAAAACAGAATTTTTATAATCCTCCTGTGCATAAAAGCTGCAAGCGCCTACTGCAATGTTCTCCGATACAGGAGTAAAAATATTGGGAAAGTTACTTTTTGAACGCCCCTTGTATTAATGTTTTGAATTTCTTCTATGTTTAGTCTATCCTCTGCATTTATCGTATTTCATTTTTTGTTTTTATTTCAAGAATCAGACCTTATTTACTCAAAATGTATCGTAAAGTTACTATTTCATGTGCTATTCTGTCTGAGAAATTAGTTTTTTGCTGTTTTATTCCATTTTATTGTCGTATCATAAATGTAGAAAGTTATTCAATTATTTTTAGGGCAAGTTGTATAATTTTATTTAGAGTTTAACTCAAGTTGGTTTGCATTTGAATTGTCAATAGCTGAATTATATAACTTTCGTAAGTTCAGGTTAATGCATACACCATGTTAAGTTAGTATCAGTTTTTCATTTAACTTTAAACAAAATTGAATATTGCAATTGCTAATTTAATTTGATTTTTTGTAATTTTCCATGATCTAAATTTAAAAAATCCTCTAAAATAGATAAACTGGTTATCATCAAGTAGTGTTCGCATTGTAGCCAGTGTCATTTTGTATATATGTTTAATTGTAATAAATTATAAGCGAAAAAATTCGTTCAATTTACGAAAAACTGATGATAACTCAATATGGCGCTTGCCTTGATTCGTATTTGTATAGATTTACTTGAATTAGCGGAATTTGAATCGGAAATTTGAATAATGAGTCAGATTGAATTATTTCACAAGTTTCTTGAAATTTACTACTCATTTCAGACTGAATATTATTTAAATTTCCTTAGTTTTTTCCATTATTTGGTATTTGCTGCATTTTAATTTTGAAGTAGTTGAATTTTTTGATCAGTAGGATTGTAACAAATGGTGAAAAAATTTTTCTTTTACGGGTGATTCGTTTCGTCTCATTCTAATGTCCCCAGAAATTTGTACGATTAACTATGAATAAGTATTTATTATTATTATTATTATTATTATTATTATTATTATTATTATTATTATTATTATTATTATTATTATTATTATTATTATTATCATTATCATTATCATTATTATTATTATTATTATTATTATTATTATTATTATATTATTATCATCTTATTATTATCATTATCATCGTTATATTTTTATTTATTTATTTATTATTATTTTTTCTTTCAAATTAAAAATCACTTTCTCATCAACTATTTTCTTTTGATAATTTGTTTTTCAATACTTTTAATGCGGTATTGCGTGGTCTCTGTAGTTCCTTTATATCTGTGAAGATCTGCTATTTTCAGTTATGAATTATTTTATATTTTTATGCAATCTATTGATGAGGACATATACTTAGGTTGGAGAAATATTCTCGATAATTTTATTTAATGTTTGTTTTAATGCAATTCCTTTGTTTATCCTATTTTTCGAATTTTAATTCTTTCTGATTCAATTTATAGACTCACGATTTTTTCCATTTTCTGCTTCAGTTCTTCGATATTTCGTGTAAAGATCGTGTATAATTTTATAGCTTGAGAATCTACTTGAGCCAGTGGCTCTTTGAAATAGTTCAGTTCAAAAAATTAGTAAATTTACTAGCAAAAAAAAAGTCATTAGTCACATGATTTTTCCAACTGAGATCGATCCAAGGAGGTGAAGGTGAGACAACCTGTACACCCTCCATTCAATAAGCCCTTAACTTGAGCTAATTGTAAATTTGTAATCGACATAGAATTCATTGATTCTTAACAGAAACGTGATAATTTTTTTCTACAATATATGTTGTAAAATGCGGATTAGGTATTTGTTTTCAAGGCCCAAAACTTAGAATTTTAAACCAGGGATTAACAATTTTTTATAGAAAGTAAAAGTCAATAATAGAAGCAAAACAAGTATTTTCTCCTACAACAGAAATGTTCGGCTCCTCCTTCCAACCAGTCAGACGCCTTCTCTAATCATGCATGCGCATGTATTGCGAAAAATTCATCTTACATTTTGTCGCTTTTCTTTAAAAATCTGGTAAGTCTGACTTTTTGTGATTTTCAGATTTAAGAGATTTTTAAGGCAAAAATAAATCAACAAATTGAATTCTAAAAATCTTTTAAGTATACCATCATTATTAGCGCTCTTAGAATCCAGTTAAAATATACAAAAGTCCGTCTTACGAGATATTTAAGGAAAAACCTATATAAACTGCTAACTTATGAGGTTTTTGAATTAAAAACCATATTTGTCAGTACCTGACCTGAAATTTAGATTTAAAATCTCGTAAGTCTAATTAATTTTGAATATGACAAAGGAGGATGAAAGAAAACAAATTGTAATATGTACTCCTCCGATTTTCCTTCACTTCTACAATATAATGATGTTAATTTTTACCTTGGGAAAATTTTTTTGAATTTTTTAGTCAGTTTTTGTTATTTCTGTAAAATTTGATTTTTTCAGCTTATGAGGTTTTTAATGAAACGCGACAATTTATTATTGTTTGTTCATGGATTTGAATTTTTCCTTGGTCGACTCAATCTTTGATGGTTAATATTTGTCTGTATACTTCAATTAAAGTATATTTATCACCGTTTGAAAGGAATTACGTAATAAAATTATGCTACAGTCTAAATTGAGAAGACTGAATGAAAACAATATTGAGAAACTGAAAATTCTTTTGAAATTAGCTTGAAAACCTTGAAAAATTATTGAATTCCTTTGTGATGTTGAATATTTGGTTCAAAATTTGGAAGACATACTAGTGCGTAATTCATGAGTGGTTTTTGAGGTTTCCAGCTGTAATTTTGATGAAACATATTTTCCAGTCCATCATTTCTGTATCTATAAACTGCAAAAACTAATATTTGTTATATTATGGAAAGAACAAAAGGGTTAAATGAATTACGCTGAAGTAACTTATTTTATTATACTAAAATAAATTTAAAAAATGTCATCCCATTCTTCATAAATGAAATGCAGTCGTTCGAAACCTGTATATATACACATGTATGTTAATACTTTAGTATACATAATAATTATCTTTTTTGGAATTCGTAGCTAAGTAGCATCGTCTTTTTGATGAGAATGCACCCATCGCGTAATTTACATTGTGCATAAATGTTATTTGTTTTTGTTTTTTAAAGGTGCACCTCATCAACCTGGAGGGCCAAATTATCACGGTCATCAACAAGGCCCTCCAATGCAAGGTCTAATGCCTGGTCAAGGACCAATGGGTCGTCCGCCAGGTCATTTAGGAGGTAATTATTTTTATACGTTATCTAAGTCGTTCGATGTTTGTGAGAGTGATGCTTCTGCGATATAAGCTCGTGCAAAAGAAGCCCTCCCTTCACATTTTATTTTATTTTTTCCTTTATTTTCTGAAAAATTCGGTTTAGTAGTTTTAAGAGTGTTTGTAATTTAAGGTCATTCCCAAGACAAATGGAGTTGAACAACAGTAGAAACATATGAAACCATTCAAATATTTTCATTTCGAAGGGCTGGCAACCCACCCATAATGATATCATTCGGTCAGTGCGCTGATTTAGTCAAATAATTTGAACTTTTCGAATTACAACTCTGTATTTTATTTTGTTTGCATTAAATGCGTAATGGAGCGGAAAAAATTCGTGAAAAAAATTCAGTTCTCTGTATTTTGTTCTCTACCTCAGAAACTAATTTTAATTTGTATTTTTTATGAGAGCTGCCCTAAATATGCACTACTTATTCATTCTCACTGCTATTCCAGTATCCTGACACTGGGGACACGACTTGAGCGTCAATGCTTACGCTCACACTCAGCATCAGACGTAAGTGATGAGCGTTTTTACGCGGCAGTGCGCACCGTCAAAGTTCAACGCTCAAGTCGTACCCGTGGCCTGAGTCTCAGTATATGTGTACCCTTGTTTTTAATTGGACAAGTTGTTTCGTTTGTTGTCTTTATGAGTATGGCCCAAAAAGAACTCAAATTTTACACAATTAAAACTTAAAGACTGAATTCAATAACTCTGATCCCCTTTTTTATTTCTTTGAAAAGAAACAATATTATTGGAAGAAACTAAAAAATAAATAAAATGTTCAAATTGCTTCTAGGTGTATGGGTTTAAATATTATTTCCTTTATCCTACACATTTTAGGAAATCTGGCTTGGATAATTTGAATTTAAATTCTCATTCTTAAACCCTTGCAAGTACTCTGTTCGTTCCTAATTCTTAATATCAAATTACTAATTTTTTTCTCTGGGTGGGTGTTTCTAAAAGTCGGAGTGTTGGTCTTATCGTACTTCAAGGATCCAATTCGTCTTGAAGTTTTTTTATTTTATTTTTTCACTTAGTTAAACAAGGAGTATGACAATGGTTATGTTCGCAAATTCGTTTTTTGTTTTCGTATAAATTGCATTGATTTCTAATCTAATTGATGTGTATATGTATATTTTTTGTGTGTTTTGTTTTTAATTCTAAAGCTTCGTCATTGTAACGACATCGTGAAGAAAAATGTAATTTTTCCCATCATCTGTATTGTTATTATAGTTTCTGTTTTTTAGGAATTGGAATATTTGAGAAATTTTGTGTCAAATCAAACGCAGAAAGAAGAATGTAAATTTTATTTTTTAAGTATCTTTTTTGATTGGTTTCATATTTCAAACAACTTCTATCGAGAATTTTAGAGAAAAAGAAGGAAAATTTCTTGGGAATGAACACTTCGTGTTTTTTTCCCCCATAGTTACTAATTATTTTATTTACTTATATTTTCCTTTTTCTCTCTATCTACCTCTTTCACCCCAGCTCCCTCTTCTCTCTCTTTTTTCTCGAGAGATTGTGTACTCGTATTTTAAGAATGATATTTATTTATTTATTTTTTTTAAATTTTTGTTTTTTTCACATTTACGATATCTATTTTGTTCACTAATCGAGTTTAATTATTACCAACGTCATTACGATGTTAAATTTAGGCCCTCCAGTACACGGTATGCCTCCAGGCGCCCAAGGACCGCCGCCTCCTCAACAATTACCTCCTGCACCGCACGTAAACCCGGCATTTTTTCAGCAGCCGCAGCAACATCAGAGTGGACACCATGTAGGACAAGGCTACGGCTCCCAGTCGTCTTCTAGGGTAACTGAATAATTTTATAATCACAAGTATTTTATTTATTTACTTATTTATTTATTTATTTATTTATTTATTTATTTATTTATTTATTTCAAGTAGTTATTTTCTTTTTCGAAATCTCAACTGAATATTTTTTTTAATATTTTATTTTCGTTATAATTTCGTGACGTTTTGTTCTCGGTCGTATATAACATGTGTCATGGAATGTGATGTGAGTCTGATGTAAAGTAGAAAAATTGTTGATTTTTGTTGCATTAAAGAGATTTTCAAGGTTCGATTATCGTACATTAGCGGAAATAATTTGCGATTACTTTTAGAGAAAATTTTAGAATTTATCAAAATTGTAAGTTTAGTTCTTTGAGAAGTACCATCGATGAATTTTTTTCCATTATTAATGACTTATCAGCTTTACCCTGGGTTTGATTTCAAAGATTTGGTAATCGTTAATTGCTGACAGTAAGAATCGTTAAAAACAATTTTTCCGAAAGTTACCCTAAATTTCGTAATTTTTTGAACTTTTGACTTCCTCAATAACGAAAATGTACCAATTCTTGATGTTGAATGTTCTATTTAGCCAGCAAGCCTCGTTTACTGTTGAATTATTTTCAATTATCAGTTGATTAGAAACGGTTGTCGAAATAATCATTTCATTTTGATAGTTAGATCGTTTTTGGTTTGTTTTAATTAATTGGATTAGTTCTAATATTTTTTTCAATTTATTCAAATCAAGAAATTGCTGAAATTTCTGGTGTTTCTATTTTCATAGACGGGGAATTATCGTCTATTGTCCACTTTATTAAGCAAGTTATTGCTTTTGTTTGGTACAAAAGCAATAACATCCATATCTGCTTGACCAGTTATAATACAGTTTTACAGAACGTAACTGTCAGCTTTCATTTTAATTATTTTACTCGTTAAAAATATTATGTACAACGTACTTGTTTATTATTACAAAATATTTTAAAAATTATTTCCGCTAACCGATTGTGTAATGTCTGTGCATTAATATTAGCGATACTTCATTGCAATGTTACTTGTTTCATTTTTTTTTGTCATACGTCATCGTAAATGGGTTACTGGCGTTCGATGTTCGGCTCTCAAAAAATGAATTTGAATTCTTCAAATAGAGCTACTTACCATATGTGTGAGCCTTTTGTTTCTAGAAGGCATCAATTTTTCTAATAAATAAAAAAAAAAAAATAAGTAAAAAGGTTAAATTTTTCAATTACTTCCTAATGGTGTACTCAAATATTTTACGTCGTTTCATCGTGAAAATTTTGTATTTATGTATTGTTTTTTCTTTCTGAATACTTATTTTCATGTATTCAAATTTTCCTATTTAATGAACTCTGTAAAACGTATAACTTGTTTACGACCTATCCACTTTTTTTTTTTTTTAAATTTATAGTCATCAATTCCCGCCCCTCTCCAACACCCGAATTAAAACCGTACTATTTTTTGTTTTAGTTTTATGCATTTTATCTCTTTCAAAATTGTGTATTTTTATTTATTTATTGTTGTTTGCAACTATGTCGGGTTTGGTTACTAAATAGGATTTGTGTTTCGTTCTGTGTAGCCTTATGGTGGTGCTGATGGGCATAGAGAACATCATGGATTGGCAATTAGCGAACAAGAATTCGAAGAAATTATGAGCAGAAATCGTACCGTATCGAGTTCGGCAATCACACGAGCTGTAGCTGACGCGGCCGCAGGTACAAAAATGTTTAATATTTTTTCTCGTTTTAGAATTGTGTGAATATTATGTTCCTGAATGATTAGTGCAGATTAAAATGCTCTGATGGAGTTTACGTGTATTAGATCTCGTGCAGGACATGATCGTTGAGCTTTGAGCATGGCCGTGTAAAATCGCTTACCTCTCACGCTCAGCATCAAAAATTTTTAATAATGAGCGTGAGCGTAAGCGTTAACGTTCAAAGTCGTGTCCGCAGCTTTTGGATCTGATTTAAGTTACTGAGTAAAACAAATGTTTTTACGTTCCAGCACCCTTCGCTAATCGTGGGACACTTCAAGACACGTTATTTATTTTTCTGATATGTTTTTATTACTGAATGAGGTAGTATTTTTGGAGTCGAGGAGGATAAAATTTTGCCATTGTTACTTGGGTGTATGAAGAAATCTGTCATAATTTTTGAATAGAATTATAACGGTTCTGGTTGCGTAAACAACTGTGTAGGTGTATAAGGTCGGTATTCATAGTCTACCCTTAAGTGTTCACTAACCTATGAATCTGTGTTTAAACTGCAGTGAAGCTGCGAAAAAAATGTAGCTTACTTGAGACGAACTATGTTGAAAGTTTTGAAAAAAATTTAGTTTCACTAAGAAATATAGCTGAGAACGGCAAGTTTTAAATTGACACTCAGGTTACTGAACATTAAGTGTCAACTATGAATACCGGGTTTAGTTTTTATTTAAAAAAAAAAAAAATGAAAATGCAAAATTAGCTTGATTTTTTTGTTCAAATTTATTGGGAAAAAAGTTCAAAATTACAACTTGCTTTATATATTTATAACATGTGATTTAGAAGACATTTCTGCCAGCGATTATGTTAGTTGTAATTCCATTTTGTAAAAAAATTACTATTATAAAACATGGAAAACTGGTTTTCAACATTTTAATTCTATTATGTTTTATGTCCCTACATGCAGTCCGTTTCATTTTGTTTCAAAAATTTAAGTATCACTTACAGTTTCAGCAATATTGGCCATAAAATTTGATCAACATATTTTGGGATCACAAAATTTATAGAATCTTACAATTATTGTTATATAATTATGAATTATGATTACGAAAATGTAACTCTCAAAATAGTACTTTTTTTGAGTTGTACGTTATGATTAAAACTGCTAAAAATGAAATCCTTAACTCATGGATATGGTCCTTTGCGATTACACTGGTAGACAAAGTATTCAAATTTAAAGTATTCCTTTTTTTCAGTTTTTCATGCTTAAGTTTTGCCATACATTTAAAATAATTTTTTTGAATCATTGGAAAACCCTCATAAAAAAATTTTAAAACATTTAAATTACTTTGACGATTCTGTGTAAGAAAGTAACATTTCACTATTTTTTTGTCACAAAGATCGCTCTTGTTCTGACCCCATATTTAAAAAAAAAAATTTCTTCTACTTTTTTTCTTTTTTATTGTCGTCGGATTTATTTGATGTCACGATTAATGAATCTTCTGCGAAATTAATATTCTCATCTGTTTTTTACTAAACGTTGGAGAACTTTCCTCGCATGAGAGTTTATGGAGGAGCATTTTCTGCTTGCTTTACTTGTTTGACCTTTGTTAAATGTCTTGCAATTTATGATTTTAGGAGAGTACGCCAGCGCTATAGAAACTTTGGTTACTGCAATATCATTAATCAAACAGTCAAAAGTATCCAGCGATGACAGATGTAAAATATTGATTAGCTCGTTACAAGATACGTTGCACGGTATCGAAACGAAAAGTTACGGACACAGTCGTAGAGGTAAAAAGAGTTTAGAGTTCTAGCTTCGTGTCGTTTATGTTTGGGTGTAATTGGTGAGAATTTTCCCAATTTAATCGATTTTTCCTCGTGTGCTCACCTTGCAGATAGATCACGTTCTCGCGACCGAGAACGGTACCATAAACGCTCCAGACGCGATCGATCTCGATCAAGAGAAAGAGACTATAGAGAAAGGAGTCGAGAAAGAGACCGCGATCGTGAACGTGAAAAAGAAAGGTAAATTTTGTTGTTTTTTTTTTTTTGGAAATTATCTTGTGCAATTTATGGCTTTATTGTGTTTGTCCGCATTGGACCGACTTGACTTGGGTGGAGAAAACGAAAATTTTGAACTCGATCCCTCATATTCAGGCCTCTATTGAACCACTTGCAACGTGTTTTTCATTTCAAACTTGCACCTAATCGTTTATTCGATGTGTCATCTCTGCAAAATTCGCAGCTAATATTTATATCAATTCGTTCGGTGGTTTTAAATTTTTTTACTTTCAACGCTTGCATAAGTTTTTTTTAATTTTTGGAAAATTTCATTCACTCTATCCTTGTTGACGATTTTATTATGTTAATTATAGCACCAATATGCAAAAGGAGCTTAATGGCACGTGTTGAGTCACATTTGATGCCAATTTTGATCAAGTTCTTTAAAGTTTTTCCTCTTTCTCCTTCTTCGCTTCCCTGTTAATCGTATTTTTGGTTATGTATTTTAAATGTTGCGTTTTCATAGTTATTCACTGTAGCGTTATATCTTCAATCTGTGTGAATATGCGAGATTGAGTTATTTTTTATGCGTATGACTATTTCTAAAACCGAATTACTGTTTAGCGGATAAAGAGGATTGGATACTCGAAAATAAAATAATGTTGAGAGGTTCGCTTGAAAACCGACCTTAGAGGAACTGACCTCATATGTATTTATTCTTGAATCAGATATTTATCAGTCGTTCATATGATTTTGAAACAAAATTAATACAACTAATCTGGTCTTCGAAATCTTGAATTCTTGAAATTTGTCACAAAGGTCGTTGGTTAATAACTTTAATATTTATTCATTTTTTCGCTTCAATTATCATATTGTACTACGTTTTTATAGTTTTGAAAAATTTCCTTAATGTATTATGTCCTTTTTTTCCTGTTAACATTCAGTAGTAAGGACATTGAATCGGAGAATTATCAGAAATACTACGATGCAGAAGTATAGAGTATTCTTATGAGCAGTTCAATGAACAATTGTTCCTATATATCTTCGAAGAGTGTGTGTGTAAAGGTTGGAAAGAGAAATGAGGTAGGAGTTAGGAGATAGAGGAGAAGAAAGACAGAGAGAAATTTTGACATTTATTCAAAGGTTCTTTTGAAACAACATGTAAAAATTTATATTAGTTTCGTTGCTTAACTCTGTGAAAAAAAATTTATTGAAGTTGAAATAACCAATCTTTAGGAGTTAAACCTGTAACTCAGTCAGTTGATAAACAACTAACAAAACAACTTAATTCAAAAATGGATTAATATAATTATCAGTTTTTCATTTTGGAAACTATGTTATTCTTAGGAATTAAGATGTGAAAATTTTGATATATAACCCAATTAATTTTCGTAGTAGACGCACATCTTATGGTTCAATACAGATGCCTTTCGAAAACTTTCTGTTTAAAAAATTTACCTTACCATATTAAGTGTTCGTCGTGAATGTAGAGATGTAAAACTTTTGTATTTAAATTTTTCGGATTGATTCACCCATCTCGTGTCTGCTTTATGCCAAAATTTTGTAAATTTCTTTTGATACTGTTAACGCTGGACAATAAATATGATGACTTTCATTTTGTGTGGTTCTTAAACGTTACTATGTACATCCAGTAATTTTACAATTGAATGTTGTTTATTCTGTCGAAGTGATTCCATATTTCCACTGCTTCAAAATGTGGTTAATACCGATCTATTTTGAGGTAGTAATGACTGGTTTTTCTCGATTTGGCATAATAAAACTCGTATGTCGTAAATTAGTATTCGTCTTTTTTGTGTAGAGGTGAATTACTTTGGAATTATTTCCATCGAATACTCCGAAATTCAGTTTCATCTTTAAATTAACATATCTTCAACTTCCTTATTAGGACCAATATTAATTGTTATTGATTTTAACCTAACGTCAAATGGAGACCTTTCCATCCATGCTCAGCAATAATGAATAGCTTAGATTTTTTATTCTTGTCCTATCCAAATCTGAATAATCCTCAAATGGAACGCGTTCTTGATACGTTGATAAATTCAAATTTTTCCTCCATCTTTGACATTTTTCTAACTCGAACACTGATTCGCGTCACATTTGGTTCCTTTCATTACAAAGGTTTTTTTTTTTTTTTTTTTTTTTTATAAATAATATTAATTAAGCTCTACTTGCATGTCTTGCAGTTGATTTGAATCCATTTTTTTTCCTCCTACCGTAGGTATTATAACGATATTTACGTGAGAGATCGATCTCGTAGCCGCGATCGTGAAAGGGATCGTGAAAGAGAGTTCAGGGACCGAAGTCGAGAAGATAGGTAAGCATTTGAAGGCGTTATTTGTGTCCTCATTATAATTCACTTCTTTGTGCGCGGACGCTTTTAACGAAGTTCTTTGTGGTTCGGTGAATCCGTTTACGCGGTGACATTTTCCATTTTCTGGAGGCACGCTGGTCGTTGAAAAAAAGCTCTGCTGAAATTTTTTCGGTGTTGCACAATAGGTAGCCTGTTGAAAACGTCGTCCTAGATCAGCTTTTGTCAAAAATTATGTCTTCTTCAAACGGCGTGGCGGTGGTCTGTTCAGTTCGGTTCATTTTGTTCATTTTTATACGATTAAAAAGTACGTCGAGTAGTGAGTTGTTTACCATAAGTCCGTTTGCGTTTCTGCAAAGGTACCATAGGAAAGGTTCAATTGGAGATGTACTCTAATAACGTCCTAAGTATTGTCCTTAGTACGTGCTTCAACAACAATTTGAGCAGTTCTTAAATTCTAATACAGATGTTTTGCCTCCAGATGCTTAAAATGAAAGATTATTGTCGACATTTCCGTCCCTAAATTTGAACATCTTATGGAATTATTATTCTTGATCAGTCAGCGTCGACAGATATTGTTTGAGACAAAGATCTCTTGTTCCAACGCTCTAATTTCAATACCATAACTTTTGATTCCTCTATGCTAATGCGACTTCAACTCTTATAAAATTCTTGAAAGAAGTTGGAGCAGTGGCGGGGGTTTGTTAAGTGTATTCTATTGGTACTCGTTATTCTAATAGTTCATTTTTTTTCCGATGTGACCATCGTCATTAGTAAGTTCTCTTGTCAACGTGGAAGATTACCATTTGAGTATGATAGTTTTGAAAATATAAGCGTCGTTCATAATAAGCTAGTTTGTTGGAAGCTACGTGGATAGTACTAGCAAAAGTTTTAACTTATTTAGTTGTATTGAGTTGTAAAATTGAAAACCTGCTCGTAAAAACGACCTTAGTCAAAATTTGAATTCTAGAAAATTTGGTTGATCAATTTTTCCCTCTCCACGGCGCCAAAAAAAGTTGCTATTCAGATTAAAGTTTTCATTTTACTTTGCCAGTATATAAAAACCTTCTAATGATCCTCATATAATTAACATTATTATTATTTTTTGTTTTGAAGATCTGTTCGTCGATAATTAATTTCTTTTGTTCCTGCCAGTAATAACAGTACTCCAATACGTCTTGTGGTGAAGTCTATGAGCCGGTTATGAGATTAAAAATAGGTCCATTTGTGAAAAAAAACCGAAAATTTAACTTCATGTTTCGAAAGCTATAATAATCTGTTTGTAACAGGAGAAAATCTTGGATATTTAAATATTACTTCCAGTTTGTCACTGCGAGGAAGCTAAGAAAAAGTCTGACATAAATATTAATCTGAATTTCGAATTAGATGTTTTAAAAAACCGTACGGCTGATCTGCATTGTCGGAAATTGGCTGGAAGTGGGTGGTCTTTATTTTAGTCACGGAAGGAGTCAGTAGGTCCGTAGGAAAATATTGAAACGTTTGGCCCCTCTATCCTCTAAACCCTTTCAAATAACTCCAGAATTATCAAAATTTGTGAATTAAAAGCAACTTGAAGTTATGCTGTTTCTCTCCAGCGTGCCGTCTAATTTTTATCGCTCCTTTTGTTCTTATCGCCTCTGCAAGCAAGTGAATTATGAATAAATGAAAAATACTGTATTGTAAACCATAAAAGAAAAAAAAAAGTAAATATTTTTTAAGTATCATATAACTTAATAAAAACGAAAACTTTCGGTGGAATTTGATTAGTTCCACTCGTGTTAGCGTTCGTACTCGTGCGAAGTCTCCACCGGAAGCTGTAGACGCGGTGGCAGCCCCAGCGGCTGTGGCTCCTTCTAAATCTAGCAGGTACGTAGCTACAAAGAATTATAAAGGAGGCGTCGTCGTTACAGCTTAAATTTTGCTGAAATGTCGACGTGTGCTTGACAAACTAATTGTATGTTTTACCTTCTAAATGTCGCACTCCCCCTTTTCCCTCTATTATTGGAGGTAATCTTTAGCGATTTTGTTGTTAATTTTACGTTTTTTTAGGTTCAAAATTTGTTACGTTTGTTCTCTTTTTTCACTCCCCTTTAATTTTTATGTTTATATATTCCCCTCTCGCGTGTGCTTGATTTTATTTTTAACGTCGACTAATTCTCGCGTCGTTCGACTTCCTCTTTTATTTTTCAGTCGCTACTATGACGATCGGTATCGCGAAAGAGATCGTGGCGATCGAGACCGTGATCGAGACAGGGATCGAGATCGAGAAGCGCGTCACGTTGAACGTGAACGTGAACGTGAAAGACGCGAAGAACGAGGTGAATCCTCTCACAGAACTGCAAGACACTAACGGTGAGTCACTGATTGGCGCTGGATCTTTGATAATATGATATATTCAGAAGTTTGAGTAGTATACAGATAGAGAGGAGGCAATGGGCTTGAAAATAAACTAAATTTTATGATTCTTCTGTCTCGATTTAGCTATCTTTCGTTATTTCGTATCATATTTGTAAACTAGTGTGATCATTTTGAAATTTTACCCTCTTATATCGCAGACTGCCGAGCAAAAACTTTGAATGTGTTTATTCTAAGCAACGTCTCCTTAAATGTTCTCTTTCCCATCACTTCCGTTCGATACACTATGATGCCACCTCCCAAAGAGAAAACTATTTCAGAAATAAATTTCAATGAGCATTCGAATCAATTTGAATAGAAAAAAGAAGCTGAAAGAAAAGTATTGTAGGCGAGTAGTTTTTAACCGCGAAGAACGAACGAAGTGATTCATATCAAGCCGGATCTTCCGAAATTTGTGAAAATTTGTTAAATTAATTTTCAAAGGATGTCCGGAAGTTAAATGTGACATTGCTGGGATCGAAGAAAAAATTCCTCTGACAAAATTATCGGAATTGCTTTTTTTCTGAGTTATTGTCTCCGTAAGTGGAAGAAAAAAAATCAGAAATTTACTTAGGCTTAATTAAACATCATTAAAAACAAAAGGAAATTGAAGGGAACCAAGTATTTATGTTTTTATTTTCACTTAGCTTTCAAAGTTTTACACTCACGGCTGAGGGGAAGAAAGTGTTGCCACCTTTTTAATAGTCATATTGTTTTAGTTTTTGCCCATAGTGGTATCAAAAAATAAGTCTCACCATCTTAACCTTATACTAAGGGAAAAAATGCAGAAAATGGTATGGTATTTGTAATGATGTATTTCTACTCGATAAATTTTCATATTCATGTATCGATTAAACTGTCATCCACCTTATATAATCACATTCTATCTAGTTGTGTGGACATACAATAGGCGCCACACATTAGTTTCATGTCTCTCACTCCACATTCTTGACATGTGCCATTTACCTCAATAACCTTCAAAGATGCGTGCCCAAAATGTAACTGCTGATACGGCTGCTTACCCATAATTCGATCATTATCTAGAGGAACTACTTTATTCATTTGACTATAAAGTACTGGACCAGTAAAGAAAGATGATTTCTGGTTAGACATGCCGATGCTAAGTAGGCAACCAGAGCATACCTTCTGACATACTTTGATTTGTGTTTACTTACCCTATCCGTGTGAATTTAAGGGATGTCTTTATCTGATGAATTCTAAATTGGTGAATTTAAGCAGAACAACGAAAATATGTAGAAGGTATGTTAGGGTTGCCTACTTTTTCGCTGGCATGTCTGTACATTAAAAAATACATTAGTCTTATGGAGCTTTACTGGTCCAGTACTATATAGTTAGAGCTTTATACGGATTATGTTGTCATCTCATTGTTCTTGTCAAATATGACATCATCCATCAGGTCCTCATCTCACCTATCATAATTCATCTCTCATATTCATCCGCCGTTAAATTACTTGTTAACTTTGTTAATTCAAAATAGATGGATCTTCACTTCTGTTGTAACCTGTAAATGTTAAGGGACTGAATCTTCCGAGTTTGCAATGTTAGAACTAGAAATAGTAATTTGTAATACACAAATGTTACTTTGAAGTCATTACAAGTGTACTTGAATTTTGTCAAATGGTTTTGAGTTTATCAATCATTTTCAGTCTCAAATTGTCGTCACAGCATACTAATTTTTTTTTAGGAACCTCATTAGTTTCCAAGAAAAACTAGGTTAAAAACTTCTAGTTTTTTAAAAGGGCTTGACGGTTCAGACAACATTCCGTGCCTTCAACCCCGCATCTACCTATAGGGCCATATTTGTAATCATTAAGTTCACTTAGTAAATTCTTAGTAAACTCCTTTAGGGAAAAATTAAGTGTACTTAACTGTGTTGGTATCATGAAAGTGTCATTTTAATCACGTAAGTATTAATTCTAATGGAAAAATTCAAGTCTGGTTAGAAGGTCATTTAAGTGAATTCACTTAGCTAAATGTTCTTAACGTTAAGTGAATTTAAATGATGATTAAGAATATGGCCCATTATCCCTTACCAGACAAAATATTAATGAACAACTGAATCCGGAAACAATACTGAGTTTTCTCAAAAAATAAAATATGTCTGTTCTGTATATTTTGCGATTGGTTTGTCGTTGGAAGTTATTTAGGGACTGAGGAATCCTGTCCTGCTGATAACGTAGGGCCGCTCGCGAGGGAGTATGGGTAGTGGGACACCTCCCTGTGGCTAAGTTGTTGTAAAAATTAAAAGGGGTGGTGGGTGACCTTTTTTTTTTGATTTTTTTTTTTTAAATTGCAATTGTTTTATGTTTGTTGTACAAATTTACTGGTTACGCTCCCCTAAAAATATCGCTTTGCGTGGCCCCTGCTGATTACATTTACCTACAATGCTGAGTTGAGAAAAAATCTAGTGTACTCGTGAAGTCTCTTATTACAGATCCCATTTAGTCATATTAAAAGTTATTCTTGGAACAAGCTATTTTGATTACTCAGGTTCCAGATTTGGGACTTAATTTCATCATTGTTTAGTTAGTCTGAGCATTGTCGTCCTTATAATTTCCTTCCTACATTGCTGTGTAAGTCTGTATACTGTAGGTTATCCTACATTTGGAATACGAAGATTTTTCTAAAAATTTTGAGACCCTCGGACACCGCGTGCATTAGGTATGTTCGTTCACCCAATCCGAAGATAGTTTTTAAGGTAATTTTTCAGGGTTCGTTCCTCGCCACTTGGTATTTCAATACGGAATTTAGATAAAAGTTTAAATCAAGAAATATTGAACGATCAACAGTTTGATGTTTTAATGGTATTTTCATTTCGAAAAAATCCATAATCTGTTTTGTAGCAGATGTGGGCTTCGAATATGTAATTCAAATTTCAGATATAATTTCTTGTGTAGGTGTTGTATACTGGAATGTATCAATTTCATAGCCATGTTTTTACTAGTGGTGAAAAAGCACCTCCCCTAAAATGAGTGAGAGGCATTGCTGCTACCAGATATGCGAATTTTATTTCATTATGAAACTGTTGCATTAGAATTGCATTGAAAAAAAAAAAAAAAAAGCACATCCGATAACGCTGGTGAGTGGGAACATAAAATGATCAAATTTTAGAGGAGTTTGAAAGGTGTACTTCAATAACGAGGGTGTGGGAACTACCAAAAAAATTTTTATCTTCTCACGAATTCATTTAGAGGTCTATGTGACGTGTTTGGGTGCTTGGCTTTGCAATCGAAAAGTTGCAAGTTTGAGACCGTCCTCCTTCATATTCACAACCCAAAATGGTGGTGTAGTAGGTTCCGTTCTATTGGTGCTTCTGAGTGTGATTGAAAAATTCATGCTTGGTGATCTTACTCCTCCCCCACCACTTCAGCATCTAAGGTCTGAGCATAACCTCCAGTTGCTGGATGAAACGGCTTCGTAGCCAAAGCCCATTAAAAAATAATAATAATAATAATATTTACAGGAATCTTCGAAGTATTGAACTGGTTGCTTTGTTTTTTTCTTCTTAACCTCTCATTTCCCACCTCTGCCTATTTGTTATCACTAATACTACGTTTTTTCGTTTTGCAGGCACATATATTTCGCTGTAGCATAAAAATATTTTTTCATACGATTTTTCTGCTCATTCAGCATGTGTACAGTTGATGATTTATTGATGTAGAAGAATAAAACGAGATTCGATTGTCGAGTAAAAGATCCACGTCGGAATCGGATTATAGTCGCTTTGTTCGTAAATAAATGTTTGTTGTGTTGGAAACAACCATAAGGGATTAATGGTTGAAATTTACTTCCTTTTACTTTTTAGCCGTACTTTTTATTTATATTTATATATATTTAGTAAGTATTTATATTATATATTTAGAATCCAAAAATTTACGTTCATAATTTCCTTCATCTCGTTTTTCTTTTTTTTTCTTTTCTTATTTTTTTGTTTTAACTGTACCGTGTAAATGAATCAGGCGTAAACCCCTGTTTATTTCCCCTCTTCAGTTTTTATGGTGTTTTATTTTCCCTTCCATCATCTTGATTATTGGATTACGCGAATACACGAGTAATGCAGATTGAATTTGCTATGTAAACGTTGATACTATTTTTCATCTGTCAATAAAATCTTGAAATAAGTATTTGTTTTTCTCATTATTTTATAATCATCGGTTTAATCTCGATGTGGCGGATTAGTGTTGTTGTTGATTGATCTTCCGTGAATTACTGTAAAAAAAATATTGAATAAAAAAAAACCCTACTGTGAGTGAGACAAGCAGATAATTATTTATAATTCAAGACTGAAACAACGCTTTTTAGAATAAAAATGTCGAGAACTGCATTTCTCTCCGAAGAAGAAGGAAAAGGGGGCCCAATTTTTTTGCAACGTTCTTTGTAATTCTCTTCCAAGTGCAGTGCAACGCGCAAAACTTTACCGCTTAGACCAAAATTCATTAGTGGCAAAACTAATGATACCTAGTTCAACATTCCATATATTGTTTCCAATCCAAGTTGTATCATACAATTTTACTTCGGTGGCGAGTGCCAATCCCATCACTAAATCATATGCGAGTATCGGCTCATTATTTTGTCATATAAGAATAGGACTGTGAAAAAAATACCACTGAATCTTTTGGGCCTTCCCTTTTTCGATCTAGTTTTTTTCCCCCAATCATACTTTTTGAATTGGTAAAAGAATTCTGGTTTCTATACACTTTTTCGGATATTCGCATTTTCTCCGGGGATACCCAATTTGAAAACGTTAAGCATATTCAATCAACGGGCATATTCAACGTCAAAGAGTGGCATGAACATGAACAGGTAAGTTTGTTCGTAATAAATTATATAGCTGCGTAAAAATATACTTCGTCTATGCAACGTACACTATACCTGTGAAAGTATTAGTGAGACACTTCAGTGTCGAAGCTAGTCTTTTCTGAAGGGGGGTTTGGTTTGTAAAAAAAATTTCTCCCTTTTCCCCTCACCCCAATGACAGATTTTGGGAATTTTTTTTTTCTTAGGAGAAGGAATTAAAGATGCACTTGAGTAAAATCGTCTGAATTGACTAAAAAATTTAAATTAGAAAAACTCAGCCTCTACCTGCCGAGCCTAGGACCACATGCAGGATTCATTTCTGTAAGGAAGATTGAGAGGAGAATAAGATTTATAAATCGAAAATATTTTTTGTGCATTTTAATGATATGAATTTCTGATTTTTGTGCCAATCATCATTATTTGTCATGAAATTAAAAACCATAATGATATCATTCTGTGAAATCTTGCTTTAAGAACTACGAAACTAACTCGACAAACCTAAATACGAGTCTTTTTTTTTTGTGAAAATATCCATGGGCCTATTTAGTGAGCAGAATTTTGGTAATGGTAATTTAATTTTACCTATTTACTTCAGAAGGTGTCCTAAAGTTCTAATTTTGTTGATTGTGATGTACATAGATTTCGATGATGAGCATTTTCTTTATTCATAATGTTCAACGTAATTTACTCACTAAGAAATACAATATAAAATTATTTTTAAAGTCATAGAATTTGGGAAACATACGCATTTTAAGTCCTTGGGAGAGGATCAAAAAAATGTTGATAAAATGTAATCGGAATTTTGAATTATGTTTCTTCTGCTACTCCTTAAGATTACAACTTTGTGAATGGATCTCTATACTTTCTCTTTCAACGGTGGATTATCCAAAACCTGAAAAATTAAAATAAAATGATGGCATTACAGTATGATTTCTTTCGTCAAGAAAAACAATTTCTAAAAAATTTGTACTTTCTTTGTTCAAAGCAAGAGCGGATGAAAATGTAACTTTTCAAAACGATACAAAACTTAGATACTTACCTCTGTAGGTATTGAATAAAATTCGTTTGATAAAATATTTTTTTTATGTTCTTGAACATTTTCCGTGTTGACGAATTTTCCTGATTGATTAAGTTTCCCATCAAAACTTGAGAATTTAAGGCATTTTATTTCTCTCTACTTGTGAAAATGTGTAGGTATATACATGTAAAGAATATAATAGTTTTTTTTTTCTTTGAAATTCAGTATTATTCTTTCTAATACTTAAAAAGGTAGGTATCTAATTAGAATCACATTTACATCTGGTAGAGTCCGTCGCGCATTTATGAAGCTAGTTTAGATATTATGTGCTTCAAAGTATGAAAAATTAGACTTAATTGTGTGTAGAAATTTGAAGACATCATGCCTTGAAAGATTGCAATTGATTTTCCAAAGTTCTATTGAAATTAATCACTTAGTTTTCAGGAATTCCATTAGCAGTTAGCACTGATGGTCGGAAATTTATTTAAACCTGAAATATCATCGAGGCGATGTTCTGTACATACTTGTAAATTCCAAATAGGGAACACATATAATTTTTGAGAGGAGAGACGGGGTAAAACATTGTTTTTATGATGACTAATGGATTAATTTCAAAATCTGAAATTTCAATGGGTAGGTAATTATACGTATTTGGCAAAATTTACCCATAATTCCGTATAAACATTGGGCAAACCTAGGACAGATTAGTGGATACACAGGGTTGGATTGAGAAAGTGTTTTACATGCATTGCTTTACTTGAGGGATCATTACTTCATTAGGAATATCACGATTTCCGTTCATAGCGTTCACGTTTTCGGAATCAGACTTGACATTGTAGAAACTTTAACCAAAGAATTAAAGTGTAAGAACTAATACATAATCATTCACATCATTTTCAGTTTTCACTGAAAAACTTAAAAATTGTTGCAAAAAGTCAAAAATTATAGGGTCATGTTTGCGTCAATTCGTATTTTCATTTTTCAAAATCAATTAATCAAAATGCCGCGGGCTTCAATTTCCTGCAAAATGCAAGAATGTTGCTGATAATCCGGAGGCCATTTTCTTATCGAAGAAAGATTTTCGTTTATGTCATACTCACAGCTTAATAAATATTTTGATATATAAATATTTTCTGTGAAATCTTTAAAGAACGACCTAGTTAACTGTGACTTTACAAATGGCTAATCTTCCACTCAGGAATATGTAAACTAAAATTTCACAAGAAAGTAAATTGTCAATTGTCATCGAAATTTTAATGAAAATTTGATGGACGAAACATGAATTCTTCGTGAAAAAGTTGGTTATGTGTGATGTTCGTTCTTATTATTCATAATAAATTAACAAAATATTCATTCATAAACTTCATAATAAGTTAATAACACGCGGACTCTGCAGTTATCCGCTAAGTTCACAACCACAACTTTACCATCTTGTTAATGAAGAATAAAATATACGGTTATATCCTGACGACAATCGATTTGAGTTTCTTTTTTTAATAAAAAAAAGAGAATACTAAAAATCCCCAATTATATCGTCTTAAATAAATTTATAGCAGGTAAATTACGGTGTGATATCACATTTTTAAGTATTGGCTTTTGTCGGATCGTTTTTCTAGCCTGAATGAGGCCAAAAACGTTATTGCGCTAAGTTGACTATTAATTTTGTAATCCCATGTAAATGTATCACTTCTGTATTATTTTGGGTCTATACTACATAAGTTTCATTCGTGTTTCTATTTTACTGATAAATATCCTAAGCGATTATAGTATGTATTCAAATAGTAAATAATGGTGTGCATGCGATGTGATAGCATAGGGAAATTATTTCATTTACTCATATTATCTTTCTCTTCCTGTGGTGTGAATTACGCTTGAATTTACACACACAGTCATTAATCTTATTCAATATCCTTGTTTTATTCTTATGATGGGTGTCGAATGGATGTCTGACTGACTGAAAGAACGTAGGCTTGCGACAGTTTTCTTGTTGAATGCGTTTCTTTCCTCTTAATTCAAGTACTAAGACTAATCAATAGTTCCATCGAAAACTTCGCATTGTATTCTCCTCAATTTCTTTCATTTTAATATTTCAGTGAGATGAACTAAATGCATCTTTTGGATGAAGAGAAATTAGAAAAGCATTCGGTACGCATGAGAAATCCGGAATTACCAATTGAAATTATTTATTGATTTCGTATTTGTATTTCGATTGAGCTTCATATTATATAATAAAAGCTGCTCTGAATATTTCGTCTGTTCATTATGTATAAATATGTGCGGACATACATCTCGTTAACTCAGCTGGTTACGCGATACTAATATTCAGTAGATTGTGATAGCAATTTTTCTAATTTTAGTTTTTCATATTTTTCCTTCTAATATTCAGTGGTTGACATTCGTCTCCATCAGGTATGATAATTTTTAGGTACCTAATGACTTTTTGCATGTATATTAAAATTTAATCTCTTTGAAGGCTAAACGTTCTCCTTTTCCAGCTTCCTTCAATGACACCATTAACGTTTAGTGTTTCTTCTCGTTGTTACTCTTCTGCTCGGTGCAGAGTCGATTAATTAAACGTTTTGTACTTGTTTTGCAGGATGTCAGCTATAACTAGTATTTCGACCATGACCCACCAGAATACTGTTCCAATGTCTTTCGACGCTCCACCACCATATATGTCGAATGATCCGTCTGCAACATCCGGCAATATGTACCAAGTTCAGCTACAGTATTCGAGCAATCAAGAACAAATTTTAAGTTCAAATCCGAACGATAAAATTGACGATAACCGTCAAAGAGAAATTATGCAAGAATCGGCAAGACTGCAGAGATTACAGTCTGAAGACTCATCGATGCCTCAACAATACCAGTTCCAGGGACCTATGCCTTTACAGTTGAAACATACGTTCCGTCCGGGCCAGAAGCCTTCCTTTCCAGCTACCGGTGATCCTGATTTTGATGGTCGCAGGCTGAGGAGAACGACAATGAGAAAAACAGTTGATTACAATGCAGCTATAATTAGGGAGCTTGAGGTAAATTATCGGTCTACGGAATTACTTAGCTGTAATAGGCAAAAAAAGTGATTAACTACCTATTTTAAGTAAAAAATATGTATTTTTGCTAGTGAAAATAAATAAACTCGAGGTGACCTAACCAATACATAAATATACAACTAATGTGATTCCCATACGTGGCTCTTTAAAAAATCAGTTTATTCGTTTGAGTTGACGTCTATAGTTGTTTACTACCAAAATACAATCTTCTGAAATGCACCTACTCGAGTTGTGTCTCTAAAAAAATATTCCTGAGGCTCCCTAATTTTCCGTTAGACCTCATCTTCGAACAAACTCGACAAGTAGCAAAGAATAAAAATTGCAAAATATTCTGGTGATAATATTCACATACGCTGTCTGTTGAGTTTTTGATGCAGAAAAAACTACACTGTATAAAAAAAAATAAAAAAAAACAGAATGGCTTAAAAATTTGAAGAAAAATATTTTTTCTTAAAGAATGACGAGTCAGATTAGTTTCCTCTTACTTTTTCTCTCTTAAATTATACTATAATGAAAATTTTGCGCAAGCATAGAGTACCGATCGATAAATTTTAAAGTTTGTACGTTGTTGCCTGATCCTTGTCGATGTGGTGCCTGAAGAGAATAAAGCACCAGGGCAGTCCTAAATTTGTAAATGTTTTTCAGAACAAATAAAAATAAATAAATAATTTTCAACATAAACCTAGAGTTCAATTAATTTTGCAAAAATTTCGATTACATAACTTTCGACTATTTTATTTTTGACTAGTACTTTGAAAATTGCTAATAAAAACAAACTAGAATTCATCGTATTTCCTTCGTGATTTGCGCAGTCTTCTTCAAGAAACTTGAATCAGTTTTTACTGATGAAAATAAACTTTTGAAGTTTCGCTCGACGTCAAGATCTTGCGAGTTGAACAGGTTTGAAGTTGAATGTTTATAATTTTATTTTACCTAGCCTTTTTTTCCTTTCTTAAATTCCATTTTATTGGTAATTAAAATTGTTATGATGATCTGAGTACTAAAATTTAGTTGACTGAAACACGTTCTTACTCAATTAAATCAAACGCCTCGATCATTGGGGTTATTCATTTTTAAAAATAGATAATGAAGAGATCAAGTTTTTCCTCTTGAATTTTTCATTAATTATTCCCTTGTTACTGTGTAAAACTAGCATGAAAATTTTATGAAGGGTTTTTGAAAAAATATATATTTTAGACTAGCTAGTTCTTTGTTTTTATGTTTCTTACCAGATTGTGCCTTATATTGGCTTAAAATGTTTTGTCATCATTTTCACGTTTTACATTTTTGAAAATTAAAAATGGTTTCAAGTCTATTAAGCCAATTTAATTGAAAACCACTAACTTGCCTCTCCTCCAAATTTTTTTTGTATGGATAAAGAGGGCCATTTATCCATTACTTGTATGTTTCGTGTTAAATAAAAAGGATGAATTCTCTCCACTCATCATCAGCCCCCCTCTCTGTCTCACTATCGTTTCTCACTCTTCACAATTAATGCTAAAACACAAACTAAAATCAAGTTTATTGAAAACGAGGGAGTGAGAAAAATTATCGTTTTCTGTAGCACGTATTTAGAAAATTTTCGTCTATGGAGCCATCTAATGAAAAAACAAAGAAAAGAAAAGTATTCAGAGAGACTTGCCCCTCTCCGCCTCTCACCTGTTGCTGACACATCGAAATGTGTAACTTTCAGGACCGTAGCGAGCCAAAATTTTTAGGGGGGTTGAATTTCAGAATTTTTAACTGACTGCAAAAATTTCCAACTGTAAGTGTATAACTTATTGGTTCTGCTGCCTATTTCCATTTGATTCAGTTTTTGTTTCTTGTCAAAAACACTAAAAAATCATGAATTTTGCAACTAACTTTAAATTTTCCAACTTCTCGGTCAATTTCAACTTTCATCAACTAAAGTAACGTTGAACTTCGTTGTTCTCTTTGTTTGTCTTGGTGTTTTTCAATCTTTCAACTCCTCCATTTCGAATTAGTCATTTTTCCAAAATATTTTTGTTTATGAATTTTTTTTTTTTTTAATGTTTTGTTTTCATTTTTAACGTGCGATTCTCAGTCATAAAAAAGTAACAACCGGAACCTTGAACCGTCAATAAAGCCTAAATTTTTAATTAGTATCGTGAAATTTTCTTTTTCAGAATAAACGTTTATAATAACAATTGTAAATTTTCCCTGCCTCTAAGGGAAGAGGAAAATAAAATTAATATTTTCTTCTTCGCCCGTTAATGAATTTTTGTAGTTGTTCGAAATCTGCCATGTGTGACCTGCCTACTCCTTCTTTGTGCGTATTATGGAAGTAATACTTGTCAGTCGTTGTTTCTATTTTCCTTTTGTTTCTCGAGTAATTCTCGACTGAATGAGTCGCCGTAAAGTTCTCATTTCGAGTGAACTTTGAGGTCATGAACTATATTCCGTACGTATTTATTTTCGTAAAAGATTCAATTATGCGAAATATTATGTTACGTTGCAGGATTTTGTCTTAATTTCTCTTTGTTTTGGTATTTCATTGTCAGTTCTCAAAGTTCATTGCTCGAAAGCTTATCTTTTGGTCGACCTGTACGCTGTGAGTACGATTAAAGTCACCAAGGACCAGTGAACCAGTTCGTTGGGTTTCAGGTTGGTTAGCAGTCAGGAAGTGGTAGACAGTTGGGTATGTGGAGAAGGAAAACAGCGTTAAAGTTGGTGAACTTCCTGTTTGTGCCTCCTTTTCGTTTTTGTCTACTTTCTCCTCCTTATACTTTTACCCACCTTTTACCTGCCATCCCTTTTGCTTTTCCTTGTTTTTCTTCTGAGCTCTATCTGGTTCTTTCAGTCCTTTGTCTCTGCATTGTGTGCTTACAGACAGAGAGGCTGGTGGATTGGCTTGTTGATGCGGTCAGGTTGATGGGCTGACCGACAAGCAAAGTCGGTAGAGGAGAAGCTAGAATGTGAGAAAGTGAGATAATTGATGCACGGTTCGATATAGACGGCTACAGAAACAGAACTAAGCTTTGTAGCCTAATAATGTTGAGGCTTTTAATAGGGTTTCATCGAGAAATGTTGAGTCATAAATTAGATCTACGAGATTAGAATTTCGTTTAGCAAAGTGGGCTGAAGAGCCGAATTACAGCCAGAACAAACAAACTGAAACTGGGAAAATAAGATTTATACGATGAGTTGTAGTTTGATGGGGTTAGTCAGTTGGATTGTTGATCTGTTGGAGGAGGGGTTTATCGAGTTCCGATAAAACATTTTTTCAATCACACGTAGATGCACCGAATGGACTGAACCAAACACGCTGCCATTTTGTGTTAGAGTGTTGAAGCAACTGTCCCGAATCTACCGCTTTACGGTTGCAAGGTCAAGCCTTTTACCAACTCATCACATTGCACGCTAGGACGTTTGTTATTATTTTAAAATCTGTTTCCTAATTCACGTTTAGACGAGAGTCACCTCGCAGCATCAGTCTTTGAACTTATGAAGCTAAAATTCAGGCCTAGGGCAGATGCGTGCGTAATGGATGTTGAAGTGTTGCAGTTGTGATCAATAAATTTGTATTTTGGAGTATCAGTCAACAACAAAACTTGGCAGTACAGTATTACAAAATTTGTTGGTGTAAATTAACATCAGTCGGAGTTATCTTTTTTGGAATGCGTTTTTGGTAATAATTCATTGTCAACTGACTGGAGAATAAATTATTCTAAAATTTTTGGAACTTACGTATTTAATCAATCAATTTTTTTTTATTAATATATTTTAATGTCAGTATTCTATTTAGCACTTGACGTCTGTCAACCTTAGACGTATCTTTGCTTGCACTCACGATTCCCAGCTCTTCTTGTTTTGTCGTTTGGTCTAGAGTTTCGCATTTTCCCCCTTTCCACAAAATCGCAAAACTATAAACAGCAAAAACGAAAAATCATGTGGCCTTAATAAAGGATTCGATGATTTAAAAAAAAAAACCAGACACATGAGTATTATAGAGGGATAGTGAAAGATTAGTTTCTTTCATCTTCTTTGATTCGTTTTCGTTCATTTTTGCTTATCTTTGTTCAACCATGAAAAAATGTAAATGATGAATTCTTATGAAAATTAACAACTTTTCCAACAGAGGAGCTAGAGACTTTGTCGATGGCTTCAAACATTTCTCGGAACTGCACAAATTAATCCTGAAAATTTCCTCCCGTTCTATTAAGCGGTTCTTAAGTTATGAGCGAACAAACATTCTTCGAGTTTTATTAATATAATTAAAAATCTTTGACTGGTGTCTGGGAAAAATTGAACGTGATATTTAGGCTGTTTGGTATTTATTCGCGACACTCACCAAAATATTTTCAAAAACGTGTTAATTTATTCATTTAAAAAAGTATTTTTGAGTAAATTAACCTCATCTTTCATTGTACAAATCATTTGTAGTGCAGAGGGGAGTTTTCTTCCCCGTTTACCCGAGGGTAGGATTCCTTCTTTTATAATTCCTCTTATACAGCGGTTTTCTCGGTTCAATTTGAATGAACTTTTATCTATAATTAGCATAATTTTCCCAGTTTTCCAGATTGATTTCATGGAAGAAATTTTTAGATGTGTAAATCTATATACATGCTCAGTGATGTGATACTGACCATCTTCGATAATTTCCTTTCTTAATTTTGACTTGTGATGGTTCTGATACAATCTGAAATGTGTTTCAGAATCGACTGTGGCAGCGAGATTATCGAGATCGTGAACATTTACAGCCAGATGCGCTTTACGTTCCCCACATTCTTCCCCCTCCTAGTTATCCAGAGAATCCATTTAATGCTGTTACCACTCGTTTTGTGAAAACAGCCACAAATAAAGTTCGATGTCCTGTATTTTGCTTAGCATGGACGCCGGAAGGTCGTCGACTTATAACAGGAACCTCTAGTGGAGAATTCACTTTATGGAATGGCTTAACGTTCAATTTTGAAACTATTTTACAGGTAAATTTTACGCGTACATATGTTGTCGTTTCTTTCTCCTTCATGTAATGTAAAATTTTCTATGCTTTCTCTGTTCCTGTCCTAGGCTCACGACAGTCCTGTTCGAACCATGGTATGGTCGAATAACGAATTGTGGATGTTGACTGGCGATCATTCTGGTTTTATCAAATACTGGCAATCAAATATGAATAATGTGAAAATGTACCAAGGACACAGGGAAGCTGTACGTGGTGTTAGGTACGTTTGCTGCTTGAGGCCAGTACTCCCAATTTTGCTAAAGGCTTTTATTTTTGGACGAAAAATTCTAAAAAAAATTGAGCAAATAGCCTGTTGCGAGAGTAATTCAATACTTTTAAATTACCTCAACAAATAAGATAATTTCTGAATTTTATCTTTTATTAATATTTCACTTTAATTATTACAAAACACTTTTAGAATTATACTTATTACTATTTCTTAATACTAGTGAAACCTAAATGTCCATAACAACTAGTATGGACCCTAACGTCTTTACTCGACTGTAGGTTTAGGAATGAACATGTCTTCGAAATGAAGATATTACATTACTTTCGTTTCCTTTGTTTCAATCAAATATGGCTGACTAAAAAAGTGGTGTGATACCGAACATCCGCCAAATATGATGACACATAATTGTCAGCATATCTGATGGTGTCTGATCGTGAGAAGCTAGGTGAAATATAGACAGCTATTATTCCGAGAATTAGGAATAATAGTTGCCTATAATTTGTTCGACACGTTTTTGTAGACGAACTGAATCGTCTGCAAAAATGGGACGGAACATAGCCTGTTATGAGAATTTTTAGTGCTATTTTATTCTTGAAGAATGGCGGAATGAGGGCCTGAAATGTTGGCAACAATTATTACTTTTTTTTTTTTTTTTTTTCCAAATTATAATACAAATATTCATCTACAGCTTCAGCCCTAGTGATACTAAGTTCGTTTCGTGTTCGGATGATGGAACTGTGAGATTATGGGATTTCGTCACGTGCAATGAAGAAAGAATATTTAGAGGTAAAGGACTTCTGATTGTGGAGTGTAGAATAAGCAAAAAGGAAGAAAAAAAATTAGGAAAAAAGTATACAAATTCACGTTAAATTGTTTCAGGCCATGGTGCTGACGTGAAATGTGTTCATTGGCATCCATACAAGAGTTTAGTAGCTTCAGGCAGCAAAGACAACCAGCAACCGGTGAAATTGTGGGATCCTAGATCTGGAAAATCGATCGCAACTATGTAAATAATACGTTTTTTCGTGCTCCTCAATTTTTTTCGAATTAGTCTTAATTCTTCTTTCAATGCGTGTTTTAACCATTCCTAGCCATGCGCACAAATCAACTGTAATGGACATTAAATGGAATCAGAACGGAAATTGGGTTGCCACCGCATCTAGAGATCATTTAATTAAGTTATACGATATTCGAAATTTGAATACCGACATGCAAACGTTCCGTGGCCACAAGAAAGAGACCAGCGTTGTGGCCTGGCATCCACAACACGAGGGATTAATGTGTAGCGGTGGCTCTGATGGCTCTATATTATTTTGGCATGTCGGGTACGGAAATCATTGATGTTTCTGTTGTTTTCGTCCAAATCTATGATTTTATTTTAATTTTATCGTAGAACGCCAAAAGAAGTCGCTGCTATCGACCAAGCTCATGACAGTATCGTGTGGGCTCTAGCTTGGCATCCGCTCGGCCATATTTTATGTTCCGGTTCGAACGACCACAGTTGTAAATTTTGGACGCGAAATCATCCTGGTGATCCGATGCGAGATAAATACAATTTGAATACCGCATCTGCTAGTATATTAGGATTTGAAGAATGTGAAGATGGTAAATGGCAAACAATTAATTTTTTTCTTTTTTTTTTTGGCTAATTTTTTTGTTTGATTCAGCCAGTGCAATCGATTCGAAAATTTAAAAAAATTTAGTGATTTATATATTTTTGAAATGAAACCAGTTTCCTTAGTACTCGCTTAATGGTCCCTGAAGACTTGATTTTTTCCTTCTATTTCAGAATTTGGAGCTGTTCGTATACCTGGTATGGGACCAGAAGATAAGGTGGATATTTCAATGTTACCAGAAAATATTATGTCTGCGATACCCGGATTGGATAGTGGTTTGTTGAAGGATAAGAATAAGCCGCTGAAAAAAGTGAGCATAGTTTGTTTAACGCCGACGTAATTATTCGCGTGAAATTTTCCGTCATTTTTATGAATTCTAATATTGTTTATCTTCTGCTTTAGGTACCGTATGCTAAGCCAATTCCGAAAAATTTCCAAGCACAGTGGAACGAACAACGTTCGTCAAAGGATATTTTAAGTTAGTTCTTTTTTCGTTACAATCGGTGTATATGTCTCCAGTAATGAACTTTCATTACTCGTTGCGTGTTTTTAATGACAGATTTCGTATTTTTTATACACAAATTTCATTTAGCATAATGAACTGAAATTTGTTATTTGCTTGTAACGAATTACGAAAAGACCCTACTATTGATAGCGCAAAGAGAACGCTTCTTTCATTGAGATTATACGATAAATTCTGAAATTTCTCTTAAAATCCCGTTTATTATTCATTTTTATAATTTGTTTTTGTGTTTTTGTGTTTTTGTGTTTTTAGATAGCGAAGAATCGCTCATCCCTGACTCAAAAATGCTGCTGAACAAATTATTTGAACATGCACCTGGCGCGGTTAATGTAAAAGATTTGAAAGTAGATGCCATGTTTGTTTATGGAAAAGTAGTACCAGTCTCAGGTACTATTTGTTGTTTATCAGTTCTGATTGAAGCGTATGACTGTGTCGCCATTCATAAATATAATTAAAGCTTATTTTGCAATTGGAGGAATTCCTAGCCGGAATTCTGTCTACCAACTCCAACGTTATTTGATGCCTTAATCTAAATTTTATTATTGTGTTTGTTTCGAATAAAATTGTTCTACTTTTCGAAAACGTACTATTAGTAGGTCAATACTAACCTGGGAAATGGCAATATATCGGAATAAAACTTTGGGTAAATGAAGCATTAGTTTGTATATTTTCTAATTCATAAAAACTTTAGGTCAAGTTTTATGCTTTTTCAAATGAAAAGTTCAATTTTCTCAAAAATGAGCGCACAAAGTTTCAGTATCATGTTTGTTAAATTTAAGTATAACATTTTCTATTGATTATTATGTTTTCTAATCTTAAAATGTACTTCTTTTAGACGGTTCTGAGTTGGAAAAAGTGATAACCGATGGTCGTGACAGAGTTTTAGACTACGTAAACTGCGGAAATATTGCAGAATTAAATGACTTAATCCCACACATTGATCCATCTGAATGTATTCGAAGGTTTAAAGCTTTAAGTCTGATAAAAGCTCGTGGACGACAGGTTTGTTACCTTTGCCAAAAACTGAAGAAACAAAAAGCGTATTTAACTATTTATCATATTTGTATTTGTATCGATAAACGAACGAATCTGTTGGAGCACTGATTCAGCAGAATATCCCCGAAATTTTGAAACTTAATACAAAAAAATTATTCTAATATTTTCTTTTTTTTTTTTTTGTCAATCTGGCTGAAAATAGGCTCTATACTGTGTCTTAGTAACGATGTTTTTTTTATATTGCTCAATTTTTGTTCGCAGATATTAAATCAAATAAAAAAACCAGATCGAGCTCAGCTGAAAAGGCCAAGTATGCTTCTCTTGTTCAAAGTTTATTATACAGTTAACAGGGGTGTGCTCTGATTTTAGGAGCTTTAGCGATCACGCCAAGTGTACTTCTTCATCTACTCTTCATTGCCTCTATGGCTTAACTCAGTTTTTTCTGACCGGTGCATGATGTTACTAAAAACTGTTTTAAGTTTTTTTGATTTAAAAAACCTGTTTCCATACGCGAAAAAAACCACTGTTATTTCAAACATTTATGATGGATTACTTTTTGAGACACTTTTTATATCATTGAAAAGGCTATCAATTTTTTAGAATATAGAACGCATGTTAAAGGTTCTCTATCAGCTAAAAACCAAATTTTTAAAATGAGAGGGAGAGCGTGATTGAAAAATGGTTGACATTTATGCTGGGTATGTAATGCAGAAATTTGTGAAACTTAAGGTTTGAATTTAACGAAGCATCTCTGAGAAAAACTATTACTAATCCAGACAGGCTACTTTCAAAATTGATAGAAATATTTGAGGTGCTGCTAGAATTCGAACTTTCATAACATCTACTTTTCATCTTTTTGTCTTGAAACGTGGTTTGCGGAAATATTATGTTGTGTTATCAGTGGAACAGAAATTATTATATTATACATAAGCTTCTTCAGTTTTGTAAAAGAGACTGCTAGTGTCTCCTCAGCAGGTTTTGTAATTGTATCCGATTATATTCGTACTTTTCGTTCTTCAAATTCTGTTTCGGGAGTGAGAACATTCATCGTGTAGAATCTTATTGGAAGAAAAAGGATTTGCTCGTGCAAATTTTTGTCGAAGTAATAAATTTTTAACACTACAATTAGATGAAGCTAAGGACTGAATGCATGAAAGATATACTTATGGAATTCTTGTATACATATAGCACAGAGTATCAAATATAATAGAGGACGCATTTGAGACGAAAAACGGTACCGCTTTTGAGACGGAGTATCCCTACTTCTAAGGATCGGTACAATTTTCATCTCATTTTAATCTACGAAATTCATTTGTTATACTTCTACGATAATTGACGTTCTTGCGTACCGATTCTGGTGGTAAAAAAATAATTTCTTGAGTCACTGCTTATACTTTAGTATCGGTCTTGATTTTGGCGCTAAAAGGATTACTAGTTATCACTCGAGACCTGGCATTGACCAACCCCTATAGTAAATCCTTTAAATTCGGTCAATTTATTTTTAGTATCCATTCGTTGGGAATTAGAAATTCTATCCATTTATCTTGTTTTGTGGATTCGTAACCAAAAGTTGAATGTTTTCATGAATTCTATACGTTTTAATTTTTTTGCAACGACTGTATTTCGCCATTGGGTAAGGTCTCGTGGCAAAGTGAGCAAAGAAGGTTTGGGAGCATGCCTCTGATAACGGATGATGGGTGAAGAAGCCCAATTGATGAATTTAATATTGTTTCAGGAGATACCAGTTCCTCGATACCCAGCAAAAAGTGGCGATCCGAAAAATCTGGTTCGGAGTTCAAAAATCCGTACCCGAACGCGGATAACTACAAAGACTACGGCTACAACGACAGCGGCAGCGAATACAGACAGTCGGAGAAGCCGCGTAAGAATTTCGACCGAGGCAACGATTACAATGAATACGACGACTATGACCAGCCGTACGACGAATACGACCAGCCGTACGATCAGTACGACGACTACGATAACGGTAAAGACCAGTACTCCAACAGCAAAAAGCAGTCGAACTTTGGCGGCAGTGGCGGCGGTGGCAAAGATAACTGGAAAGAGGATGGTTATTCGGCGTCAGGAGGAGGATCAGGAGGAGGAGGAGGTGGCCGTTACCAGAATAACGAACGAAGGTATGGTAGCGGCGTTGGCTGGAACAAAGGCGGCTACCGCAAGGACTACGCGGACGATTCGAGCTACCGGGCGAATTCGTCGTCCGCCGCACCGTCGTCCAGTCATTCGAGTCGCGACGATGGCGTCAGCGGTGGTAGACGATCATCGGCGACCGGTGGAAACCAAAACCAGCAACCGGATTCGTCGTCGTCGTACCACGGAAATGATCGGCCGTCTAGATTTTCGGATATGGATCACGGTCCCAGAAGCAAAACGTCGCCGGTTAGAAGCCGTGGTCGTAGTTCCGGTAGCTATTCAAGGCGGCCATACGGCGGTGGTAATTCGCGAGGAAGTGGAGGAGGAGGAGGTGGCGGCAGCAGTGCTGACTCGTATCAGGGCTCACGATACTCCGCATCTAATGATCGGTACGCCGATAATGACGACGAATACTACGATCGAGGCGGCGGTGGCGGCAGCGGCAGCGGTGGAGGCGGTGGCGGTGGTAATCGGGATCAGTCAAAGGACGATTACTACGACAAGTGGCAGGGCGACGACAGAGATGACGATTATTATGACAACAACGACGCTGACCATTACGACGATTACCCGGAAGATGGTGGCTCAAATTACAGTGCGAGGGGTGGCCGTTACCAGGGTTCTAGAGGCAGAGGTGGTGATAACAATAGGGGGCGACGGAACACGTACGGACGCGGCGGCGGATCGTCGTCGTCATCGTCGTGGCGAGGGCCGCGTGGAAAGGATGCGCCGAGAAGAAGCCGTGGCGGACGAGGAGGCCGCCGACAATAACGAGAAAATGTCGACCATTTTGGTCATAGTTCCACTTTTTTTATGTCACATTTTCCTTCTTTATTTTTCTCTAATGGTTTCGTTCTTTTCTTTTTTCATATTTCGACAGGGACGTTCGTCGTCTAGTCGAGTTATCGTGTGCTGTGATATAAATAATTTTGTTCTCTCGAAAAGAAGCCGAAGGACAACGAATGGTTCATATTTGCCGTGTAATGGTGTGCAGTGTTTCCAAGACTTCTTCTCTATTTCTTGCGATAATACTGGCTACGAATGATTATTATTTCTATTTCCCATTGTGTATTACGTGCATGTTTTCCGACATATGCACAGATGCCATCGTTGTTGCGTTTAAACAATGATGATTTTTTTTCCTCATTATGAGGAACTCCAGTTGCAAATTTTGATTTATTAGATCGCCGTAAAGTTTCTTTTGATAGACGAGTAATTGCTGTCAATGAATTGTACGTAGGCCAAGACCGCTAAGTACAATAACTTATGGAGATCAATGTTCGATTTCGTTTCCAAGATGAAAACTGCAAACTTATATTTTATTTTAAGAAATGGTTTTCTTTTTCATTTTTTATTTGTATTTACACGTATAGTACGTTTCGTATGTATGACATTTGTTTAGTTAATTCGTTTTTGGCATTGTTGCCCGTATCCCTCGATGAAAAACCGAGACCACCATATTGTAAAGTGATCCGTGATTGTGTAATTATGTACATAGTTTTTTTATTTATTTTGAAAACTATTTAAATGTTCGTGCGATTAATTTAATTTTTTTTTTTTAAATAAATGTCAAATTACATTTTAATTTCTTATGGTGCAAAATTAGAGGGTAGTTATCAAATTCGGAAACCCTCAATGTTTGATTAACAAGTAGAAAAAAACGGATACTTTTTATTGCTTGCATTTTTTCTTTTATTTCTCTCTTGTGAACGTTAATAAAGTCAAATAATTTATTTTTCTTCTTTTCAGGGTACAATTTTTGCAAAATCAACGCAAGTGGAAGAGAAAGATGCAAATAAATTGTTTTTCATATTGGTATAAATAGGTTTTTAGAAGAATTTCCGTCTAGTTTCTCAACCTTCATGACGACGTTGCGGGGAAAAATTAAAATTAAAAGTTCTCAACCATTTAATATTTAGTGAAAATTGTGCACGCTGAAGCCGAATTTTGTGAAATCTTAGCGACAATAATAATATTCTGCCAATTCTCGTATCCCCACCAAATAAACGTTATTTCCCGTACATTGCCGTCGAAGTCGACATAATTGAGTGACTGAAATATTATTGTATGGTAGAAACAGTTGTACAAGTTTTTGAATTCCATATCAGTGATCAGTAATATGGATGGTGCAATGCCTAAATCATAAATTATGAGTCGTAAAATAGTCATTTTGTGTTTTTTATATCTAGCGATAATAAATAAGATATTGATGTTGGCTGGAGATAGTTTGTGGAAACAATTTTTCTGGAAAATTAACAGAGCAATTTTTTCTAGTTTTCTAGTGCAATAATTCGTTGCAATCAGCAGGTTTACGCTAGACTATTGTGACGAGGACGAAACTATAACTTCATTTCATTTGTTATACCACTGTGCTAAGTCGAACTGAGGTTCAGTTGAAAGACTAATTTTGTCACAGCCTTTGCCTGTTTAACTTAGATATTAATGTATGCAGTAATTTGTGATGCAAGTTCGCCGTACAGTAGGTGATTTTGACGCCAGTAGCAATCACGTACGAAGGTTATGCACCATTTTTTTGCAACACCCTCGAATTTAAACTTTCAACGAAGAAAATAATTTTGGAATCGTATCCAAACAATGTAAAAAACAGCAAATGTTTTAATAATTCGCATTTATTTCGTTCGTTTTGTTTTCATGCAGCTAAAGATGATTGAAAAATCTATGTAAAGCATATTCGAGCAAATTTTCTCCTTTTTTTGACTCATGGATGAAAATAACGCCCGTCTACCATTCATGTAATGTGGCAGTGATATAGGTATGGACGCGAGTCATGTATTGTGAAGATTGAATTTTAGGATTCAAAGATTTTTTTGGAAGCCATGGATTCCAGGCTTCTTGTGGCCATGCAGCTGTGTAGGTAGGTATAAACTAATTTTAGTTAGGTTTATATTCAGTTGCAAAATACTCTCAAAAATAGGATTATGTATTCCATTTAAATCGTAGAGAATACGATTTTTAATTTTACTCGAAAAAAAAAAAAACAACCTGAAAAATATTCTTCCATGATTTTTCAATCTTAATTAGTTAATTATTCTAACATTGCCTACTCGTTTTGTTTTGGTACCTATAAATATCTAGAAAAACTGCTTCCGCAGGTTGAGAAAATAACTAAAATTAAGCTCGCAAGTCGACGCTTACAAATCCAAGAGTAGGCCTAAAAGAACATGGTCGTCTGCAAGCGAAATTAGTGTATCATTACGTAACGAAGACGACTGAAAATAATAATTATTTTGAAAAAAAAAAAAAATACAAAAGCTTCTTATCAGAAAGTTTCTACGTTTTTCATTAATTCAGGGTTGCAGGCCCCTACAACATCCGCTCGAAGAGCACCTGCATAATGAAGATTTTATCGGTGGAAAAGGTGATTTGAAGATGAACTCATTAATCATTCACTGTATAGTATAATTATAGGTATTAATTTCCAAGTCATAAACATTATTGGTGAATAATTTAGGGTTTTTTTCAATGTTCAATTGTGTGTTTTTGCAATATATCATAATAATAAAAAATTGTTAGTTCAATTAACAATTACCTATGCAAAAATTGCAAAAAGTTTTAATTTTTTTTATAGAAAATCGGCTGTTTGTTTCAATAGGGTAAGGTAGGATTGAAAAAAACGAACTTTTTTCCTTAAAAGTAATTAAGTCATATTTACTTATAATAATAATGATGATGATAGTGATATTAATGATATAATAAATAATAAATATGAACGTTCGACTAGGAAAAGTACGGCATTTGAATTTTGAAGAAGTGCCTATTTTACTCGTGAGAAAAAGGAGCAAGAATAGTTTCGGATGGGATTTGAACCAGCGAGCTACTCGAGTAAAATAAGAACTGATATGAAAGTGAAATTGCCCCGAGTTCATGGGTAGTTCACGGAGATCCCCTGCAAACCGGCAAAACACGAGTGAAACACGACACAGAAAATAAAATCATTGAGACATTCTCGTTCGTTAAATAAATTCGAACGGATCACTCTGAAACGGCTGTGGTTATAGATAAGCACGCGGGGAATGGGGGAATGAAATGAGAGAGACGAGACGTTAAATTTCAACGATAATTTCACATTCGGCCAACTAACTGTCTTCCGTCTCTCTTCAATATCAAAACTACCAAGAATACGTACACAAAAGTAAAGTGAAGAGTGTTTTTTCGTACATACGTAACGTTGATGCATGATGGTTGTGTTATGAGTCATTCTGTTCGACTTTACGTAAAAGCTAAAAGCACAAGCACAAGCACAAGCTGAGGGTGAATTTGAATTAGATACCGAATCGGAACGTCAAGTGAAGTAATGGAATTCGCGTACTGAAAAAGTGATAATTGGACAAGTTTATTAGCTGTGGTGTGTTGTGTGGTTCCTTCTTACGAGTTTATCGTTTATTGTAGGTGTAAGTGCAATCCCATAATTTTTTGTGATAACTTGACGATTTTTGCCTAAAATTCTTTTTAAGCTTATTTTATTTCACGGAAATTCTCCATTACATCGTTTCTACTCCGATCGGTCCGTAGGTATCTCAAATTCATACATGTTTTATTATTGCTTTGATTATTATTTATGCGCGTGGATCATGCTTTAAATATAGAATATATAATGTAATATCATTCTCCCTAGAAAACTACTTATTTAATTATTATTATTATTTTATTCTGATTTATTAATTTGTTCTTTGTTGTTTCATCGTGTCGTCGTATCAAGTATACTCTCCAGTCTAGACATATTAATCTGATTTTCGTCCAACGAATTCTAAATAAATTAAAAAATTGAGATCTTCGCGTCCGTTGTGTATTAATTTCATTTAGTGTACTAGATCTTGGTTGTTTCCATATCTTTGCAATCCACCTGTGATGTATTATTGGCAAGTTTTCAGCGTGAATCTAATTTTATCTTGTCTGTGGGAGACAATATTTTTATGTTTCATATGATAAACACGTACGATTAATTTTTGTAAACCAAGTCAAATTTATAAAATGTTAGTCTATGAATTAGTAGTGTCCGCTTGAAAAATCGTACATTACATACAGAAGCGCGTATCAACTACTAATTATCAATTATATTCCATATATGGGCACAAATTGTGTGAACCTGTATTATGTACATTTCTTGTTTCAGGTTGGAAACAAGGTCAGGCACCCGGTACTATTACTGCATACGCACACGATAACGGTGAACATGAGCGTCCAGGCGTATAATGATATTCTTCGGAATCAGTTATCTACATTCGTTGCCATTTCTAACCAAATTGGTGGTGACGTTGCTCAACAGGCAAAACTCGTGAACGATGCATTTCAGTGAGTGATTCTTGATTGTCAATTATTTGAATGGATAATGTGTATTTATTGCTAAATGTGTCATACTACTACCCGTTTCGTTTGCTTGCAGAGCTCAGCTCAATTTTCTCAATTTGGCAGCTCAAAGTGCTGCTCCATCCGCCGATCAGCAGATGAAGTTGTTGAAGCCTACGAGTGAAAAAATCGAAGCTATTCAATCGTTGCGCGAAAAGAATCGCGCTTCTGCCTATTTTAACCACTTGAGTGCAATTAGTGAAAGTGTACCCGCCTTAGGATGGGTAGCCGTGGTAAGTTGACTGAATTTGTAATTTGTTAGTATAGTAATCCCTACGAAACGTTGATGAAAGGTCACGTTTTTATAATTCTTATGCGAAGTTTTTCGTTGGTAGTTATTCAAATTCAATTAAAATATCGTGCAATGCTAACGTCCTATAATGTAAAATGGCCGTAGATTCGCAAACATGAAATAGCTTGCTATTTCTGTAAACATTTTTTCGTTTAACACTATCCCGAATACTTTTCTACAATCTGATATGATTAATAATTGAAGTGTTAGAACAGCTAGTTTCATCAAATTCGATTGAATTACAGTCATTGATTAACAAAGGGTGAGTTGTCATTCAATGGTTCACTTCAATCAAAAATTGTGTTTAATTCGTATATGTGGAAAGCGGAGACAAAATATATGTTTAGTTTAATTCTAATGTACAAATGGGCGTAAATAATAGTTTTTCGAAAATGTGTTGTTTGAAAACAAACTGTTCTGTTAGTTTTATATTGGCACTTTATAGCTCAAAATTCGTATTAACCTCTGCAAGGTGAATTTGGACCAAATTTATGCCATCGATAATATTTTTCCTAATTTTTGACAAATGTCAATAAATATACCAGTGAATTAGAGATAGTAGCAAACAACAGATAGAATAATGTCGATTCTACTCAACAAAATTTATCTTACTCCATAGAAGACTTCCTCTCCAAGGGTATTTTCCAGTTTTTCTCTACTTGTCTCACGCAATTAAAAAAACTAAAATAAGTTTTTCTCACCATTATCTTCGATTTATTTCACCAACCAACATTTTTCTTATATTCTTTCGTTCGTGCAGAGCCCGACTCCTGCTCCCTACATAAAAGAAATGAATGACGCCGGTCAGTTTTATTCGAATCGAGTGCTCAAGGAATGGAAAGAAAAGTAAGTTATTCCAACTATGAACTCTGTACCCACCTCTTTCTACTTCCTTTGTTATCAAGTGTTTAGTTGTTCAGTTTGTGTACTTTTCTTTTTTAGAGATAAAAAACATGTCGACTGGGTTCGAAGTTGGATCGACTTAATAACTGAATTGCAAAAATTCGTGCGGCAGTATCACACCACCGGTTTGGTGTGGTCTGGCACGAAATCTGCTGGAGTTCCACCGCCTCCACCAGGAGGGTTGCCACCGCCGCCACCGCCGCTGACTGCCGATTTAAGTAATTTATCTATCGGCGACCAATCTGATGATCGATCTGCATTATTTGCTGCCATAAATCAAGGCGAAAATATCACGAGAAGTAATAATTAATTATCTTTCTGATCGGTTATTGTTGTATGCTTGAAATTGAAATGATTTGAGATGGAGAAGAATAATGTTAGAGAATGTGTTGAGTGCGTTTTGAGTTGACAATTTCGTTGGAAAAGCGTAGGTGTACCTATTTAATAATTTTTTCAAGAGCTAAACTTGGATTAAATTACTTTTCATGAAGCGCAGAAACTTTGAATCGGATATTATACTGAAGTATTGTGTGATTTTCTATCCGTAACCATTGTAGTTATCTCTTGGATACAGCTGTGTGAAGATTGTTGTTTACTTGAAACTCTTGTTTCTAAAAATTCAAAATTACTTGTACAATAATAATCTTAATTTATTTTCATTCGTAAGGTACTATGACGAAAATGAATAGATCTTTGGAGTGATATTTCGAGAGAAAATGAAAATTAATTCCTAGTGAACTGTTAGTGGAACTCATAATTACTTTGTGTTGAAAGAAAATTAAAAATTCAGCATTGAATCCAAAGTTTCATGCAACTATGTGCACATTCAAGTTTTTGAAACTCGTAAAAATAAAAACCATACATAATTATGAATTTGGTAATGCCATTCAATCAGATGCTGTGCTTCGCATGTTCAGTAGCCATTAGGACAAGGCTGCCAGATTTTAACAGCAGTTATTTGTTCGAAATAGGATGTGAAAAATAATGTTGATTTATGATTGTCAATGATGATAGATGGTTTACCTGAAACGACAATGATTGGATGTCTCTTAACTGGAAAATAGTGGTATTTTTCGTTTAATCTTCCATAGCTAGAATTAGGAAAGTGGTAATAGTGGTACGGAGGAGAAGAGAATGAAATGAAATTTTTATTTTCGGTTACATTTTACGCATTATTTTGTGCTTCAATCACCAAATGCGCTTAAATTAAGGTGCTCGAAATATTTTTCATTCTCTTAACCTAAGGAAGCGTTTTCGTATTGCTAAATTTCAGGTTGTAAGAGAGTTTTATGAATCTGATTATCTTTTTATTTCGTTGCGGTTCCTCTTTTTTGAGCTAAATTTTTTGAAGTCGGTATTTTTAAACATGAAAAATTTCAGTGTGAAATATGATTACCTAAACAAATTACCCTCGCTTCCACTTTTGTCGTGTCTTTTTTGAGAACTTATCGAGAAACATCTATTGCCGTATTCTCCTCCACAATGATGGCCGAAATGTGAAATAAAAGTTGAAACTACCTTTTACACTCCCTCAATACCAATTTTTATTCCCTTAAGTTCCCGCCATTCAGCTCAGATTTATTTTCGGAAGCTTGGGTAGTTTACAAATCGCAGTAATAAAGAATAACCTAAGTGAAAAATTTTCAATAATGCTTGAGGTGCACTCGAAGCAATATGGCGTAAAAATTAATTTAACAAATTTGTATTTTTAATCACTGGAGTTTCAAATTATTTTCTCGAAACGATATTCCGCTAATGGCCAAAAATTCGATTTTTTTGGACATTAGAGCATTCTTGCGTTAATGCCATTGAAACTGTGGACCAACTCAGTAAGAAAAGTGGTTAACTTACCGTAAGAATTTAAAATTAACGCGAGAACGAAATATTTTTTTGAGGAACTGTTAAAATGTGTTTTTCTCCATAAATGAGGAAAATGTATCGCCTTCAACACTTAATAGTGAAATATTTCTGGTCTTGTTGAAATTCGATCCAAATTTTTTGTTTAATTTAAACTGAGTAAAAGAAAGATTCAAAGACGTCGCCCCTTCCTGTAAAAAAACGACTATTGTAAATTTTTGAAAAAGAGTTAAACTCGAAGAATATGAAGAAAAAACTGAAAATTGTTTGAAATATTAATTACTCGCGTTTCCGGCCACATCTCGAATTTCGACTGTATTAAGTCATAAAGTAAATAACTCGCAATTTTGGCACGTAATTGTAAACTTCGAGTTTGAAGTGATCAGTGTGACGATGAATACATTTCACAATTCAACGTCAAGAAGGCGATAAGCATTGTATTTCGTCTTAAAATTGTTCGATTTAGTTCTAGTGCGACAAACACGCCTGTTTGTTATGTGTTTTAGGTTTGAAAAGAGTGACGCCAGACATGCAAACGCATAAGAATCCTAATTTACGTTCTGGACCGGCTCCATTCAAAACTCCTGCTGCGACCAGTGCCCTCAATCATGCAGCGAAGCCGGCCGTCCAGAAGTCACCAGTATTTAATCGAGATGGCAAAAAATGGATCATTGTAAGCATTTTTTCTGAAGTTGTAATCGCTTATCGTGTAGTTTCCAACGTTTGACATCGACATGCGTGCTTTATCGTGCGTTGTTGCAGGAACACTATAAAGATAACCATGGACTGCTTGTTCAAGGCGCCGAAATGAACAATGTTGTGTACTTGTTTGGCTGCACAAATTGTACGCTTACCGTCAAGGGTAAAATTAACTCGATTTTCATTGACTCGTGTCGTAAGTCTTCCGTAGTTTTCGATACTGTCGTGTCATCCGCCGAATTTGTCAACTGTCAGTCGGTGCAGATGCAGGTAAGACTGCTGTACTGTATATTTCCGGTATCACTGTGTGTTATTGTAATTGTGATGGATTAATAACGACGTTGATGGAACTATTTCAGGTACTAGGGAATGTGCCGACGATCTCGATCGATAAAACGGATGGTTGTCAAATGTATCTCAGCGAAAAATCGTTAGGTGTTGAAATAGTGTCTTCAAAATCGTCGGAAATGAATGTTATGGTGCCGAAAGGAAATGGGGACTATGTAAGTACCTGAAAACTAATTTTGGTGTTGCATGTTTTGTGGTGTGGCGCTTATTCACTCCTAATGTATTCCCACTGTCGCCTCGTGGTTAGTACTCGGTTCCTGTCAAAAATTGAACGAAAATTTCGTTCGGTAGTTTGCAAAAACAGTTATATGCTGCCGTTGCTTTACATTCGGCCCTTTTCAGATGAGTTATATCCCTTCCTTTGGATAACAATAATTATTCGTTGAATTATTGAACCATATGATTGTAAATGTATTCACCGTATAAGTAGTTTGACATTTGTGCAGATCATAATTTGGATTTTCTGAAGGAGGGGAGGTGATGTTATAAACGTGAAAATTTCTGGGGTTCATAATGAACAAACACGTTTTATTTTGAGTAATTTACATCGAGATAAAGTCGAATCCTCCTTGAGCCACTGTCCTACACAGAAAATAAACTAAATCGGTTAGCTAGTTGGTTTGTCCGACGTACAATATATGTGTTTCAGATGAATTGAGGATCTGAACTTCTCTATTTCCAAATTTAATTTTATCCTGTGGATTCCTGTTTGCTAATTCAGCATTTTTATGACTTTTTAATAACCCGTCTTTTATTCCTAGATTTACCTCACGTGATGCATAATTTCGCCTGTCTTTAAAATTCATTTCTTTAATTCTTGTCAGGTTTAAGTGATAGATGTAGGATTTGTTTTGTTTAAACTTTTGTACGTCATTAACAATCGAACAATATTAGGCAACTGGTGTGTTCTGTGGCATACTGTGAAAAAACTTCGGTGCTGCTGAAAATTTTTGTGCATAATATTATGCTGTTTTTTGTTCGATTGATTTTTTTTTTTTTTTGTTGAAAAACTTGAAATTAGTAATTTTTACGAAATTTTGAAAGCGCCTCCCCTCGGTATGCCACTGGGTATTAAGTTATGTTATTTTACTTCAACCGTTGTAACGTTGAATAATGAACATTTTTATAGCATTGTTATCTGAGAAATTTTAAATTGTGAAAAAAAGTTACTTTACCTTGTCCAATATTTTAGCGAAATTGTCTTTCGAAAACAGTTCTTTATTGTGCTATTGTTTTGTAAACTTTCCTAAATAGTGAATTCTTCTTTCTATAACAATTGATCGAAAATCTCAGGTCGTAAACTAATTAAATGATATTTTTAATAGTCAAACAATGATTGGATTTGGAGAAGTCACAACTTCTGAAATTGCTTAATCCAATTGAAAATTATGACATTTGAAAATTTACTGATGATACTGATAATATGCTTAATAGTCTAATCGTGACCTTATTGGTAAGAAAAAAATTTTTTTTTCTCATTGAAAGTCTTCATTGGCTATTTTTAGACTTCTTACCTACGTAACTTACGTGAACGTATATTTTCGACAGGAAAATCAAATTCATCTAAATTTTCATCTCACGCTCCCAGTTTTTACGGTTCTCGCTTTCTTTCATCTTGTAAGGAAAAAACCTGTTTACGTCACTACATATTTTTCTCATTTTCGAACGTGAAAATCGGTATCAAACTTCCATGTGTGAATTGATTCTTGGTTTAAAATAATTAATTCTTCGAAAAATAGTTGTATCTATGTGACAGTCAGATATATTTCTACAGATATTGCAAAAACTCTATTCGAGTAGAAAAAAATTAATTTTTCGTCAATTTTTACCTTTTTATCCCCTTTTTCCTCTCAATCGTTATTAAAATTTTCCTCGTGTTAGAAATCGGTTTTATGTATAATTTTTAATAGTAAATCGAGTTTAATATCAGCGATAATTATGTTGTTCCTTCGGCAAGAGCGAAAACAGCTCAATTTTGAAGGAGAAGTTCTTGTATCTTCGCTTCAGTGTTTTCTGAACCCCTCTTTCGCAACACCACCGCCATTTAACGAAGACACACTATTTCTCGATGTCAAGCTTTTTTTGACTGAGGGAATCCAAGCCTCCAGGACCCTTCCCATATCTACGCCTTTTTCCTTTCATATTGAGAATTTAATTTCGAGCTTCGATCTCTGCTAAAGCGTTATCAATCGCATTTATCGTATTTCATTCGAAAGTTTTCTGAAATTCTACAATTCTCCATAATGAGTTGAGTTATAAAGATATGGATCCGTTTTCGAGTAGATATCGAATGTTACTCATATAATTTTTGTTGCTTCTGAATGTGAAGGCAATAATATTGAAGAGAGGAGGGATGAACGGAAAGAAACTAATTACATCATTTGCAATTTTACGAGTTCCTTAACCCGAGTAGGCCCGTATCTGTCGTAATTAGTCGTGAAATAGACCAATTATTTTTCGCCTTAATTTTCTTATGATGTTCATTTGTCAAGAGGACTGGCTAAGTTTCCAATCGAGAATACTTTTATCGTCTCAGTACGATCGTAAATTTTTTTCTTAATCACCTTAACCACTTGATGACTGATAAATTGGTATCGAGTAATTAATCTTAGACGATAACCGTTAAAGTTGTTTTTTCTTATAATTTTGCCTTCGCTGTCGTAAAAATTAGTTCTCAAAATTGGAGTGATTAAAAATTTTTGTTTGTTCCATAAATTTCTCTGGTGACAGTTTGAAAATTTGGTTTGGCGTATGCCTCCACTGAATAGATAAAACTCGAGAAGCTGTGACCACTAGCTGTCTAATATCGCATGTCGTTGCTTGCTAATACCAAATGCTATATCTGTACTTTTGCCTCCTTTCATAAAAATCTGCGTATTTTTTGCAGAGCGAGTACCCTATACCTGAGCAATATAAAACGACTGTTTCTCCGTCTGGATTAAAGACTACCGTTGTTGAAAGTAAAGGCTAACGTTGAAGCGTGGACATACTTGGCAAAAGGACTATAAAAAAAATACACGAAAAATACGATAAATCATATTTTTATACAAAAATTTTTAATTTTGAGCATTTATTAACGGATACTGCGGTATTTTCCTGAATGATTTCGCTAAAATGCGACGTCAATTATTTTATAACACTTACATTTATCAAATGTAAACTTATTTATTATCTACATATAAGTATTTTACAAATATATCAGTTTAATGCTTTCATTTGATTAGTTATAGGGGTGCGTCAATTAGTTTTTGTTTCATAAATATTTTCTTTTATACTTTTACATACATAAAATTAATTGGTATTCTGTAATACCTAAGCTTGAATCTGAGTATCACCTTTCGATAAAAAATCTCAAAAATTAAGAGACGAAAGCATTTATTACGGAGAAAATTATAAAAATTGATCATAAATGACCTTCTATTGTTTCCTCAAGTAGATTTAATTTTATTTTTCTCTTTTGGAGTTTTTGTCTTTCGAGTCCTTCGAGAAATTTATATTCGAAGCAATGACTAGACAATGTTGATGCGGGTTCTTGTTCATCTCAAAATCTGCTGAGGGGTTAATGTGTGTTTTTATTTAATTCTGAAATTGTTCTTTGATCGTTCTCTTTTGGTTCATTGTTTTTCTCCAATTGTTGCTCGTAATTTGCCTCTGTCTTATCCTCCAAATCAACATTTCACCTTTGCTTGTCTGATTCTCACGACTGTCGTTTTTCCTGTAGAATCATTATTACTTTTTTCTTTTTTTTTTTAATATTGTACCAAATGATTTGCTTCCAAAATTTTATAAACATTCTTATTCATCAAAACAGTAGTTTTGTGAACCAGACTGAAGTTTAATCCATGAATTCAGTTTTTGAAATTTGTCTTATTAAAAGTTTATAAAAAGTATCTCATATTACGCCTCACTGAAAAATAAAAACCCCGTTGAGTTATGTCTCTTTATTCCTTACTAGCATATATGTGTTACTGGGTTCGAACCGTGAAACATAACTCCATTCATCTATATTTTGGATCTTAGAATATATCTTCTTTTGTATTCTTTTATTGTATAAAACGATATCTGGGGATTACGCAACAGAAATATTTATTCGAATTTTATGTTAGTTGCGTACAATTTTTTGTCCGTCTAACAGTAAATATTTTCATTGAAATTTTGCCAACCGTAAAATCCGAGTGAAACAAATGTTTTGAAATTTGTAATACGTTAACATCCTCATCAATGTCGTCGAAAAATAGTTTTTGGCTCGTAATTGGAATATTTTTCACTAAAGATAATGAAATTCGGCAGTTCTTTCGCGAAACTTATTTCGATATCATTTTTCACGTAGTATCAGTGCGGGTCAGACTTGTATTTAAGTACCTATTCAGAAGACAGGGCCTCAGAGAGAAATATCGGGCCAAGGGATAGGAAATTGACCGATCTCCTCAGTACCAGCAGCAGAATTTACGTCTGGGCGGAGATTTTAAACTGAGAAACGATTAATTTTTACATTATATAAATTTTTCGAATTAGGTTGTATAAATTTCACAAAACGCCATACAGAGTGTATTATTTTCATTTATTATCTAAGGGTGATATATTGCAAACGGAGCGAACAAAGAAAATTTTATGGTGGTTTTTGGGTTCTAAAACACGTATTTTAGTGGGTTTTTTTAGCCCTAGGGGATTTTATATCCAAAAACCACCATGGGTTGGCCCTGATGCCCTCTTAAATCATTTGCTTGAAAATTTATTTTTATTTAAAAATTTGGGCCCTTCCGGCCCCTTTGAAGAAGTCCGGCCCAATACCTTTTGTACCTTTTCCCCCTCACTTTCTGAGACCTCCCAAAAGGTGAATTTTTTATCGATTCGTATAATATTCAATTACATTTTCCTCTTGTAAGAATCGTCTTAGCATATCAGTAAGAATTATTTATGACAGTAAGTTTTTATACTGTATTTATTTATATGTGAGAATTTTTCGAGTATTGCTTTTGTATTCAGCCCTTCTGCTACTACAACAATGACGCTAAAAATGAACTTTTCTGCTAGTAGCGTAGTCAGAGAATAATTTTTTTTTTTTTGAAGGCGGTTTTACAAAATGTTTTTAAGCAACAGCCTACTGACGATTATGTTTTGAGGGTGTGTATGGTAATCAAAAAGTTTCTGTTGGTGTTTAACTTCAATACCACCGTCCTATGCCACCGTTTTCTAAGAAAAATAATAATTAATTTGATGATAGTCTCGTGCATTAATTTAAGAGGAATGTACTCGAAGTTTTACACTCAAGTCAAACGTAAACAGAGAACTAACTATAGCTTTGTTCGGTACGGTGAAAAGTGTGGAACTTTGCGGAACTAGCCTAGTTCTTCGAAAAAACTGTTCTATTTTCCGCAGTGGAGTTCGAAAGGAACTTCAATTCTCAAAAAGTGCTTGGAACTTTCGGATTCGACTAGGAGTACATTCTGATCGAAAGTTGATCTATTGTACAGATACGATCGTATTTTTGTCACATACCCTGGATGTGGTTGATGTCAAAAAAATTTCTTTTAATTTATTATTCTATTTAGAGATTAATTTTAGTCTATGAGTTTCGGTCGCTGCAAATTAATGAAACCTTGGAACGGAACTGAGAACTCACTTCAACAGATCGTTTTAAAGCATAGAACTTCAAGGGCAGAACTTTTTCGCCGCCTGAAACATGCTTATTTGAATCTAGACCAGTTCTTTCAGTATCTCTGGTCACAGTTCTCAGTTCCAACCGTCGGTTTTATTTCTTCGTCAGATACGTGAAGGGGGAAAACTCAAAAAATTGATCTATCAAATAGAACAATTTAAGTTACGAAATAACTAGAGGAAAATTATAAGATGTAAAGGAGTGTGATAAAAACACGATCACGTCTGTAGAACTTTTCATCGAAACACAATTGTGAATACTGACCAACTGTCGAGTCGGGAAATTCGAGTCATTAATGCGAGAACAAAAATTTTTTTTCTCGAATTTTAAGCTCTGATAATATGAAATCGAACCGCGCTTCTCTAGTGTACTAGAGTCCCTCTTTTACAAATTTAAAAGCCCGTTGTTAGAAGGTGCTAAAGGGTGCGCATTTTTTTTCCCACATCAAACATATCTATACCTATGATTAACTTTTCAGAATACGAATTCCATTATTTTCACTTGACGTATTAAACGCAGCGAATAAAATTCATTATTCTTTCACGAAAAATCTTGTACTGCGGAATACCTACATAACGTTTTGGATGTCAATGGCAAGAGAAAGGACAGAAAAAAAGGTGTGGAAAAAAATCGGACCATATCCCCGCTGCACTAGCGGAGGTGCCATGGTCGTTATGTGTGTTTCCATCCTTGTCTAGGGGAGTGCTAACCGTCTCTCCTTTCATACAACACAAACTACGTATGTTGTTTTTGTTGTTTATATACCTTCGTCGACCACAACGAATTATATCTAAGAGTTTCAAATACGAACGTATCTGATCGTCGATGCTTATCAAAGTTCGTTCATGTTTTTTTCAGTCGCTATGAAATCTCACCGAACAATTAATATGTTAAATTTCAAGCTTACGAGTGGTTGAAATCGACAGTCGAAATGCTCGATAGAAAATTGATTTTTATTTATTTTTTATCTCATTTGCATAATACACTGACACACCACTTTTACTGTGGAGTGATTCATAAATGAGACGAGACAATTTACATTACGAAAATCCGAATACAGTACGGTAATCAAAATTTGACTTGTAAAAATTCGAAATTTTTTCAACAAAAAATTTAATAATTATGATTTTTGCATGAATGTTGGTCGATGATTTTATGTACGTTGAAACAAATTATTATGCTATCTTAGTAAAAACAAATCAATTGCATTCAGTGCAGTGGCGGGACCTAGGGCCGGATCTGTGGAAAAGCGCCGATCCTGAGTCGTAGTTCACGAATATATAGGTCAATCAAATTCTTCTGTACACAATATATAATAGTATATTGTGTAACAAGTGCGTAATGTGGGCTATTCTTTTACCAAGTGTGATTAAGAATTTGCAGATGAGCCGAAGGCGAGTGCTGCAAACTTGACACAAGTTAAAATAACCCACGAGCACTTGTCGCACACCATACTTTTTGCAATTAATGCACAAAAAAACGAGTATAGCAACAACTCCCACTCCCAATAAAAAAAACTCATTAAGGAAATAAATTTTGGAAATTATAGCTAAAAAATACAAAAAAGGCAAGTTTTCCATTATTTTGCGTTTTTTTGTTCGTTTATTTTCAAACAGCTAAGAACAATTAACAAATTATAAGGAAAGTAATTTCAAGTAGATTTTTTTCTTTTTTTGAGCAGTACTAATCCCGGATTTCTAGCTTAAACAGGGGCTGAGGAATCACCGAGTGAAAGAAGAGAGGTTTCTGGATTTCAAACATTTTTTTTCTATCAGTTTGTGTTTTTTTCATTTGTTTATTTTCAAATTGTTAAAAAAGATTAAGAAATTAAACGAAAACTAAATTCAGGTAAATTTTCTCCTCTTTTCAAGATTTGCAGCTCTCTAGCTTATATAGCTACTGAGAAATCATTGAGAGAAAGAGGAGAATTTTTTAGATTCCAATATACAGAAAATCTCCCATTAATTTGTGTTTTTTTCGTTTATTTGTTGTCAAATTGTTAAAGATAATAAAAAAATTATATGGAAATTTTTTAAATTTTATCCCCTTTCGATCTCAGCTCTCTAACTTAATTAGAGGCTGAGAAATCATTCGAGACTTTTTTTTTTGAGAATTGAAATGTTGTTTTTGATTGGATTAGCAACTTGACAAATAGATTTTCACAAAATAACTAAATAATAATATCAAAATGATTTTATGTTCAAATATTTTGCACTCTGTCGCGCAGGATTGAGATGCGCAAGAGTGTGTAAAGTACTTTACATACTTTTGCGGAGGATTTTGATGCGCGAGAGATTGTAAAATATCTACTTCACTGGCCAAAAATTTGTTTGTTTACATTCGTTGTACATGCATGTAAAAATTGTTCTTTTGCTCAAGGGTTGCAAAAATACATATATATATTTCCCTTTTTTCTCATTTTAGCACTTTTTTGAACATTGTGGAGTCTCCGTTGTTTGACATATGGCAATGAAACTTGGGGTAGTGTTAGAAGCTTTCATGGGCTACATGTTCTTGTTAAAATTCTTTAAATTCATCATCTAGTTTCGGAAGAAGAGGTTTTCAAAGTTTTACAAACCCACCATGTTGTCATCACGATAATTCCCGTAAATTAAAAGGTTTGAGCTTGAATTGGAGATGATTAGGGACTGGATTTGTATTGAATTTGAGCGAAATTGGTCCACTGATTTTCGAATGGCAGCCATTACAAAATTTGACATTTTTGGAAAATACAACTTACCACGATTGATGCGCCGCAGAGACATTTGTTTTTTTTACCAACTTCGTACAGAGGAGGTTATATGTTTGGTATGTCTATCTCTGTTACTAACAGAATTTTGTTTGTTCAGAACAAGTGTCTTACTTTATAAGTAGGCTCAAGATGTTCCTGACCTTCCGGAGAATGTCCTAGGTTATTTATATTTGAAAATTAAAAAATTAGAAGGGTGTAATTGAAGAAAATGAAAATTTAAAGATCGAAACAATTATTGTCATAAATTTGGGCATACTCACTAATAAGAGCAACTCATTCAGATTAACGCGGTCAATTAATTTTTTTTTTTTTAATAAAATAAATTTTATTAAAATAAAGGAGTAGAACTGAAATCAAGTATTTCTGAAATTTTGCGATAAATAATGTTCTTGCATAGGTAGCCCAAAATTTTTGGTGTAGTCACATTTTATACTTTGTTTACGCATGAGTACGTCCACCAATTGGTCTTGCATTCGGCTCTAACTCCTCAAGGCTATGCGTGAGCGCATGGAATTTCGAATTATCACTTTATACGCAATAAATGAACAACATTAATTTACTATAAATTTTATTTTTATTTCGAAAAGTATCACTTAATTAGAATTTAAAATTTCAATCGGCGTATTGTTGTACTTATATATAATTGAGAAAATTCTTTGTATTGACAATAAATGCACAACACTAATTCGCCAAAAAAATATAAAAGTAATAAACTAAATGCGGTGTAAATGCTGCCTTAAAATTATTTTTTAATTTTTTTGAAAGTAAATTAATGAAAGTTCTTTGTGAAAGTATTGTCGAGTCTTTTAATGAGCCCTCAAGTAATTATTTTATATATTGATATTTTCTTACCTCTTTATTTTTTCTATTTATTTTTTAAATATAACTGTTTATTTCTATTCTTTTAACTATATTATTATAAATAATTTAATTTGGTTTTAATTCTTATGGTTTTTATATCTAAAATGTCTTTTTTTATATTTTATTATTGATTAGCAGAGGTTCATGTTGAATTTTCAATTGATATATCTGTATATTTTTCGCATATGTAGTTGAAATTTAGTCAAAAAGTTTGGGGGGCGGCTAATTCCCCAATCTAATACCCATTATCTAATTTTGCTCTTTGTTTCAAACAAGATTGTCAGATTTGGATTTTTTCTTACCTTTCCCCCATAAACATCGCTTACGGACTGCGTCAAGAAAGTATTTTTTTTTCCAGAATTAATGAAAAATTATTCTGATATTGTGATCAAAAATTGCTTAAAAGCTGAAATTTTAAGTCAATATGCCTTACCAAAGTGGTCTGAATGAAATATGTTTATGATTTATATTCTGATTAACCCTCTTCGTTACATTCTTGACTGTTTGTAGTACTGCATTACTGTCTCTGACCCACGAACGCATCGAGCAAATTTTATTCTGGATTTTCTGAATTGACATTTTATTTGTTTAAGCACTTTCTTTTTAGTCCACTTTCTCCTAACTGGTTCATAGAGTGAATCGAATCATGGTCAATTTTCTTCTCGGCTGTATCATTCCGATTTTGCAAGTCATCGATTATGAAACCACTTTCAGCATAATTACGCATAATTCCATTCTCTATGAAATCTTTTTCACTTTTTTCGACATCTTTCTCCATGCCCATGTCCAATTTTGCGGAATAAATTTCACTACCTGGTGTGAAATTCGTTTTCACACGACACATGCATACATAGTTATCGAAAATTTTGTTTACTTTAAACTTGGCAACATTCTCGAATGGACGTTCGTCTCATTGAAACAATCTGCAAAACGTTAAGCAGGCTGTTGTGCTCCCATTTCGTTTGTATTTCGAATAAATTATTCGCTGACGTTACAATTTTACGCAGAGCTTTCGCGGTGATTGATCCGAAAATTGAGCCAAAAAAATTCTACGTCTTTCATTTTTTGGCGATATTTTTTGTTTGTTTATTCGTTTATTTTCCCCCCTCTATGCCATTGTCATTAATTAGCAACCTTTTTCATCGCTACCGTCGCTACACTCCATGTAGCCGTTGCATATTCTGGCCTTTGGCAAACACTCGCCAAGTGGACATCGATGACCACTGCAGTGAACTGGAGCTGGAACTGGAGCTGTTTTCGTCGAGTTGGACTCGGAGGTGGTGGCGACTTTGATATGGCTATCAATCCAGTTCATGTAGCTGACCACTTTCGTGTACACTCCAGGGCTGTGTGCTTGAGCGCATCCTTCACCGTTACTCGTTACTCCGTGCAAGTGCCATGCGTCTCCATTGTTCTGGAAAAGCGAGATAAAAAAAAAACCAGAAGTCTTTAGGAATCCTTTCAACTCTTTCAATTTTGAGAACTGGAAAAACATGGCGGTGTAATGAATATGTTTGTTATATTATAATATTGACATACGTATTCGGCTACATGAAAAAACATATTTTAACAAGATATTCGGTGACTTCAATGTACTGGTCACTCGAATATTCTGGAATAAATAAATCTCTTTAATCAGCAAATCCCTACTTCACGCCTAATATCATATAAAATCGTATACACTTACAGGATATATAAAATATTATTTACACTAAAATAATCGTACTGTACCTTACATTCTCTCAGTCTTAGCACTAACATTAATCAAGTTGTCTTGAACACTGTACTATTGTGTGTACAAAATATTTCTTTAATAGATAGGTAGTTAAATCTTACAGTCTATTTGAATTTTATTTGAAGTCTCTTATGATATTAAGGTCCGCAATAGTTGGGATAATAAACTTACTAAATTACAGTGAAAACTGCCTATAGTGAAATTGAAGGGACCAGCCTTTTTGTTTGCTATAAGCCTTAGTTCGTAACATCCAATATATCGGATATAACAAACTGCTCGTAATAACGATTATTACGAGCAGTTTGTTATAACTTAACCAATTATTATGACGATGAGATACATACATTTCAAAAAAGAAAAAAGTCTTTATTACAAAATGAAAGGAACAATTGCAATATATTATTTTGGACTTGTTTTCAGTAAAATAAAAAACATACATGTGTACAGATAAATTGGTCAATTACGTTTAAGAAAACTATCAAGAGTCAGCTGTTTTTTCTTTTTTGAAATTATTTCACAATCGATTTGCAATTCTAAATTTTTCAGACTTTGAAGGGAGGAAGTTTTGTTGTTAAAAATACAATATTTCATTCAAACTAACTAACAAAGACTATATTTATCTATTTTATATTGCTATCGGTAATGGGTTTCCCCAGTTTTTCTCTCAGTATAACTAATTTTTTGTAAAATCAATATTCGTTATACCAAGTTTTTTTTAACATAGTTTTAATGAGAATTTTGCCGGGGCTTTGTGATTTGTATGCTATAGCTAATATTTCGCTACAACCGATTTTGTTATAGGTGATTTTCACTGTAATTCTCAAGTAATAATAATATTCCTTCAAATATCGTTTTACTTGAAGGAAGTGTAACCCCACCAAAAGAGGTTCATTTCCAGTACTTCAGGACATCTTTTGACCATTATAGGTGGGAAATTTTTTTTTATCTCAGCCAATACTACCATTTCTTCCAGTTAAAAATTGTCTTCTGCTGATTGACAATTTTGCTGTCATTGGTTGAAAATAGTCATTTTTAAATATTTGATTATTTGGAAGACAATAGCGCCTTTAACTTGGGAATATGCAACTTTTTGTTTGTGGATTTTTTTCTCGTTTTACATATAGTTCTATCCATAATTAAGGGTTGCCAAACGAAGCCCAGAAGTCCAGACACTATATTTTTATTTACTTTTCATTACTGCCTTATGAACTGAGATACAGGGTGGTAAAGAAGTGTATATTTTCCTTCTTGAAATCATAATAATCTACATTATTTCCCTATTATTGGGAGGCTAAAAATTAACATAGACATAAAGATTGTCAAAAAAATTAGTATAATGAGATTCCCATCAATATGTAGTCTATATAGGTATAATAATTCGTGTCTGTAAACATAGAAAGTATCCCCAGTAACAAAAATGAACCATCAGAGAAATTACGTGAAGATGATGAAGCTATCTTGTTTTTCACACGTTTGTTGCACCTGTGGAGGAAGAACAGAGTATAGGATGGGGTATTTTATCACACGTTTAGTAACCTCACCCTTATATTTGTTCCTTTTCAAATCTCTTATACCTATAACTGGTTTTGTCGAGTGCGTAAACAAATGTTTAGTACCCATTGGTAAGATCGAATTTAATCAATAGAAATTTACTTGGCACATAAGTGGTCCTCCTGAGTCACCAGCACATGCGTCTCGACCTCCTCTTTCGAATCCGGCGCACAGCATTCCATCGGTGATCATTTTGCGGTTGTAGCATTCCGCAGGTGAAATTACAGGTACTTGAACTTCTTGAAGGGTGTCCGCTGCAACGATATCAAAATTTTTACTCGATGATTTATGTGGGCCCTTTTAGTCTACGTATTGGTTATTCTTCGAAAAAGGGGTTTGTTTTTTTTTTTTCACTTCCTTGCGAGGAGTTTCATCTATGGTTATAGTCGTACTATACCGGGTGTCCCATATTGAGAAAAAATTGGCTGGTTCATTAAACCTCGCTCCTTAGATCTTTTCTCATTTATTTTTACAACTTATTGTCAAAGATTATAAATAATTTTGTGAATTTTATTGTAATATTCAACCGGTTATCATCTCAAACTTGAGTCCTCAGCATTTAGTGAAAAAATAAGTTGAAAATTTGAACTCCGTCCCACAAAGCTAGAACATCCATTCCAGAATGTTGCAAGATAAATGTTGGATATAAAAATTACCCAAAGTGGCTTCAGAACTGTTATGAAACGTATGGCTCATCGTTGTGTTACTTGGTGTTGAGACCTCAAGGCTGTCACTGAGAGCTGTTGCAGTGTCTTTTATCTCGAATTTTGATTTATTTTTTGGTCAGGTTCATCGGAGAATCTTCTGCTATTAAGCAGCTGTGCCGGACTGTATCCAGTCTCGATGAAATAATAGGTTTTCCTATGGCTCTTGAAATTTTATTGATACGGTACGGGAATATTGTACTTACGATATTCGCCTCCATTTTCCATAAGCCGTCCCCAGCCGATGACGGTGCACATGGTGCCATCGAGGAGTATTCGATTCGGATTTGGTAGGCAAATGGGACGAACGTAGTTGGTGAACTGGATCTCCGAATTCATTTCCAGCAATGATATGTCATTGACGAAACCAGCGTCCGCGTATTGGGGATGAATGATAATGCGACGTATGGGTCTAATCTGCTCGTGGGGCGATGGCAGAGTGGAGTTGTTTCTGAGAATGCCCAGTCTAGCCACCCAATAATCGTGGAGGGCACTGTAACGAATATAAAATGGTCGTATTTCTCATGAATCGAATAGATCAGATCGTTCATTTTTGTTAGTCTGTTGATTTTATTTTACGTTTATAGACTACAATCGAGGTGCTTGTACATGGGTAACATACAGTACCTATTTAGCTGAATGAGATGAGTGCACCAACCACCAGACAATCCATATTAAGGTAAAGCGGACAAATTATGAAATTAAATTTGAAATTATATGTCCATAATTTTGGAGTTTATTTCGTACTTAAGGATGACGTAAGTTCAGCGATCTTAGGGCTAGATTTTACGATGGATTGGGACGAGTAGCATATCATAATTAGTCTGCATGAGGAATGCACCCAATGCTACGGATTTAAACTGAGTAATTTGATCATTTACTTATTAAAACAATGTCCCGCTGACAGCAGCCATTTTCTCGATATCACTGTTGCTCCACACTGATACTTTCCCTCCTTGTATAAAGCTGCCTGCCATGGCCACGCTCCAGGTATCGCACTACCGCCACCAACTATTCTCGATTGACGATCTCTTCGATACCTGTCATAAAACAATAAACGTGTACGCGATAAAATTGGTTCAAAATATGAACTAATATTTTTCCCTTCTACCTGATAGGTATAAATTCACTATCGGCCTATAGACTCACTTTCCTCGTGCTCTCGATTTTCCAAACTGAGTTTGCATTCCACATTCTAAGTCGTTGCAGGTCACTTGTATCACTTTTTTGCTTTTGCAAATGGTTTTTACGAATTTGAAATTTTTCCTGTTGATTTAACGTGATTTCATCTCAGTTATTAGGTATAATTTTAGGTTGCAGTGCTGAAGTGTAACTCATTTAACAAAAATTGTAGTTAAACATTAACGGATGAAAGCCATCGTGGTTCTTATTGTATTGTACGAGTAGATCCATTGTTTTGGCTCTTTAATTACTGTTTTATTCCTTCAAATTTACCTCCAAAGACCGAAACTATTGAAAACAAAGTTTTTTCGCGTACTTCACTATAGAGTATTACCTACTTATCAATTTTTTTTAGTAAATTGTTTTTAACTGACTTCGGGAGAGGGGGAAAAGGGTATTATCTCGAATTTTTATGTTTTTTGTATTGTTTATTCCATCGTAACTTTTCATCCCAGACACCGATTCCGATGAATTTTTGTCAAATGATTAATGGTAGGCCAGATTTTAGAATTTTTTTTTGGGAGGGGGGATATAATTTCATTTTACAATTCAAAAATTTTCGTGGGAGGAGATGACAATTTTCTATAATTATATTTTATGGCCGTAAAATGAGTAAAACCGAATAATTGTATTTTAAATTGACCCTTTTTTTGGAGCTGAGGGGATTATACCCCGAATGCCCTCTTCAAACCGGCCTTGATAGTTGGTAATCGCATGGAGGTCGTATATTATTAGCCAGTTTGCTTGCAAACGGGGTATTAAAATTAATCTCATGGAGAGGTTAGGGGTGGGGATGATGAAAATTATCCATTTCATGAGAAAAGAAAACGATTGATACCATTTTTTTATTTTAACATAATTTTTTGGGTATAATTATATATATATATATATATATATGTATCGCCCAAAATTTTGTGTTCACGATTTTGAGAAAATTACCTAGTGAATAGGGCTGAAATTTTTACGAGAGATAGTTTCCATATTGGAACAGGTATGAAAGAAGTTTTTTGCTTATCGGTTGATTAGTTTCTGAGAAAACTGGAAAACAAAAAATTCTTGGAAAAGTCGTTTTTCCAGACTTTTCTTATGTTGATGCAAATTTCTTAGAAGTTTGGTGCATATTAATTCAGTAGTTTCCGAGAAAACTGGAGAAGAAAAATTTCTGGAAAAAATTTTGTGTTCATGGTTTTGAGAAAACTATGTAACAGATAGGGCTGAAATTTTTACGAAAGACAGATATTATATGGGAGCAGGTCTGAGAGAAGCTTGGTGCTCATCGGTATGTTAGTTCTCGAGAAAACTGGAAAAAAAATTCTGGAAAAGCGGTTTTTAGCGATAAAAATTGACAGATCGATATTTTTGCTAAAGATATGAATAATTGTCAATGATTTTTTTGTAATTTCTTAACCCGAAACTAGCAATGAAATATCGATATATCGATAACTATTGATATAAATATCGATCACTGTCGACATAAATATCGAGCAAACTTGGTTTTCTAGCGAAGCATAGCTGCACTGGAGTTTTTTGTTTTTTCTAAAATCAATAAAATAGTTTTTAACTTCTTTTAAAAAAACTGTTCGTTTCAAAGCAAAAATGACGCTTATATGTGAATGAAAGAAAAAAACATTAATTTATTTTCGAATTTAACAGCTTCTTCAAAAAGTAAAATTAATAATACGCTAAAAAAAGAAAAATATTGGTTTTCAAATGTTTTTCAGCAAAGAGTATACGTAGGGACTGCAGTATATTAATATTATTACAGTCGGCGTTATCTGAAAAGGTTTGTCATAAAAATAGATGGAATTGCCCGAATAAATCTAAAGTGCCAATTTGAATAATTCCAGTCCCTGGATATTATAGATAGTGGTTATAGATTTTGGTGAAGAAATTTTAAAAGGATTTTTCTCACTTCCTAACGATTTTTAATTGTATTTTTTTTTTTTTTGTTTATCATAATATTTTAGAAGATGTATACAAATTTTTAGACTTTTAACTGGTTAATGAAACGCAATCGAAAGTGCCTAAGTACATATTAATTATTTGTCATTTTTGTAAAGTTTTGTGACGAGTCAAGGGTCTGGAAAATGTGGGAAAAGGCGAAAGTAAGAAAATAAAGAGAGGAAGGTTTGAAAAATGATAAAATTGGTTGAATACTTGAAATAATTCACTTACCTACGAAATGAACTTGTATTATTTTTCGTAATCTGCGTTAGGTTGTAATAAACTGCAGTGTTCGAGTCTTCGGCAGTCTCATCATCGACGATCTTTATATTCTTGAAATTTCTGAAATCACTCTCGTCAATACCATTTTACGTTGCACACGTGTTTTCTTGCGTAAGTTCATTTCGAACTTCCACCTTACTTGAATGTCATTATTTTGCACGCTGCCTTTCCCAGTTCGTTCAACTTCTGCATTTCATATTCTGTGGACTCGTTTGTTGCATTTTTTTCGTAACATAATTTTCCCCATATTCCTGCCCGTTTGACTGTGATGGTTCCTGTTGGCGTAAAATTTGAAAATTATTGCCGCTTCTCATTTGCTACCCACGAGGAATCTGTAGACCATGAGAAACTTGGCGCTTATGTGTGCCTACCTGTAGAGTGGTAAGTTATGTCGTTATTGGCGGTTTGAAACGGTGATATTGTCAGACAGTTCTTCTCATCGTCTCCCGAAGGACAGTCACGAACTCCGTCACAAACTTTTTGCTGGTCTATGCACAGTTTTGCATTTGCGCAGACATATCGATCCGGAGTACACCAGTCTGTTCAATATTTCAGTTTTGAAATTAATTTGTTTTTTTTTGCACTCTCTGAAGAATGTGAAAGGTCAATAATTCAAAAAATAACAAAAGTTGGTAAATTTTAAAATCGATTCAAAACAATTTTCTATAGTTAGGTAGTAATTTTTATAAAAAAATCATTAGTGAATATTGATTAACTTTAAGAAAATGATATTCAGGAAAACTTCTGTGGGGACTCACTGGTATGAGGTAAAGGGGCTCGGACCCCTTGACGACAGTCGCCGCTCCAAAGGGCAGGAAAATAATCGTCCTTGTGACGTTAAACACACAAAACTCGTTCGATCGTAATTACCTGTATGTACTTGCAGGTAATGTACAAGTACCGAATCGTGACTCAATAAGATGATGTCACAATTCGCACACGAACTGGCCAGTCATCTCTTATCTCGATAGGGGATGATGGGACCTGGCCATTCTCACCAACGTACGTATTCTCTTACGTAAGTGTGTTTGTGTGCGTGTAAATAAGCCGTATATAGACCACCCAAATTGGCTTTAAAATCGCCAGTGTTTGGTCTGGTTCTGGCTTACCCGTACTTATGTACGAAGTGGCTGAACACGCTTAAATTCTATTGAATTTCCTTCTGGTGAGAATATCTCTCATGACAAGGTATTCCACAACTTCCTACATCTTGTTTTTTTTTTCTTAGATTGAATTCTGTGAACTTGTGTACAAACATTCGATAGGTATAAAACTTGTTCAAATTTTTTAAAATGTGGGCACTAATTCTGTTTTATTGAAAGGGCGGTGTGGTTTTTTTGAGTTGACTCGTTCGATTCTTCCTACAGATGATCGTAAGATTCATTCTAAGAGACTATTGACCATCGAATCCCTGCACTCCTTTTTTTAATATGTGGATCAGAGATTTTCAAACTGTGGTGCGCAGAACTTCTCAAGGAGGTGCGCAAGCAGACATGTAAATTGGAGATTCTTTCAATAATGGTTGTAGCCTATCTTAATCCCTGGTTAAAGTTTTAATCGTAGGCGACTGGTCCGTGATACGGATGAGTGGTAAGTAAAAAAAAAAGAAGAAAAAAAAACAGTTTGAGAACCACTGAGCTACTTTATTGAGAAAATTATTTTTCATAAATTTTTCAAGTTTTTCTACTACCTACGACACTAGGTACGACTACCTAATTATATGGGTACCTATTGTTTACTATAATTCTTCTATCAGTGCACCCATTGGTACTTGAAGAGTACCTATGGTTTCCAGCTGAATATAGGTACCTAATTCATGTATGTTTGATTTTTGTTTTATTTTATCCTTAGTGTCAACGTTTTTTGCCCACCATATTTAAAAAATTGCTTCTAACGTAGGTAGCATGGTCATTTTTAAAATGTATCCCTGCATTTTACCGAATTTTCCCCCCACAGTTTTGATGTACTACCTTACCACATTGATTTTCATCGGTGAAGTCCCAACAGTCCACAATGCCGTCGCATATTTTTTCGTGCGAAAACTGCGCTTTCAGATAGTCGGTGCAAGTGCAATATTTTTCATCCGAGCCATCGGCGCAGTCTGCAAATTTGTTGCACCACAAATGCTCCATAATGCATTGACCGTTGGCACACTGCTTCGTTGAGTTGAGCTCACACACTAAAAATAAATTTAATTAGATACTGTTTTTTGTTGTTTTTTTTACCATATTACAATGATATGTGATGGGATGACTTGAAATCAACAAATTTGTGGTTTTCGGCGCATTAACCTAACCTTGATTGTAGCCTGTTCATCTTAGGTACTTGCTCATAATCTGCTTATTCCCCTTATTTTGCGCTATTCAGGTCCGACTGAGGTAATTCTTACATTTTTTCTCCCATTGTAAATGTTGATATCTCGAAATAAAAATATTGAAAACACTTTTTTGATAAGAGGAGTTTGTCGTCATTGTGATATAAAAAAAAATCATACCTTTAGAAAGGAACTTTTTTTTCGAACCTACTTACCAAGTTGGGTCTGGAAGCTACAAAATTTTTGGTAACTATTTTTTTTTCTAGAGTTCTATCCCGACAAATAGAACAACCTCGCCAAAAACTAGTTCCGCATTTTTCTAAATAGAATTTCATTTTACAAAAAAAGTTTGCGCCACGCACTTTTTTAACATAGGGCTAAGTTCATTAATCATTTAATAGTTAGGAAGATTACGAACATTTTGCAGTTTGTGTATATTTTTTATGAAGATTTTCTTTTGATTTGGTCTTGCACTTTCTGAAAAACCAAGACAAAGACCAATTTTGATTATCACGAGTCAAAACTAGTGTACTGAAAATTCACTGACTCGGTAAGGCCTGTTCATTCGTGTCGGCGATATTTTATTTATTTTAAGTCTATCTTATCGACTTGCTCTTTAGTTTTTACTCAATCATTTGCCCAAAAACTACTTTCACCCATTGTATAAGAAATTGTCGCTTTTTCAGTTCAATGCGCAATGCCTGTTCGTATTTATGCTACTAATACAAAATAGGTTTAATAATGTTAGGGCCACATTTCTCGCCGTCTATATGGACGAAATCAGATTCCTTTTTCTATTGGTGCTTTCATACGGCGTAGTTCTAATTTTGCTTTTTCTTTTTTTTTTCATGTCAAAGTTTTGTTCTAAAACGCGTAAAAATATTAAAAAGTGGTCTTTAAAAGGAATATCTATTCGTTATTGCGACAATTAGAAAAAAGAGAAAAAGTCTACTTTCGACTGCGTAAAGTGGCTGTAGGCATTTGCCATACAAGTTGTTGGGTACTAATCACTATGGTGACAGGAAACAGGATGCAACAATAATAAATTACGTGTACTTACTCGACTGCGAATCTGGCCTCGCAGTGGTTGTAGTCGTAGTCGATATCCTGTGCATTGGTCGGGTCAGCAGCAAGCCGCCAAAATTCAGTCTTGGAGTGCTGCCCTGCGTAGTGCTCTTCGTGTAAATGGAGGCCAAGTGCTCGATGATCTGATGCAGAGTCTCGTTCGATGGCTGCTTTTTGTACTTCTCCACAATCAGTCCGAATTCGTGAGGGTTGTACCTACTCTTTGCCGATCCATTAGTCACTTTCCCGTACTTGGTCACATCCCTTATGCTGCGAGGGAATATATTTTTGTACTTGAGCTGCCCAAGACTACCGCCGCTGCCGCCACCTAAATCCATCATCGACGGTAGATTATGAGTGATTCTGTCCTGCTCCTCGTCCTCCGTTTTATCTTCGGACGACGAGTTCGCCGTCTCCTCATCTTCTGCCACGTCTGACTGCCTGTACGACACTTGCACGCTGGTTGAGGTCACCACTTCGGTGTTGAGCACAATGATTGCGTTCGCCTCGGTGTTTTGAGCCGCCTCCGTCTCGAAGCTGCTCTTTGTGGTGCTGCTTGTATTTGTCGTTGTCACCGGATGGTTTACATTCTCTGGCACTGCCGAGGTCACCAATTCCTGCGCAGGCTGTTCTACCTTTTCTGACGCAAGCTGGGCCACCTTTTCTTGTGCTACCTGCGGCGCCTGTTTGTCCCCTGTCTGGAACATCTTCTCCTGTGCTGGATGCACTCCCTTTTCTAGTGTTACTCGCGTTTCTTTCTCGAGAGTGGGCTTGGGTCGCAAAGGTCTGCCAAGCCCTATATTCGATCTGATCAGTATGTTGGTGAAATTCAGTAAACTTGGGTGCTGGGTAGCTTCTAGAGGGAGTGCGGGTGCCGGCATTGTTGCTGCAGTTGTTGATTCAATATCGTGTCGCTTCGGAGATGAAGGTAGTTTCTGAATGATGGCTGTGGAATTGCGTAGCCCGGTGGATGAACCAAATTGCGTTTCTCTTTGTTCCGTGGTGATTGTGGTGTTGGCAGTGGTGGTGGAGGTGACGTTATTTTGCAATTTAGCTGTAACGCTCAAGCTGTTTTCAGCATTGTCATCACCTGTCAGTGGCATTATTATCACCTCAGCCTCACCAAATCCACGCACATTGGTGCCATTTTGACTGGAGCTGCCAGTTGCGCTGGAGTGGCGCAGCTTTGGCTCCATGTCCTCGGAAACAAATGAGTACCGGTTGACGCTGCCATTCACGTCAAACGTCTGGGTTTTGCGCATATCCACCAATTTCACGGAGGAGCTGGTGGTTGCAGCAGTGGTGGTGGTGTGGCCAGCTGCTCGAAGTGCATCCAGCTGAAGTTTTATTTTACTGGTGCGCTCTATGGTTGGCTGACGATGCTTTTTTGTGGCCTTAGCTCGAGTGGTCACATTGCTGCCAGTGATGGTGGTGGGGGGTACCATGAGCACAGTAGATGGGGGACCAGGTTTACGTCGTAGGATCGGTGGAGCGGAAGTTGGTTTATGTAGGACACTGAGAGGGTTGTGGTTGGCAACTGCAGCATCATCGGTGGGTGATTCTGTTTGGGTGTCCAAATGTTGTGACGGTTCAGTGTGGAAAGAGTGCTCTGAAACAAATCAGGTTAGGTGAGTGATGTGTGGTGGAAGGTAGGTTCTTCTCATGTAGGTAATTGATTTCAAAGTAGTTTAGATTTTTGTGAAGGTGAATGGAATTGGTAGGTATCATTTGCAATGAGCTCAATGTTCCCTTGATGAAAAATTATTTTGCTCAAAAATGAAATAAATACGTTTAAATCAGTATGGTGATAATACTCGTATGAGGTATAGGGGCTTGTACCCATCGACAACTGTCACCACCTAAAGGCTGGTTCATATTTGTTTCTGTGATGTTAAACAAATATGTTCACGTACATTTGTATGTTCTTACCTGTACATTCATACAGGTAAGATAAATTATTTGGACCAAGGACAAATTACATTATAAAAATTTCGATGATGTCATGGCCCTGTACCATATGCGCTGCGTCATTTCTTATCACCTTATGGAATAGGAAATGACGTAATATTATGACATAATACCATATGTATATATACATAGGTGTATCTGTGTGCGTGTGCCAAATCCATTATGTAAAGTCACAAAACTGGCTACAAAATCACCAGTGTTTGTCTAGGATTTGGCTCTCCCATACATTTGCGTATGATGTGGTAGAACATGCAAAGCTGTTGATTACCTTCTAAGTGCAAATACTTCTCACAACAAGATATTCTACAATCAGGTTAGAAATTTATGTATTAATTTTAGCGAAGTACATTTAATAGGTACTTCAGAAGTTAGATGAATGAGCTGGGATTGAAAAAAGTTTTGTATCAAATTTCAGTAGTCCTGTTTTAGTTTTTTGAGCAGGATGCGTAAATTTGCTTGTGGTTCATCCCACTACCTTTCACACAAATTGTCTAGTTTTCCATTTACAGTTATGGCAACGTTTTTTACTCGTTGGTTTTCAAACCATTTGTACCCAAGGATTGTCACAAGCGTTCGCATCAGTTTCATCTGGGTAAAAATAAGAAACTGAAATTTTAATCTCGCTGTTGCGATGTGATATTAGGTAATCTTAAACGATTTTGGGCGAAGGTAAAAGATTAGACTTACTTTTTACGATGATTTGTTTCGGGTCTAAACGCATATTGTTGAACACGGCTGGCTTTAAAGTGGTTATTTCGTCGAACAGAATTTTTTTGGCTGTCTCCTCGAGAATGGCGTACGTGCGGCTGTTGAGAAAAGACCCACTTGAAATAAAGTTAGAAGTAATTGGCTGTGTTTGTTCGACTTACACAAACTTGCACCGAGTGTAGATTTGGGTCAGTAATCGTTTATTGTTTAACGCAGGTACAGCAAAAAACCCAAATCTAAACCTGGTGTAAATCAGTCAAAAATAGTTGCGCGTTTCAGTTTATCCTTTTGTTTTTAACTCATAATCCATCTTCACTTAATTTTTAAAATGCATTGAAAATAAAAAATTTCTGTTCACCATTACCTCGGAATTTTTCTTCTATCCAAGATCAGTCTGTAAAACACTATTAAGCTGCCATTCTTGAATCCCATTACGGTGCACTGTTTTATGGAGGGACCTAAAATACTTCTTGCGAATACTTTTTCTATCTGAAAAATTATATATGTATTTTAGGATTGATTTAATGAAAAAAGTTGAAAACCAGAAAGTTAATCTCGGTTTACCATAGTTTTATACGTATGAGCTTTTGCCAGAAAAAATTGACTAGTTCTGTTGTACAGCTCTGCGCTGTAATAGTCACCGTAGGTTACACGAAGACTGCCATCCAGTATTATTTCCACTGAAATTAAATAATACGAGCGTCATAATATTGCGATTGAAAATGAAAGAATATTTTATTCCTAATGGAAGTGGAAAAGGCGAGCCATTAAAACAATTTTGTTAGAATTTCGTTTATGTACTTTTTAAAAATTTTAAATATTATGAACATTATATTAATTATATATCTTGTGAGAAGTGCTTGTGTATTCTCGTGTAGAATTATTTTGTACGCAGGCCTAAGAAAAATAATGCATTATTAGTTTGTACAAATTTTTCATAAAAAAATCTATTAAAATGAAGTGTAGGTAGGTATTTGGAAAATGGTGACCATCAAACAAAAAATGTATGGATTTGGGAAAATCCCCTCTTAGTCTCCGTTACTCTGTACGTATCCACGTATACCTGGTACTTTCTTCTTCTTCTTCTTCAAAACAATCTTTTGAACTATTTGCAGGGTAGTTTTTTCGTATTTGACTCTTTGTAGAATCATGAAATGCGTATTATATTACAGTATGTCGTTGGGGAAATTATTGCTAGAATTGGTATTAAATATTTTCTATACCTTCAATCTGTTTCCCACAAATGTTTGTTAATTCACTTGAACTGAGCTTTCATTTCAACAAAAATTTCTTTATTCATTTGGCGAATTCATTCGAGACGTTTAAAAAATCGATCAGTTGGTTGAAAGTCTCTAGGTAATATTTATTTTATGGAGAAGAGAACAAAATCTTGATAGTTCCTAAAACTTTATTTTAATATTGTAAAAATAGTATAATATTTTCTTGCACCTATGACAAGTTACTTAATTATTTCTTGAAAAATGAAGACATTTTGAATATAATATTTTTCTCGTGGAACAGATAAATAAGTCCTGCAACGATATTTTTGTATAGTACCTAATACTTTCTTAAATTTGTACATTTATTATCATCATTATTATTACTTTCAATCTATTTTTCATTCTAATTCCATTCATAAACACTCCCGTTATTCAGACAAGTCTTGACTAGCCCAATGACATCGTCTTTCTACATAAACAGTTAATTTGTCCACACAGTCCTATGATCTCATTTCCTTTTTGCAATCTAGCATACATCTTAAATTCTACTAAATTATTTGGGAACACCCACTTTGTCATATTCTCTTAAGATCATTGGTCATACTTCATATACGTACATTTCTGTTAACCAATAAGATTTAACCCTTCTCCTACACTCTGTAAAATCGTTCGAACCTTTCCTTTAGGTTAATAATCCAACTAGTATGTTATCTCATGTTTGTACCTCTAAATTCATTCTAATTCTAATTCTCATTCTAATTAATTCTGATTGATTCATTACTCTCTTGATGTTTGTTACTGTTTATTACTTTAATGTCTAATAACTTACCGTTCAATACACTCTTTTATTAATTATTATGTTTGAACTATTCTGTTACAATTAATAACCATCACACTCCCTAAACCCTGATTCACACTTGGGTAGTTTTGTAGCTACTAGCGAGTTCTTTGGGGTACTATTCTGTTAACAGTTAAAGTCAGTATGTGTGTTTAGCTTTCAAGTTAACTTTAGCTTGTCAGATAGTCTTCAAAGAATCTCGTTAGAATATTTCACATGACAATTTCCCAAGTTGAAATTGATTTTAAAAGGTTAAAGCGATAAGTAACTTTAACTGTTAACAGAATGGTACCACGAGTAGCTGGTTAGTGGCACAAAAACTAGCCAAGTGTGAATCAAGTTTAAGCTCTCCTATAAGCTCTGCATTTCACCTCACTCTGCTCCCTCTATATCTTTCCCAACAACTACAGTTGATGTATAATCCGTTCAACTTGAACAAACTAGGGGCAAGTATTATAGGGAATATGTATCATCGCAAACATATGAACTTGAATAAACTAGAGAGCAAGTGGGCAGCAACCGAGGCCTCACGTATAAGACTATTGAATTTTCCTACCTGATTTCATACATGTGTGCCATGTTCAAACCCCAGTGGCAGAAACATCTACATTTACACCTACAATGTACTATATATGCACTGTTTACAACAACAAGACTGCCACTGTACTACCAAGCTGTGGGAAATTATGATAGGCCTTCAAAATATTGGAAATATATTTTACAGTTTAATCATACTTTTTCCAAAGTTATGCATTTAACCTTGATCTGGCGCAGATGAATATGGTTTTGATCTTAAAGAAAATACGAGTTGAAGACAATTTCTGCTCGTTACTAAATTAATCAGACAAAGTCAAATTTTTCAGACTATGTATTTTTAAATGTAGTGCCAAATTTATTTGTAACCTGTCATATTATTTATTATTAGGGATTGAGAAACGTTACATTTTTTCATTTTTTTCTCATTAGTTGAGTTTCTGTAACTTACCATAATATTACTCATTTTTTGTTTCCATTTCCATCATTTTGGTTTCCATCTCCATTACATTTCTGATTTTACCAAGTTTTTTCATTCAGTTTCCATTTTGGGTTCCATTTCCATTTCCATTTAAAATAATTTTTTTTAAACTTAAAATTTTCCACATCTTGTTCAAATATTGATGTATCTATATTTTTTTGACATTTCTCAAAAATTATCGATATTTTTTCAAATGATTTGGTTTCCATTACAGTTCTGTTATTGGTCTTAAAATTAGTTAATTGTTTCTGATTTGGTTTCAAGTTCAGAATTTTGGTGTTCCCGTTTATTTCGGTTTTCAGTGCAAAAAAATATGGTTTTTGTTTCCAAAATATTCGGTTTCTATTTCCGTTTATGTTTTTCAATCCCTGTTTATTATGGAACTTGATTAAGAATTTTGTTATATGTCAAATTGCATATAATCAGAAGGTTTAGTCAAGGTGAAACTCAATATTTCGAATCCTTAGAAACAAGAAAAACACGCTTCCGTTTTCGAATTACTGAGATTGGTAGGTTACCTGAGTCTAAAGAATTAAAGAAATTGATTTATAGAAGCTGCATGAGCAGAAATTGCTGCCTTCATATACTGAAAGAAAGAAACTCTACATTTTATTTACGATTTTCATGCAGGCCTAAGTCTCAGACATTTAGCTCCATTCAGTAGATCTACAGTATTTACATTTAAGCATGTGGGTGTTCAAATTTATGAAAAATTGACAGCTTCTCTGTGTGGAAATAGTCACTTCAAACAAATTGAAACTTCCGGTAGCCACATTAATTTTTATTCGTCACAGTATTCATCCCCAATATATCTACTTTTGGGATACTGGTGAGTACTTAGAGGCCAAACCGATTCTTTTTTTTCATTTTTTTTTTTCATTCATTTTAGCTCCTACAAATTTCTTTGCTCTGAAAATCGTACTTTTGAATCATTTAAATTATTGAAACAAAAGGCCATTTTTAACCATGCTTGGTTCTGCAATGAAGGCCGTCCATGTGTGTTAGTCCTACCCATCGGGTAACTTTGGTGTGTTACTGTGCTAGGACTCCATATCGTATTCTAGTTTTATAGTCTGTTATGAATAGAGAAAAAGAAAAGTAGGCCTATTGCCATAATATACTTCGTCTCGGACCTGCAATATTGATTGGGCTGTCACTCGGATTTGTCAGTTTATTGTCAAGTTGAATCAACTGCTACCTGTAGTGATTAGTCAGCGGTTCAAAGTTTGAAGGAAGGAATGTTTTATTTCACGTCTAGTTAGGTTAGCCATACTTCTTCGATGTAATTTTCACAGCATTTATCTTCTGTACAACGCTTGTTTGTCCATCCTATTCACTTGCATTTCCTGCATTTAGTCTCGCGCATCGGTTTAGCCACTCATTTACGACGACGACCGACCGACCGACCAACTGACGTTTTCGAATTGGTTTTTTTTTTTTTTTTTTTTTTCTTTTCCTTCCCATAGGTTTTTGACAAGAATATTATATTAATCCGTCGTTTACTCACTTCCTATATAAATAGCCGCGGCGGCTATCGCTATGACCACAATTAATATCAGAAACAGTGACAAGGCTATAATCGTGTTGCAAGCTGATCTGCTCCCTAATTGCGACGAATAACAGAAACACGATTTCTTGCGTCTTCTTCTGTGTTTTTTTCTGTTTACCTGCAATTAAAAAAACGTTTATCAGTATCGTTGTAGGAGTGGACTTTATTAAATGGGTTGCTGTATGGAGGAAAAAAAAAAAAAAAAAAGCTGAAGAATGGAGAGACGCCGAGTGAGAAAAGAACATTTGACCGGCCGACACCTTTTTGAAAAATAGGTTTTAATAATTTCGCCAAACGAATACCTTTTACAGAGTCCGAGAGTCGAGCATGACGATTAAAAATTTTTTAAACCATTACATCTTAGGCACGCGTGAAAAAAAAAAAAAAAAAAAAAAGTTATTAATCTGTTTGAGCTGACAAATCGAACCGGTTCTTCGGAATTTGTTCGTTAAATGTTTTTTTTTTTAATTTTTTTTTGTTTTAGTTTTTTTGTGTTTTGTCTGTTGCCGGGTTAACCGTGACAAAATTTATATAGGTAGTTCAAAATTTTCGGTTTTTCTTTCATATCCGCTTAAGTATAACAACGTGGAGTAGGTGGAAGTCGAATGAAGGAAAAAAAAACATGTTAACTGTTACATAGAAAATATAATTCGATGGGACGTCGAAGGCGGAAACACATACGTTTTATGTAGTATATAATAATAATTATAGGTACATCAGCGTGCGATGGATGGATTTTGACGTCGATATTTTGTTCCTTTCATCTTACGACGATCGAAAGAGATTCTCTACGTTATGTATTTGTGCGTGTATGTATGTGTGTGTGTGTGTGAGTGTGTCAAATTGAATGAGGAATTCATTTGAGCGTAGGTAATAATATTTCTTTGGTTGAAAATATCGTGAAAAGTGATATGGCGTGAAATTTGCGGATCAAATATTGTGAAACGTTCGAAATGGATATTGTATCGCCTTCGCCTGTGTAGGTGTGTGGAGAGATGTTTGGATAGGCTACGTGAATGGGTCCTTCGTTGTAGCCTAAAACGTTTATTTGCTACCTTCGGTCGATGATGTTTTCGACGCAAACCACACGTTAAATGTGTCAACTCGACAATATATCGGCTGTGTGGAAAGCGAGGAAGCTGTAGCCCCTACCCTCGCATTTGGTCCATAAATTCTGAGTACACTACTTTTCGTTTGTTCGATTACGTTCGTCATTCACGATTGATTCATTGTAGCTCGTCTCCTAGTCACGGTGACGTCTATTTTTCAATTGACAACTTTCGAGAAGTGCTCGTGAGAAATCCGATTGCATTCGTCTCATATTGTGACGAGCAAAATTGATCTTGCGATTTAGCACTTTCTGCTAGATCAACTGACCAAGACTGACTGTGCAACACTAAAGCTAAGCCCAAGAACGAATGGGCAAAATCAAGGATGAGACGAAACGCCTACAGGCACGAAAAAAAAAAATCAACGAACTAAAAAATGTTCGCCATCGTGCAACTCGAATAATTCGCAATATTTTACGTTTAATTATTTTCTTTCTCCTTGGTTGATCATTCATTGATGTATGTTGCGAGTGGAGAACATTTTAAAGTATCAATCCATCAACAAAGTACATGTTTCGGTCTTATCATGACTGAGATTACTACAATCTTAGCCTTACTTTAGATCATCACTAATCTCACCCACATATGGCACCAAATTTTCCTTCGATATTAATTCGTGTGGTATATTTTCATCGCATCTAAAACAGCTGGTGGTTCAACAGAAGGTGCTGATGCGCCTTTTCCCTAAAAAAAATCTAACACCATCAGTCGTTGATCTCTACTTCAGTGCTGTTTAGGAATAATCACCTTTCGTACTTTGTTTTATTTGTTTAACTTTCTTTTTGAGGAGTGGAGGAGGACATAGCCTTAATTTAGTTGGTTTTTGGCTCCGTATCAACCTCAAAAATGGAGGTACATTAGTTCAGATTATTTCACTGAACCTTCCCTGCCATAGGAAAACTGAAAATGTGTGTGTAATAACAACGCTTGTTACACATTTTGAGAGAAGTTCGCTAGATTTCCTATCATGCTTTGTCTTTCCAAATTCAGATATTGAATATGATACCCAAATAATATAATTTCAATAAATTTTTCTTTTCTCTCTTCTTCTCCTTTTTCCTTTAAGGAAAAATATATTTTTTATTAGTTGGGTGCGAAGTTCGCGTTCCGATGACTCTTTTTAAAAAAAAAAAACAACCCAATTATTCACAAAATATTTCAAAACTAAGAAAAAAAAAAAATTTATTTAACTGTGAATCAAATTTTATTTCTTTTCTTCCGTGGCCACCTCTAAGATTTTCAAGTCAAACACAACGGAAACCGAACTTCAACTCTCATTGTTTTGTTGTTTGAGAATGCCTTGAAATTTGTGAATACTACCCGCAATACATGCGAAGTGTGTGCCTGGAAAGAGGGTAAAATTTTTAATGTATATTTCGAACCACTACCAAATTAGTGGGGTGAAAACGTAAGAAATGTAAAATGATTTTTCACTCTTTATTGTGTGTGTGTGTGTTTTCATCAATTTCTTGGGTAAAAATTTTGCAAGCAGTATTACAAATTATTTCCATTCTTCGAAAGTGCAAACTGAACATCGAAATGCACTAGTGGTCAACTTCAGAAGGAATTTGGGGATACATTTTCGAAAAAAAAGTTATTCCTAGAGAGTTTTCTATTCTTCCCCTTCAATTACAACTTTTAAGTGCTGATTTATCAAATTTAAAAAGGGCAGAACAAGCACAAATGATGAGCCATGCAGTGACGCCCCATTCAAGTAAGTACCCCCAGAAATATGTGAAAAAATTCAAAAAATTGTTATGTCAGACTGAAGAATAAAAGTATTTGAGATATCCGAGGCTATGAAGATATCAAAATTACATGTATGTAATATTTTGCATGAATATTTGGGAATAGAAAAACTCTGTGTAGGATGGGTGCCATGTTTGCTCACAACTGACCAAAAATAATGTCGAATGGATGTTTCAACCAATTGTTTAGTGCTGTATGAGTGAAATTAAACCAAATTTTAGCTCTTATTCATTATTGTTGATGAGACTTGAGTCCATCATGATACTCCTGAGACCAAAGAACAATCAAAAGAATGGACCATGAAGCATGAGTGAGTTCCAAAGAAATCCAAAACAGTTCAATTAGCTGACAAAGTTATGGTAACAGTTTTTTGGGTTGCCCAGGGAATAATTTTCATCGACTACCTTGAAATGGAATATACAATCACTGTTGAATATTATGCAAATTTTTTGCATTAATTAAATGACAAAAATCAAGAAAAAAAGATCACATTTGATAAAAAAGATGGTATTGTTTCATTAAGATAATGCACCAGTTCACACTTTACAAATTGCAACTGCTAAATTAAAGGAATTGAAGTTCAAATTGCATCCTCACCCACAATATTCAACCAGATTTAGCATCTTGCAACTTCTTTTTCTTTTAAACCTCAAAAAATGGCTTAGAGGAAAGTGATTTGTCAATAATGACAAAATCAATTATGCTTTTAAGTTGATATCTTGAGGACCTTAACAAATCAGCCTATAAATTAGGCCTAATTGCATTGGAATATAAATGGGAGAAGTGTATTGTGGGAACATTACTCGTATGAAATGACAGGGCAGACCCTCAATGACAGTTTTCGCAAAAAGGCTTGCAAATATTCGTCTTTATAACGTTAAACAAATGCACAATTACATTTGATTGTAATTACTTATACATATGTTCAAGTAATGTACGAGTACCAAACTGTGACTAATCTAACAAAGATAATTTTGTACACAAACCGATCCGCCATTTCATATCTTTACAAGAAATGACAAACCAACCCTTTAACACGGATGTACGTAATTACTATGTATGTGTGTATGTGTGCGTGTAAATAAGCCCGCATATAAACCGTTCAACTGGCTCTAAAATTTCCAGTGTTTGCTCAGGTTTTGGCTTACCTATATGTTTACATATGAAGTGGCAGAACACGCAAAATACCTGTTGATTACTTTCTGGTGAGAATATCTTTTTCATGACAAGGTATTCCTCATGTATAAATCTTAATGGTGATTATTTAGAGAAATAAGAATAAAATAATGTTGAAAAAAAACTTTTTTTTCTTATTTTGATATAGAACTTTTCACTTCACCCTCTAATATTTTCTTTCTGATTACATATTATATAAAAATTCTTTAATTATTTATCACGCTCTTTTTCCTTTCCAGTTTCCATAATATATTACGCAACTGGGGGGAAAGTTGAAAACAGAATATATACAATATTTTCATGCCCGAGTTAATAAGTGTTGCGTATAATATTTTTGCAATAGATGTAAGGAATGCTGTATGTTATCACCAACAACAATCCTGGTCCTTCTGAAAAGCCTAACCCTACATTTGATTATTTTATGATTCTTATTTTGCAATTTGTTCCGTTTTTTTCATTCTTTTATTTTGTTTTTCAAACTAAGTTACTGAAGAAAATTTTAATTGATTTTTAGAGTAGGTACCTACCTAATAAATGAAACACATCTACGATAAGTAAAATGTACAAAATTAACTTACACTGTCTTGAAAATTCTCCAAAAAATGAACTGCAAATATACTGTAACTGTAACTTACTTAATTTCAATTAATAAAATTAATCGGGCTATTTTCAAAAAATTTGAAAATAATGAAAAAGTTTGTGTTTTAAAAAAGTTATTAGCCTTTGCTGTTCTCACAATACAAATTCCAGTTTCCAGTTTTTTACACTACTAAATCTATTTGGTATGTTTTTTTTTTTTCTATTTCTTGAAAAAATTTTGTTGGTACGTACTTTTTCTATCTATCAGATCGTGATAATTTTTATTTCAGGGGGCGCGCACACCCTGCACCCCCTCTGGTTCCACCACTAGGCTATCAGTAGTTTCTGTAGATTTTTTCAATCCGTCGAACATCAAATAATCTATGCTTTCACCACACATACCTTGACTGTTCTGCGCTGTTAGAAGTTTATACGACTTAAGTTCTTTCGTCGAAACGTTTTTCCATAAAATTTTCGGTAATTTAAAACGAGAATATTATCTCTGGTCCACCTGTGCCTCATACCCTGTCAACCGAAAATTGTTCGGAATTTTTCAGTACGCTACGTGCACAATTTGGCGGACGACGCCAACTCTATGTTAGTCTAAACGATGCCATTATTCTGTGGTCGAGTTTCCAGAAAATAGCTTACGTTCGACGAGAAAAATGGTTGGTATGGGTAAAATACCGCCGAAGCCCAGCAGTAGGTAGCCTATTGGCTACATCGAAATGCTAATAATGTTTTGGGATCATCCAGCGGTGAGGAAATACAGCCGATGGTACAATCCTAAGTTCCTAGAGCTATTATTATTATTATTATTTGCGTCGAGTTTCTTTAGTAGATTATTTTTTCGCTACGTTTAAGTTTCTGCTTCTGCCATCGTAATGATTTCAAAATATTGTTTTTTTCTTCATTTTCTTACCACTACTTCAGCATTTTGATAATTTTGTTCCACCGCCATTCATTGGGCACTAAATTCGATCGGAAACGAATAATGATGCGTTATAGTTAATATTTGACCACATCACGACTTTCTTTTGTAAATTTTACCGACGATACCGGAATCGTGCGCCCTTATGTAGAAAGGCCTTCAACTGACGTGATAATGCGTGTAAAATGGGCGAATTAGAGGCGCTGTAAATGATGCCATACCACCAGCTTTGCGCTATTTTAATGAGCCATAGTCCACGGCTACGGATTCGTGACACGTATTTAGGCAGGTGTTTGGTGGAAGTAACGAAAAAGTTATTAGCAAGCAGTGAACGTGGGACTGCGCCGGAAAAACGAATTGCACACGAGAATAGAAAAGAAACGGTATTTTATTGCGGATCCTTGCCGAATCGCATGCGTATAATCAAAGACTCGGAAATTATATATATCCTCTTGGGATAAGAAATGTTGGCTTTTGTTTGCAAAATTTGTATTCTATTCGTATAGGTGGAAAATGTTTCATTCCTTTAGGCGGATTCGCAGAAAGCAGAAAGATTCAATCTCTCAACTGTATAGGGTTGATATCTGTAACGATATATTTCCTCTCGTATAAGTAACGTCAGTATATCGACACACCCTTAATAATCAGTAACTGTAACGTATATTTTTGTATATTTCTAAATATGACGAACATATTCCTTCACACGCTTTCGATTACCAAAAATGCCGGTATTCATCAATAATGAAACCATCCTATAGCTCTTTGTAAACAACCACTAAATTACCCGTATTTGATTTTATGAATATAGATTTAGCGTCTGTATATTCATGACCTCATTTTGCCTGTCCCTCGATTATATTGCGAGTCAGCACAACCCTATAATAACAAGCCCTTACCTCACTTGGCCTATCCAGCACATACACTTACATAACCCAAACAAGTATATAAACCCTTGACTCGAAGGAATCGTTACACAGTACCCAGAGCTTCTCTTACAGAGCTACTAGTTAATAGACAGTCTTGTCTAAGGATTGTAATCTCAAATGTTAAACCTAGTTTATAGTGTTTAAAATATTATTTACTGTACATGTGTTGTACAAATTATTATTTTTATTAAAAGTGTTAAACTCAATCTTGTGTTTTTAAATATTATTGAGTCTCTCAAATACGTTAAGGTCTACGATAGTTGTGGATGATAAATTGATTATTTAAATTGTTATAGAGGTATTAATGCTTGTGTATTGTTAATTATCTCGTGTATGGTGTAACACTGAAAGTGGTTCTAATTACCTACATTACCACCTCTTTTGGCTGTTCCAATAACCCTGTATGTATCATGAATAAGAGTACACTTTATTATCTGGCCATTCTCTATCGTAAGTCATGATACACATTTTGTGACGGTTATATATCGTAACAGAACAATCAAATACACAAGTTATTTAAAAAGGTGTATTAGACATAAACTTTATAGAAGAGTAACATCAAAGATTAAAAGAATTAGTGTAACAGAGTAATCAAAAGGTAAACTTGATTGAAGTAGAGTTAGAATGAATTAGAATAAATTAGAATGAATTAGAATGTATTAGAATGTGTGAAATAGTACAAAACATGAGATTATATAGTAAGTAAAAAGAGGAAGGTTCAAACGAATTTACAGAGTATTGGAGAAGGGTTTTGATCTTATTGGTTAATAGAAATATATGTACAGTAAGTATGACCAATGGTCTCGTAAGAATATGACATAAAATGAGTGTTCACAAATAAATTAGTAGAAATTAGTATATATGTAAGATTGCAGAAATAGTATAAACAAAAGATGAGTTCATTGTTTATGAGTAAACACAGTAACTGTTTATGTAGGAAATGATGTCATCAAACAAGTCTTGACTTGAAGAAATGACGTGAGAGTTAATGAATGGGAAATAATAGAAAAATAGAGAGAAAGTAATGATGATGATGATAATTAGTAATACAAAAATATTTCATATTATGAACGATACGAAAATATAGTTACACATTTCATTATCATATTTCATCACTCTTTCATCAGCGTATACATTGGCCAGGGCACCCTAATTGCGATGCTCTCAAGTTCACCTATGACACCACCCGCTCTTGTCCATTTCTGCGGGAAACAACACATTTTCTTTAAACGGCGCTGACGCCTTAATTCCTGGAAATTGAACTATTTTCATTTATCAGTCCTGTATCAGCATTACATCAGCACATCACCTCATCCATGTACAAATTGTATAGGACCACATCAGTCTTTGATTTACGTATTCATCCGCTCGATAATTCGACAGTGATTTGGTAATGCCTAATTTGGAGGTAAATCACTTGTATTGTAGCCACGCTACAAAGGGGCTCAATAGCTGAGTCTTCAATGTACACCATAATTATATTTTTATACTTATTAGTTAGAAGTCAAAATACAAGTTCAGTGATTTGGTCAAGTCTTTTATTTTTGCAGAAATATTATCAATCAAATTGACATTACAATATCCCATGGTTAGAAATTATCCAGTAAAATTGCCAACTTAACATAAATCTGTGTTAACCAGATTATTTTTATAATCATCATTTAATTCTTCAATCTTTTGTCTTTTAAGGCATCTTCTTACACCATTAGTGCTTTAAAGTTCCATTTTTAACCAAGTTAAGATAAACAAGACGTATTCTTGCTCACCTTTTTTAAGGAAATCTAGATCTGAAAATAATAAATTCATGCAAATATTCGGAAGTAGGTACCTATTGTTTCTTTAATGATTCATTTTCATACTAAAAACGTTCATTGATCGTTGATACCGACATAAGCTGACAAAAGAAACAAAGACGGTGATCTCAAACTCTTCATTACCATGTGGTAAGACTTCAAGATACATCGAGATGGATATTCAACAGATTAGTAAATAGTAAAATCTAAGTCTAACAACATTAGTATTTACTATGTTTTTTTATAAGCTCAATTGTTTAGAGATCATTTCCCGAATTCAGGGCTTTTTTAAAATAACAGGGGGAATTGTGTGGAGTCTATATGATGTGACCTCATGTTTACTAGTGATATGTGGGGAACTAGGTTTTCATGTTCTTCCCTTTTTAAGTTCAAGGCACCATAATTCAGAAGATCTGTGATCTTAGGCTGTCTAGTTTTAAATTAATCAGGATCTAAAATATGAGATTTTAATATTTTAATTTAAAACAATATGATGACCACCTTTTGGGACTTCACATATTTAGTTGTGGAGGATTAGGATGATTTTGAAGCTGAGACTGATGTTTTAAAGTGAGTTTGCGTATTTCCTTTCTAATATGTGATATCTTAAAGTCATGACTTATGTCTTGAGCTTTGGCTCATTTCATATCGATATGCGTTTACTATATTGCTCTTCAAGCCACGTTTTCACATCTTTCGATGATATTTTGGCCCAAACTGGTAGCAATGCCCCAAACATATCGCCTAATTCATGGGTCTATGTTGGTTTCACCACTGTATGCAAGACAATTAGACAACTCAGGTAAACAGGAAAATCGGCACAAGCATTATAGAACCCTAAAATGGACGGATATTTTCTGCACTTGCGCAGTTGGACTTTTTACATCTATTTTTAAAGCTGTTTTCAAAATTCACTGGATTCTTCAGGATTCATATCAAAGTCTTTAAAAACTTTAGATTTGCTGAACTAACAGACTGAAAACAAATGAAAAAAGATTTACTTCGCACGAGCAGAAAATATCTGTCCTTTTTAGAGTTTTCAATCTTGACATGCTTGATTAACCTTGGTGAGATAACAGCTGTTGGGTATCCATAGGCTACGTGCACCTATTTGAACGAAGTCTAAAACGCTCTCTTCCACTTCTCACCTATGCTTTCATTATTCAATATTTATGAGTTATATTCACATTCAAATTTAAAGGACCGACTTCCGTGTTCTCCACCGGACTAACTGCGGCTGTCCTCCAAAAAATCACACTTAATATACAATCTTCTCCGATTCATTTAGCGCTCTCATCACTCGTTCTAAGATCTTATTGCGCATCCTTCTTGTCCTCCATGTTTTTTATAGTTTTCCATTTTTGTTTTCTTTGTCTGGGTACCTAATTTCAGTGAAATGTTCGGAATTGCAAAGGCGATTGAGACCGCTTGAAAATTTACTTCCTAACCCTCCTGACACTCACTTTAAATTAATCACCTCTTCGGATCAAAAATCCATCTTTCGGCCCCGTATCTTGGAAAATGGCAGATTCCATGAAATTCGAAACATCATCGCAACCTACCTTCCGTCAAACCGAGGAACATTATCTTGGATTTAACTTGTCCTCCTTTAATCGCAGGCCTGCCTCCAAACGTAAAGAAGTTATACTCACTTGATTCTGCCAGGATCATACTCCCTTAACTTAGTCTTACCTTCTACCCCAACTTTTTCCAACTTAAATGTTTATCACGCCCCATTGACACCTCTTTCCTCTCTGTTGAACATCTTTAGCTATCTTGCTCTACTTTGCTATTAATTTTATAAGCGTTCCTCAAACGACAAATAATTGTGCTCTTCATGACTTATTCAAAGATTCCTCTCCTCACTTGGAAATTTGTGTTCCGCTACTTACGGCTTTGCATTCTTTTATTTATAATTTGAACTCCGTGTTTCTGCTTTAGCCCATAGAATGTGAGTCTCGTAAATTTTTCAACATATTATAACTTAGATACATACCCAATGACAAAATTTCAAGAGGAATGTCGCAGGGGTCGTGTACTTGCTGTTAATGGAGTAGCCAAGGGGAAAAAAGGGGCGATTGTTCTCACCTTGAGATTATTTTTATTTTTATTTTGCTCGTCACTTTTAAAATTTGGAAGAAATTGTAGTAATAAATACGTGACAGTGGGTTTCATAGATGCTAAGTTTCTTAAATTTTCGAATATTTCAAAAGTGACGAGCTAAACAAAAGTCATGAAATAATTTTTTGCCCCCTCCCCTTGAAGAATTTCTGGCTCCGCTCTTACTTGCTGTCAGAGTACTACTGACTTAAACGTAGGCCAAGGCTGGAGAGAGAAGAAGAAAACGGGTATTCCCTAGGAGCCCGGACTTTTCTGGAAGGGCCCAAAATTCTTAGACTAAAAATGTTTTGAAAAATCTATCATTTGCTAAAATAAATATATTTATATAACCCTGGGCTCGAATTTTCTAGGCTATATTTAATGAACAACGTTCAATTTTGTGGCTTTGATACTTTCATCTAATTGGCTTGTATTTTACTCAAATAATTTTCTACCAATTTATCTTTGAAGTAAAAAAACAATGTTAATTTAAAAATAAAAAAGTTTGCCTACTTATTTGAATTTCACTTTGATATTATAAAGGAAGAAAAATTCTCATTATCGAGTATAATGCACCGAAAAATTGAAACAATTTCACTTTACTTTTGTTATCGTAAAAATCTAATGAAAAAAAATTGTATCCCGTTTATCTTAAATTTTTGTGAAACTCAGATGGATGGAGGGAAAACAGAGAGGATCATCTTCAACGAAGACAGAAAACCATAGTAGTAGAACTAAAATTACATAAACAAAATGTGTGAGTAAAACAATACGTTGTACAGTCCACAAAGTAGGCATAATAGGCGACATTACTCTTGTAAGCATAATACAGCATACTCTACCCAAAAACCTGCTTGAGTATTCTTCGATTAAAATTTCTATCACAACTGGGGCCTTCACTTTCAGATTTGTTACTTTGTATTGTGCCCTGTGTAAAGGGAAAATGCTGTTGCCCTTTCTGGCCACCATTTTGGTGGATGTGTGGTGTGCTTGGCTGTATGACTACCAGTGCCAGGCAGCATACACTATTTATGAGATAACCAATCTGAAGGTAAACCCCCAACTGCGATAGAAATTTTAATCAATGAATATTTAAGGTTCTTGCTTAGGTTGAGCTGTGTTATGTTTGCTAGATTAATATCATGTATTATGTGGACTGTACAACATATTTTTTTACTCTCACACCTTGTTTATGTAATTTTAGTTTTTGAAGTGAAATTTCATTGTGCTGGGTAGTAAACTAAGAACGATCATGCAACGAAGCCTGTAAAAAAAAATAAACAAAACAGTCATGCAAAGAAGCATGCGAAATGAAAAAACGTTACCACTGACCCTCTGTACGAAAGCTAGGCCCATTCAACTCTATTTGATTCATTTTCCTCTTCGCGTTTTCTATACATTTTTATTCCTTGCTTTCTTATCAACGGATTGAAGGTTGCGTCATTTAGTTTTGACGTTGAAGTGTTCACCAGTTGGTGAAAACAATTTTTTGATTTTGTACGACTTTTCCGCATTCTAATGTTTATGCAAAACAAAAACTGAAAAATCACGCGGCCAACAAATCATTCTTCAAAATATAAATTTTAGGGTAACAAGTTTCACTTCCACCGTGTGTCCCAGTACACTCTCTTTTTTATTTGATCGTTTTCAGGCAGCTGGGTTTTTTAATTTATTTAATTTATTTTTACTTTGTAAAAATGGTACCGAAGAAATAACTCTGTTTGATAGAACTACACCAACTTACGCCAACCTACACCAGGAGGGCGATTCCACAAATGTAGGAATGTTATACGATTTTGTGCTAAGTTTTATTCGAATATTTGTGGAATATCCCTACCGTTAGTGTAATCCTATCAAACAGAGCTAATGTTTGCGTCCGCGGCCATCCAAATATTTTGGTTGATTCCTTCATTAAGGTGGTCATGAGAGGCTGGTGCTGGAATGCAGCTGATCTTGTGACTAAACAACCCCTTCATCAGTTCCATACTTCAAGTGAATCCCTACCATGAAACGAACACCACTCGCTGCCCCATAAATATGGAGCACTCGTCAACACTGAACGTCTAAACAGCTGCTACGACCGCATTCTAATTTGAAACGATGATTTGCAAAGAGTAGCCGAGGCTACGAACTTCAGAAGAGGTTCGCGTATATTCGGCTATCATGAAACGTGTCACGAGCAACTGTCATGGTTGCACACTTGGTCCATGTTTTTTTTTTTTTTTCGCCTACCTTTCGGTTCGTGTATCTTCCTCACATTTTCGAGCCGTTTAATTAGATATCGTTTATGTATTTTTGCATTGTGGTGCGCAGTCGTCTCCGTGTACAGTGTAGGTCCGTGTCTATTCGATGCATTCGTCACCCACGACATTGATTTGATCGCAGAAGAATGGGAAGCAGCGTGCGGTCGCAGATGCGTGAGAGGGCGGTGGAAAAAAAAAAAAAAGCTTCCACAAAATACTGTAGGCAGCGCTGGAGGATGTACCTATGCGAAATAGGCGAAAGAATCGAATAGGAAAAGGCACGATTTTGCGACGTCCTACATCATTCCGCTCTGATTTTTTGGCCTTTATTTTGGTGCCTGCAAGATTAGGTCGTAGCTGTGACGCCGTCAACGCAGGTGTTCACAAACGACGTAATCGACTGCGAACGTGCGGTAACGCAGCGTATTTATGCTTTGGAGGACTGCGCAAACAATAGCCTAATTTAGCGAGTAAATGGCGCCGTAATTGCGCGGACAGCGTAAACGATGAACGTCGAAATAGTCGCCGAAAATGGGTGAACGGTGCAGTGTCTTCGACTGTGGCAAAGAGAGGGTCAGTCTTGCGGACATTTTGATTAGGCCTAAACAGACTAAATTGGCGGGAATCGCGCGAAATTGTGAATATTGTAGGACTGTAGGTAGGTGGTGGCTTATCTTTGCAAAATTTTCGCGAAAATCTGTCATTCTTACACACGTTTGGGGATATGTGCATTGTGCATTAGTGTAGCCTAAGCAGTGCTTAAGGCTCGAATGTCGACAGTGACTTGAGAATTACTTGTCTTAACGAAGTTATATCTATTTATGTTTAGGCAGAAGTATATCATATAATCGATAAAAGAAACAACGTATGAATTACTTAGGTATCATTCTTGCATTCGGTTCTACGAATATATAAGCCTGATTTTTTCAAAACTCAATTGATTGATAAAGTCATGGTGACTTAGTGCTCATCTAGCAATACAACCAGATGCAATGATTTCGGTTTCCATGCATTTCTGGCAGGCTGTTCCGTTAATATTCACGCTCAATACAATGAGAATTGAAAGGAGAAAAAATTCTAACGCAGCAGCAGCTCCGTTAGAAAAAGTAGGTTTTCGAAAAATGTAAAATTAAGTAGTCACTAAAAAGTTATTAACAGACAGATCGTAATAATTATTTGTTCCGAATTACGTTCCTATCTGTCTAAAATTAGGCATTTTATAGGCGAAATAAACACGAAAATAGTGTTATCGAAGTACCGTGCGACCGATCCGCACAAAAATTTATAGCAAGTTATAATATTTGTTACAAATTTCGTACCTATTGATCGAAAATTGATAATTTTGTAGCCAAAGCAAAATCGAAAATAGCCATACCGGAAGAACCGTGCGGCCGATCTGCACCAAAATTTATAGAAAATTATAATATATCATTTGAATATTTATTTTAAATTTCGTAGCTATTGGTCGAAAATTAGAAATTTGATAGCCACAGCGGAATTACCGTAGGGCCGATCCACAACAAAGTCAGTAGGTCAAGTCCTTCGCATAGTATTAATATTCGTACCAAATTTCGGGCCTATCGGATAAAAATTTCGACCTGTACCTTAATAACAAGAAATTGGCTTATACATATATATGAATTTGAGTTATTAGTGCCAAAATTTTCCTTGAACTATAAAACAAAAAACGTACCTACCCTCACTGGCTGGTCGTTCCATGACACCAAGATTAATAAGTAGATTTTCAATGGAAAACCTACTTAAAAACCGAAAAATAGAACCTACTTCAAAGCTAGAAATATAAACCTAAATTGGTTAGGCATCATTGAAGGATGAACGAACAGGAGAGTGACAGATAAGTGAGTAAGGTATCAGTGGCGAATGCTAACTTTTTTGTTGGTACATCTCTGGGATATTAGATTATATAGCTTTTTTTTACAGGAAGGCATTGATGAAAATTTAAAAACTAGGTAGTACAAAATTCCTGTGCTGTATTTTGGTTATGTTTTATTACATGAATGAAAAATGAATAATTTTTTCGTGAATTCAGGATAAATGCTGGATAAAAATTTTTAATTAAGAAATTTTTTTTTCTCCTTCTTTAGTTGATGCATCTCTGCTTCCCTGGATGCACTGGAGGATTCGCCATTGTTAGGTATGTTGAAAATTATGAAGCAGTATAACTCAGTACCAATAGGTAATTGAGGAATTCCCATTTAAATTTCTATTCGCACTATTTAGCCGGTTAATACGTTCATACGTGTGCTATATCATTAAAATAAAAGAATTGGCTGAGAATTTGAACTTAATCAAAGCTAACGAGGATTTATTCAACGTCCGTAAACGGTACCACGTAATGGAGGCACTAATTTGCTATACAGTTCGTGGTCAACGTCGTACCATCCATTTAGCTAATACTATTATAATTATAAACCACTTACAAAGCGATTTGAAACCCGTGCAAAGTCTGTTTGTCTCTCGAGATAGACTCTCACAAACCCACATACCCTCCCTCATTATCTAACGGTTCATCGACGCATACTATTAATAAGTTTACATTATGCTTCCGAATTATTCATTCGTGCTTTCTCCATAAGAAGTAAGACTATGATTGATATTCGTAGTACCCAAGTGCATCTCAAACTGATAAATTTGTATGATATTTTGATGTTCAATTTTAACATACCTGTAAGTACCTATCTACTTCGAGTCGAAACCATAAGTTTTTGTGTTATTCATCAATTGGTATATGTTTTTGAAAATGTTGATTTTAAATCTGGCATAATTTTCGTTTTCAAGTTTTAACAGATCACTTTTAAGCCTTCTGCCGCTCAAAATTAGAGATAGAGAGAACCTTGAAGACACAGCAAAAATTGAATTATCTCTACAAGCTAAAATAAAATTAATTATTTTTCACTCGATTCTTCAATTATTGGTGCGTAAAAACCAGTAGCTTATGAGCCACGGTTTGGTAAACACCGACTTCAAAAATCATAAAACTCAGCTCTCATTTAAACCGAATACTGAGCGTTAATATTTTTGCAACATGAACGAATAGCGTTCTTCATTGATTGGAATATGTCAACAAAAATAGTGAAATTTTGAGCATTATGAAATTTGGTAACATATTAGGCCCTTCACTAAAACATTCACAAATTAAAATTTACAAAAAAAAAAAAAAAATACAAAAAACAAAAAAGGAGCTATTTCTTGGATACCCATTTCTTAATGGCTTTTGAAGGTTCAGTTTGAGATTTTCCTCAGCCACATTTCCTATTCAAATTATTGTTCGTTTCGATTCAATTGTTGCTGAAAAATTTATGTTGGTAGACCATTCACCTTCTTGATCTTGACTATCTCCCCTTCTCCTCTCCTACAACAAATATATCCTCCAGACCCTGGGTGAGATAGCTTTTTAGCCAAAGTCCAATAAAAATAATATAATAAAACTCGGGCGCAGAAGCTGCTTTACTAGAAAATTTGGCTTTTCAAAAACCAGCCAAGTACAACTAAAATTGGCAACAAATAAGTACTTATAAAATATAGGTCATAATTCATAAATAATGATTGTGTTAAATTCGATTGCATTTGATTGAAAATTATATAGGTACAGTATTTTAGAGCCAAAAATTAGAATAAAATCAGATATATCAAGCACCAAACGACCAATCCGCATAAAAATCAACTCGCATTGTCCTTGGTTTAGTACTAATAGTTGTACCAAAATTTGGTAAGTATTGGACAAAAATTGTGACCTGTACTAAAGTAAGGAGAAAATAGAATATAGCATATTCATACGTTTATACATAGTAAAGTGTAATGATGTTCACTTTGTAATTTCCCCATAAAAAAGTACACACAAATTTTGTTTTTTTATCACAAAATGTTCCCATTATTTATCCAAAACTTAGTTAATAGCTTGTCTAAATAAAAATTTGAGAAAATTTTAAATTCATACGAGCAATACATCGCAAGTCCAGTGCACCAAGCAGATGCAAAGGACACTTACCTGTTGAAGAAATGTAGACAGGCAAGTGACTGGGTTGAGGCGGTTGCCAGAATCATTATCACGCAGTGAGAGAGAAAGGTGTGTGTCAATGATATATTTTTATAGTCTCTGGATGTTAAACACAATATACAACATATAAGTGCATGTTCTTAGAAATAGATGAAGAACTTCAACTGGAAACACCCGTATTTGTGATGGAAATAAAAAAATACTTGTATCTGTAATACTTCATAAAAATTCAAATAAAATAATGTTTGAAAACATTTGTTAGTCAATAGTTTCTTTCGAAACAACGAAATATGGTTTCAATTGGATGCTTGTCCTAAACCTGTAATTATCAGCATGTCTTAAATTATTTAGAAAATGTTTTTCAATATGGATTTGGAGTACTTATTGTTATACAACATTACAGCCTCAAAGATCATAAAATTTTGCTCCACCTATGTGACTTTTTTTTTATGAAGGCATACTCAAATGCAAATTCACCATTTGGGATGAATGAGCTACAGAACGATATTAATTTGGGAATATTGCAAAACAATTAGAACTCAGAATTTGGCTTAAGTGAGAGCTGAATTTTTTTATTTCTGAAGTCAGTGTTTGATATAGCGTGGCTCGCAAGCTACTAGTAACTCGCATGGATTCTAACAGTGGCTTGCGGAAGTATTTGGTATCCGTAACACTATGATTTTTATTTCATTTAAAATTTCACTTCCGTAGTTAATCTTTTAATTATATGTCTACGTCTTATCTTGTTCAAAATTTTTTTTCTCTATTCAATACAGTGTTTTGGCTTGCAATAGCTTACAATCTACTTACTTGATAATAAAAGCAGCTCAGTTCCTGCAGAAGTTTGACAACTTCTATTTTAAGTGATTGTATTGTCGCAGAGGGAGGTTTATTTGAACGTTTATCGCAAATTAAAATGTTGATGTTTAACAATACCACTTTTTTCTATGTTGACGAGAAAGGGCAATATTTTTGCTTTTAACCTTTTTTCTCATGCTTCAAATTGTGTTTTTTCTCAATTGTTCGAGTTCTCTTCAGAAAGTGCAGTCATATCCATCTCAATATTTCCCGTACATATTTTCATCGATATTAATGATACTACCTTAAAATTTTTACCATTCAATTCCTTGCGAAATTTTGATTCGTAAAGGCTATTTATCATGCTCCAAAAAATAAAAATAAAAAAAAATGGAGAAAAATAAATATGTTGGTAACTGGCAAACATACAAGTGTAAAGTATCACAGCTTCTTCAGCCACAAATTGTGGCGCAGTGACTAATGTGCTAGCTTTCTAACGTGGAGGTTAGAGGTTTCAATCACCCAGAGCAGAGAAACTTTTATTAATAAAAAATAAATAAAAAAATAGTGTATAAAAAAAAAGTAAAATTAAAGTATATATGGTAATGTTTGATGAAACTTAATGCTCATGTGTATGAAAAAACAAAAGTCACAATGTTGAATGGCATAAAAAAGATTGAATTGCGCATACTTGAAAAATGATGTTAAAAAATGGTACTGAAATCTCCTTCTTTACATACAGTTAAGAGGCAAGAAAATGTTTTGTGGGGACCATGTCCTCCCTTCTTTCGGGGCTCGGCCCCAGTTGACAGACCGCGGACTTGGTCCATGACCAAGTCCACGCAATTAGTATACGGATGTTAAAAAACAAATACGCGCTTGTAACACTTGGGCTAAACAGATGAGCAACGAAATTCGTTCTCTGTTCAGCCGACATGTTACGAGCATAGCCTAGCGCGAACGTGCGTACAAAAACGCACGTGCCGCAGTCTAGGCTAAACACGAAACACGCGCCTATCTTCCAATACTCGCAGATGACGTACGTGTTTAGCCTAACACATACACCAGCGATGCCTTTCGTTAGTCACCGGTTTAGGATGTTGTAAAAGGTTGGCTGTCTTACCAAAACAGTAACACCCTAACACGCAATTCCAAATTCATTTGCCTGTGGGTTTTAGAGGTGAACCCACAGCCTGGTGACCCCAACGTGATATTTTTTCATGTTGGGAATTTTTTTAGAAAGCAGGCGTGAAAATGCTAGCTGGCGGAATACCACTGGCCTGCAAGTGCGAGTAATCACGCTTGTCTAGCGGAAATTTTCGCTGGACTCTTCACTTGGAGACTGACTGTGGGAAATTAAACCCCCCCTTTCAAAATAAATGTTGTCCACTTGGAAGGGTAATAGAACACGCCTAAAAATAAAGAAAGGTCTCACTAATCGTGGTTACCCACAATTTGTAAATCTAGGATCCTCTAACGAGTTGAATTTCTTTACAATGGTTAATGAAAATGTTGTTGAAACTGCTGATCAACCAGCTCAAAATATAGCTAGGCAAGCAGCTGTCTGAACTATCGCTTCCAAAGAAGTTGAAAATCAGGAAAAGCTTATTCAAGATCTAATTAAAGCTAGTATAGAAGAAGCAATGGACAAACAACAAAAATTGTTTGGCCACCTTCAAAATAAGAAAAGGAGAGTTGAACTTCCTACGTTCTTGCCAAAAAACGTAGAAATGTGGCTTATGCAACTAACAGGCTGCTTCAGGGTTGAGCAAATTCCCCGTGAAGAACGTTACCAGCAACTTTGTGGTAGCATGCCAGCCAAAATAATTAGGGCCTGCCCAGACATAATGGACTGTCTGGATGATGAAGAAGACCCTTATGAATGATTCATTGAAAAAATAAGAAGAACCTTTGGTATTCATGACAAAGTTGGTTAAAAAAGGTGATAACCATGTCTCTCCAATGGTAATTGCAGATAGATTCTGTGAGCAACTACCAGCTTCAGTTGTACAATCACTGGGTGCTCTAAATCTGACAAATGCAAGGACCGATGATGACTTACTAGCACTAGCTAAAGCTGTAGAAACTGCAATGGAGTACACAGGGAAACCTGCCATCCAAGCAACAGCAGCTCCAGCAGACAAATTGAGTAAACTCCGAGCCAAAATTGCTGAGTTAAAAATGGAAACTCGCAAGGCTAGAGAATATACATCTGCTAGGAGTAACTTCAACAACAGATCCAAGAGTAGGGGATGCAACCCCAATAGAAATAAAAATTATAAAAATAGGCAGTCACGCTCTCGAGGACAGAGAGATGATAAAAATAGGAGTCCAATACCTCCGAGGAGATCCAAATCTCCCAAAAAACAAGACCCAAACTGGTCTGCAGCTCTTTGCTTCTACCACAATTGATATGGGGAAAAAGCAAAGGCTTGCAATACCCGCTGTAAACGATGGGCGGAGAGGATGGTCCAAGACACGCAGGAGAAGAAAACCCTCCTCGCAGAGATCGAAAAGAGAGAACAGACTAATAAGTCAAACTAGACCGAGGGGTTATATCGGTGGCTACCGATCCCTCGCCCAAATACTCTCACCGCCTGTTCATCACAAACAGGACAAAAAGGAGAAAATTCCTCATAGATTCTGGTGCTGATCTCAGCATTTTACCAGCTAAAAATAAACATAAGAAATTTTCTCTGAAATTCAAATTAAATGCAATTGACAAACATACATTCGCTGCATATGGTCAAAAACATTGCAAAATAGACATTGGTCTCCATAGGGACATGTCATGGGATTTCACAATAGCTGATATACCACAACCAATACTTGGAGCAGATTTTCTTGCTTACTATGAGTTGGTAATCGATTTAAAAAATAAACGTTCAATCGACTCAACCACTGGCAAATATGTGGAAGGCATAACAAAAAATTACAAATTACTAGATACTTCCATTGGGAGTTGTGCAACTGTAAACAAAAATTTCCTAAAAATACTGAATGTATATCCAGGTATTTTATTACCATCAATAAGGAAACATCCAACATATAAACATGATACAGTGCACATAATAGAAACAAGGGGTCAACCTTGCTCAGCAAGGGCACAAAGATTGCCACCCGACAAACTTGCTGAAGCCAAGAAGCAATTTTCTAAAATGATAGAAGAAGGTATTTGTTGACCTTCTAACAGCTCATGGTTTACACCAATACATATGACCAAAAAGGCTAATGGAACTTGGAGAATCATCGAGGACTATAGAGCCCTGAACGCTAAAACTATTCCAGGCAAATACCCCATACCCAATATAATGGATTTCAATAACAATATGAAAGGAAAAACAATGTTTACTAAAATAGACATTAATTGGGGCTTCCACCACATACCAATGGCTGAAAAAGATATCTGCAAGACAGCACTTATCACTCCATTTGGCTTATTTGAATACTTACGAATTCCATTTGGACTTAGAAATGTTGCTCAAACTTTCCAACGTTTTATGAATCAGCTATTGAGGGACTTACCCTTTGCATATGCTCATCTAGACAATATTTGCATATGCTCAGAAGGTGGAATTGATGAACACGAGAAAAATGTAAGAGCCGTATTACAGCATATACACACTGCCAGCCTTACGGTCAATTTACCTAAAAGTGAATTTGCTAAAACTAGTATTGACTTTCTCGGGTACCAAATAACACCTGAAGGTATAGCCCCCTGAAAACAAAGGTGGAGCCAATATTGAAATTTCCTAAACCCACTAATGTTGCAGAACTTCGAAGGTTCCTAGGAATGATCAATTTTTACAGACATTGCATAAAAAATGCTGCTTCAGAACAAGGCAAACTGTTCGCCCTTATTAAAACCAATAAAAAGCGCGACAAAACACCCATTAAATGGACTGAAGAGGTGGAAATAGCATTTGAAAATACAAAAAACATGCTAGCCAATGCAACGTTACTGGCTCACCTGGATGACAGTCTTCCACTCTGTATCTCAACAGACGCATCCGATTTTGCAATAGGTGCAACCTTATACCAAATAAAGGATAACACCAACCAGCCACTTGCCTTTTTCTCGAGGAAACTTTCCAAAACTGAGAAAAATTATAGTACTTACAACCGGGAGTTATTGGCAATAAATGCAGCAATAAGGCACTTCAGACATCATGTAGAGGGTAGATGCTTCACCGTATATATGGACCATAAACCTATAACACATGCCTTTGAGCAAAGAAGTGAGCATACCTCACCTCGCCAAATAAGACAGCTCGAATTCATTAGTCAATTTACGACTGACATAAGGTATATCAAAGGAGAGCTGAATGAACCAGCTGATGCCTTAAATCAAATTGAAGCTATCATAACTCCATCTCAGTTACCATATGCTGAAATAGCAAAAGATCAGCTGGAAGACGAAGAATTGCAAAAATTATTATCTTCAAACACCACTGGTCTCAAACTAAAACTGAGAAAACTCCCTGACACAATAATATTACTAATATGTGATGTGTCAACAGGTAAAGAACGTCCATTTATTCCATTAAAATACAGAAAAATGGCGTTTGACAGTGTGCATAACCTATCACACACTGGACCTCGTAGTACTACAAAACTTATGACCTTGAGATTTGTATGGCCCAAAATAAACTCAGACTGTAATAACTGGGCCCGTGCTTGTCTGAATTGTCAGACAGCCAAAATTGGCAGACATACAAAATCTGCATTCAAAAGGTTCAGACCAATCGATCGGTTTAAACACCTTCACATAGATTTAGCGGGTCCATTACCCCCATCACAACGACATAAATACCTCCTTACGATGATAGACTGTGCAACTAGATGGCCAGAAGCAATTCCATTAATTGAAATGTCAGCACAAACAGTAGCTACTCAATTATATACAACCTGGATTGCTAGATTTGGAGTACCCCAAAGCATTACAACCGATCAAGGTAGGCAATTCAAAAGCCAATTATTTAATGAACTAACCAAAACCTTGGGTGCTAAACATTGGGCTACTACAACCTACCACCCCCAATCAAACAGGAAGGTAGAAAGGTGGCATAGAGCTCTTAAAGCTTCTATAATGGCTGCCGACACAAAAAGATGGGTAGAGATCTTACCTACCATCCTGTTAGGCCTAAGATCAGCCTTACAAACAGACACTGGCCACTCTGCCGCTCAACTAGCATTAGGCAAAGAATTACGCTTGCCAGGGAACTTCTTTATAGAATCAAAAGAAATAAACTCCAAAACCTTTGTACAAAATATAAAAGATGATGCAAACCAATTTCTTAAGCAAGCACCTATTCACGGTAAACAAAAACCTTACGTCTCAAGACACTTAGCTACAACATTGCACGTGTTCTTACAAGAGGAAGGAATGAAACGAGCTTTACAAAAACCCTATTCTGGATCATACAAAGTAATTGATCGAACAGAAAAAACGTTCACAATACTTGTATCAGGACAGGAAAAGAAGGTGTCGATAGATCGGGTCAAACCAGCATTCCTAATTAGTGAAAATGCAGAATTGGACAGAATGATAAATGAAAATAAAAATAAAAATTCACAAAATTCGGACGAAAAAACAAACATAAAACCTGACTCACAAACAAATAAAACACGAAAAACATATAGTGAAGTGGTAAAATCAAACACTCAAAATAAGAAAAAAGTTAGATTCAATGAGGAAATAATAACTCACACATATAATCCTGAAAGCCCAATCAAGCCTAAACAATGAGGCAGGCCAAAAGGAACATACAAAAAACGCAATCAGAAACCAACAAGATCATCACCTCAATTTTGCAGAGAATAAAAATATATAGATATAATAAAAATCTAATACATAGAAATTTCATATATAGATATAATAAAAATCTCACACTCTTATCGCACGTGCTTTCTAACACACTAGCACGTCGACCTCAAAATCGAAAGTAAGACAAAAACACACAAAACACACTATAGACTGACGTCACAAACAGCTGATTGCAAAAGGAAAATCGAACCAAATCATTGCAACAACGGACAAACACATTTCATTCGCTTGTTGACTGTTGCTCAAGCACCATTCTTTAGTTCAATTAGAACTGTTCGCTTTGATTTCAATCTTCTTTCAAATTTCCTTATATTTTTTTCTTTTGTTTTTCATTATGTCCTCAACTACCACTATGGAAGTTGATCAACTCCTCGATTACGAGGAGGAAATGTTGCTTTCCGATGCAATCAAACCTCCTCTACCTGCCAACAACAACAATTCTCAATCCTCAGAGAAAGTTGCTGATGTTGAGTCAATTCTCAATGAGATGACGCATCAAACCCCAAAAATTCTTCCATTTCCTGCGGACCAATCGGCGGCTTGTTCCTCTGTGGCTAACACCACAGAGCCACCTGACGCTAGTAAGGCGAGCAATTTCCTCACCTCCGAAAATCAGGCTCTATTCAAAATTCCGAAACCAGAGCCGAAATTTTCAAACTTCAAATTTTCCAACTCTGTCGTACGTAACAACTTTCAAAATACCGCCACTTCTCCAGAGTTACACTCCTTTCTGAAAAAATACTCAGGTGGACGAACAGGGACACCACCCACGTAGGAATAGAAAACGTGGTGTCCAATCCCGAGCCAATTATCAACAATGCCACAGACTATCCTACTACTATGGGACTATCACGGGATATACCCTCGGCGTGGCACTCTGAGACTTGATCTTTGAAGGAAATGCCAACCCTCGCAATAATACGAGGCCACCTACCGGACACAAATGAGTCATCCACGGGTTTCCCCAGACTTTGGAATGTGAGTTGTTCCACCAACAGTGAAACTGGGGGGAGTAGCTGTGGGGACCATGTCCTCCCTTCTTTCGGGGCTCAGCCCCAGTCAACCGACTGTGGACTTGGTCCATTACCAAGTCCACGCAATTAAGTCTACGGACGTTAAAAAACAAATACGCACTCGTAACACTTAGGCTAAACAGACGAGCAACAAAATTTGTTCTCTGCTTAGCCGACATGTTACAAGCATAGCCTAGCGCAAACGTGCGTACGAAAACGCACGTGCCGCAGTCTAGGCTAAACACAAAACACACGCCTATCTTCCAATACTTGCGGATGACGTACGTGTTTAACCTAACATATACACCGGCGATGCCTTTTGTTAGTTGCCAGTTTAGGATGTTATAAAAGGTTGGCTGCCTTACCAAACGGTAACACCCGAACACGCAATTCCAAATTCATTTGCCTGTGGGTTTTAGAGGTGAACCCACACGTTTGTTTTTAAGGTAAGTGTTGAAAAAACAAAATTTGGATGTAGGCTACTTATTTTCCTAAGGGGCAGTTTGGTGAGATTTTAGTGCCAAAAGTTTTCTTGGTTTATGAAAGGAAAAAGGTAGGTACCCTCCCCTCGGTTGTTTCATGAGATTGAAATTGATATACGTATAGATTTACATTGAAAGTCTACGTAAAAATAGGCGGGAAATTAAAACTGTCTGAATTGTTTTTAAAAAAGTTGTCAAGGTAGGCATTACCTTCCATTTTACAACGCTGAACATAGCTGTATATTCTAGATTAGAAGTTTAGAATCCTTAGATGGCTTAAACTGTGATAAATAAAGAATTTGAATTTTACATCTCAGCTGTTGGCTTTTATTGAATTTAAATTGTAATGTAAATAGGCCTACTAGAAAAACATCAATTGCCCAATGAAAAGATTGAATTTATTAACTTACATAAAATTAGCTGATCCTACGTTCAATTTAGTTAATTGGGGTGGTTCTCAGGTTGCTATGAGATGTCCAGTGCCAAAAGTGAAAGATATTAATTTTACATTATTATTACAATCAAAGGACTCTGACATGGTCAGTGTTTCAAAGCGGATGCTGGACAAGCCTTTAGCAAAAAACAGTACAATTTTAATTTCTATAATGTATATATTCGTTTAAAATAAATATAGACAAACATATTCATACACGAAAATATTCCTCGTATTATTAGACAATTGTTCCTGTAAATATTTTACAGTTACTTTGTCCTTACACATCTAAAAACATGTAAACATTCTAACGGTATATTTGGTGATCTAATTTCACTGATCCCTCGAATATATTCAAACGACACATTCCTTCTAATTAATGAATCCCTCCTTCATACTCACGCGAAAACACAATGAAAAATACGTATCCCTGAAAGTGTGTATAAGCTCAGCTTTCCAATAGAATAATTATAGGTACTTTGTTTTAGTTTCTTGTAGAATACTATTCTCTAGTAGAGCTCTTTCAATTTGCCATTGAGACAGTGTGTTACTGCTCTCTAAATTTATTAATTGTGTTTTATTATTTTATTTAAAGACTGAATCTTGAAAGTTAAGAGTTGTGGATAGTAAATTATTTAATTATTTTAATATTACAGAGATATTGGTATTCATTTTGGTATTAATATTTCATGTATGGTGTAACACATAAAGTGGTCTAAAATTGAACAATCACACCTCTTTTATGCTGTTACAATTTCTTCCTCTTTCTTCCCCCTTAAATATGCAAAGTCCTTTAGAATTGGGTTAGCTGTCTTTCAATTTTTTAAATTTAAATTTTAATTTCATTACCGACGTGTCGATGCGGTTTGAGTAAAATAGTAAGTTAAATCTTGGTTCTAACTGTGGGAAATTGTGGACGCAGTAAGCGATCGACGAGCTATGCTGATGCTGTGCTGCATTACAATGTGCACGCTCGGGTGCCCGATGTCAAACCTCAGTGTAGCGGAGGGGGTAGGGGAAGCCCGAGTTTTCACAAATTATTATTTTTCTTTTCTTCTCGTCGAATCGGTTTGGACGTACCTACTGCGTGACATATCGTCAAATGGCCTAATTACTAGTTTGCGCACTACGTATACGACCTGCTACGGAATTCTAGGTCGCCATATAATTTTGTTAAAGTAGTGTGACGACTACTCGGGTGACCAACGAGTATTTTTTTTATTTATTTATTTATTTTTTTATTTTATTTATTTTTTTTTGTGCAATCCTAAGTATTGTCGTCCGTACGAACGCAGTGCACGCTGAAAGGACGTTGACTGGGTGGTTGCGGCGATCGCTTCGCCTTTCTTTTTCCTCTCTCACTCTTTGGCACCTGTTTCTGCGTTTGTCTGCCTGTCTCTTCTCTCTTTTGATTCGTATTTATTGCGATTTTACCGGCGATTAGATCGTAAATTAAATGGAATGCGTAATTCGCATTCGCGGTTAGCGTTTCGAGTGGCTCATAAAACCGTGGCGACTGGCGGGGCTGCTGCCAGTCGCCTGTTCTGCGGCCATAAGAATGAGACCAAAGGTGACAGCCGATCGTTTAAACACCTGCGGTTCGAACTTGAAAATCGGAGCTGGTCGAGGATGTTGACGAGTTAGACGAACTTCTTGGTTTCAGTAGAATATATAGTCATGTAGAATGGGACGGAGAAAAGCTTTTCAGTGCGGTCGCAATTTATGACGTATAGCCGAATGGTGGAGCTGGAGATTCAGAATGGTCGAACAAAATTGCTGTATCCTTTCGGATGCAGTTATTATCTCTACTGAAAAACTGGGAAAGTGAAACAGGCCTTACATCGGCAGTTGAAATATATCGAATCAGCCGAGATAAAATATTAGGAATTTTCTTCGATTTCGCTTCTGTAATATTCGTTCGAACCGTCGGGTAGATATTAAATAATAGTTATTTGTGATACAAGCGCGTAAAGTAGGTGATTCTGATACGAGTGTGATCTTTGCTGCACGAGCCGAAGGCGAGTGATGAAAATCACACGATTACCAATCGCCTACTTCGTACGAGTGTCACATACTATTTTTTGCAACAACCCCCCAAAAAAATAAATTTCATAACGAAAAATGGTTTTGAAAATGTATTCAAACATTACAAAAACAGAAAATTAGCTAAAGATGAATAAAAACTTTGATGGAATACAGATTTAAGTAAATTTTCTATTCTTTCCAGCAGTATCAACCCCAGATTTCTAGCTTAAATAGCGGCTTAAGAAATATTGATTAAAAGAAGAGTGGTTTGTAGATTCTAGAAAACGGCAAATTTTCTATAATCTATGTTATTTTCATTCGTTTATTTTCATGAAAATAAAGATGATTAAAAAATTACGTGAATAGCAAATTCGAAAAAAATTTTCTTTTCTTTTCAGGAAATGCTAACCCCAGTTCTCCAGCTTGAATAGTGGCTGAGTAATTATTGTGTGAATGATGTGAGGTTTTTAGATTCTAAAAATCGGCCGATTTTGTATTAATTAGCATTTTTTTCGTTTGTTTATTTTTAAACAGCTAAAGATAATTAAGAAATTATGTAAAGTTTTATTAATTTTATCGTCTTTCCAGCAACACCAACCTCATCTCTCTAGCTTAAATAGAGGCTGAGGAATCATTAAGTGAAACAAGAGGGGTTTGTTTCAAAGTTGAAATGTTATGATCAGTTGAAGTGGCAACTTGATAATCAGTTTTTCACAAAATCCTCAAGTGCTGAAATTTCATAATAATGAATAAGTCATAGTGCGCGTGCGCAGCCAAGAGAGTGATTCAATAATCTGAGCAAGTCCCAAGCTGCGCGTGTGTGAAATTTTATTTTTTGATTTTGTGCATGCGGATATAAGCAAGAAAGCACCTTATTGTTTTTGGTTCAGATTGACCTCACGGTATGTCTGATAGAGACGAATTTTTGGCAGTTTAGTAGTCCTAAAATGGGTAATTATCAAGCAAGTCTCGAAATATGGAACTGACATTGATTTGAAATTATTCTAACATTTTTCGAAATTTGATAGCGATTGGCTGTACATTTCATATCTCCGGGCTTTACGAGGGGCTAATTTTTTATTTTATCTCAATGAAGGTCGCAATTCGTTTCCTATAGTCGCGAAATTTGATGTAAACATTACTTCTAATACAAGCACCAGACTTACCAATTTTGATGCCTACTACTCAATTTCTTTCCAAGTTATCAGTAATGTTGTGTATTTTCTTCCGTTTTTCGCCTCTGATATTAGCACTGAAAAACGCGTTTATCAAGTTTGATCGAGAAAAAATCTCGTTTTAGCCTAAAAAATGATGTTACCCTAAACAAGTCAATCTCCTGAACAGGAAAAGAATAAATTGCAAAAACTGCTCAAGTAGTAGATTTTTAACGATTTTGAAAAAACGACAAAAGGGATACATAGGTTATTTGGCTGAAATTTTCATGAAAAATAGTCCTTATACAGGATGCTGTCTGATAGGCCTATTGGTGTCATAGTTTCCGATAGGACTGGAAAAGAAAAAACTGGTGGAAGAGTGCATTCTCTGACTCGACATATTTTTGCAAAATTTTGGGCCTATGTGAATATCTATTTTTAGATCGTTTCAGTTTTAAACCTGTTCTTTTCAAAATTAATTTTAAATTCTACTTGATAGTTTTTATGTCAGCGTCAGTACAGAAAAAGGGGAACTCGAAGAATTGCGAGCGCTTTTGATTAAATGTTAATTCAACATTATTCCAATATGTTGCCAAATTTGGTTGAAATAATTAGCCTTACCTATGTTGTTTTGATTATTTTAATTGTGTTTGTTGGAAAACGTACCTATTTTTTCTTGCAACGCTTGCCGCGCAAAAGTTTTTGAAGTATTATTTTTGAATTGGTGAACTCCACTAAAAAATTGAGTTCAAGCATGTGAGGCCCGCCCTTTTATACCTGTGGCATACCTGGTAATTTATACAATTCTATAATGAAATAAACTGCGTTAATTCATTTTTTTTTTTTCCAAAACTGGCAATAATTTATCCTTTATTGTCCAGTGTTAGACCATTCGACCAAAGCCCGAGGTTCGTGTTCTTTTTTTATCGACTAATTCGTCAATTCCTTACATAGAGTTTTTTTTCATATTTTATAACTATATGTGCTGTAAGTAGGTACCTACTCCGTAATTTTCTTGTTGTTTACTTCAAATATACCTCCTCCCCTACAAATCCTCTGTGAGTTCCACGGGTCCTAAATGAGGGTTATACCTATAACAGCGAAATTCACCATAACCTACATTTTATAGGTATAATATTCGATAAAATATAATAGTTGGTCATTTCTGGTGGTCATTCACCTGGTGAACGTGCACGCTTTATTGTAATATCGTTTTAAGTCTATTCATTTAGCTGATTATAAACCTTTCCCCATTACAAAGCAAGTCTGTGTCTGGAGTTGTATGTCGTAAATTATGAAACGTCATTGGGCTCACGAATTTTTATTTTTATTTTTTTCTCCTTCGCTTTTTCTTCTCACCATACCGTACAAATCTACACACGCGCTCTTCTTTGTTTTTCGCCTCATTTACTCGATTCATGTATACCTAAGTAAGTATTCGTCATTCCACGATGAAAGCACATTTTGGCCGTGTTACTGCGAATACTGTCGTACAAAACTAACGAATCTAACCTTAACGAGTTTCCGTCTAAATCAGCGGAGATGACATTTAATTCGCCACTACTTCGCAATCCCATGTGGCCACGAATCTTTTCTGCGCGCATTTTGCTTCGAACGTTTTATCCAACCTCAAATTTAAGGTACACGCGCACGAAATCTCTTTATTTTATTTTCGTTTCGTTTCTAATGCTACGTAGAGGTGTACCTTCTTGTCTTTACTTTTTTACCTTTCCTTCTTCACACCTATATCCGTAAAGGTTAATGAAGAGAATCCGTAACTTAAGGTACGACCGCAGGTCCTGGTGACCGATTACAATACGAGGTCCGTGTCCACGTAAACAGCTGACCGCCTGCACGTTGCTGTTTACTAAATCGAAGAATTTCGTTCTTGCGAGTTTTTTTCTTTCTTTTCTTTTTCTACAGGTTTTATTTTGTTCTGCAATTAATTACCGGTCCGCCTAACCTATACAGTGATCAGGTACCGGTAATATACTAATTAGTTCCAGTAAATCGTAACGTTTCGTTAGATATGGGGTTTTTTTTCTCGCTTAACTTCTACGCTGGTATTACGATTTTGTTTTTTCTTCTCTCAAATTACTGTGCGACGGTGCATCAACGCCTATGATTACCATTAGCTATTTTTTTTTATTCTTTTTTTTTTTTTCGTTTATTTACAAGTGTCCAGATCCCCTCCCCCGCAAAATGTTCATTTGCGATGGAATGTGTGCCAGCGATTGTGACTGTGGGAAGTGTTTTTTTACCATTGGAATGCAGAACAGAACGGACCATTGCAGCGTGTCTTCATTTATTCGTTTAATTTTCGGATAACTGCGTGATGTTGGCTTCAAACGTCTGTCTAGAGCTGTGCGAATATCGGAACCGCCTAATTTTAAACACGTTCTAAAACACTATCTTGGGAGAGGGCGGCCGAAGGAATTAATAATAAAAAAACTAGTTATATTTTCTTTAGAAAAAAATTTGTTCTTCGGAAATATTTTTGAACCAAAGTCGTTTTTGTAGAGTTATGAGTACATATACCTACATATTTTCTTATACGTGACAAAATTAATGATGAGTCGACGGAAGACTAAGACCAAGGTCGTAGCAGTCTTGGTCTTGGTCTTACATCATCGTTCTTAACAGTCTCGGTTTTGGGCTCGATTTCGCTTAAAATAAGTTATTTTTATATTGACGGCGAAATTAAACTTAACCCTTCCTATTATTGCCAAAATAGGAAAGAAAAAAATATTACTCGGGTTACCAGATAAGTACGAAACATTTTAGATACCTACTGTTTTTTACGTATTTTACAAGTTTTTGTTTGGTCTTGGTCTTGGTCTTGCAAATTCAAGTTCTGGCTTTACTTACAAAATTTTTAGTATTTATTGACAGATAAATTTGTTAAACTTACCATCCATATCCGTTCCAAAAGATGTGAGAACAAAATTATTCAACTTGCAAGATTGCAAAAACATTATATTTTGTTCATATTTTTTCAAGTTTTCGATTGGTCGCTTGGCCTTGAATTAAGTGCTAGACTAATGTAAGACCAAAAGCGAGTCCAATTTTACTCATCTTTAAGCAAAGTAGATGACTGGACATGGACATGGAATAGTCTCTGACAGAGATTTTTTAAAAAAAACGAAGTTAAATAAAATGTTATGGTGGAGTGGGGACAAAACATTTTTCGGTGGACTGTAGCCTTCCCAACCTATTCGTAGTTATAGCCTTGGATTAATACGTGGTATCCTCCATAGAATTCCTGGATCCTCTAGCGAAACTAGAAACTTGGTTTTAACTCGATCGTAATCAAGGAAATTATCAGAATGGCCGGGGACGCGAGGGACACAAAAGATTCAAACTCCTTTCCTTCTCTGTCTCACCTCAAAATCATTTCACCAATATAAATGCAGGCGAAACTATCTAAATTGAAGAGTGAACAAAATATAAATAAAAAAAAAAAAAAGATTGTCCAAAATTTGAAGAATCCATCATTATTTTATGGCAAAAGGAAATCGCCAGGTTTTTGCAAATTCCCTCTTCTTTCATGTTTCCCTAAACGTTTTTGATTAGACTTTATGATGATAACTGGATTGCGCCCTACAATCGCCTGGTGGTTGAAGGGATGGAACAACTATCGATAGTTATCGATAAGCAATGCTGTTAATGACAATTATCGATAGTTTCCAAATTTCAGGTATTTGCAATTAAAGTTGTCAGTTATTAAATACGAAAAATAAAAAATTTTACTTTCTACTGAAGATGCTACTTAAAAGGTTTAGTCACGTTAGTTTATCCGGCAACTGATGTATCAGTTTGAAGATTTCTATTTTATTGCTGTCTGTTTGCCTGTACGTTTTTGAAAATTTTTAGGTTAAAGGAAGGAAAAGAGAACTATCGATAGTTATCGATAAGCAAAAAGTCCTGGAGTTCCTATTTTTAGGTAGCTGGTGTTTATCTCCATATTTTTTTAATTATGTTAACTGAATAGCGATGCTGCAGTCACCTATTTTTACTGATTTTGAATTTGGCATTCATTTTTTTCATTTTTGACCCATTCTTCGACCCTGAGGCTTTAAAAGGGTGCTAAATTTAGAATTTTTTATTGTGTGATACGTCATCAAGTATGTTTTTTGGGGCGCTGATTTCATTTGTTTTCAATTTCTTAAATTCTATCCGCACACTAGGTGTACTCAATATAGTAAAAAAGTGCTGCACTTTAAGTTTTAGTTCTCGACAAGTTTCGTAAGAAATTTGGTAGTAGGTACTCAGTTCAGCTCTATATGCAGTTCTAGTTTTGTGTCAGTTTTGTAAAGTGGAAAAATCTAAAAAATTGATATCTTAAATAAAGCAAATTTAAAGAATTTTTTTCTTATAGGAAGGAAATGATGAAAAACGTAACCACATACTTATTTTAAAATTTTAAATTCACAAATCATAACAAACCAAGAAAAATGTCAAAATGATGACTCATAAATGAGTAGGCTAAGTTATTCAAATACGAGGAATTCGACTATATTGTTCGAAAAAAACTTAATCAGGAGGCCGTTTACGAACTGTTTATAAGCTTTATAATTATGTCTATAAAGCAGTTATAAGGGACGTATACTTCTTGCTAATCATTACTTGATCGATCTATATGGCCATGTCCGGAGGTGGCCATATAAGTCAATAAGAGCTTAAGAGCTATAAAGAGTTGGGAATATTTGTGTTTGTGATTTTTACTGCGAGTATTTGAATTGATAATAAAAACATGAATTCTTATTAAAAAACGGTTCCCTTCTGCACATGCGTCTTGATGTCATTTATATAGACAACTCGTTAACACCTCCTTATAGTCGTGATTTTCATATATGGTTCTTATAGGTAGTTCGTAAATGGCACCCAACAGTCTTTTAGCACTGCAGTCAGGTTTGTTTCAGTTTAGTGTGTCTGTGTGACTATGCTAGGTTTCAAACAACATTTTACCTCTGTAAAAATATATTCTTTTAAATTCATTTTTACCGAAACTTATTATATCTGAATAGAATATCTATACCAACGGTTTGGTCATCAAGAATTGGATAAAATAATCACTGATCATCTACGAAAGTTTTCATTGGCATATACAATAAGGGGACAAAGGGAGCGATTTTAATCCGGTCCTAATACGAAAAAAAAAACAAAAAATGAAATATGAGAGAAAAATCTAACGGAAGACATGTTTTTCCTTTTGGCATCACCTTGCCCCCTTCCCTCCCAAAAGATCCGGATTTTCTCCAACCAAATTCAAATCTTCCCCTTCCATTCAGAAAGGCTTTATCTGCTTGTGGAAATATACAGCTATTTTTATTTTTGAAAATCAGATAATTTTTGTCTGGGGCTCATGTTCCCTTCGAGATCCACCAATGATGGGCTTACATCAAATTTGAAAAGTCACTGTTTCACAGTGCAGGCGAAATTCAACTATGTGTGCAGCCATTAACGGTGTTTTTTAATTTTGCTAAAGAAGGGTTAAGAAACCTTAAAAAAGGGAATTTTTAATAAAAAAAAATTTTCAGGTATTTTAAAAATATTTTTTATTCATTGACGAATGATTTCAAATTCCTAAATCAACTTCTAACAAAGATTTCTAGTACCCACTTCATCGTTGGCAATTACACTGTTTTTCTTTCCAAAGGATTTAGACAGAATCATACTTTTCAAAATTTTCTTCACCATAGTCATCTCCCATATCCATTTCATTTATGCATCACTCACTTGTATTCGATGACCATTGGGCACTGGTGATTGCTGACTTAGCGGATGCCATTGTGGAAAACTGTACATTAATGTGGCGTCGCCGGTAGCCATTCTGATTTCTTCTGAATAATCGTGTTGTTTATTTTGTCTGTATTTGTTTATCTCTTTGTTGTATTCTTCTTCCGGCACCTTGTGCCTACGTTATCAAACGACCGATATACCTGCTTAGTGCACATTACGATAAAAATATAACACTCTCGAGCGGTACTCTTTTGTCGAACGAGGTGCCCAAACGAACGAACGTCTAGAACTGAAGATGATAACCGCAAGAAGATGAAGAAGAGCAACAACAGCCAGCAACTGCATCAACTACAACAACAGCAACAACAACAACGCAAGAACCAATATTGACAAAGGTGCTGGAGTAGAAGAGGTAGAAGTAAAAAAAAGACTGAATTGAAATGTGCAGTGGCTCTCTTTGTCCATTCAATTTTGATCCTCGTGTAGTTCATTGCCATAGACGCGGTGACTGATACTAACCATTAGGTAGGTATCTACTTGGAATGGAGCCCATACAATGGAGCGTGACCACCGATCCGGGGCACTGAGAGGTGAAGAAAATGAGAAGAAAAAATTGTTTTTTTTTTTGTGCTCTCCCTGTCATCATCGGCTCCATAGCGCGGCACTCGTATTTTTTTTTTTCGTTCGATACTTTTTAGGCACGAAATTCGATCGGAAATGAATATAATGATGTTGATGATGCCTCGATGTTGATATATGGTCATATCACGATTTCTTTTTGTAAATTTTTACTGATGATACCGAAATCGTGCACCCTTGTAGAGAAAGGCCTGGAGCAGACGCGGTAATGCGAATAAAATTATTGCGAATAAACTGGTATAGGTAGCGTCTCCTAAGGACACCACTTACCCCCAAATTTGGGCTATTTTAACTGGACAATGTCGAAAATATAGGCCCATTACCATTAGGAAAGTGTCTGTAAATTCGTGACACGTATTTAAACAGGTGCTTTGTTGAAATAGGTAAAAATTTATTAGTAAATATAGGTAGTGGGAAAAAAATATTATATCATATGTTGAGAATGCGAATCAGAAAATTGTTTTTTGCAGCTCATTTTAAGTAAATGGAGCCAGAAAATCGTATAGTGGAAGTGATTGCAGCGCCAATGAATTTCAAAAATTTCAACACGAATAAGTAGCCCATGAAAGGTTCTAACACTACACCAAGTTTCATTTTCATAAGTTAAACACCGGAAGTTCCACAGACTCCCAAAAAGTGCCAAAATGAGCAAAAAGTGGAAATATATATATGTATATATATTGTGTACAGAAGAATTTGAGTGACTATATTCGTGATCTACGACTCAGGATCGGCGCTTCTCCTCATGTCCCGCCCCCAGGTTCCGCCATTGCACTGAATTCAATAGTTGTATTTTCCTTCGGAAAAGACACTAATATAAGTCCCAAGTCAGTCGAAGGAGGTTCACCTTGAACGATTTGAGGAATTTGTAAGATTTATTCTGGAAAGACGAATGGGGGGAGTCTATTAATTATATCCAATTCCACGCCAGCAAATCGTTACTACAGATTTTCTCGATATGTTCGAAAGATTTTAGAACCATAAAGAAATATAAATATACTACTTACTACATTTAGGCTCAACTGCACCACAGTGTGTAAAGTCCTTATTTACTCGATGGGCAGAGTCGGATTCTTAAAAACGTGATCGAATAAACATAAATTTTGAAACTAATAATCATTTTCAGTCTTTATTTTGTGCTCCGCGCCTCGTAAACCAGAATTCGTTAGCTTTGTCGGCATTCTTTTGAAGTTTTCATTTAAATTTTTACATAACGTATACGAGGTAATCCAAGAAGACCATGCTTCACCCATCGTGTCCACAACTGCAGCCCCGTATTTAAGATACGGTAGGAGCGATGTTGAATTTCGTAATTCCAATTCTGTCACCTAACAGGTCCGGTTTTTTTCTTACATTTTTTTAGTGAAAAACTATGTTCTCGCGTGAACGTGAAAAGCTGTTGAGGAATATGGGAGTGCATTAAATTTATTTCCTATAGCCATGGATAACTCGTACCTGCATCCTGTAGCCAGATCTTTACCACGAAATAAACTAATCGCTGTTTCATAGATGTGGAGCACCCGTCCACACTGTACGTCCAACACATGCTGCGATCGTATTCTACATATTGAAACCATAATTTGCGAAGTGTATAAAACTTCATAAGAGGTTTGCATGCATTAGGCTATGCTATCAAACGCGTCACGAGTACAACTGCCATGCTTCCACAATTGGTTCAAGTTTATTTTTTTTTCTTTTTTCTTTTTAAGTAGGTTTCTTTAGAAAATCTACTTATCACGGTTGGTACGATATTAGTCTTCAGGGTTGGGGGTGGGTACGTTTTTCGTTTTATGATCTCAGATAAAATTTGTCATCAATAACTCAATGTCTCTCTCACACACACACACACACACACATACACACACACGCGCGCGCGCGCGCCCGCATGCATATATATATATTGAAAGATAGATAGATAAGTCCATTTCTTGTTCGCACGATATAGGTCGCAATTTTTATCAGATAATCACGAAATTTGGTACGTACATTTATACTAAGCCAAGGACCAGACCTATTTATTTTAGTGCGGTTCGGCCGGATGGTTCTTTCCGTACCACCATTTTTTTTTTTTGGCTATAAAATACTCAATTTTGCATCAATAGCCACGAAATTCGGAACAACTATTTATCATAATTTATTGTAGTACGGCACCAGTTTTTGCGCGGATTAGCCGGACGGTACTTCCGGTAAAAATATTTGTTTTCGTTTATAGTCTGGCTATAAAATGCTTAATTTTGCACAAATATTTATCATAATTGATTGTAACATTTTGCCAGTTTTCTTGTAGATCGACAGGATGGTATTTCCTTCAAGTCAATTTTTGTTTTTGATGATTTGAAACTGTGTAATTTCGAAATTCATAACAAATATTTTAAAGCAGGTTTTCTTTAGACCTATTTATTACGCTTAGTGCGGTATTAGCCTTCAGGGTTAGGGGTGGGCCCGTTTTTCATTTCATGACCTTAGGAAAATTTTGGCACCAAAACTCAAATTTATATATATATATATAAAAATTTAATTTCTTATTCCCACGTTACAGGTCACAATTTTTGTCCCATAATCACAAAATTTGATACGAACATTTTTGCTGAGCCAAGGACCTTACCTATTGATTTTAATGCGGATTGGCCGGACGGTACTTCGAGTACCACTATTTTTGTTTTTATTTTGGCTATAAAATGCTCAATTTTGTATCAATACCCACGAAATTTGGGGTAAATATTTATTTTGATTTGTTGTAACACGTTTTTAATTTCGGTGCGGATTGGCAGGGTGATACTTCCGGTACCACGATTTTTTTTTATATTGGTCAACAAATGCGGAATTTTGGAATCATATATACGAAATTTGAAATAAATATTCATCAAAATTTATTGTAGCATACTACCAATTTTGGTGCGGATCGACCAGACGGTACTTCCCGTAAAGCTTTTTTCCCTTTTTTTTTTATAATTTGCATGAACTTTTCTTTTTACAAAAATTATCCATATGCTGATTTTTTTTTTTTTTTTTTTTCATAACTTCATTATATTTTATTAGTTTTATTTTAAATTATACGATGAAGTATCATACTCTATCATTTTTATTTTTTTTTTTTCATTTTTTCAAGAAAAAATACTTTTATATTTCACATTTTCCAATATTTCGTTAGCAGCTAACAAATTTCTTACAATCATAACATGTCATTAACCCATATAAACTTACAGATAATTAATGTGACCATCAAAATTCATTATTCTTTCTCACGAAAACCTACTTTTTCTAGCGAGGCTTACTACGCTTGAGTTTTTGCCTTCCTTTCTGTTCAAGTACCTATCTTACTCCTCTCTCATTTTAGCCGTTCAGTTAGATATCGTTTGTGTATTTTTTTTTACATTGTGGTGTGGAATCGTTTCCGTGTATATGTCTGCCGGGTCCGTGTCTATTTGATGCATCCGTCACCCACGACGTTGATTTGATAAGAGAAGAATAGGAAACAACGTGTGGTCACAGATGCGCACGGAGTGAAATAGAAAAGAAAAATGATTCCATAAAATATGGTAAACAGTGCTGGAGGATGTATGCATAGAGAGTACAAGGAGGCACGATTTTGACGTCCTACATCATTCCGCTCTGATTTTTTGGCCTTTTTATTTTGGTGAGTGCCTACATAGGGATTAGGTCGTGTGACGTCATCAACGTATCAGCAAAAGACGTAATGGTCTAAGAACGTGCCATAACGTCGTGTACTTGCTTATGAGCGCTGTGTAAACAATAGCATAATTTAACGAGTAAATGGCTGTCATAATTTCGGATAGCATAAACGATGGACTATGAAGTATAGTGGGAAAAAAAGAAAAGGTGAACAATGCGATGCTTTTCTGCTGCGGCATCAAGAGTGAGACTGGTAAAATTTTCAATTTCAAGGAGTCAATCTTACGGACTTATTGACTGGGCCAAGTTGGCGTGTATTGCGTGAAATTGTGAATAGGTAAATGGTGAAACTTATGGCTGGAAGATTTTGGTGAAAATTATTTAAAATTTTTCTTTCTTCAAAATGTTTCCAGTTCGAATTTCTAGTAAAGTCGTAGCCAGTGTCAAGAATTTGTTATTCGTTGCATTGCTGAGTCATATCATATATGTGTACATACAGGGAGAAACTTCCACAGCTAGCTGAAAATTAAAGATATATACTAAATATTTCTTATGTTTTACCAAATTTCATTCACGTTTTGTAAATTTTTGGGCAAGTTATACAAAATTTTTGATTTTTGTCACCTCCTAAGGAAGCGAATAATTCAGAAACAAAACATGTTCTATCATTTTGTTAATTAATCTTGAAAGTTACCCTGCTGTTTAGCGTCAGAACACACGGTATATCAAAGCTAAACCTTTGAGGAATGGGGACCTTTGCCTGAGAGAACGCATTGCCGAAAGGTAACGAAGCCTCATTTTTTCAAAACTCAATGGATTGGTTGGTGTTCATATTGCAATACTGCTAGTTGTGTGATACTTTCTGTTTCTCTATATTCCAGAATTCATACCACTTATCAAACTGAAAAACCACCATATTAACTGTGAGATTGATAATGCAAAATTCTAACTCCCTATTAACACATCCTAAGGTTGCAATTTTCAGATTATGTTTGATTTCTGTATGTGAAATTAAATTAAAGTACCTACCTATTCGAATGTTTCACAGAGTCAGCAGCGAATATTCTAGGCCGGTTTCATTAGCCTATATTAGTTATAACTTTTTCTCAACTGTTAAATGAAATTCTCATCTGCTACACATATTGAAGCGCTTACACCGACCTAACAATGACAGCCTATATTCAGCTTCCGTTTATCAGTCTGGAAATTTATCTCTTTGGAGATGTTAAATGATAAAAATAAAGCCTCAAGTAGGGAAAACAGGTGCACGTAAGCAAGAGATAGCGATGTGAAAGCAAGAAATAAGGCTTTAGAGGTGAAAAATAAAAAATTGTCGTAACGTAAGAAGTGGGAACTTGAAAGCGAGAAATTGGAGCCCAGGAGGAGGTAATAAGAATTCGATAAAAAGAAGCGACGAGGTGTAAATTTATTCTGAAACAGTGGATTATTTGGAGGAAGATTGAAGATACCCGAATTTTCACTTAAGTTGGAGAATCATAAAATAGCGCAACACTGCAATTAACTTATGAAATATTAACTTCATTTTCCTATTTTTGTTACTTTTTGCAATATTTTATTGAACTGAAACCTGATTTTGGTGCAAAAATTATCATCGTTATGGATTTATAAGGACTATATTCAGTGATAAATTAGGCGTAACTATAATTGAATCGGCCAAGTCAGAAACCAGTCGAGTAAGTTTTTTCATATTTATGGGAAAAGTGAAAAATATGCGTAACTTCTGGTTGCTTTTTGAAGGTGCAAAAAAACTCACATAATGAGTTAAAGTTAAAAATGAGTTTTTAAATAATGCACTTTTATGATTTGAAAAAATGCAAAAAAAAATGTAAAAAATTGCCATTTTTGATGGGATTTGAACACGGGGTACTTCCTTTGAGTATATATGTTATGGAGGGCTGATTCCTATAACATTTCTACAGGTAGTTACTATCACTATCGGACACAGATAGCATTTTTGGGGAAAGAAATTACTCCATTTTGCATGTTACTAATATCATAAATCATTATAATAAATGTACAACCTGATTTTTTAAGACAAAATTCAACAAATATTATTAAGATAAAATTCAACGAATATTATTAAGATAAAATTCAACGAATATTATTAAGACAAAATTCAACGAAAATTATTCAGATAAAGTTCAAGGCTCATGCGCCAACTACAGATATTTCATGGTTTCCATCCTAATAACGAATTGATTAGTGTTGCAAGATTAGTACAAGGGCTTCAGAGTTTGTAATTTTGTTCCCTGAAACAATCTATGATTGAAAAACAGGACTAAGGGAATCAGCATTCCATTACATATTTATTCAAAGAGTACTTCACATGATTGAACATGTCTCTATTACAACTTATCATAATGCCTAGAAGCGATGAATGTAGAGAAGAAATGAGACCAAACTAGCGTTGAAAAAGCAAGGATATTAACTGATTGAAAACAAACCTGATTTAGTGCTATATTTTGTTGTATTTAGTAACTTCAATGGAAGCGCATTGGTATATTAAACATCAAGGTTCAAAAGAAAGTGTTTACATACAAGGGAAAATTTGCGAAATGAGCACAGCCAGTGAGCAATTCCTAAGTCAAGTAAACTCACTTTTGAACCTTTTTGAGGAAGATATTTTTTTATAATTAATGATCAAAAAGTAACAAATTGTTAATTAAACCTCATAAATATACTTAATGGTGGGTGAAGTACTTTCAATATGTTAGAATACAGTGAACATATCCTAATCTATGCTTATCAGCAATTGTGTTGTTATGTGTAGAGAGTGTGTCTGTCATGCAAAAAGAACCAGGTTCAAATCCCACTTTGGTTCTGGATTTTTTAAAAATATTATTTCCATTAATAATGTAGATCGGGTGGCAGGTTAAGTGGTTTTTCTTTAATGAAGAAAAAAAAAAAAAGAAGGTGATAATATTAGAATTGAATTAAAAATAAAAAAATTTCCAGTCGTAATTCGTCATTTTGATTGCAGTTTTATTGATTAACATTGCGTCAGAAAGTATAACCTTGTTATGTTGCAACCTCTATGCCTCGGTGTAAAGAGAACATGTTTCCGTGTAAAAATTTTTACATTGAGGTACATTTGCTTTATATCGAAGTTATGCTTCATCGATGGTAAAGGTGACTTTTCTCATGCAAAACATTAGTGTAAACATTACCTTTTTGATCATGTATTATAAAAATAAAATAATTCTTATCATTTTGTTTTTACATAAGATTTTATCTAATGGGTTTTTCATGCTCTGAAATGGTGCTCTAGACTACATTGAATAAAACTATCTTGAAAACTCAATTTAAAAAAAAAAAAAAGTTCCTTGATTGGTTTAACAAAAATTTTGTATTTAACCATCATTAAAAAAACTGCTAATTTTATTACAAAAAGTGAAGTACATGTAATTACCAGCTTGAAGACAGAGTAACAAGAACAGAGCAAAGGATTTTTGCTTTAACATTATTATGTAGGTTCGAAAATATGAGGAGTCGTAGAGAAAAATGAAGAAAGTAGAGTGAATGCCGATAGGATCACGATGGAAATTGGAGACATATATAGGGTGACAATAAAAGACCTCAAGGTTGCCAGATTAATGAAAGACCCATATGACGCTATATAATCTTGATATGGATACCAGGATCAGACAACATAATGCTAAAAAGACTACAAAATGACTGCTGTAGAGCCGATCAGAAGTCTGTAAAAGAGGTGTTGCGGGAAAGAGTAGTCGTAATTCATATAAAAACTGCAGGTGCATTAGAATGCACCAATTTTTATCACGTCATGTGTCACAGTAAAAACGGAGATTGATAAAAGTCTGTATGTTGCCGCACGTACGTACAGATTTTGTAGATCCAATTCGCGAATAAAGAACGCGACCTGAAAATATCGCGGATCTAATACTGTGTTCGAAGAATGCGCATTCAACATATTTTTTCTTGGGATAGAATACTTCATTAATATATTAACGTATGGGTACTGACCTGTATTATTAATCACTGTCTAGAAAAGTGCTATGACGTCATCCTGCCGAATTTGCTACCAGCCTCCCGCACTCGCCGATAATTTAATTTTTTACATTTTCAATTTTTCGTACACAGAATAAATTGGTTTCTAGTCAAGTTGGACGTCAAATTTATGAATGAAACCATAAAATTCTGGATACCGCATAGACCAGGTATATCAGAAATTTATGGTGTGTCTGAATTTAACATTAATTATATATTTTCTATTCCTACGCTCTCCTTTTTGGGGTCACGCTCACCTGTAACGATATCACTTCATACGTTAAAAATGGTGATATCGTTTCTCTAATTAGAACCAAACATACTGTCCGATTCGCAATACAGCTGTCGAGTAATTTTCTCCAGCAGCGGCAGCTCCGCAGTCCCTTTGTCTGCTGGAGTAGGTATACGACTAAACGTATCCGAACAAAACGATCTCACAAACCAGTCAGCCAACTAAATTCGTTCGAACACTCCGTATTATTAAGAATACTTAACATAATTGGCTGAGAATATTCGGACCTCATCACGGCCATAAAGGTATATTATTCAACACTTATAGAATGCAGGTCTTACGAAACGGAGTCGCTAATTTGCGCTACAGTTGGCGGCCAACGCTCCAGTATCCGTTTAATTGTAGCCTAATCCAGTTACAGAACTATCAAACCCAAGCAAAGTCTGTGTATGCCTTGAGAAAGACACACACAAACCGCACATACGCTCATACTCGCTAAATGGCTAACGGTTCATCGACTAATTAATAAGTTGGCATTTTGTTTCCGAATTATACGTTCGACGCTTTTTTTTTTTTTTTTTTGTTTTTTTTTGTTTTTTTTTTTTGTATGTTGCGCAGTGGATCAAAATCGAAATAAAGATGCATAATATTTTTCAATATATACTACAGTCTGAAGAGTGAAAAAAATTATAACCAACACGACTGAAGTAGCAATTTTATCGATTGGGTATTATTAAAAGCCTCCAAGGGGGTAACCATCATCCCTGCATCGACTGTTATGCAGGGGGGGGGCGAGCCAGGGCCCACAAATCTAGAAGAAGAAAAAATTTGAATTGGCGTGAGGGATGTCAAAAAGAAGATGGTATTTTTATTAGTTTCACTAGTGAAGGTAGAGCGCTGATAACCCATGGTCATGGGATGACCATTTTTGATCCAAAAAAGAAAAGTAAAAAACTAAATGTCTCTGCCGCGCATCAACTGCGGCGGTAAGTGTGTATTTTCCAAAAGTGTAAAATTTTGTAATGGCTGCCATTTGAAAACCAGTTGACCGATTGCACTCAAAGGCAACACCAAACCAGTCCCTAATAGTCTGCAACTGCCGTATAAATTTCAAGCCAAAATCTTTTAATTTGCCGGAGTTGTCGTGATGACAATATGGTGGGTTTGCGAAACTTTGAGAACCCCTACCTCCGAAATTAGCTGATGAATTTCAAAAATTTTAAAACAAATGTACAACCCATGAAAGCTGCTAACGCTAACCCAAGTTTCATTCCCATAGGTCAAACAGCGGAAGCTTCACAGACTTCCAAAAAGTGCCAAAATGAGCAAAAATAGGAAATATGTATATATATATATTGTTTATAGAAAAATTTGGGTGACCTATATATTCATGATCTATGACTCAGGATCATAGATGCTTTTCCACAGGTCCCGCAATTGCACTAAATGCAATAGTTGTATTTTTCTTTGGAGAATACACTAGTAAGAGGTTTGTTGCCATCAAGGAAGTCGTAGCCCTCCTAAAAGCAAAGTTAACAATTTTTACCATCTATAAAAACAAAAAATGGACAAAAAATTTCTTAAACCGAATAAAACGAAATAGAAAAGAAAATCGAAAAAAAACTTCTCACCCTCCCTTACGTCATCGTCTGACGACTACTGGTTGGTGAGGTGGATATGATTCTTTCTGTCTCATTCTGTTTCGTTTTTATTTTATCGCTTTTCATTTGGGTCTATAGAGGAGGGGTTAAAACTATATATTATTAGACACTATGCTAGTGAAGCTGCAGGTAAACATCTCGTTCTTTCATAAAATTGTTAGATTCGATGATAGCACAAGATTTCTCAATAATTCAAATTGTGGTTTATAGCAAAAAGTATTAATTTCAATAATTTGGATTAAAAATAACGTATGTCACACCCGTCCCAAGAAAATGTTACTGAAGGTCCTGGTTTAGGATAGCCTAAATTAACAAAGGATTCCATAGTAAAGTGTATAACACAAAGTTTTGACAGGCCTTTTCCTTTGAGCATAAATATATCATGGAATGGAATTTCTCCTGGTTCACCCTTGCCAATGTAGTTGCACTTCTCAGAGAGTGAATGAACTTTTCATCACGCGATGTACTTATCATAATTATATTATTTGATATTATGTGTTTCCACTTACATGTATGTATACTATAGATATACAGTGCGTTATAAAAAGTACGTTCGTTCGCTGTAAAGCGCGACGATATTGGCAAAGGTGAGCCGAATAGTGAATTAGCAGAAATGCATACTCAAAGGGCTAATCTTGTAGAGAAAAACTTACATTGTAACAAGAATTCGTTATATGGGCTCGGCAAATGCAACTCTTCGAAAGCTTTATTTGTTGTCTTTCCAAAACCAATAGGTAGATAATTTTGTGCTTATAATATGATCCTGACAGAAGTCGTACAATTCACTATAATTGCACTCTAACTGACATTTTATTTTGATCACTGGAACAATAATTTTTACATCCCAGCGGCCATTCACCTGATGAACCTGCATACCTTATTGTATCATCTTTCTCGGTCCACTTAGCAGCCGGGTATATCAGATTGCAAACCAATTCCAAGCCTGTGTTTGGTGTGAGTAAGTAAATTATAAAACGTCCAGAAGTCTCACGTTTTTTATTTTTTTATTTTTTTATTTTTTTCTCACGACACAAATGTAGACACGCGCACTTTTTCTTCTATTTTTTTGTTTTTATCTTCAACTATAGGTACCTACTTATTTCTTCTTGGCTCACGTATATGTCACTAAACCACATTTTGACAGGGCGACTGCGAATCTATCAAATAAAACTGACAAATTTGACCCAAACGAGTTTCTTTTAAATTTATAGATAGAGAAATGACATTTAATTTGCCATTATTTTGCAACTATGACTACAAAGTTTTTTTCCACCTCTGCATTGTGCGTTTCTCAAATGGAAAATTAGAGATACTCGCGCAAACGCGAAATCTCTATATTTAAAGGAAAAAAAAAAATTATTTTTTTCTCTTCGACAATACCTTCTTGTCTTCGCTATACCTTTCGTTCTTAATCTATGAAATTTAATGAAGGGAATCCGTAGCTTAAGGAATGACCGCGGGTGACCAATTAGTAACAAGTCCATATCCGTACAACAGCTGATCGTCCGCACATTGCTATTTGCTAAATCGAGAATTCGGTGATTCTAGCAGGTTCTCTTTTTTATCCTTTTTCGTTTTAAAGAGGTTTTATTTTGTTCCAGAATTAATTACCGATCCGCCTAATCAACCGTCGTTAGGTACTTGTGATACTAATTAGTTCCAGTAAATCGTAACATTTCGTTTGATGTGTTCTTTTTCCCGCTTCTTCTATGCTGGTCTTGCGATTTGTTTTTTCACTTCAGTTCCTTGTGGTAACTGCGCAACAGGGCATCAAAGATCGATTAACATTAAACATTTTTTGTTTATTCTACAAGTGCCCACTTCACCTTTTCTTGCCCGCCCCAAATCGTTTACTTGCCATGAAACCAATTGCCACCGATTGTTACTGGTTTTTGTTTTGGAATAGGTACTCTTCTGAATGGACCGTTGATACCTGTATTTATTTATTTGTTTAATTTTCGTATTAATAATTGGGTGATGTTGGTTTTGGACTTCCACTATGTATGACTATATGAACTGAGCTTATTAGGGTGTGCGGTGTAATTCGGTCGAAGAAAACATAATAATTATCATTGGAGGAATAAGGTGATTCTTATTACAAAATGTGCGCAAACTTTACTGTATTTAAACTCTAAATTTTCAATTTTAGTTATAATTTTATTAACATTAATTTATTTCTCTGTTGTCGGACATTCTCAAGTATGAACAATGTCAAATATTGTCATTTGATAAGGATCAATTAAATACTTGAATGACAGATAAGTGAACTTACTATCAAATTTTCATTTTTTTTGTTCAACTATAACATTATTCTAATTAGATGAAATTAATTAAATGTGGATTCATTGAATAATCTGTAATGTATCGATCGATTAAAGAACATATGCGTCATTTTTGCTTAATTAGGTCTTATAGATATTGTGGGTGTGTGCGTAGACAAATACACAGCACCACACAAATACCACGGAAGGTTTATATGTGTTTGTAATTGATGTGTGTGTGGGCCTAGCCTAGTATCAAAGTTTAGCTATGCAGACAAAGTACATAGTCGTGAACGCAAAAAGGTAGTTTGTGGATATTAGAGATGGGAATTTTAGTTTATTTTTTGGATTTAATTCATTGAGTCTGCTTCACCAAAGTGAACTAGTTTACTGAACTAGTTCAATTAGTTCAGTAGTTCAGTAAATTTTTCAACTCGATCATTTCAATCAGCTGATTCATAATTGGTTCATATCATTTAAATCAACTGATTTAATATATGATATTATTATTGACTCTTATTCATAAATTTATGCTAGAACTATCAGTTAATTGTTTGACTCACTCATCGACTGTTACTTACTTCAACTTCAGTTCGATCAACGGATCGAGTAGAGTAGACTGATAAAAACTGAGAACTATCAAAAAAAAAAAAAGAACTAATGAACTAGTTCATTTAGAAGTGAACTAAATGATCGATTAGTTCACTTCTAGGATTTGTTCAAAAGAACTAACTCATGAACGAACTACCCATCACTAGTGGATATAATCAACTGGCCCACTAGGTGGTCAACGACCACCCATGGCCACAGATATTATAGCTGGATTGAACATCCTATATTTTACCATAACTTTAGTTAATGAAGTAAATGAGGGCTCATTCGATAATGCACAACATCCCCTATATCATGAGCCAATATAAAACACTGTAGCTTTTATTGGATATCATGATAGTTTTGTTTGAATGAGAAAGGAATAGGCTTGGAAAGTGTTTCTTTTTTTATATTTACCTGTAACTGGTCAAAACGGACCAAATGAACTAAATGAGGACTCATTCTATCAAGTGTAATGTCCCCAGTATTTTAATTTTTCATTCATCACCTACTTTTATTAGGTGGTAAGATGTTCTAGTTTATATAAAAATTAGGAAACCTTCCTCCAATGATACTTATTTTGATATCTTGCTTTCTTGTTCTTATAATGTTCATTCCATATAGTTATGTATAGTCAAAGGTTTTAGATCTTTGTCTAGCAATGAACTCCACATTTATCAAATTTTAAACACACACCTTATTAATCGGTCCATTATATTTCGAGAAAATGTTAAACTATTACTTACTTTTCTGCTTTGAAAATTTTGGAAATATTCCTCTGAAGATATGATTTTATTCCTCATAGTTGTTAGGCTATGATCCAATTCCTTGCATTTCACCGCATGCACACACTGACTCGATCACTCATACTGTAATGCTGATTGCATAATGATAATAATATATTACTAAAAGCAGGTTTGATAGAAGGGTCTATGTTTAGACGTTTAGTTACTGGTATTTCTGAAGTAAGCGAGGCACTGTTGAGCATAGATTCCTTATATACCTGCACTCACAGAACAATGTTTGTAATGATGCCATTTTTCATAGATGGCCTAACCAAAATTTACAAAAATTCTCAGATAACTATTTACAGTTGAACCCAATGTTGTGATGAAGCCAAATTTCTTAAATTCTATCTACTAAAAAAAATCTGCTTTTTTACCAAGATATGAACTTTTATTGCACGATCGTTTATTATATATTTTGAAATTTTAGTTTTTTCAGTTCAGATTCCAAATTTAGGATATTTTTATACACCATTTATTGCCTTTTTTAAGGCTGTGAATTCAGATTTTCAATTCATTTTTGGATTGAACCACTCATTGTAGGCTGCGATGATGTTTTCTTAAAAAATTGTGTGATATCATTGATTATGTTCTTTGAGATGCTGAGTTCAAATTTTTGGTTCATTCAGAAATTACTCATTGGGCCCTCTGTGACCCCAAAATGGGGTTAGGATGATTTTTCTCTATAAAAATTGAGTGATTCATCGTTGGTTAAATTTTTGGAGGCACTGAGTTCAATTTACAGTAAATTTTTGGATTGAATCATTCATTCTGCCCCCTGTGACCAAAAAAGGGTTGGTTAGGAAAATTTTTTACCATTTTATTAGTTTCTGCATCTTTGGATTTGTTTATTGAAAGGCAAAGTTCCAATTCTAACATGTGTAATATGGCCTAAGTACACTTTTTTGGAACGGATCATTGAAGGTAACCCAGTTTGCTCCAGTTATGGTTCTGTGGTTTGCTTGCAACCCATGAAACCTACCTAGTTATCTGTTTTTTTATGGTTGTGTTCTTTAGTGTTATTGAAAAACATGTGATTTGGGCAGTTGCTCCATTGCTCCTTGCTGACTCAGCTTACTAGTCTGATAACCCATGTTCAAACTATTGTTTTTACAGAATTTTTTTTATATACCTAGCTTTTTTTTGGTAGGTGTTACATTTAATGTTTAGATTGTATCTATCTTTGAGGGTAAATAAGCCAAATTTAATATTACATGAAAGAAAAACCTTAAGCACACGGAAGTCTTATTACTTTCGTATACTTTTTCACAACTCATTAGAGAAGCAACTGGAAAACTTAAAAAGACATCCTCTATTTGTCTAATCACAGATGCTTGTTTAGCTGATTGATTTTTATCATTCATAAGGAAATATTTTGCGAGAAATCGTAAACATAAATAAATTAGCGTATGTTGCTTCAATAAATCGTACCGCGTCGCATTATTCCCAACATAGTACAATATTGACGAGTTGAGATGTGACTATAAAATTACATGATTTTGTATCTGTAGCACTGATCATTTACTAAATTATTAGTTTTACCTCTGAGATACTTAGAATGTGTACACTCAATGCATTGCAGAAAGAATTTGTGACCTCTGCTCACAAAAATTATAAACTTTTTTCCATGTAAGTAAAAAAAAGCTCAATAATTTTTTTTTTTTGTTAGAGTTGTGAAATAAGACGATGTATATTACGAAGAGGAAAGTGGGGAAACTTTTCCGTAGAATTTCAATAAAAAGAGCAAATAATTCTCAGTTTAATAGGAGTATTATATTTTATGTCTCTGTCTTTAACAAATTACAAAAATGTAAAATGAAATAAAGATTAAAAAAAAAAACAAGACGTTGGATTTGATTGTCGCATCACTGAATGGTGCGTTGCACCACACAGAATTGCTTGTGTGGTGCATTTTGTCCTCTGCACCACACGTTTTGCCGGCCATGATTGTTAGTTTAATATTCAGTTACCCATAATCTGCGGGAGCTGCACTGTTGTGAGCCCCATTGCCACATATAACTAAAACATCCTACTAAATGGGCTTCTGATCATGAAGGTATTTGAAAACTCTTTTGTCAAGGTACACAAAATCAATGATGAACATAAACGATGCGCAATACCAGATTACCGAAGTAGCTGCACCCATCTATGAACCCCTCAGCTTTTATGGACCCCGTAATAACTGACTGAAATTGTGGGTTGGAAAAATAGAAAATGTATTGGGGAATAATTTTTAAGGGAGGCCTGGAGCTTTTGACAGCCTTGGTGCTGGTGATATTGAGGATTTGGTTTATGTAGTCAATAATGCTTAAATGATAATCTCTGTCTTGCACATTTAGAGTTTCCCACGGAGATATGCGTATCCCAATACGCATATTTTTGATACTAATGAGATAATTCATGCAAATATATTGCAGCATTAACCCGAGATACATGAATACGACGCTGGATATTTTATGGGATAATTTTTTTGTTTCACTTAGAGACTTCTAACTAAATCCAGGATATTTTTCATATCTGGGTTGCAAAATATTTTTGAGACTGATTAAAAATTCATTTTTTACAATACGAAGGTGGTATTCTTGATATTCGTAATACAAATTCTACCGTAGCTAAATTTCTGTTTCGCATGAAGATAGACCCTGCCCGAGAGCAGCGTCTTTAATTTCATTATGGTAGCATTAAAAAACAACCTCATCTCCATCTATATTATTTTCATCTTTTGAAAAGCCAAAAAATACCATTTAACTCTTAATAGTGCTAACTTCAGGCTATGGTAGTATTTGAGGTATCCCAGGTATTTTTGTAGCTTTTACTGTCAAAATTAGAGTTTTCTCTGTCATTTCTTTGTTAATAATTTTTCTTTTTTGGTTCCATACATGTAACTAAAAGATGGAAATTTTTATCATATTCTTGCCTTATCTCAGATAATAGTAGCTTGTCATCTATCGTCTGTAATTTGGCTGGACACTGCTCTTTTCAAATTCTAAACTGGCATGGCTGTATGTTCTCATATGCATTATATTTTGTCTAGTTTTTATTTATGTCTTTTTATTTTGCAATGCCTGATTATTCATTTTGCCTACAATTATGGTTTTTTATATATGACTTTCGACGGTTTGTTGTACCTTTATATTTTATAATAAAGGTCCAGGTATGTCTTCCTTGTACTTTATTATTTTTATATAATGTGGTAAATTTGTCTTCTTATGTAGGCAAATGGGTGGAGGCAGCCATATGGCCTACCTAGCGGGGTGCTTTCTTTGGCAGGGGTTTTAAAGTTAAACACAGTTGTCTTTTGTATTCTGTTTTTATGTCAAAATTCCCAAGTTTGAGGGGTTACAGTGAACCTTACCTTGAACTAACTATTCAAGCAAACCAGGTTTTCAAACTTTGCCTGGTATTTGTTGTCCAACTTGTGTATTTGGGATTTAGTGTTGTGGGCCATAAGGATGTTTTGGGAACTTGGATTGCTTGAGAATGACTTTTTGTATAAAATGTGCAGCCTACCGGGTTTGTTTTGTTGTGGCGTGTTGCCACCCCAGTTGGCATACCACATATTCAGGCTACAAACGTCAAGAATACCATATTACTACCTTTGGAGAGTCATTATTGATAAGTATGCTTATGAAATGAAACTGGAAATAAAAGAACAAGACCATTTTTGTCTACTATTGTCCATATAAAAAAGCAGGGCTTACAAAGGCTTAAATGGGTTTACAAAGTGGTGAATTTCAACAATCGTTCTCCAGGTGAATACTGTATCCTGTGTGTAGGTATCTTGTTATTGTTTATCTGGATACAAGTATCGCATATATATATATATATATATATATATATATATATATCTGTATTGCAATACACGTGTCTCCGTGTGAGAAGGCCTTTAGTGTGGTCGTGGTCATGCATTGATAGTCAACATTCGTCGACTTGGTCTTGGTCTTAGCCGTCCACAACAAAGGCAGAAAAGAACAAAGCTAAAATTGCAATCACTTTCGTGTAACTTTAATTCCATTTATCAGTTCGTCTAATATCGACGTCGTTTATCGAGTGTGTTCCATCTCTGAAAAAAACTGAGGCCGTTTCAGATTCCCACATCCCAACAATCTTTGCGCTGTCATTTAGGATATGCAAGCAAGAAGTTATTCGTGTAGGAGACAAACCGGAAAAAAAGAGACTAGTTTTTCTTTGAAGAAAATAATACAATGCCCATACTGTAGAGTGGAAAAAAAAAAAAAGAAGAAAAATATATTTGAACCTTAGATTGTTGAGAAAAAAAGCCAAGTTAAAGAGTTAGATAGGTGCCTACCAAAAAGGGCAGTGGAGAAAACATACGAAAACATATAAACGGATTTAAGGCTGTGGCGTTTATCGTGTATAAAATTAAAAAGTACAAGATAAGTACCGAAGATAATGCAGTTTACCAAAAAGAACTATGGTAAGTACCCATGAAGAAGGAAATAAGAAAAAAGAAAAGAAGTAATAAGTAACCGAAGACGAATTCGTGCAGTTATTTTACGCTAAACGCTGCATTTCGTGATCGCTCGGTCAGTTTATTTGCCTCTCGTACAAGCCGCGTAATAGATTTTATTTCTTTCTTAATTTTCTTTTTCTTTCTTTTTACCCAGTTTGCTTGTAAATGGGGTATTAAAACTGACCTCATAAAAAGCGTATTTTTGGCTCATAGTTTTGAAAAAAAAAAAAAAAAAAAAGAACCGACTTCAAAAAAAACAATAACAAATGCTTTAAGAAGAGAAAAATAATTATTTTAAAATTTCTCCATCAAGATGTATGTCTAGAGACTGGAATTATTAAAGTCGACGCTAATTAAAAAGTTTTGTCATAAAATTGGAAGGAATTGACTTCAGTATAAAGCCTACATGGTAAAGAAAAAGAGCGGCGACTCCAATAATTCCTGTCCCTTAGACCTACATCTTGCTGGAGAAATTTTAGAATAATTATTTTTTTCTTTTTAGTGTATTTTTTATTGTTTTGATTTGAAGTTGGTTTTATTTTTAAAAAAAAATTTTTTCAATGATTTTTCGTTTCTAACGTTAACGGCAATATTACTTTTTTTTTTTTTGAAAGTTATAAGTCCAAAAGTTCATCAAAATCGGTGCCTAGGTTGAGAAATTATGCTGGAACAAACATAAAAAAGTTAACAGTTTGGTTGCCTGTTAGTTTAGTTGGTAGTTTCCGAGAAAAATGTGAAACAAAAATAGAAAATTGCTGGAGAAACTCAAGTTACGCCTTGTTGCTTGAAATATTTTTTTCGTATTTACGGGGAAAGGGTTGCGAGAGTCTTCATTGCATTTCGTTAATTTAGGTTTTAAGTAATAGGTTTTAGGTTTCTTTTTAATTGTTGAAGAAAATTGACAACAACCGGGTTTCATGGCGTAGTATTGCTGCGCTAGAGTATTTTTTACTTAATCTATAGGTATAGGTACTTATACGCTTGTTAAAAAATATGTAAAAGAAAAGTGCGTACATAATTCTCGTTTTTGTTTTTCAAGTTCGTCTGAGGCGTGTAAAACTAAACTGGTTCGTTGCACATATTAGATTAACGGATCACTTTTGTGATTTTCATTCATTTTTATTTCCTTTTTCTTTGTGAGTAATAATTTTTATTTTTTCTGCGGGGGGAGTCAAGGGATTTGGCAATTTAACTAGTTTATTCAACGTCTGTAGATCACTGATATCGATGTGGGGGGGAAGGAGATGGTCCGGATACGGTATGGTTGATGGTCATCATGAATTTTTAAATCACACGTGAGAGCACTAGTGGAACCAAACCAAACGTGTCGCCATTTTGGGTGAGGAATTGGAGGGTGACTGGTTCCAAAGCTATAAATTTTCGACTGTAAGGATGAGCCCTTATAAGCATTTCGCCACTTCATGCCCGCAAGTAATCGGTTTTCCGAAAATCTTTCTCGTTTTATTATTTTAGTAAATTAGAGTTGATACTGTAGAATTTATTATACCGTCATGTGTTTTGCTTTGATTAGCGCTGAGCAAAATTAGTCTTAGTCTTCCAGTACTTACAGCAAGGCCCAAGACTAGCAGTGAGACTCAAGGGTGCAAGACAAAGACTAAATGCGAAAGTTGAGAAAAAATATGAACAAGTTGCAAAATTTTCACAATATAGCTGTTTAAACAGGCGTACCTATGTAATTAGCGAATATTTCCCAATAGGGTACCGCACGTGACTCTCAGAATTACTTGAAATTCATGAGAGAGATAGTCTAAAGCCTGTGAATGAAGGTTCTGAAATTTTTTTTGAAAAATATTAAATAGAAAGGAAGATATAAGATGTCAAAGTTGCGCTGCACCAAAAATGGTACCTCGATGCGCACCCTGTTGTGATGTCATAGAATTGACGTTTTTGTATTTTGCATTATCAGAGGTTGCTGGTTTCAATACATCTCATTAATACTTCATTTTTAAGTAGGTTTTTGGTGAAAATTTACTGAACAAAATTGACTTTAAAAAATGACTTTGAGGCAAGGGTGGGCGCACATTTCATTTCAGGACTCAAGAAAACTTTTGGCACAGAAAGCTCAAAGTCTAAATTATCATCTAAGTAAATAAGATTCAATAAGTTTGGGTTTCTATCTGTATTTATTTTTTGTACTTCCCACTGAGGTAGAAGGTTGAAAATTGGTATAAGGGTGCTTGAGTATCACATCTAATTTTTTTTTTTTGAAATCCCAAAAATAAGAAAGGGGCAGCAGATATGGGCCAAAAATTCATTTTCTTGAAACTTTCAACATATATACACTGAAATTATCCAACTCAGCATAAAGGTGGTATAATATTGTTTGTTTATGCGTTAAAAAAATATTTTTTGAGGTACTGAGTTCAAATTGGATCTTAAATTTTTTAATTTGATCAGTATTTTGACCCAAAGGGACTCAAAAAAGAGCCCAATTTTGTTTTTTACATTTTAGTATGTAATACATCATTTGTAATGTTTCTTGAGGTGCTGAGTTCAAATTTGTCTATAATTTTTTAATTTGATCAATTTTTTGACCCCAAGGGACTCATGAAAGGGTCCAATTTTGTTTTTTTACATATTATTATGTAATACATCATTTGTAATGTTTCTTGAGGCACAAAGTTCAAATTTGACATTATTTTATTCATTTGACTCATTTTTGACCCCCAAAGTTCAAAATGAGGGGAAATTTTGACTTTTCTATTTTGTAGTGTAATACATCATTGGTAATAGTTTTTTAGCTGCTGATTTTGAATTTGATTTAATTTCTTAATTTTACCCATTATGTTATCCCACAGGGGCTCTGAAAGGGGCTAATTTTGAATTTCCCTATTATATTGTGTGATACATTGTTGGTAATTTTTTTAGACTTGAAGTTTTATTTTGACATGTATTTCTTCATTCAATTCCTTATAATGTGATCCAAAGTGGTTCAGATATAACTAGCTAATTTTGACTTTTCACATTTTATTGTGTGATATATTGTTTATAATGTTTTAGGTACAAGTTTTTGAGTAAAAATACAAAAATCTTATTTTTCTTACAAGTGAGCTGGGCAAGTGGTTTTCTGAATTTTGTTGTTTTTTGTTGGTTTTAAAAAACATGGGCATCCAATACCTAATAAATCACTCAATAATAAGTGAAGGTATAATTGCAATACTTTTTTTGGGGCCACAGGAAGAGAGAAAGTGGTTCAATCTAAAAATGGATTGTAAATATAATCTCAGTGCCTCAAAAAACATTATTTATGGTGTATCACTCAATAATATCTAAGAATTTTATTTGAACCCTCTGTTTGGGGTCACAGGGGGCCAAGAAGGGGTTTCATCTAAAAATGGATTATAGATGTAAACTCAGAGCCCCAAAAAACAATATTATCAATGTATCATTCAATAACATCCAAGAATATTATCTTAATTCCATTTCTTGGGCTACAGGGGGCTAAATGAAGGCTTAAATCTAAAAATGAGTTGCAAATGTGAACTCAGCCCTCAAAGTAAATAACTCCTCAGGCACCACCAAAAAATTTTTTCAAGACTGTGCTCTAATATAAAAACAAATAAGGAATAATTGGTTTTTGATTTTCTTAGTTTTTATTGTTTCTCAATGTTTTGAATTTGTCTATAAATAAGGGGGTGCGGGGTTCAAGTTACATCCTTTCTTCCCTTCCCTCACAGTCACCATGAACTTTCTAAATTGATGAGCTTAACCAAACCAACGTACAAACACAGTAGAGTGAGGAACGAATGAATGAGAAACCTGTGAAAGAGGTGAAAAGTTTGCTGATGTGTCAATTCTAAGACATCACACACACTGCTCAAAAAATATCACAACGTTTTTTAACAATTCAACTTTACCATTCATTTTCTCTCATTCTATCCAAACAATTTTAATGCAGTTTTTACTGATATTTTTTATTTTTTTAAAAAAATTTGAAAATATGTTTACTGAAAATCATGTCCGGTACCCTATTAATTTTTTATTTCATCCGCCTGTTTGATAGTCTACTGGTGTCTGTGGTAAGTTAGACATTCTTGTATGTTTTGGAAACATGCGAATACTCAGTATCCAAGGTTAATTTAGCCATCAATGAAATAGTAAATACTTTTTTATCAAGATCAAGACTGAGACAAAAACTTGATTGTTCAATACCAAAATCAAGTCTACTAATTGATGTTTTGGTCTTACTTTTGTTCATCACTACTTTTGATTTTATGGAATCACTCTTTGTGCTTTGATTATATTTACGATAGTATTATCATGTTAGTGTGATAGTGTGTAGTACTCTCGTACTACTGACTGACTATACATCGTGATATTTTAATAGCATAACGTCGACTATCGTGACAGAATATCATAGTGTCCGTTAGGTTTTATAGTCCTATGTATGGAGTGTTTGAACGGATCATAAACAAATGATTAAACTTCTGGCCCACGTGAGAACAAATATCTTTTTGAATAATGTGATATATAGGTATCGCGACATTTTAATTAATTATTCAAAAATTTTTCGTATTTCACATCTATATTTTCTTTGAAATATAGTTTTGTGTGTGTGTGTATGGGTATGTGTGGGTGTATGTACTCTATGTATATACCAATCTTGTAAACACGATACAAGGTGTAATTTTTGTTCAAAAATCACGAAATTTGGTACAAACATTACCTCTAATACATGAAACCAACCGACCAGTTTTGAATCTAATTGATCAATCTGTTCAGAAGTTATTAGTTATTTAGTTTAATTTTGTCCCATGTCTCGAGAAAGGTTGATGTAGAGGCATGAAATTTGGAGGGTATAATAATATCACGGACGATGGTATATTTGTGTGATATAATTCTTTAAAAAAAGATTCAGAATTCACAACTTCTTCCCAAGATAGGCTAGGGACTTCGGAATTAGCTTAAAACCTTCCTTGAAACAACGCAAATAATTTCTGTAAATTTCAGTTGGATCGATGAATCGGTTCTGAATTGATGGAGGCATATACAAACAAACTTTCACATTTATGGTATAATAAAAACGAAACTTTTATCATATCTTTTTCAAAAAACATCAAAAAGTAATTTGTCACGTTGTACAGATATTCGTTTCTGAACTACTGAACAGTGATCGCCTAGCTTTTATAAAATCTGCTATTTCTCGTTTGGACAGGAAGATATGGACAATGGCCTCTGCAGTGCTTTTTATGAGCCATGTTCACGCATCAACAGTCATGATGCAGCACTAATCAATTTATAATATATATTATCCGAGTGCCTGAATCTGTAATTTGTTGTAAACGTTTTATCAATTGGGTATTTGATGACTCGGTGAAAATGAAAAAGCCGAATCGAGATGAAAATGCATTTTGACTGGGTACCTCCTTACGTAATATTTTTACTCTTTTTTTTTCCCTGTCTTTCTCTTTTCCAGATTCGTATGTTTTTGTGCGTCACATAAATTGCATATTTTGCAGGAGGCCTACATTCATATATTATGAAGAAAATATAGGATAATATTCGTGGGATCGTGTTGCCTACAATGGGGTATTTTGCATCTTTTTTCCGCTCGATTAAACGTATAAGAGCACATTAAACCGCAAATTTTTTTTACCCATAAATAAATTCATCAGCTACGTAGACTCGTGTGTTTGGTGTTGAATACGAGTAGATACCTATAGGTTCCTGCATAGTTCCGAATAACAAACTACATGTAGTTGACTATGTATAAATTCGAGCATCGTTCGTTGTTCTGTCACGAATTACATAGTCCATCCTTGCAGCCAGAATTTGAAACAATTGTACGATATATCGAACGTCTTGCTTTTTTAATAAAGGGGATACTTGAAAATTTCGTTTCGTGCGTATAAATCAGGGTGCCATAAATATGAGATGAGACTCGACTACTCGCGATTACGATGGATATTGCTTTAAAATATCCGAAGTGTGAATCAAAAACTAACTATGAACCACCTTATAGGCCTACTCGTGGTTGCTGAATAGCCAACTTCATCGTGCAGGCAACAAAAATGACGGAAATTTGTGATCAGTAGGTACTCAGTAACACATTAAAACGTTTTCAAGTGCCTTCCAACCGATTCTCCTCAAGACGTGGTACTGGCGTTACAAGTTGAAAGTTGACTACAGAATTTTAAGTTGAACGCCAACCGAGTGCACCATTCACTTTAAACTTCATCTATTCGTGAAAAGTATTCGTGTCAAATTCGAGAATTATTTGGGTACTTATCTATCGCATAATTAGGTGGGCAGCCAAAGAGGTCCTGCAGAAAAACACACAAAATCAGAAAACAATTCCATTTCCGATCAGTGTTTGCAGTTTCGAGTCAAAATTTTCAAAGTGAATGCTCTTGAAGGTTTTATTACTCAGTGGATCGTTGTCTGTCCAGCAGATTGCTGGCGTTTTACAGCGTATTACTTTCCGCGTAAGTATTTTCGAAGTACCTAACAAGTATATCATTCCTTGCATTCGACCCATCGAAGCAAACGACATTATTTAAATCAGTTTATCAGTTTGCTTCTACACGTTCAACCGAAATCGAAATGGTTTAAAAAATTTTCGGTTTTTCGAATGCCCAAAGTCGAGGAGAGAGAAAAAAACCTATCCACCGTACGGTCACTCCCAGCTCTCTTATCACTAGATTATACTTTAAAATTTGCGGAAGCTGCCGAATTTATTTCAGTTCATGTTTTATTGAAATTAGGGTTGTCAAAAAAATTAAAAAATACATATGTAATTAGTAGCCTAATTTATTACTTATACCTGCGTATTTATAAGCCCTGAAGCGCCGTCCCGCGGCGCTTTGGCTTGTGGCGACTCAGGATTTTTGCTAATATCCCTATAAAGGTAACACTGTAGAATTCGTTGTTTCGGCAGAAAGCATCGAACATTTTCTTTCAGTGTCTGTGTGCGGCTGTGTGGGTAGTAGCGCACGCGTATCGAATATGAGGGAATTAGAGGGAATAATTAGCGAAATAAAATATCGAAGAAATAATTTTGTGAAATAATTAACGGCTTGCACGTTTATTATAGCGATTACTTTTTTCGAAGACGTCATCTCTTATTATTGCCAATTTTTTCTTATAGCTCCTTTACCCCTCCTCTCAAATAGCCACCACAAAGTTGTTCGGCTTTTGGTTGGCCCATCAGAAATTATTTTCTGGCTACGCTTCTGGCATTGTAATAACTTATATTGGTAAGGGGTATCGATTTTACAATAAGTTGTACACATTGGCTTTTTTTTACAAGCTTTTACTCTGCTCACTACTGCGATTTTAAAATATACCAATACTGCAGCCAACCTTCCGTAACGAAATAATGTTCATTTCGCATGAATCTAAAGGCGAATAAAAAAAAAAAAATAAATAATAGCTTATCTTTTCAAAACACGTTTTTAATCTAAAACTTATATTCTTCTTGTTTTCTTGAATAACGATTTTCGGCCATTTATTAAAAACCTCTTTAATTTAGCTCCGACTTGAATAATTCCATTACATCCTGATTGAGAAATTCTGAAAGGGTTACCTATATTTTTATTTATTTTTATTTTTGTAATAGATTTGAATTTTCTGAACCATAAATTCTTATCAATAGAATAGCAGATTAAGGATTTCATTAAACATTTAATTTTTGTAGTCGTGATATGGACGTCCGTTTAGTAAATTCTGAAATTTATATTTTTCGAGATTTATTGGTACTTTCTAAAAAGGTAACATTGCGGTATCTTACGAATAAGTAATAAGTAGGTATACCGGTGTTTGTAGTTGATTTACTGATATCGCTAATATACTTACCTCGTTGGAGAGAACATACGGCGTTTGATATGGAAAAAAGTGTGGAACTTTAAGAATTTTTTATACATGTCCGGTAGTGTAATTTGTGCGAAATAAACAAAACTATGTCATTCAATGTGTCAGAAGTGTAATAAATGAGATGAATGAAATGACCGAGTACGTACATTAAATAATGTTTAATCATTGGAGTAAGGTCGTGATGAGATTAGTAAGAGTGGTGGTAAGATGAACATTCAGTGTTACCACCTAGAGACATATTACGAAATTACAACACTAACATTGATATTATGATGAAGTAAGATAAGAAGAATTCTCAGTATTGTTTTGATGACAGTCTGTTCGATTTAGAAACGTGGGAACTACTTCTGCGAAGCAGTTATTTGATTTTTGTGCGTAAACCCTGAAAAAAACTATAGTTTTTAAAAAATTCCAAACTTCCATACTCCACCCAATATGATAGTTTTGATAAAAAGTTATTTGTTGAAGATACGACCATGTTTGTATATAGCATGACCTTCATATAAAAAAGTTATTTTATTAGTTCTATTTGAGGACAGTTAGATATGAATATTTTCAGTTTTGTTGCTTTAGGAACTATGTATGTTGTGTCGAACTGAGAACTGACTTTCAACAAAAATTGTAGAAAACTAGAATTTTAATGACAGTATTTTTCACCATATCAAACACAGTTAATGTGGATATTGCAATATATTAATTGTCTTTCAGTTTGGTCAATATTTTTTAATAAGTATCGAAATACTATTGCCATCCGCAGTCCAGCACATCGGGGAGTTGCGAGTTTAATATCATACTTTTCAAAGCTTTCTCCGTCGTGGTCAATCTGGTCATCTTTTAGAAGCCTATTCATTTCACATCAAAGCTTTGCATCACTTACTCGATTTTCCGCCACTAATTGCTGAGGTGGCGGGTGTCATTGTGGAAAACTGTACGTGCATGAGGCGTTGCCAGCATCCATTACGGTTTTCTTCGAAGTATTTTCGTTTATTTATCCGTTTGTCATATTATTCTTCCAGCACCTTGTGCCTACATTATTGAGCAACGATGTACACGTTTGGTGCAGTTGCCTTTGGAAAATATAACACTCCAGAGGGCTACCTTTTTAGTGGAACGAGATGCACTAACGAACGGATAGTTAAAACCGAAAACAACTAAGGCTACAGGAAGGGTGAGCAGAAATCGAAGAAGAGCTGCAGCAGCAACTACCTGAGCAGAAGAAGTAATAGTGGCAAAGTTCCCCAGATTTTGGACACGCCTTTAATACTTCGAAACGACTGGTTTCCAAGTCCATATAATATACCGAACGCGATAATTTCTGATGGTTAGAATTTAGCACCAGTTTTAAAAATTTTTTTCATTTAAGATACGAGCGCTTGTCATGTATGCAATATTTTTGTAACAAAGTTGAAAAGTTTATTAGACCTCTAATGGAATTGGTAAAACTTTTTTTTTTTTTTTCTTTATGAATTGAGTGTTTATTATAGCTGGTCGATTGGTGGGGACAACTGCTGTGACCAGTCGTGAAACAGGTAGACGTGAACGACATTTTGTGGAATTTAAACTGAGTGAGTGGGAATATGCGCGGCAAACGTCTAAAAAATTTTCAGACATGATTTTTTCCATTAAACAAGAAAACAACAACAACGACTTCAATGAAAGTTAACTCTTCGATTAGGGCAAATCACGAATTCCATGTATTTTCTTTGGGGATTTACGGTTTCGAAACACCGAATGAAAAACTGGGTGCAAGTCTGCTTATATTTGGTTATATGCGACTATTGGTGTATTTCACGTGAAAAAGTGCCTGCCGTGGCAGACTTACGATTGCCGCCTACAGCTTTCGATATGCTTACAAGTTCCAACACTTTCAACTTTCACAGACTGTATTTTGATTTTCAAAATGGGACTAGAATGGAAAGAATTACTTGTTTTCCAGATTTTCTAATCTTGAAACTCGCTCACTTTTAGCCGTAAATGTGAATACAAAACACTTCCACTAAGGCTGCAATGAAGGAGAGTCACAGATTTTATGTATCATACTAACGTAGTAAAAGTGTACGTAAAGTTTATCTGTATATTCGTTTTTTCTGTTTGAAATTAAGCTAGTGAGAATAGAATACGATACTCAGGTGATATGTATCAGTCTTGTAAATTTTATTTGTCTTTCCGTTTGTTTGTTTGACTTAAGTTGGCTTGAATAGGTAGTGAAATATTTTTCCTGAAAACTTGGTTGTATGAAAACAAACACTTCCAGAATTGCTTTGCATTTTGTTTCACCTGGATTCACCGAATAGAAGCTTAAGAAAGAGTTATTTTATTTTTTGAAAGGTTATTGCCCATTTATCTGTTTAATTTTCATTGTTTTATTTGGTTCAGCGGCCGTTTTCAGGTTAATGGGTGTAGGTAAATCTACGTTGAGTTTATTTTCTTTGCAATAATCATTAATTTGTTTGATTTTGGTTAAAAATCATTTGTTTCCACATTTTATGATTTACTTAGTACCGTAATTAAAAATATGGATGAAATTAATGTACTTAGGCTACTATACTATCTTTTCCCGTTTTATTTGTTTTCACTGGTGATGTTTGAGAAAGCATAAACCCCCTTTTCTCCTCACTCGGTGTGAATATAAAATAATGAAGAGCTTTCTTGTATTTTGCTCATTTTAAGCTTTTATTCTACTCGCTTCTGCGATTTTAAAATATACCACTACTGCAGCCAATCTTCCACAATGAAATAATATTTATTTCGCATGAAGCTAAAGCCTAGAAAAAATAAATAATAGCTTATCTTTTGAAAACTCGTTTTTATTTATTCAATACCTACAGAACAAAACTAAATTTTTTTAGAACTATGATGGATTACAATTTTTACATTGGTCATAAAATAAATATGGCCTACGTACAAAAATACGAGCATTGTTTTGTATAGATTTTCCATTATATTTGGTCAAACAGACAGACACAAATTTTTTATTACATTAGTAATATTAAACAGTTTTTGTCCCTCATTTGCCGCGTGAATATGAGCGAAGCTGTAGCTTAGTTATAATTGTATAAATATGTGTAAGATTCGTACATTTAAATTTTCTTTTTGGATTTTACGTGAAAGTTAGGAAAAATGTCTAATTTTACAATGGATTTTTAACGTTCGTAGAAGATGAAACAAAACCACCGAAGGTCAGAGTATCAGGTGACTAAATTCAAAATCGGCCCTTTACATTTTCTGTTATATACTCTATCTGCTGACACGTTTGAAAAATTAGGTCGAACTGAAATAATAATTCATCCGCAAAACTTTCATTAAAATTTTCAATTTCTGAAGCAACTTGATTTGAGTGTTTTGTTGGTTAGTATTCTTTTAGATAATACACGATCAGAAAGGTAATGTTTACGCTGGTATTTTTTGAGTGAAAAGTAACTCATGTCATCAATGAATATAATCTCGATATAAAGCGAACGCACCTCGATGTAAAAATGTGAAGCATCTTCTTACATGGAAGTATGTTAACAGTTTACATCGAGGTAGAGGTTACATTTTCTAAATAAAAGTTAAATCTGCCACAATGAGTAGGTTACTGTTTTATTCAGCTTTTTAGAGTTTTTGCTTGCAAAAAACCCTATTAAAATTGCCATGTTTTTCCTTTTTTTCCTTTATTATTTCTCAGCCTGAATTCTACGTTTTTTTTTTTTTAACTGTGAAAATAAAATTTTCTATTTTATGATGATATCTGTGAACATTTACTTATTTATTTATTTATTATTATTCTTTTCCTTCTTCATTTTCTTCAACCTGTGTTTTATGTTTTCTTTTCCAACTGTAAAAAAAATGAATATAAAATTTTCATCCATTTATATGATGTTATCTGTGACCATTTTTTTTTATTCTAATTTTACAATAAATTTATGTAAAATGTGACAATTGACCATAAAGTTTTAATTTCAACTGTTTCATTTTTGTTAAGTATTATTAAACAAAATATATAACTATATCACTTCCTTTCAACAGTTGTCTTCTTTTTGAAATTACTTCTGAAATTTCTCGATTATTCGTATTTTTTTATTTCTAGTTTTTATTCATAGCTGATGTTAATGGTGTCACACTAGGGTCACTTTTCATGAAAAATAAAACAAACCTAAAAAAAATCAAGAAAAAAAAATCAAATAAAAATAAAGCAAAAACCCTTTTGCCACATCATCTAGTGATGTAGCTTGTTATAATTTTTAGCTTTCTGATCATTAATTATAATAAAATATTTTCCTCAACAAGATTCAAAAGTGACTTTACATGACTCGGGAATTGCTGACGCACTGCGCTCATTTTGCAAACTCCCTCACATGTAATCTCTCACTTTTGAATGTTTTGTGTGTAATATACTATTTTTTTACGAATTTAAAAATAGATCGTACATTACATTCAATTTATTATGCACTCGTATGTTTTTTTTTGGGAGAAGCTTTAGCATCTTAGGTTGTAACCTATTTCTGGGTGAATTTTTCAGTTTATTGTTTTTGATTTTTGGTTGGTAAAATTTAATATGCGTCCTTCGAAATAAAAGTGATTTGATGAAACGGATCACCTTTTGAGCAAAATTCTCTCGAAATTTTGTTTTCTACCAAAGGTATACTTGATTCCCAAAATTGAAGAGAAATTTTTAAATGATCTAGCTCGTTGAAAAATTGTTCTAGAGTATTTAAATTTTTGTACAAGTGAAACTGAGAAACATAGAAGATACAGTATAGCTCGAAATTGGTGCAGAACTGTAGCTTATATTACTTACTTTTCTCACAAATCTCTTTAATTAGTTTGATGGAACTTCGTATTGAGTGCTACCTCAGCAATTGAATTTCGTTTTATTTCTAAGTCTCAATCAATAGGTTTTGGTTTGACGCTGATCTTTAATAGATTGCCTATGAAAAATCAACTAGTTTTTCCTCACGTCTTCGTAAGGTGGGGCTTGATGATTCTCAAACGCGTAGTCTGTATATTATTATACATCTGGTGTAATATATAATTATGTATAGGTTGATGACTTTTCAACCTTTCTTTCTTTCTGGTTCTAAATTTATAGTTAGTTTCGATTTTTCGAACTCTAATTACTTTCCCAAGCTGACTCTTTTGTTAAAGATATTATCTATCTTACGTTTTGTCTCAAAAAAATACGAACCTTTATAAATCTGTACCTAACCCTTTTTAAAGACAAAACACGCCAATTATTAGGTTATCTGTTACAGAATTTCTCAGCACTTATTTTTCAGAAATTTTCCAACACATTGCGTTCGCATGTAAATATAACGATGCAACATTAATGCCCTTGACAATGAAAAAATTTCAACTAGGCAGGTGTAATTAAACATGTGGAAGTTTCGTGATAAAGAACAGTTACTTTCGTATGTATGGAGTTTATATTTCAACTAATTAACGGATCATTTCTTAATCTACCTACTTACCTACCTACCTCACTATTTGTGACTCTTGTTGCACCGGAAAACTAAAATAGGCCAATTAATAAAATATTTTACAGGTGTATTCTCATACGCAGAGTATGAAATGAATGTCAGTATATATAGCGTTGTGCTGTAATAAATTATGAACTCAGCAAAAATATTATCTTTCCGGTGTTTAGGCCTAATATGAACGTGGTTCGTTGAGGTAATGAGTGAGTAGTTGCGAACAATATTGCACTTGGTGGGGTTAGTCTTGTCTCGCAGAAAGAGCAGGAATAAGAAGAATACGCCATCATTCCTACGAGAGTGAGGCCAAGATGAAGGTTCGACTGTGTATGACCAAAGTCAAACATGAAACTTGAGAAAAACATACGAACAAACCATAAAATATTTGCCACCTAGCTTCTTATATAGTTTGCAATGTTCAGTGTTTAATTTTTTTTGTTTTTTTCTTTATTTGATCATTTTATAGAAATATACGTGCTAATTTATGGTCCGTTCAGGTGGTTGGGCAGCTATATTTTGGAATTACATGAATCGTAAGTTACGCCTAAATTCCATTCCCTATTTATCAATAATAGCAAAAATTTGACCTAAACGAAGAATACCTTATAGTCTTGGTCTTTGTTTTGATTTTACTCATCTTTTTTTTTCACATGTCGGTAGGTACCTAACCTTTATTTTGTTAAGCCCATGACCAATAATTGAATTTTCTCATTCACAAAAAGGTAGTGTCCGTTTAAATTTTATCAACTGGATTCTTACGAGGTATAAGGTAGGCAAAATTCATGGTCGTGGTCTGGCAGTCTTAGTCATGGTTATGCATTTTTATCAAAACTAAGTGCAAAATACGAACAAACTGCAAAATATTTGCAGACTTATTATTTAAATAATTTTCAATATTATTGTTTCTATTTTTTAATATTTCGAAAGGAAAATAATACCTCTAGTACGTTTAATTCTACCATCAATAATCATGAAAATCATTATAAGCTAGACTGAGACTTTGAGTATTAGTCCGGTTAACGAAAGGTTTCGAGACAGATCTTTTGGAACAGATTTTTGGGTTTATGAGATTTCTTTGTTAGTGTTTGGAGATGAATATACTAAGTCCTCGAGAGAAGATGAGCTAACTCAAGAGTATCGCAAAATGTGCTCCTTGATTAGGTTCTTGGTGAATATCTCGTGGTAGGTTGGTCGTATTCTGAAAGTATTTATGTACTTAAAGATAAATCCGATAAAATTTTCTGGGAAAATGTTTTTATAAATTTTTTCGCATCTCTCACAGTTTTTGAAAAATCTGCCGGTCAAATTGCTGTTCTTTTCATTATTTTCAAATCCACTTTCAGGTACAGTGTAGCTAAACTTTCGTTTCCCGCCATTTTTTTGAAAAAATAGGTTAGTGGATTTCTCAAAAACTATTAGAGATGTAGAAATGACAAATAAAAACGCTTTTGTAGCATTGTAGGAAATTTCTTCAGCTTTATTTTTGAATATACATAGATTAATTATTTTAGGCTTACGAATAACCTTTTTCGAAATATTTCCAAGAACCGAAACTAGGGAAAGCCAGGATTTATTCAAAAGAAGAGGGGGAAAAAAATATTTGTTGACTTTTTTTCACTTTTCACTTTCGAAAATTTAGGAAATTTGAGAAATTTATCATTTATGAAAACCGCTGTTGCATATTTATCTTGAAAATTTTTTCCAAATTTTAAAATTGAAAAGCAAAAAATAAAATAAAAAAACTCCAGCGCAGCAAGCCTCACTAGAAAAGAATTATGAAATTTGATGGTCACATTAATTGTCTGTAAGTTTATATGCGTTCATGTTATGTTATGATTATATGAAATTTGTTAACTTCTGACGAAATATTTGACAATGTAAAATATAAAAGCACTTTTTCTTGAAAAAATGAAAAATAAATTATGACGATAAAGTATGGTACATCATCATCATATAATTTAAAATAAAACGAATAAAATATTTTACGCTTATGAAATTAAAAAAAACAAAAAAAAACATGAACGTGTGATTAATTTTTGTAAACAGAAAAGTTGATGGAAATTAGAAAAAAAATGGAAAAAAAAGCTTTACCGGAAATACCGTCCGGTCGATCCGCACCAAAATTGGTAGCATGCTACAATAAACTTTAATGAATATTTATTTCAAATTTCGTACATATGGTTCCAAAATTCCGCATTGTATGACCGATATAAAAACAAAAATAGCTGGACCGGAAGTACCGTCCGATCGATCTACGCAAAAATTTGTAACATGCTACAATGATTTAAAATAAATATTTATTTCGAATTTCGTGTCTATTGGTGTAAAATCGAGCATTTCATAGCCAAAATAAAAACAAAAATGGTGGTACCGGAAGAACCGTCTGGTTGATTCGCACCCAAATCAATATGTCTGGTCCTTGACTTTGAACAAATGTTTACACCAAATTTCGTGATTATCGGACGAAAAGAGCTACCTGCACCGTGGGAACAAGAAAACGGAATATATACGTACGAATTTGAGTTATTGGTGCCAACATATTCCTGAGGTCATGAAACGAAAAACATACCCACACCCAACCCTGGAGGCTAATACCGTACTAAGCGTAATAAGTAGACTTCCTAAAGAAAACCTTCTTAATAAGTTCGTGGATGGCGTAATTTCCCCCTTTGCATCCCTTGACTACACCCTTGGACCACAGTGATCCAAGATGAGTTTCAATAGTACCATAGTCATGGACTTGGTTTCACTTTTAATCATCATTTCTGAAAATTACAGTCGCAAAAGTACAAGAATTTTTACCAGTGTCCCTCCAGTCTAACTAAAAATGATTATCGGTCATTGTAAAAAACTCTTTTGAATCAAATCGACGTACCGGTACCCTATAGGTATTTATTAAAGTTACAAACGTATAGATTGTTCGACTGTTGAATGCAATACCTACTTCCTCAACTTGTTTTCGCTGTTGAACTTAATTCTTTTTCAAACAGTACGGCGTATAGTGACAAAAGATTGTAAGTAGTATAGATGAGCATAAAAAAAAAACAAAAAAAAAACAAATAAAAACGTAAGGTGGTCCTCTTTGTTCAGTCAATTTCGATCCACGTATAGTTCATTGCCATAGACGCGGCGGCGGCGGCGGCGGCGACGACGACGACGACGACAACAACCGTAGGTAACCGACCACTGGTACTGGACGTACCTGGAATGGAACCCCATACAATGGGACGTGACCACGAATCGGTATTGAAAGGCGAAGAGAATGAGATGAGATTGTTGCATTATAGACGAAGAAAAAACAAGAAGGCAACAATCATGGAAAAATGAGACACCAATAAAGAAAGAGAGAGAGAGAGAGAGAGAGAGAGAGAGAGAGAGAGAGAGAGAGAGAGAGAGAGAGAGAGAGAGAGAGAGAGAGAGAGAGAATGAGTGAGAGAGAAACAGATTGTGATAGCGATAGAGAGTGAGAGGTCCTAAGAGAAGAAAAATAAATAAATAATGCACCCGTTATTTTTATTAAGTCGCCGATACGCATAGTCGTTGTTTGAGGAACGCGTACATAGATTTTCTTTTCTTCAAATTATTCTTACGTTTGAAATGGACCTTTTGTTTGTCTGGTGCTGGAAAAATGGACATCTCTATCATTACACGGTATAATATTGGTGGACAGGTCGAGCAGATTTTACTTTGGTGCTTTTGCCAATATAGCTGCGGTGGGGAGTGTTCCTCTCACCCGGTTGGGCTTCCCCATTAAGGAGGCTGTTGAACTTTTTTCCCCTACATATGCCGGCAAAAGTTTAGGCCACTCACTTAAAGGTACATCTCAAGTGTCATGCGATGGGCTGATTTCGTGGACCATCGTCTTACAGCTACCCCAAAATTCCCTATTTTCTAAAATGATGTTAGGTATATTCTAAAAGGATTGTGGCTGTGGTAGATAGGTACCCACAATAGTTGTAGATGCCCGCAGAGGGTTTCTATAATGAATGCTGATGTTTCTGGCAGCAAAGTAGCATGAAAATAGGGTACTTTTGATTTCCCCCGCTTTCCTTTCTCTATTTTCGTTTTCTGTTTAAAATATTAAAATATTTGACTACTTTTTGTGACGCTCAAACAAATTTTCTCACCCTTAAAAACGCCCCAATAGATGTTTCAATTTAAAAAATGTAGCACTATTCAGAAACATAGTTTCGCTGTAGTGTGGGAGGACCTTACACTTTAAAAGGCGACAAGAGGCCAATGAAAGCCAAACGTGCCATCAGTAATATGTATTATAAAGCTTGATCCTCGAAAATATTATTTTATTCGTAAAATCTGAAGGATCGTGGCATTTGGACATTGGTAAGAGAATTAAACTGGCAGATCTATAAGATCCTAATATTTACACGTGAATAGTGTATGACTTGGATTTTCCTCCATTCAAAAGTTATTGACAAGTGTTGTGCTTCGCCTAAAGTTTTAATTGGTGCTAATTCTGTAAGAAGTCAGTTCTTTATTCAGTCCTACTATTTTAGTTCTGTTTCAGTTCTATGAAGTGTCGAACTTATTTTATAGTCAAGAAATATTCATAAATCACTATTTAAACGAATGAAGTTGTCAAAATAGTACAGTAAAACTTTCTCTAGCGAACAACCTCATCTCACAGACAAAATGTGTTTGGTCCTTGGAAAAACATACATAAATTAAGGCACTAAATACCTCCCAATAGTCTTCTCTAACAGATGACAGGATAAAATGATCTGGTGAGCCAAATTTTACCCCTGTATAGCAGACAGTTGAGCTTATATTATAAATTAATTCCCTTGAAAGTGCTGTCTTAATACAAAAAGTTCAATACAATACACAAAAAACTAATGTCAAGTCCCAAAAGCAACTTTTAAAGACCTAATTTTTAGAACTGAAAATGTTTCTGGAGTCAGTTTGTGAAAATGTTTCGGCTACTCAATTTTTATCTATGTATTATGCGTGAAGAAAAAGAGAAAGGGTAGATAATGATGGTAAAAAAAGTCGAAGGAGACAATGTAATGAAAAATAAAGTGTAGTTGGTAATGTAGTTTCTTTGTTTACGGAATGAATATAAAAATGAAAGAAAATGAAAAATGAACAATACCTTTTTTATTCATTTTTATTACTCTTCTCTCATTCTTACTAAATGCGAAACTCGTGAATTTTTTAATAAAAAGTGACTACTATACCTAATCATACTTGACTATTGAACCTTTTAATAAAATTACATACATTCGGTTATTTCATTTTCCATTTTTTTCACTTTTTTCTTTCATTTTTCATTTTTTTCACTTTTTCTACTCATTTTACATTTTTCTTCCCAATAATAAACAAATCCCAAAAGCAGACAAAATGGTTGGTCTCGCTTATGTCCGTTATTGAGAGATTTCACTTTACCTACCTAATTCACGAAGGAGTGAACTAAGTGATTCTACTTTTTATTATAACTTACACACTGTGTCAGCCAGTGGCGTAGCCAGGATTTTTTAAAGGGGGGATTGATGAGAAAATTTTTTCCCTTTTCATGTCACCCCCAGCGGAAAATTGGAGGGAACATTGGTGAATTTTAGTCAACCATCCGAGTGGATGTCAAGATAATTCATGTAAGTACATAGACATCTCATCATAATCATACTTTCTTATTTCCATAAATCTAAAATATAATATTTCAATTACCACGTTTCTCACCAAAATCATATTTTTATATCATCACTTTCTCATTCTGAAAGACTGAATTTGTTAATTATGAATAGTTTTACCTTATAGAAATTTTTATTCCTACATACGTTTCTATCGTTACTCCCTAAAGTATCATATTTCATACAGAAATATATTCCTGCTTACTTCATACTTCTATTATTCCCAAACTGCATAGTCAGTGATTTTTGTACTCTTTTAATATACCTTTCCTTTGTATCAATTCAAAACTCATCACCACTAAATCTGTCCCTATAATAATAAGACTATAATGCTATTGTATTTTACCACTTCTTTACGAACCTTTATAAATATATAAACTCATACTTGTAAATAGTATTAAATGTTATAACAAACTCATACGTTTTATTCAAAATATTGAACTAGATGCCTTATCCGTAGCGATAACCTTAAAATTATCACTAAAGTGGACCAAAAAATTTAATTAAAAAATATCAGTTTTCACCTTCCAAGCCATGGAGGAGAATTCATAAATAGAAAAAATAATTTTGCAAGCAGAGCGAAGCGTAAAAATTTTCTGTTTATTTTAGCGCTATGAATTCCTGTATTCATGCCAATCGTCATTCGTAATTATTTGTCATGAAATTAAAAACCATAATGATCTCACTTTGTGAAATTCTGATTAAAAAAGATCCGAAGGTGACGATTTATCCCCCTAATTTCCCCATGGCTACACCACTGGTGTCAGCTCAGGTCTGGAAGTTTGAAAATCTTTGGAAAATAAAGATTCATCCGACTTCTGACTAGAATAAGTTCACGTTACAAACGAACTTTCAAAAGATAAACTTTTATTCATTTTTTTTGCCTTTAGCTTCGTGCGAAATAAATATTATTTCGTTGCGGAAGGTTGGCTGCAGTATTGGTAGATTTTAAAATCGCAGTAGTGAGTATAGGATAAAAGATTATAAAAAAAAGATGAGTTTCTTTACAGAAACAGTTCCGCACTTTTCTAAATAGAATTGCTCGTTATCAGACAGTGTTAGGAGTTTCCTTTGTTTTTTTCCGAACAGAATTCCTAGCCTATTATTTGATGCTCCAGAATTAAGTGATTACCTACGCAATGTTTGTAAGAGAAATTTGGGCGGCTAGTTTTATTTTTGAATTCAAATTGTAGAGGTGTCCCCACGCCCCCGTCTGGATCCGCCAGTGGTGGATGCTCGTATTTTCAACGCCAGTAATTTGGTGCTGAAAAATTATTCGTTGGTCGGACCACTTCGACATTTCAACATCGAGTTCTTGAACTTTCAGCAAAGTATAATAATAAACTATCATTGTTTTAGGTAGGCTACTGGTCAAAATTGCGGGAAAATTACTCTATCAGTACACTTATCATCGGATTTCCATTTTTATTGAAAAAATTTATCTTCCAATAGACATACGTACTAACATATAATGAAAATCGAAGCTACAGTTATTGACCCCAGTCTCTCAACCTTGCAATATTTCTCAATCAAAATAGATTATCGATATAATTTAACTTGTATATTATTTTTTTTTTCATCTTCTATCATGAGGTGCTCATTCTAGTGAAAAAATCTGGCATGAAAACTTATTATAACCTTGGTTTCGTGGTTAGTCGATATATAATTAACGCGTTATGGACGAATAATTTTTTTTTTTTTTTTTTTAAATGATTCGAACATTAATCTGGTGTTTACGTTATTTCTCGTTACTTATTTAATGCCAGCTGTAGGTACCGCGTAACAGTCTCATCTAAATTTCGTAGGTAGGTATTTGCGATATTATCAACAATGTAAAATATCATTACCTAAGTATTCGTTTTGTTTATAATCATGTCGACCAACACAATAACTTTAAAGATGAACCAAAAAAAAACAGAAAAAAACAAAACCAAATAATTTGGAATATCTGTAGCAAGAAAAACCTACCCCCCCGGCGTAGCGTTTATAATCGATGTACTTATGTAAAAAAAAAAGGCGTTTAGGATCGTTGAATTGCCTGTGGCAATTAAAATAATTTTTTTCTCTCTTCAGTCAAGTGGTTATGAGGTAGGAAGTATCTGTAGGTGTAAACTATGCGCTTAGTAACGATAAATGCAGACTGAAATCGATCTAATAACATTCATCAGAAATCCGACCAGAAAAACTGGATGTGGATATCAGTGAGTAGAATTTAGAACACTGTTGATAGTGGAGATAGAGACTAGTCGCTGGAGATGGTAGTCGAATGCGGATAGTAACAGCTGACTTTTGATTTTGATTCAAATTGTCAAATGTTGGCTTCATTATTTTTAACTGAAGTCTGAGGAGATGATTTTTGAAATGTAGGATTACAAATCTCAAAACAATCATCGGAAACTTAGCGTGATGAAAAGATCAGGCAATTCTAGAATACAACTGAAACTTTTCTAGTGCCTGATGATTTTTTTCAAGTGTGTCAGAAACTGGGAGTTATCTGCAGTCAGAGAAAACATGGTAGACTCGTAAGCGATTTTTTGGGGTGTAAAGGGTGCAATGCACCCTCATGAATGCGTCTTGCCACCTGCGAAGATTTCAAAAAAAAAAAAGTCTCATCTTCCCTTTTCATTTTCTATGGGAATCCCTGTGCAGCGTGCTCCATAATGAATTTAAATGAGGGAAATGTTATGTAGGTACCTGAACCACAGAGTATTAAATTGTGACGTCCGAAAATATCACAAAAACACACACACAACAAACAAAAAAAAAGAGCCAACAGAAAGGCAGGTAAAGTATAGGAACCCCTGCATGGCCAAGTGTAGGAATAGACAAAAAGGAAGAAAAAGGAAAATTCACCATTTTAGAACTGACACCCCACTTGCCAGAATAACCAACCATCCCCCTCCCACCACATGCCTGATTATTAGGCTATCATATTAAATTTCAATTCCCAAGAAAAGAGTGATCGAAACAGAGTAATAGAAAAACCATATATTTACGGATCCTCTGTGACAGCTCCGCAGCAGCCTTGAGACGATGCAAATTCAGGTGGTGATGTTCTGGAATGCCTCCCGCCCCCCGGCTGTTGTAGCCCCGCTGACAAACACTGGTGTAGGCAAAAACAGCAAAAAGTTGAAATAGATTGCAACTGACTGGATCCTCTGCTCTGCTTCCTCTGCTCTATCTGGTTGGTTGTGTGACCACTGTGGAGGTGCGGTTTCTGCACCCCTCTGTGGTCTCTTTCAAATTTTGAAATGACCAGAATTTGAATTTGACCTTGAAGGCCAAAGTATTTTTGATCTTGATTAACATTAAAATGCCTTACAAATTAGCTACCCTATTGGACAAAATTATAAGAAAAGTGTTAAAATTCAAATATTTCGTGAGTTCCAAAAATAGGTATGAAACCTTGCGATCAAGGGTAATTTTAGACCCACAATTCGCGATTAATAATGGTAACATTAAACGGCGAGGGCAGGCCCCTCCGAGTAAGTTTTCTAATTTTTGAATTAAATTTAGTGGCCGAAAACAAACACTTTCGAGGCAAAAACCTCTACACGGCGCGATCCGACTGCTAAAATTCAACTAAAGTGTAGGCTAAACTATAAGGATTGCGCCAAGCATCGAGAGAAATTCCCCTCAGAACTCACCACCAATTGCATCGCCTCGTACACATTTCACACCATTGAAATACAGCCAATCCTGTAAAAGAAGATAAAATATTTTGGCCGCTGCATCGGATTTTAAACTCTAACGTATTTTTTGGTCCATTTAGGTGAGCAACCGAACGGACTGCCAAATGTTAGGCAAGCAAATACAAGTATACATTCTAGGCTATTGTATAAATGAGCGAGATCCGCGGCTAGGCTAAGTGGCGAATAATGAGAATACGGACAGGCTAAACAAGTTGAAACTGTGTAGCCTAGCCGTGTACGAGAGAAAATACGTAGCGGAGTATGGTTTTACATGAAGAAATTTATATACAATAATTCGAAAATAATTCGGTGATTTTCTGGCTGTATGAAAAAAAAAGAATTATTTCGGAGAAAAAATAGTTCGGCAATCGTGTGTTTTTGAGTATAAAAGGAAAGAACATTTCGAGAAAAAAAAACAGGGGAGTAGTGATGGGAAGAGACGTATTTTATTTTAGGGAAATTACAGGTCAGGCATCTCAAAATATAATAGAAGGCGTGTGAAACAAAAAACGGCATCACTTTTACATCAAAATACCTGCTACTGCTAAGGTACCAACAATTTTCAGTCTCATTTATATCTACGAAATAGGGGTTGATCGTGATTTCTAAATTAATAATTATATTTATTCCCATAGACCCTAATGAGGGGCAAGGAAATTTGAATTTGGTACCGGAGAAGTAGGGACAAATAGCTTCAAAAGGGGTGCTATTTTTCGTTCCAGCATTTAAATGAAGGTACGTTCTCTATTATATTTAATACTCTGTGATCTCAACATTTAATATAGTAGATTTGTTTTATTTTCTGAAAAAAAAATGACAGGAGATGACACTGAGGGAAGCTAGTCTTCTATATTTGAATTGTTTCTGTTCTTAAATTGGCATATTTATCTGGCAAGAGTAGAATAACACCTCTTAATGTCAACTAGGTGTCAACAGCGCATGGCAAAAATAACAAACATAGTTTTGTTGAATGATTACTTATTAGATAAGACTGGTCCCTCGAATACAAAAAACCTTCCATTAAGCAAATCCCTACTTTGTAGAAATTCGTATACCTTGATTCTGTACATAAACTCACGTTTGAAACGGAATATTTGTACTGTAGGTACTGTTCGTGTCTAAACTGACTACTTGTGCTCTATTATGTAATTGTTTTGTTGAATGTACAAAAACTATTTATTCATTATATTTTGATTTAAAATTATTTTGTTTGAAATATTTCTTCGAAGTCTATATCCTGAAGTTAAAGTCCAACATAGAGTGTGAATAATAAATTATTTAATTTAATTATTCTCGAGTAATGTTAATATTAATTTTCGAATATTAATATTCTTAAGGGAGTGTAACTCCAGAAAATAGCGTCAAATGCTACAATAACACCTCTTTTCTGCTGTTATACTAATTCGTAATACTGGGAAGAGGAAGTGAGAGATTAATATATAATGGCTAATGGCCTTATTCAGTTATGATACCTTAATTAAAAGACCATATTCATTATCTTTTGAGAAGGAGGTACCCCCCAATATCACATATCTCTGTAAAAACAAACCTTCAATAGTCCATCTTTTACAGTTAATTAGGGTTCTAAATGGTGCTGTAGTTTGATGTTTGGTCTTACAATCGAATGTTATGGGCTTGCTTGTGAGATCAGCCGCCATCAAATACCCGACCCAACATGAGGATGTCCTCTGCTTGGCTGAGTTGGTATTCTCCCGTGTCAGTGGAAAATTTATGCCTAGATGCCATTGACCTTCGTCCCCTCCATTGATGTCACTTAGAGCGAAGCCCAGAAACAAGAGTTGCATTTAGTGCAGTCTGACCAATAGTGATCTTGAGAAATATTTTCTTGCTTCGTAACGAATTTTCGTAACGTAGATTCCCAGTTCCGATATGACTTGACTAAGCATGGTCTTGTCGGACGTTTTTCATTTCGTTCGACATTCCTTCTTTTCTTCCATTACAGAAATTATCGCGAGAAATTCTTCTAACAAACATGTCTGGTGCTTAGTAATGGAGTTCAAAGTTAATTTACCTTCGAAGGGATTCACACACAGTACCACACATCTCGAAGCTTCCACCACCACAGTCATCTCCCATATCCATTTCATGAACGCGTTACTCACTTGTATTCGATGACCATTCGGCACCGGTGATTGCTGACTTAGTGGATGCCATTGCGGAAAACTGTACATTAATGTGGCGTCGCCGGCAGCCATTATATTTTCCTTTGAATATCACTTTTTGTTAGTTTTTGCCTATCCGTTTGTTGTACTCTTCTTCCGCCACTTTGTGCCTATAGTATTAAACAATTGGTATTGATACATGTTTCGTGGTGCACATTACGTAAAAAAAAAAAAAAACAATATACAACACTCTTAGGTACTCTTTAGTGAACGAGATGCACAAACGGACGAACTGTTAAAACTAAAGTCAACTACAAGAAGAAAAAAAAGAAGGAGGAGGAAGAAGAAGAAAAAGAAGAAGAAGTGGAGGAAGAAGAGCAACAACCAGAAGTACTATGGTGACAAAGTTCCCACGTTTTGGGGACGAAAGAATTTTCGCCAGTGGATGAAACGTAGCCTATATGATACGAGATTTGAATATTGCTCTGAAACTTTTTTGACAAGTTTTACAGAATTTTGATAAATTCTGCACGCTACTCGTTTGAAGTTTATACAGTTTATGGTTTAGCATTGTGTCAATTGCGTGCTCACAAATGATAATTTTGTCAAGAAAAAAAGGTTTCGGTTTTTTTCACAAAAAAAAAAAAAAAAAAAAATTATTTATGAAGGTGGGAGGAATCCAGGAACTATTCCATGAAAATTAGAACGCTTCGTTTTGAGAACACCTCAATCAATGTGATTTTGAAGGCCGTGGTTAATTTTGGTCTAGGAAGTTTTGAGGATGAGAACTGATTCACTCATGTTTACCGTTTTGACGCCCGGATTTAGCTAAGTTAGATACAATGTGACAGGCATTACGACCGAACAGTTTTTTGATGGATGAATGATGACCCCAGCCAATCGCCAATCAAAAAGTTCCTCCCAAATTCAAAAACAACGAACTGCCCAATACCTCTCAGTGGAACTCAAATGTTTCTTTCTCTTTTATTAGGTATATTTGTTCCTTCTAATAATGGAATTCAATTTTTCTTTATTCTTTCAACCATTATCCACTATCTATGGCCAAGACCAAAACTAATATTGGAGTACTTAGACCGACTGCCGTGTGTAACCATTTCCAAGACTTGACTAGACTACTATGTATCTGTAAGAGCAAGGCCAAGATCCACGGTCGATGACTAAGACCCATAAACAAACCGTAAGTACTACGAATGATTACGTAAGACCAGGACCATTATATTCAGTACAGCAAGGCCAAGACCCACCATGCAGGACTAAGACCAAGACTTGACTTTACAGGATCAAGACTAATCACAAAATTTGAGAAAAAATATGAACAAGCTATAAAATATTGGCAATATCTCTCTACTCGGATAATTTTTCAAAAGTGGAGGTAATGTTTAATTTTTTCTTTCCTATTTGATTGGCATACATACGTACCTATTAGGTTTGTGATAAGTATTAAGCTTTCTATTCCTATAAGTATTTTGGGAAGATATGAATATGGTAAGCTCAATTTAGTCATTAATAACAGAAAAAACATGTAAGCAAAACCCAGGTCCTAAAGAAGACCAAATTTGACTGTGCAATACCAAAATTACCATCGTTTTGGTTTTGGTCTGGGTAGTCTTTATCACTAAGTCGAATGATCTCTCTTCTAAAAACTTTTTGATGCAGATTATTCATTCAAGAGTGTCGTACCTATGCGACATTACACAGTAGGTAGGCTATATAATGGGGAACGTAGCAGTCTGTTGATTGATTTTAAAGAAAGTACAAATGATTTTTCCAGCCATTTATCTTACCTACTAGTCAAGATATTCGCCAACGACAAAATCGAGATTATGCAAGCCTATGTATTTTTCTCACTTAGCTTACAGGCAACTGTTGGATTAGATGGGTTTCACTTGCCATATTAATTCTTTTTATCGACCGCCATTTGTTCGATTAAGATTTGTAGTAAAATTCTTCATCAAAGTGTAGAAACAAGAATAAACAATAGGATATTACTCATGTAGTCTACCTGTTTTTCTTCTCTATTTTAACTCCTGGCCTCCAGCTGTATCTATACATCGTATATTATGATTATCTCCGTATCCGAATTACATATTTACGATATAAACATTGTAAATCATTATTCTGTTTCTAATCATCCGATAACACAATAGCCGTCGATGACGATCAGTTGAAAAACATAAAAAAAATTCGTAAATTTAAAATAGACAAAAAAAAAAAGAAAAACACCTGAATATCGTCGACAACTCTTTATGATTAATGTAGTAGAAGAAAATCGTCGAGCAAAACGTGGAAATTAAGTATAAATTTTTTCCCTTCCTGTTGTAAAAAAAAATAAATATATATATAAAAAAATAAAAAGAAATGGGAGCATAATGGATGTTAAAACAAGTTCGCGCAGGCATCGCGTTAAAATGTAAAATATTTTTATTGGAAAGCAATTTTTCACACGTATTCATTTTGCAAAGTATCACAAATATCGGAAATATAAATAGATAATGCTGAAAAAAAACACCCGCTGAAAAAAAAGTTGACTATATCAAAAGTGGAGATTAGAAGTTCGTCTACAGGTCACCCACTTCACAATGAGGCTAACCCGTTATAGGATGAATTTTAACCGTTAAGGTTTAGAGGAAAAATTGAGAAAATGGATATTTCGAGAGATACCATATGCAGATTTAAAAATAAAAAATAAAAAAGTGCAGTTCAAGAAAAAAAAACAAATTCTAGCGCAGCAATACTTTGTTCGAAAACCATGTTTGCCAATTTTCATCCATAATTAAAAAAAAAAAAAAACCGAATTCCAAATACTTGAAAAAATTGCAAAAAAATATCGGTTATTGATATCTAACATACCGATATATCGATATTTTCTTGCTGTTTTCAGGCGAAACAAATTGCAGAAAACTATCGATAGTTATCGATGCTCTATTCCTAAAAACCAATTTTCCTTGAATTTTTTGTTTTCCCGTTTTCTCGAAAACTACTGAATCGATATGCACCAAACTCCTATGACTTGGTCCCATATAAAAAATAACGTTCTTGGAAATTTTTGCCCTAAACTCTCTGGGGCGCTTTTACCGGCAATGAAAAGTGCTACCCTGTGTGTTCAGAACGATAATTTTGCACTCGGGAAAGTAATTTTTTTCCCAACTTTGAAGACCAGCAAAATAATTCTCTAATGTAACATTCGTAATAATTTGTAAATATTGATCAAATTTTCGTTCGAAATCATTTTATCACAAATATTTTGGAATAATTTCCATGTTTTGATAATTTTAAATCACCTGTGCACTAAATTTCACGAATTTTTTCATGACTCTACAATCCGTATGAATACGTACTAAGATTATGGCCAATATTCATAGATGATATTAAGGGTTCACTTACCTAAGAGTCTATTTTTAAACTAATGTAAAGCTGTAAAAAAAGAAGTTTAGCTCAGAATGGTGAGAAACGTGCATTTCTTGAGATAAACTATAGCAAAAATATGAAAAAAAAATTAGTTTTGTTGAAAAATATAGCTGAGAAATGCAGGTCCTAAATGGACCCTCAGTTAAGTGAATCCTAATTGTCATCTATGAATACCGGCCTAAATATCCTCAAGCCCACTCGGATTGTGGTTACCGAGTAAGGTAAATGTGGGGTCACGTGCTGAACGCAACTCTGCAGTTTTTTCAAAATCGTGAATACAAAATTTTTTCCAGCAATTTTTCTCATCCATTTTTCTCAGAAACTACTGAACTGATAAGCAATAAATTTCTATCAGGTTTGCAATTTATGGTGAAAATTTTAGCCTGATCCATTCCGTCATTTTTTCAAAATTCGTTAAAAATCACTTTTCCAGGAAATTTTTGTCTTTCAGTTTTCTCGGAGATACGCACCAAACTTCTGTCAGACTTCAGCCCTAATTGTTTCATAGTTTTCTCAAAACTGAACACAAAATTTTGAGCGACATATACACATACACACACAAGTTATACATAAAAAGAATTACATACGTCAAAATAGGAAAATGGTAACAGTCGTTTTATTTTCTCATGAAATGGGTAATTTTCATCATCCCGACCGCTAATCCGATTTTAATACCCCATTTGCAAGCAAACTGGACAAAAAGAGCCTGTCTTCTCTGATGGAGAGAACATCGGGCGTTCGAATTGTTATCCTTATAGCTATTAGATCGTTGGTATGATGTTATAGGTATCGATTTGAAATTCTAAATAGCTTTAAGCTTGTACGGCAATTACGTAGGTAAGTTATCGTTCGAAAGAAATTTTTGTAGTCTCATCGACAAGACTATAGAGAGGCTGAGGTAAAAGTGTAAACAAAGTTCCGGTATATCGTTTGCAGGTTAGATGTAGTTCATTCATTTGTGTGGTGCGTACATTCGTGAATTTAATTTGGCGTTTGGTATTTGCAGAGAGGTCGGCATTAGCTATGTGTCGAACGACGCACAATATCGATGCGTTTATCACAATTACTATCATCACCGAGAATGTTCAATCCGTACATCATGCATTTAATTAATTAATATTAGGTGTTACATACCTATGTTGCAGGGGGGGGGGAAATAAAGTTACAATATATTTTAATCGGCCCCTGTAGATTGTATTTTAAAACTTGATTTTTTGATGTGTTGCCTTTCGTCTGCCGCATTTTTCATGTTGAAATATTGAAATTGTTTGTAGGTATTTATCTTTTTATGAGTTGCTCCTCGTGCAATAGTCAGCCAAAACCGGTATCTACTAACCAAATTTATTTGACATAGTTATACCTATTCTTACGTCCAAACAAACATGGTCCAATGCTGATAGGAAAAGTTTTGACTTGACTGAACTTGAAATTAGATCGAAGGACAGCGAATTGTAAATTGAGAAGAATGCGCCAATTTTGTGTCTGTGTTTTCTTGTTGTTTTCGTACCTATATCATATGTTTTGTATTGATGGGTCATTTGCATCATACCATTCATCTTGATCATTGTTAGTTGAGGTATTTATGCTTCCAGTATTGATAGAATTTTTCAATTGTTTAAAAAACACCTTTTTCAACATATTGGAACCAGCTGAAGGTTCTCGGAAATATAGACTTATATTCTTGGTGGACAAATTTCTCTCCAATAAACTTATTGATGTTTTAAATGTTGCCCTAAAAATGAAAGAATACCTATCACTACACGGGTATTTGGGAATATCTAAACTACATTTTGAGTTTTTTAGATCGGATCACGGATGGAATATTTTTACAGTTAGCCTTATTTGAGATTGGCTGAAATATTCTACCGTTGATTTCGTATTTTCTCAATCAACTGTTTTGATGGATATTGATTTGATTGAAGTATTTCTTCTGAAGCAGTTAGATTTTTTTGGAAACTCATATAGAAGGGGTCGCCCATAAGCGCGAATCAGATATAGAAGTACAGAGTTGATAAAAAAAAAAAGAGTGTGTACTGGGACACACGGTGGAGGTGAAACGTTATGCTGAAATTTGTATTTTGAAGAATGAATGTTTTATTAACTGGCTGATTTTTCGTTTTTGTTTTCTATAAACATTAAAATGCAGAAAAATTCATATAAATTTAAAAAACTCTAGCGCAGCAAGCCTCTCTAGAAAAAGTAGATTTTTGAGAAAAAGAATTGTGAATTTTGATGGTTCATGCACGTTAATGATATGTTATGATTGTATGAAATGTGTTAGCTGCTACAAAATATTAGACAATGTGAAATTTAAAAGTATTATCTCTTGAAAAAATGAAAAATTAATTAAGATGATAAAATATGTTAAATAATCATATGATTTCAAATAAAATCAAAGAAATATAATAAAGTTATGAAATAAAAAAAAGAAAACATGAACATGTGGTTAATTTTTGTAAAAAGTTGATGCAAATTAGAAAAAAATAGGAAAAAAGCTTTACCGGAAATACTGTCCGGTCGATCCGCTACCAATTGTACTACAATGAATTAAAATAAATATTTGTTCCGAATTTTGTGGCAATTGGTGCAAAACTAAGAATTTTATAGCCAAAATAAAAACCAAAATGGTGGTACTGGAAGTATTGTCCAGCCGATCCGCACAAAAATCAACAGGTCTGATCCTTAGCTTAGTAGAAATGTTCAGTCGTGTCGAGTCCTCTGCCCATCGCTAGTGCGCACAGGACTCGTGGGCGTAGCCATGACACTGGGGGTGGTGTTCCTGGGTGGCCATCGGTGGCCACCTCCGAAGATTCCCCTGAAATCTAGAATAAAGATTAGACGTACATGTTTATATATAAAATGTTATTTTATTATTAAAAAACAATATAAACAACAATTATAATATAAGTACATGTTAAAAATAGGTATATACAGAAATTATAAGGAAATAGGAACAAAATTTTTCTTCTTTTTCTGGCGTTACGACGTAACGAAGTGACATGAAAACGAAACTTTCAACGAAAGTTTGTTTCGACCGTCGGATGCTGCTGTTGAGAGGATGGAATGAGTTATTGGCCGTAGATCACAGATTCTGTAAGGGAATATTTGGGAATTAGCGAGTCGTGTAAACATCAATGATGTTAAGTTAAGTAGTGCACTCTGCCACCTATTACCCGTAACCTTTTATAAAGCACATGAGAGTAATAGTGGGTGCCAAAAAATTGTAGTTATACCGTTTTTAGGAGTATAATGTCCAATTATGGCGTACCCTAAAGTCAGTAATTTGGCTTGTCAGACCAGTCTATTTTTGTCATAATCAGGAGGGTCTATCGGAGGTATGATACTATGTATCGAGTTTTTCTACATTTCTGTCGTCTAACTCCAACGGAGCCAAGAACTTCAGAGGTCTTGTAGATGTTTGCTTGCTTGAGAATTCTATTTTTGTGTGACGGACTTGGCCATCACATGATTTCTCTAAATCAATGATTTTTGCAAGTTTGTAAACACCCAGTTTGGATGTGTAGTCCAAAATGTGTACTATGTCGTTTACTTTTGGTACGAATGGTACCGTGTGCCCTGGATTGGAGAGCGCAGTTGGTGGTCTATCTCTTAGGTATAAGAGATATTGTCTCTTCCAAGTTAGCCAAAGGCTTGTTAGGTAATCTTGGTCGAGTTTCCAAATGTCCATAAGCTGTTTTGCTGTAGGAGTTGGATTTTTATTCGATCTATTAATCGGTTTACTTAGGTGGCCTAAGTTGGCCCACATGAAATGTGCGGGTGTTAACGTCAACTGATCAAGCTCATCTGGAGATGGGCATAGTGGTCTTCTGTTGACCATTGTTTGTATATCTTTCAAGCTCGCTTGAAAGGTATGTTTGTAAATTGGGTGGTGACCATGGACTTTATAAAACACCTGTTTTATAATGCCAATCAGTCGTTCATAAACTCCACCATACCATAGTGCTTTAGCTGGGATGAAGTGCCATCTGATGCCTCTTTCATCTAAGCTAGGTTTGATTTTTTGTTCTTCAGTGAACGTTTTCCAGTACTCTGGTAAGTACGTTGCAATTAAGTGGAATTGCGCCGCATTATCGGATAGGATAACTTTGGGTGTGCCTTTGTCAGCGAAAAATGTTAGGAAAGCTGTCCAAATGTCCTCAGTTGTCAAGTTTGATACTGAGAGTAGGTGCACCGCTTGGGTGGAAAGACATATAAATATCAACACCCAGTTTTTGATTGGTGGTGTAGTTGGCGTTGCCAACTGTGCTTTTGATTTTGGCAGGTATTTGTCAAATACCATAAATGGACCAAAGATGTCCATACCTGTGTAGGTGAATGGATTTACAAAAGGTACCAGACAAAAGTCCGGTAGTGCTGAAAAAGTTGGTTGTTTAAACGGTCTCGTTTCAGCTTTTTTGCATAGTGTGCACGACTTTTTTAGAATTTGAGGTAACACTTTTAGTGACTTTGGTACAAAATAGTGTCTTCTAAAGTCGGCTATGGTAAATTTTGTACCAGAGTGTACGTTTTTCAGATGTGTATGCATCAGAATTAATTTTGTTAAGTGAGACTTAGGATGCATCAGGATTGGTAATAGCATGTCTCTTGCGTACTCGATATCGGTTAGATAATTCATTGTATGTAATATCCCAGATGGATCAATCAGGATGTGGAATTTTTTGTACAAGGTGTACGGGGGGGTGATTTTGTTTTTCTGATACTTTGAGTAGTTTTCCAAAATATTTCTTTTGGTCAGCTCTGATGAAGCAGAGTACAGCAAAATGAAAGGTGAAATCTAACGATGCATAAGGTGAAATTAATCTTTTCCTCCTTATTCGTTGTTTACTAAATCGTCGTACGGCTTCTATACATTGTAAAAATGTACGTACGGGTTTAGATAAGGTGTTGAATTTTGTGATATCTATGTTGAACAGAGTGTTCAATGGTGGATGTATGAAACTTTCGAGAGGTATTTCATCTTTCGGAATATAGCATGATTTGGTGATGGTCAAATCAAGGGGCTGACTTTGGTTTGGTGGATCAGCTATCCACTGTTGAGACAGAACCTCAGATTCTGGTAGTGTGACTTCACATTGATCTGTGTTTGGACCAATGAAGAAGTGTGGTATGAATCTTTTTGCTGATTTCATCTGCCTTAAATATTTGGCAGGATGACGTTTGTCAAAAATTGACTCATCGTCAATTGCTATTGACTGATTGTTTAGAAGTGGAAGATAATAATTCTTTCATTGTGTGAAATACAGGTGTATCTATTTTGGTTGGTTTGTCTGGTAGGTTTTCGATTATGTTCAAATAGGTTTCTGGCCAAGATTTTTCATCTTGGGATAGCCAATTTGGGGCAGACCACCAGAGTGATTTGGGGAGTTCATGGATAGAGGAATCACGTGAGCCAATGTCAGCTGGGTTGTCCATTGATGGGAGATATCGATATTCGACGGGTTTTATACTTTTTATTTCGTCGACTCTATTTTTTACGAATTGTGGGTGGACTTTTCTTTCTAATAGCCATGTGAGAACACATTTGCTGTCAGACCATAAGAATGTTGGTGTGTTCTGTAAACCGAGTGGTTTACATAAGGAATGTAGTGCATGTGCGCCTATAAGTGCTGCAATCAATTCGAGTTTAGGAATTGTGATTGGTCGTATAGATGCGTGATTTTCCTGTTACAAATCTTACTGCATGGCAATTTGATTTAGTGTTGCTAAATCTGATGTATATTGCCATGGAGTAAGCTATCTGTGATGCGTCTACAAATACGTGTAGTTAACAGGTATTCGGGTCATAAGTTCCTAGGTAGAATTGTCTAGGAATGCAGTAGTTGAGGCTGTTGCTGAGATCAGTAATTATCTCAGTAGCTGTTGGTTCGAGATCGTCTAGGATTTTTTGATCCCATTTCAATCCCTTGGACCAGAGTACTTTCATGAACGTTCTTGATGGAACAAATGCTGGTGCTAACCAACCTAAAGGGTCATAGAATGATGATAGTACCCTAAGGAATGTGCATTTTGTCCATGGAGATGTAAACAGTTTTGGTTTGGGCATGTAAAGTACATCATGGTCCATATCCCAATACTGGCCAAGCACTTTGATGATTGGGTTGCTTAACGCATGTTGTGGGTTGAAATCTTTTCTTAACTTTTTGCAATTGGTGCCCCATTGGGCGAGTTCCATAGAGATATCGTTGAATAATTTATTGGATTTTATGTATAATTCTTTTGCTTCTTCGTACGTTGGTACGGAAACAATTAAATTATCAACGTAAAATCGTTCTAAGAACTTGTCATGGAACTCTATGTTGACCAATCGAAAGTGATGTAATAGCAATGCTGTGAGTAAGAATGGTGATGTTATGATTCCAAAAGGAACATGGCAGAATTGAAATGTTACTAAGTTGTTATTGGTCATAGGATTGTTAGGATTTTTAATCCATAGGAAATGTGTGACATCTCTGTCATCTGGGTGCAATCCAATTTGATAAAATGCTTTTTTAATATCAGCAATTATTGCGTAAGGGTTCTTACGAAAACTTACAAGCATTGCTATTAGATCAGCTAACAGTACTTTTCCTTTATGCATACTTTCTGGGGATGTGAAGAATGATGGTTCGAATGCGTCACCTTTGGTTGGTTTTCCTAAGAATCCTCCTAGCATCTTTCCAAAATCAGTTTCAATTAGGGTTAGAGTTGGTGACAAGTGTTTAATGTGCTTTATAAATGACCGCATATAATTATTACCGACTAATAAATGTATCGTAGATTCTCAATCCAAGCCTGAAAAGTCGATATTTGAATATCGTGGGAAACGGTTTTTAAATTCATCAAAATCAAATTTGGAAAGGTTATTCGCAATGTGTGGTACCGTATTGGCTTCCATTTGAACCTTAGTTCCATCGCGTTTGAATAGTTCAAATTTTACAATTTGAGTGCGAATTTGTTTTGACATTTGTCTAGCTAGGCCCCGAAATTTGATTGTTTCAGCGAACTCAGAAAAGTTTTGTCTGAGGTGTTCATAGGCTTATGTGTAAAACATATAGCTATGTTTGCTTCCACAATCAAAAAAGCCATTAATTTTCACTGGTTTTTGTGCGTTTGGAGCGAGAATGTATGATGAAAACATTAAGAAATGAGCGTCAATATCTTTAGTAGTAAAAAATGATAAACACTCACTTAACACTGGAACTCCGGATGCGGAACTCTAGTTCTTATCCTCTCGGCGTTGCTTCGTAACAATATTAGCGGTGTCTCCACTTGAAGCTGCAGTCATCTGTAATGTTACAGACAATTTAGGATCGAGTGCAGGTAAATTTTGTTGCTGTTTATCAAACAGGTTACCTGGCGGTAGGTATTGCTTGCAGTTGTGAAGCATTTCCACACACGCTGCGACTTTTCCTTCGGTGATCGAATATTTGATCATGGGACACAGGTTCGAGTGGTGCTCGGTACTGCCGCACTGGAACCAGCGGCAGTTGGATGGCGGTAACGCTTTGCAGTACTGTGTACTGGAGTGTGATTGCATACATTGCGTACACAATCGGTAGCGTTGGTAATGCGCACGACGAGATTCCAAGGTACTCTTTTTTCTGCATAGGTGGGTGTGATGCTCACCTTTGCAGAAAATGCACGGCGTATTTGGTTTCTCAGGCGTGCGTACAGTTGATGCTGGGATGCGTTGTCCGGATGGTAGTTGGACCCATACGATCCCAGCTTCATCTGTATTAGATAAATTTGCATTAGTATCCTATTGTTTGTGCGATTCGAACGTTGGGCTGGTCGTTTGCGAGGATTGGATTTATTCTGTCCTCTTTTGTTTGGTTTCTTATCTGTGGAAATAATCGCAAAATTTCTCCTGCCTTTAGGTTGAGAGGGATTTCTATTTTGCGTGGGAAGATTAGGTTTATCGACCTTTTTTGGTACGGATGTACAAATAGGCTCCTATAACTCCCTAATTTTAATAAACGATCTAACTGCTTTGAACAAATGTTTAACATTGCGTTCGCTACTTTTTAAAGTGTAGGGGGAAATTTTTTAATTACTATGTTAAATAATTGCTCCTCGTCTATTACTTTTGCAAGTAAACGATATCTATCTACCATAATGGTGAGGGTGTCTAACGTGTCTAAGATTGATGTTGTATCGTTAGTGGTTGTTGAGTATGCAGTTATTTTTAACCACATTTCAGCTCGAATCTTGGATTTTTCCCCATACCTACTATCTAAAAATTTTAGGCGTTGGATGTAGCCAACGTTATCTGGGGAGAAATGGTTAATTTTTTCTACCAAGAATTTTGGTAGGGCCCCTTGCAGTAGGTTAATTTTTTGTGGGATGGCGATATCGTTTTGTTTATTAACGTAGTTATTAAAGCCGTTAATTAACCCAGGATAGCCTAGAATGTCACCATCCCATTTTTCTAAATAAAATTTAGGTTTGAGATTTGCAAACCCAGCATCAACTTGATCTTTTGGATCATGTTCCCAGCATTTCAAAATGTAATTTTTGGATGGTGGTTTATCGATGGTGTTTGGGTCCATCGCTACTGTTAGGGGTGTATAATTTTCTACCGAGTTTTGCTGTAGTTCACGACACGACGTGTCCGATGTTTGGGAATGAATTTGAGATAAAGAGGGTTGGTGGGAACAGAACCTTTTTGGGCTTGGTTCTCCCTCATTAATTTCAGGGGATGCCACGTTTTCAGTTGAAAGTGAATTTTCATTACCCGTTACCATTCTGGGATGGCCGCATTCACCCCTTGCCAGGGTCCGTTGCTCCGGAATTGGTTATGGTTGCGGCAAACATTCACGTTTGGTAGCTTTTGTAGCGTCCCGCAGGTACTGGAGAATAAACTCTGCCAGCTAGACGCCTAGGTCTTTATGGACCAAGGCTGAGAGGTTTCAAACTTTTTTCTGCGAGGTGGTCAATGCTTTTTGTGCTTTGGCCTCCTTGCTCAGAGCATCCCCGAGCTCTCTGGCCAGCTCCAAACCCCTGGCATCCCAGCGGGCCTGTTCTTCCCGATGGCGTTGCTCATCAGGGTCTTTGCATACCACGGGTATGGGTGCCAGTTCTTGCGCCTGTTGTTGCTGCACCTTTGTTTTTATGGCAGCTTGCTGAATCAGCAGCTTTCTTTTTGTCTGGCGGGCCCTACGCAAGATTTCCCTTGCGAGGCCTCTCAGAACGTAGTCGAGGTCTTTAATTGTAGACTTGATTGCCGCATCCTCGTTTGCCAGTGTGTTAATCTCGTACGCACGTACGTTGGGTTGTTCATCGTATCACTCGTTGCGTACGTGGATGCGTGGCTACGTGGCTGCACGTCCATAGGTACGGGTTGGACAGTGTGTCCTGGCAACGCATGTGGGTTTGGAAGTCTGGCTGCTGCCCTTCGCAGCTCCTCTTCCTTGTCCACTTCTTCGGCCCAACGTGGTTGTGGGGCAGGGTTGCGTTCTGCTGGTGGGACATCCATGCCTCGTTTGACTCCTCCTCTTCCATCAACAATGCTTCGAGGTCGAGGAGGACGTCGATGTTGTCACCTTGCGACGTGTTTTGTTCTTGCGGGTTCATGTTCTATGAAGATGATGAAAACGGAATAAAAAAAATTATCCTTTTTTATCATTATAGGTATTAGGCCTATCGATTGAAAAGGGGAGATAAGGTGGAATAAAAATATTTTTACGTTCGTACTATTAACCTACATTTGAACGAAAGTCAATGGCACGGTTTGTGTATTGGTTCTACGGTGGTTCGTTTTTATAAACGCACGCCGTATTTTTGTGTAGAGGGAGGACGTAACCAGTGTTACAAATTTTTACCATGTGCTTTGCGCTTTAGTTTTTGATTTGGAAAAAGATTGTAAATTGTTTTTTACGCGATTTTATCGATTTTTGAAAATTGTTTTTTCAAACTTTTTCAGTCTTTTTGACAAATGAAAAATCAGGCGTGACCCGTAAGCGAAAAGGTCTTTTCAATTTTTACAGAAATGGTAAAAGAGAATATTTCCAAGTCTTATTAAAGTGATAAAAAATCAGTCATGACCGGTGTGTGAAAGGGTCATTTCGAGTTTGTCGAAAAGAGAAATGATTTTCAAAGATAATTTTTCTAAGTCTTTGGAAAGAAATGAAAAATCGGGCATGACCTGTGGGCGAAAACGTTATTTTCGATTTTTAAGAAAAAGGATAATGTTTTTTGAAATCAGTCTGGTTTTCAGGGTCTTGCCCAAAAAAATTTTGGTGTGACCCTGGGGCGACAGACTGTTTTCGATTCGTAAATAAATTACGCACAAATAAATTCTTAGATTTGCTCTAAGATTGATATACGATCTTAGGCTATTAGAAATGGCGGACTGACTATTGAGTTTATAATGAATTATAATAATGCACAATAGGAATAAATTATTTGAAGTCCGAATAACTAAGATTTAGTCTCATAACAATCTCTTACAAATGCATATTCCCAATATGGTACGCTTTAGAAAATTTACTAAAGATTACAATAATGCGTAAGTGTACTTACGGTTTACCTTTTGAATAAATGGCTGCACCTTGTGGAAACTTTGCCATTACACTCCGGGGGGAATGTTTAAGAAAAATACGTAAATAATTACGAAAATATTAAAAATCACTGTGAGAATTGATTGAGTAATATTCGAAATACGATCGATTGCTGGAACGCACAATGAACTCAATTAAATTTTGACAACAAGTGTAGATGATCCACAATGTGTTCGTACATCAGGGGTACGTCGTGTTGAACATGTTGTTGTTGGGGTGATATAGTGCATGTGTGGGGTTTTTCCTCCACCGTCGCTGCCATTGCAGCGGACTGCACAAACTTTGTTTGTGTGTGTTTTTTACGTAAGGGTTACTATCTTTTTTGCATATGTGTGTGTTCACACAAAAACTCATACGATTGTTCAATCGTCCAGCGGCTGGTGAAAGCCAATTGGATGAACCAAGTCTTTTGTCTTCTGCACAATCGTCGTAGTTTTGAGGAATTTCAATCGGTTTTTTATGCTATTTGTGTCTTTATTAAGGATTGTTTTTTCAAATGTATGAGTTTGAGAGAGATGGGACTATTCCTAGATTTTTTTTTCTGTCTCTCTCCCACTGTTCATATTTGAAGGACAAAGACACAAATGCGCTATCATTTAACGATCTTTCTGTATTTCCTACAGCCTAAATGTTTCAAAGACGAATTTGTAGATTCGATGTATTTTATTTACACAAATAATATACGTAATATTTAACGTTGGGGGCGGCGGAAAAATAATTATGAATTATTTTTTCATCAGCTATCTAACAGCAGTAATTACGAAAGACATTTTTATACTAATTAACAATTAGAAAATGTTGACTATACCTAGTATAGGGAATTTAATGAATTAAGTTTCAGTCTCCAATAAGTCGTAGTACTTAAGTCTGAGTGTAACTGTCAGGCTAATTCTTATTGAGACTAGTAATTGCGTACGATGTACAGGTGAGAGTTGTTTATTAGTGGAAGCGTATTATTTCAGTTCGAGTCAAACCGTATGTCGGGCCGCAAAAAATTAATACCTATTTCCATTTTTCGCGATCAGATCCAAAATTAATTTTCAATTTCCGAAAAGAGATTTCGATGTTTGAAATGGTATTTCAATTTTCGAAATTAACTTTCGAGCTGCGAAATCAAATTTTCCATGAAAAAGAATTATTAAATTTGAGGTCCAGTGAAAAACACTGTGCTCCTGCTACCATGTAGTGGAGGAGTTTACAAATAAGTTCGTTTTATGTCACAAGGACGAATAAAATATATCTGTTGTCACACACCTTAGCTCGCGCCTGGTTGTTAGACAACTGTTAGCATCGCCTCAGCCCAGTATCTCCAGTCATGTTGAGTCCTCTGCGCATCGCTAGTGCGCACAGGACTCGTGGGCATAGCCATTAGAAGATAAGGCAAAGAGGGAAATGAATCAAATAGAGTTGAACGGGCCTAGCTTTTGTAAAGAGGATCAGCAGTAACGTTTTTTCATTTCACGTGCTTTGTTGCATTACCATTTTAAATTTATTTCATTTCGCATGCTTCGTTGCATGACTGTTTTTAGTTTACTACTCAGGGCAAGGAAGTTTCACTTCAAAAACTGAGGGCCACCAAAAATGTTTGATCAGCTAAGAAATTGGTACTTAGCCAAACTTAGGCACTGCAAATCTCACGGAATGGTGAGAATAATCATTTCATGTTCCATGTAAATATTAATAAAATTATCATTGGTTTTTTCGCAATAATCATACTCTGTATGTAGGTCAGGGCTTCTTTCCTAGATTTTCAAATGGACATTGCATCACCTGCTTGTAGTGCGGTATTTCGGACCACAGAAAGCTCATGTTGAGCTATCTTTGATGGTTTCTGGCAAAATATGTTTTCAGATGCCTGTAAACTAATTGTTCCCTTGGTTAATCATGATTATGATCCGGTTCATGATGCGCAACTTGAGTATAGCTGCTGTTTGCTATCAATGTAGCGTGGCATTATTTCTATGTACTCCATCAACGCACTTTGTCATTAGTCAAAACACAATACTTTCTATATTTGAAATTAGCTGTTATTACGCAAGATACTTAACCCCTTATTTACAGTTTTCATAACTTTGCAAAATTCACTCGTATTCAAGACACCAAAATTTTCAAATGTTACCTGGGTACCTAATGACTACTACCCATAAGACAAAATGACGAACTGAAGTGCTGGGTAGATAAATTATAAAAATGATGTGTGAAGATAGACATCCCTATTCTAGAACGATATGTAAGTACAGATTCGCTACTTATGTAATATTTTATCTGTGACTCTCACGTATAAGTATAAGATAAACCTGGTCAAACAAGTACTTCAAAGTCTTACTTTACGAAACGTTCTAGAATACGAGTGAGAGAGAAAAGAGAACGTGTGAATGTACATCCCTACAGATAAATTCTTGTACAAGCCTAGTTACATTTTTCAAACATAACACTGGCGCATTACAGACATTTTTGTTCATTCAATTAACAATTTTGGAAGATTTTAATTTTTGGGTTTCACCAACTAGTGGAAGTTAATCGTTAATATTTCTTATCTTTACTCCAATTTTCCTTCTTTCTGGTTCCTCGTAGTTCACTATAGTTAATTTGTGATTAAAATATCGTTCACCCGTCTTAGGTATGGTGGAATACCTTTGGTCATAGATATACAAAAGTATTTGTACGTCAAAAAGTAGTCAATAGACAATTTGTGTGTTCACTATCATGCACCACAAGTTCAGGTGAGCCAGTGTCGGTAAACACTCGCTAATGGCTACTGTGCCCTGATGCTTTTTATATTTAGATCATTATACCCACACAAGCACTCATATGTAAGTAAATACATACGTGACAATTTTGATTTTTGATTGGCCGTTAATTATTAGTCATGCATTAGTCGTAACCATGGTAATTGATAAGGTAGAAGGTTCTGAAGATATTAAATGTAACTATCCACGCCGAGTCGAAACAATGCTCCAAAATGGGTTAAAACCACCTAAGTACCTTGTGTAGTGGGTAGAAGCTTATAATTAGTGTGGTTTAAGGTCCAAGGGACCATATAAAGTTGGTTGGAGTCACACGCCTGCTCACACAGCCTCGTAACTCACAACTGACGTTGCCTCAACACCAATGTCTCCTCTTCCTAGAGGGAGTACTCCGGCGCATCGCCTGTGCGCGGGAGACCCGTGGGCGGAGTCACGACACCTTGTTTAGCCAACTCAGTAAGTGAAAATTTTCGTTTCTGTCTTTTTCCAGTATTACATACCAGCTGACTGAGTTCGTGTCCGTTTAATGTTTTTTGCATTTATCCGCATCCAGTTCCTCCTTAGGGAGAGGGCGGCGAGGTTGTGTTGCTAATTGAAAACCATCCAAAAGCGTACATTCGCACGATTTCATTTGAATGATGGGTAAGTTGCATAACTACGATTACGTTAGGTGCCAAGAATTCGACATCGTACATAGCATACGAATTTATTTGGCCCCTGCACTCAGTCGGATTATTGTCGAGTGCATTAAATTACTGACGTTTTTTCTCATCTTATATTTACATTTGCAGAAAAATATCGATACGTTTGTTCGGCCTATCGGAGCAAGGCGATATATTTCAGTTTCGTAAATAATTATAGCTACTCGTCAAGACACGCGGTGTTATGAAAGTGAGTCCGAATGTAAACCAATCGGTATTTTTGGCATCGTTTTTCAATTTGTCTGGCTAGAATTATAAGGACGAACGCCTTTGCCGCCATATTGGAAAATCGATGTGATTTTGATGTGTTAAAATAATTTTCCAGCGTAAAAAGTAAGGATAGTTGATTTATTGCTGGAAGTTCCGGCCGATGAATGAGGTACCTACCTACTGCAAAGAATTCAGGAGACTAGGTGTCGAGTTTGTTGGGTACTGCTGTAGGTATCTATTTAGGTTTACAATAATTTTCTATGAGAAATTATTGTTTTTCTTTTAAAAGAACTCTGGTGCGAAGAAAATATTTTAATTTAAAACGTATGTACCTTCTTGACTCTCGTTTAATTCGGTGAAGGCATGAAATACCTAGATAGTATAAAATTTATGTTTCGAAAACAAATTTAGTGGAAATTTAGGAATCAATAGTCGGTACCTTTTTATTGGGCGGAGCCTGGAGCAGCGTTTTGAAAATATTAGAAATTGTGACGTCCGAAAAAGTCACACAACCAAGACAAAACAAACCAACAGAAAGGCAAAAGTAAAGGGTTACAGATACCTCATGCCCAAGTGTAGGAGAAGACCTTTTTAGGAGGGAAAGGGGAAACACCACAACCAATAGGGCACCAAAGTGTCAATACAACCAATCACCACCTCCCAGCGCATGCCTATTAGTTTAGGCCATCATTATAAATTTTGATTCCCAGATGAAAAAATAAACAAGAAACAAAATGAGTGTATATTACTGAATCAGCATCTACAGTGTTGCAGCAGCCTTGAAACAATGTGATCTCAGGTGGTTGTAATCTAGCACCTGCCCCAAGTCTGTCCGACTGAAAAAGCCCCGCTGACAGATGATAAGTGGGCTGGGTTCAGCAGTATTTGAAAAACTCAACACTTACAGCACATTCAAGCAATTGCTCCTTGGGAGCAAACATTCTTACACGGTACAATTTGGCTGCCAAACATCAACAAACTCGTAGCCTAATGCTTACAAATTGTACCTGGGATCTACAGAAAACCCCATAATCACGTTACCAAATTGCATCATTTCTGTAACATCACACCATATTTACAACCAATCACCTGCAAGAAAAAAAGCAGATAATTTTGGCCACTGCAATATCTAAAAATAATGGACATTTCAGTCGGGCAGGCGAGCAAACTGCATGGGCTGTAAAAAGCATAGGCAAGCATCAATAAGCAAGCAATAGATATAAGCAGAGCAAAACAAACGTGTGTATACATAAAACAGCTAAAAATGGCAAACGTGTGTATAAATAAAACAGCTAAAAATGGCAAATGTAAAATAAATTATAGTGGCCAGCGTAATTCAAGAAAAAAAAAAAACGGGTCAGGCATCTCAAAATACTACTGCTCCAAAACTACAAAATTGATCTGAATAAGATTTTGCGTGCTCATTCTGCATCATTTTCAGGGTTTAACGCTGCAAATTTTTTGCAAAAATTAAAAAATAGAATCTGAAAAAAAAAAATAAATAGAAAAGAAATAAAAAAAAGGTAAATAAAAAAATGAAAAAATGAAAAAATGAAAAAATGAAAAAATAAAAAAATGAAAAAATGAAAAAATGAAAAAATGAAAAAATGAAAAACATAAAAAATTAGTAAAACAAAAAATAGAAAAAAATACTGAAATGCATATTTGTGGAATACCTTGTGAGGAAATATTCTCACCAGAAGGTAAATTCTACAGAATTAATTGTGTGTTCTGCCACTTCATACATAAGTATGGGAGAGCCAAATCCTCGGCAAACACTGGTGATTTTAGAGCCAGTTCTGAGAGTTTATATACCGGATTTGGTACATGCACACAGACACACATACGTACGTATACGTATGAAATTATGTCATCAGTTGCGTTATTTCCTGCTTCTGTAAGGTGATAAAAAATGACGCAACGCGTTTGGTATCGGGTTGTGACATCACCGAGATTGTTATCTTGTAATTGATCATGGGCCGTGCAATATATCATACTTGTACGTATGTACAAGTACAAACATATAAAAGCTCGTGTGTATTTGGTTTTACGTCACAAGGACAATTATTTGCCATCCCTATGGGGCAGCGACTGTCGTCGAGAAGTCTGAGCCCCTAACCTCATGCCAGGGAGTCCCCACAATATTCTCTACCTCAACGTTGTTAGCTCTGGTTAACTGTACTGAAAGCATAAATACAGTTGCTGTATGTATTGAAGCAATAACTTCAACTTATAATAACACAATACTCATGATACATTCATTTTTTGAGTGGGGGTCAAAATGATATATTCATTTTTTGTATTGGCATCAAAATGGCGGCAAAGTGTTTAATTCCACTAGTTTGTTTTATTTTGGTTGATTTCGCTAGCTGAAATGAAAAATTGTAAAGGAAAAAAAGGAATACTTTAAAATTTTTCTTTATTTTAGTTTTTCCTCAGCTTTTAGGTTTTCTCAGGACCTGGATGGGTCTTATTTTACCCTAGACCCTGAGCTAGATACCTCAGCCACTAACCTCTTTTGTCGAATCTGAAAAAAATTATCAACAGAAAATTTTTTAAATATTTCTCATCTATTTTCTTCACTATTTGTGATTGCAGCCAATAAAAACAAAAACGAACAAAAAAACTCGGGGCACTCTCTCCTTATCTCCCATTTTGACATCCACGCCAAAATGAATGTATCCTGAATATTGTTTCATTACGAGATGAAGTTATTGGGTTAATATAACAACTGTAGTTCTTTCTGTCCATAATGAAAAGATATCATCATATTCCCTCATTTGGCAGGGGAGGGAGGCATCATATCTTTTTTGTAGGAAATTCAGTTCCCAACATTCAGATACTTCCCCCTTTTTCCTAAAAAATCAGTGTTTGTTGAAATGAACATGAAAAACTGTTCTGGGGACATATTCATCTCCATATACGTATGTGGACATTCGTAGCGTGCTGAATGTGACTTTTGGTGTTATTTTAGACGTCCAAACTGACCGATCAGTGAAGAAATCAAAACTATTCCAATATGTCCGAATAAAATACCTCTTTTGACTGGACTATTTGAAGGGGTATGACTCAGAATGGAAGAATTTTTCAGCATTTTGCAGGATAACTTTTTCCGATTTTTTGAGCTCAGTTCCTAAGAGTCCATTTTAGAAATTATGCCTTCGAACTTCAACCTTAGGACGCATATTGATAGTAAGAAAGAGATAGGCTAATGAAACTTGGAGATGTATGCCATGCGTAATACATATAAGGTATAATGTTGCAGAATATTGCATTCATTAGTTTCAGAAATATATACATTTTAAAATTGAAACACCGAATTATCCATTTGCGGTTTTTATAGGTAATGTGAGAAAAACAACAAGCAGCAAATAACTTATTCTTTTTTCAATGGACTTACTTGTACCTGGTTTCCTTCATCATTATTAAATAAATTTTTTTTTTTTTTCTGTAGGTTTACTTATAAATTTTTCCTCACTACCATCTTGAACTTACATAAACTCAGTAATAACAGTAAAGTTCACAATGTTTTTTTGAGTATTAGATTATTAAATCAAGCTTAAGTTACTATTACAATTTTGAACAGTCGAAAACTTTCAACGTTTTAATTAATAATTGACTACAAGATGCAGAACTTGGGCTAACAGATTGCCACAATCAACAGTTCTGTGAAACATTTGGCGTATACCTTTGGTCACTAAACAATTCAAATATTTTTATTTTTTTCGAAGGTCCGGCTTCTTTCTTTTCTGATGAGCATAACCTGGCTTTTTTGGTTTTTTGCACGCCCATTTTTGGCATAGGCATACATCAGCTCCATTATTTCAAAAATTTCACCAAAAGTCGTATGATCACTTTTTAAAAAGCAAAAGCTTATGCTCGGAAATTCGTATCATTCTCTAGTATTACCTACCCACTTTTTGTCTCTTCAAAACTGGTAGTCGTAAGACATGCAATAACAATAGGTACTGATGATTTATCTAGTTTTTTCATAACATGGCATTCTCAACCTCATCTTTACCTCTTTACATAAATGGACAAAACTGAATATGAAGCTCATCAAAAGATGCCCCTTGACCCATTCTACACAATTATGTAAAAAGCTAAAAACTGAAAAAGGCGAACTATAAATTGGTTTTATATAATATTACGGTTCATATTTTCGATGAAAAATTTTGTTTCTGCTATACTTCTACTAAGTTATAGATTTTCAATGAAGTTAGAGTTATTGTGTTTCACATTTGTCGTCGGATTTCCAACTGAAAATTCACTTTTTCGAATACTTTCCTACATTGTAGGTAAGTGTTCAATTTTATGTGCGTAAGGCTATTTTTAATCCTTTTGCCAAAAGGCTGAATACCTTTGTTCTCGATGTATGTTTCGTTTTTTCATCATTTGGAAAAGTTTGAATCGTTTTCATGTTATTATCCGCATTTGTGAACATTTATTTTATTATACTTATTTTATTGATTCATAATTCCTCTTTTAGCCAAGGGGAGAGACTACCAACTAACAAAGAAAAAACAGGAATAGAAACAAAAACTGAACAAAAGTGATGCATGGTACCCAACCACACCCATATAATTGAACTGAATAATATAATTCATCCATCTCATTGACGATTTCGACTCTCGAAGTGAAATTTTTCATTCAAAATGATCCGAATCATCGAAAAAGAATTGAAATTAGAGAGTCTGTGTATTTTGTTATAAACAATGAATATAGTTCCTCACTAGTTTTTACTAGTGAAATTCAAAAACTTACATATTCCACTGAATCAAATTCATTTATTCTTTTACAATAACTTTTCCCTCATATCATGGCACGTGCTCGTGAATATACGTGCGTATTTAGGGTGTTATTACATTCACTCTTCATAACATCACAAAATTTGACTAATTTAACTGAAAAAGCGCTGTATATTTTGGATTATTTTGATGAAAACAAAAGGGGGAGTGGAATAATATTTTAAGAATTAAAAAACCTGTACAATAACTTTTAATATAATAATAATAATAATAATGATAATAATAATAATAATAATAATAATAATAATAATAATAATAATAATAATGGTTTTTTGTGAGAAATATCACAATTTTATTTTGATATTTTGGTTTATTGTTCAGTAAAAACTGTGCGATTGAATGGTGGATAAGGGGAAAGACTATTTGCTCGAAGTTATTTTCCCGAATGACTGTTTATCCGACAGACTTTTTCCCTGGAGGACTATTTACCAGCAAAATTATTTTCTCGAATCCTAACACTTTCCCCATTTTCACCTCTGAGCGTACATTACGTATTTATCAGTAGGGCTATCTATATACATGCATACATACACACATACATATATTATTTACCTATCTATGGTATTTATGCTGCAAAGATTGTCCACAAATTGTTGGATAAATGAAGCTGTTTATCAGAGGTTACATTAAAGATACAATCTCAAGTCCAAATATCGTTAAATGGAGTGAGACTGAACTATTTCAGACATATTCTACTCTATAACTTTTTTGACGGGTGAGACAAAATTTTTTTAGAAATACTTTTATGGAGAATTTACCTTTGAAATTTTTTCCAACTTCAATAGAATACTCTCACGAATGACAACAAACAAGCCATTCAATCTCAGCTTGTCTTTATTACAAAATCAACTAAGATAGGCACCTACTACTGATAAATAAGTTTAGAGAACCTACAAAGCTACCAAAATGAAAGTGTGAAAAAGTTGAACATCCTATATTTTTCCTAACAGCAAATTTTAAGGCCTAAAAGGATGGCAACTCAGCTGAAAAATCACAAAAATTAAAATTTTCTCTTAGGCAACTAATTTTATTTATCTTTTTGGAAAATTAACATTCGAAAAAAACGTATTTCAGGGGAGTGATCATTCAAAAAAAAGACCGTTTAAAAAAATGTCATTCGAGAAAATGCCGGAAATATAAAAATTTTTTTTAGGAAAATGACCATTCACGAAATGAAATTTGGGAAAATGAGTGGGAATCACTGTATACCCACATGCCTATCCTTAACTATTTTTTGCAACTTACCTCCTCAGAAAAAAAAAATTGAATAAAATTTGATAATAATGAAGGACGTGTGAATTATGTATAAAGACAAAGTAATGTATGAAGTGAAGCATACGCACAAGATAGAGCATAAAGTAAAAAATAATGCATAAAGAATTTACATTATGCATTGTTTTAAAATCGTCCGTCAAGGTGCACATAAAATTGTCTACTTTATCTACAAGGGTTGGGAAAAAAAAAAAACAAAAAAAAAAAAAAAAACCGAATAAAGTTTAAACTGGGGAGTTATTCCACTAACATTTTATGACATTTCAGCCACTTACGCCATTCAAGCAAACTTTTTAACTTGGCGGATGGTTTTGTGAAATTCTTACGGGACTTTACGCCATCTAAAATGAGACGTGAATGGCGTAAGTGACTGAAATGACGTAAAGTGTTAGTGGAATAGCCTCCCTGATCGTATTATGATGCTTTCGGCTGTTTTGTACAAATATTGTATAGAAACATCCACTTATTCTATACAAAGAATCGTCGATATTTTATTTTTGTATCATTCTGTTTCGTTTGGTTGTTGGTTCGTAGGCTAGGTACCAAAATAATATTCTAATATTTACTCAAGAAAAACAACAAGATTTATGTTAACGGTATAAAATCAATGAAATTATGTTATTAAATATTAAAACATCTGAACTAACCACGTTCTGGAATTTTGTTGTTTGAAAATACAATTTTTAAAAGCGTGGATCTGCGGAACTATAACAGTTCACTGGTTCGTTTTGAGCGACCCGTATGAGGAACAAACACAAAAATCACTTTTTATACAGGTGTTCACTAAGTGAAAATGAGTTTATTTGGATTTAAGTATTTTTTGGAAATGGCTCGTTCAAATGTTGTATCCCAAGGGTTCTTTAAAAAACGATGATTTATATTTTAAATGTACCTAATTTCTCTACAGGAGTCAGCGTGTGACATATCGTGACTGGATGCTTGGAACGGTTACCAACCAGTTCAAATAGAAATTCGTGGATTGTGAAGGAAGGAATTTCTTAACTGTGCCTAAAATCTTCACGTTGAAAAAAATCGTGGTACCTTCCTAGTATATCAACTAAATAGGTACTCTACCCAGCATAGTAATAAAGTTATTATTACATCAATTACCTATCAGATATTTTTGTTAATTTATATCTGGAAAAATATAGGTAAGCTTACTTCACTTTGTCTTACAGTAATTGGAGAAAAAAAAATTTGTAAAAATTCAAAAAAATCCCTCAAAAAGCAAAACACTTGTGAAAAAAACTTGAAAATTTTACGAGCAACCTAAAGTCTCTAAATCTGAGAATAAATTCTTAAAGTTGAAAACTCAGAGGACGACTTGGTATCACCGCAAAACTTGTTTTTCACCTCAACGATTAAGTTATTTTTCGCAAAATTTTATTCCAACGACAGAAGTTTTCGCTTCAGGTTTACCTGCGTTCGCTTCTCCTGTAATGGTTCACTACTCTTGCGAAGTCAGCAAGAAAGGATTTACTTTTTCACGTTATGCAAGACCGGTTCAGAAGTAGAGAGTGGATCAAGGACCGAATGCAAGAACGGTGGTACTTGTGTAAGTAAGTGGTCTACTAATTGACCCTTAAGAATTACTCGTCTTATTTATCGGTTTTTATCATAAAAATGACAGAAATACTCCAGTAGTGGTCAGACCGCTACCTACGTTTGAGTATCAGCAGAAAGATTAATTCTTCTTTAGGATACCTCTTAAGAATTAGTAATTACTTTACGAAAATAAGTTTTTATAAGTTACAGTCGGTAGACTTACATATCGTTCTTATATTCGATTTTAAAAGAGGTGAGTTTTTCGAAAAATCGAGAGTAGGAAGAGCACTAGGTTTCATAAAACAGCATTTTTGATCAATATTCTTCGAACGGGTAAGTCTTCATCCAGTTGTGTGTGCTGCATTTATAGGAGCTAGTATAAAAGGCTTCATCCTTCGATTAATGATGGACAAGCACTTCACTTTTCTGCCACAAAGGAATAGTTATGCTCGACTGATCTGACAATTTACCTCGATATTAATCGCATGTTCTGCGATTAATAAATAAAGGGACAAAAAACACAGAACGTTATACGTAGCTACCTAAAAATGTAGTCTTTACAGTGGAGAATAAAAAATAATGAAAATATTGTAAGAGTAGGAGGAGGTGGAGGAGGAGAAGGCAGAATATGAATCGGTTTCGCCGTTTAGCTTGTTGCTAGTCTCTAAGCTGCTCAGCAAATTCGTGTTCGTCAAAGCTGAAAATGGCGTCGACAATCCGCTGAAACGTTTGCGAGTCTAATCGTGCAAAACGATCTTGAAAAGTCGAAAAGGATCTGGCGAATAGAAGGTCGTCGTAATTACCCGATTCCAGGTTCTGCAGATAATTATACCTAGCGTAATAAATCGCAGCGAATGTCGAATACAGTAAAACAGCCACTGTTACTAACTGTAAAAAAAATAATAATAAGTCAGCAGCGATCAATGTGTAAAAAGAGAGAATGACAGAGAGAGGGTGATAAGAAGAAAAACAAAAAAAGAACAGTAACGCATAAATGATATAAAAATAAAATAAAAATAATAGCGTGTATAATGATAGCTATACCCGAAGAAAATAATACGTCTTTTTTAAGGGTGTGGGGGGGTCCTCTTTCTTTTCTTTAACCTTTGTTGCTGGGGAGGAGGGAAGAGGATACGGAAGTTTTCCAAATACGATTTTGACGTCATGTGAACAGTCACGTCATAAATGACACACGAATAACAGTATCAAACCAGTTTCCAGACCACATTATAACGATCGAAATTATATTTCTCCAAGAAATCATTTTGCTAACGTTATAGTCCAGCCACTTTTCAGTTCCTCACTCCAGCATTCTTTTTCTTCGTGAAGATCCATGAAAGTCCCCGAGGTTTGTTTGTCGCAGACATTTTGGCTGGACTGTCAAATAGCAGACCCGTGTGGCTACAAGTCACGGGGAAATCTATAATGTATTTGAGTGGAGGAGAGGACCAATCTTATTCAAATATCTTACTTAACCGTTAAAGTGAGTTATTTATGAGAAGTTCGAATTCTGTATGTTTACCCAGTTTGCTTACAAATGCGGTATTAAAATTTACCTCTCAGGGTTAGGGGTGGGGGATGATGAAAATTTTTCGTCTCACAACAAAACCAGACTAACGACACAATTTTCCCATTTTTACCTATATTTTTTTACCTGGATTATTAAAATTGACCTCATGGAGGGGTTATGGGTGGGGGTAGAGAAAATTTTCCGTTTCATGACAAAAGAAAACTAATGACACCATTTTCCCACTTTGATCAAATTTTGTTTATGATATGTGTGTGTATATATATATATATATATATATATATATATATTGTATAATATTTTGTGTGTATATACGTATGTATGTGTGTATCGCCTAAATTTTGGGTTCACGGTTCTGACAAAAGGACAAAAGGGATATAGCTGAAATTTTCACTAAACGTAATCCTTATATAAGATCAGGTATGAAAGAAGTTTGGTGCTCAATCGTTCAGTAGTTTTCGATAAAACTGGAAAAGAATATACTGCTGGAGAAAATTTTTGGTTCATGGTTTTGAAAAAACTACTGAAAGGATAGGGCTGACATTTTTACAATAAATTATCATTATGTGAGTGAAAGTTTGATAGAAATTTGGTTCCTGTTGATTTAGTCGTTTCCGAGAAAAATTTAAAATAAAAATGAAAAATTTTCTGGAGAAAAGCAAGTCGGCTGTTTTATTTTTCTTATTAACGGGGCAAAGGGTTACGAGCGTCTTTTCTGCAGTGCATTAATTTAGGTTTTATTTTTGTTTTTTTCAATATTGTCAATTAAAATTGGCAAACTGGGTTTTCCAGCGAAGTATCACTGCGCCAGAGTTTTTATTTTATTTTAATGCTATATATCTCTATAGGATATACATATATTATGTAACATCTAAATCTTTGGTTCACTGTTTTGAAAAAACAAAGAAAGGGATAAAGCTGTAATTTTCTCGAAAATAATTTTTTACGTAGGACCAGGTATCATAGGAGTTTGATGCCTATTGTTTTAATAGTTTCTTAGAAAATTGGAAAAGAAAAAATTGCTGGAGAAAATTTTGGGTTCACGGTTTTGAGAAAACTGCGAAAAGAATTGAGTTAAAATTTTCACGAAATGTAGTTTTTTTATAGAACCAAATCTGATCAGTGGCGGATTTACCAGGAGGCCATTGAGGCCACGGCCTACAGGCGCCAAGGCAAAAGAGTGCAAAATTAATATTTTTATATGTTTCGAATGGGCAACGCTGTATTTTTTAATGATCTTTTACATTCTTTTAGCTGGCAAACCTGAATTAGGGCGCAAAATTTATCTGGTCTATAAGCGTCAAATATATAAATCCGCCTCTGGATTTGATAGGAGTTTGTTGCTTATTGGTTCAATAGTTTCTGAGAAAAATGGAAAACAATAATGAAAAATTGCTGGAGAAACGCAAGTCGCCTGTGTTGCTTAAAGTATCTTTTTCGTATGTACGGCGCAAGAGGTTACCGGCATCTTTTATGCAATGCATAATTTAGATTTTAGTTTTTTTTCTTCTTTCTTTATTTTCTAATTGATAGATGAAAATTGTAAAACTGGGTTTTCTATCCAAGTATTACTGCTATAGTGTTTTTTTAAACGTATTTTAAGCCTCATTGTCTGGTTAAAATCATCCAAAAATTTCGTTACAAACTGGTCTCCTCGGATTCAAAACCTCGCCTCTTACTGGAGGGACTTTATCCCTGACTAGCTGTCTCACTGGTTCTTGGACTTGGCACTTTCCGACTTTCTGTAGCGAGGTAGACGCCCTTGGAATGGAGTCCTCAGGCAAGATATCTGGTGCTGAGTCGAGGAAGATGGTTCTGTCCAGCTACTGGAGACGTAAGTGAATCTTTTAACTAAAGAACTTGCATTCATAACGAATAGACTATACACATTTCTCCTTGGTAGTATTTAAATCTCGATTTGAACTTACGCGCATCGACAATTAATACTTTCAGGAGATAAAATTTAGTTTATAACTACAAATTCTTTTAATTTCTGGCGTTTGTTGGCCAAATGAGGAGTTTGACAGAATTTTTAATTTATAATCCGGATTCTGAACTTTAAAAATAATTAATAAAATGATCTTATAAAATGTCCTAAATAGTTTGTATCAGATTTAGTTCCTCCTTTTTAGGCTAATGAAAGATCTACATAGGGTCCAATAAAAAATCTAATTCGAAGTATTAGAACTGAGCCTCCGTAAAAATTTGGGCATCGACGTAGTTTCTGAAGCTAAATGAATAAGTAGATATGATTTTTTCAAGAATGTGCAGGTTTTTGGGAATTTCAAAGCGAAAACCATTTCCTTACGGAGCTTGAGTGCTTTTTAGATTGTCATTTCACTAATTTATTTACTTTTCCTCAAAAACGAATGCATTTAAAGATGTTAGCACGATTAGCTTACCTGAAATATGGCCCAAAATTTGTAGGATGCTTCATTTATTAAGAATTCGTGATAGCTGACGGCTGGGGATGCTCTGGATTCTTCATTAGCATGATTCTCATTGCTGCATGAAATTAAATATCATTATTCTCTCGCAGTTCTTTCCCTCTTTTGTTATTTTAAACTACCCTACTTCTTTTAAAATTGGTATCTCTAATTGCTGATGGTAAAGTAATGAATTTTGAAACCTACTTACACTTTTAGACGAGGAATTGTTATTAACTGGTTAGTTTTCATTTTCCCTCTTCCTTCTGTTGAGGACCTGTAATTAAAAAAATTACTTTTAAAATTATGCAATTGTTTATTTAAATTCTAATTTGAAAAACATCAGCTTTACACTATAGGTTAATTTTCGTATCTCCACAGAGAAAAATGGGGAAAATTTGTTTTCAATGATGATAACATCGGAAAATTTGATTAATTTTTTCAGTGCCCGTTTGGTTTTGTAATTTCAAATGTTGATCTCATTGATGAAAGTTTTTATAATTTCAGCGAGAAGTACGTAGGTAAATATTACTATAAAGCGTCATAGTTTGTTCCTTTTTCAAAGTTGATTCATAATTACCTTTACTTTTCTGAAATTTATAATTGATTTTTCAGGTTCATCTCGAGGTGAAGATAAATTATGACCTAAAGATAGCAGAATAGAAACGTACCACAGTATTACTATATTGTTGTCCTTCTAAAAATTGCAATGGAAATGGTAGTTACATAATGTAAATTCGTGAGATGGAAGATAATAATTCATACGAGTCATTATAATTCGACTAAATAGATTCGTATGATTTCATACAATGCCAAGAAATTCGTTGAAGTCAGGTATTTTAAGATGATACCATTTTATACTTATATAATTATATCCAAGGTGCTCTCTGAGTGGTCCGTCATACTGCATCGGTGGATAGTACATTGAGAAAAGATAAAAAAGTTATTTCAATAAATGATCTGTATTTAGAACTGAAGGGGCTACAGAGTATTAAAATTATAAAAAAACAATTTTTTAATGGTCGAGAATCCTATCAAAAGAAGGCGTAGAACTCCTCGATAGAACCAAAAAACTTCCTTTCCACATATGGCCTATCCTTAAAATTAAACAAGTTATGAAAGTTTGAAAATTCAGAAAAAAAAATTCCCTCAAAAATTGCCTTTATGACACCATAATCAATCAAAAATTATCCCTCATATCTCGATTTGATGGACAAAAAGAAAACCGATATGCGTGTTTCCGTCATTTTGCCTTGTAACTTGAAGATTGCAACTTTTATTGAGATAACATGAAAAATTAGTACCTCTAACAACTCCAGGGAATGAACCATAATACCAATAAAAACTAAATTTGAAATAATATTAGATAGAGGTACTTCAAATAAATATCGGTACGAGATTTTGTGATTATAGCTTGAAAATTACACCTTTTAAAACTGCAACAAAATCATCGCCCCTATCAGACGTATCGTAAAGCCTATCTGCACCAAAATTTGTAAGTACTGTCCTTGACCTAAAACACAAACGTATACCAAATTTCAGGCCTATCGATTGAAAATTTCGACCTGTACGCTGTTCAATACAAAATGCATATAAACTGACCTACCAAACGAACTATAGGCTCGATTCGTACCAAAAACAATAGGATTTTTTCTTGAGTGAATTCGAATATGTGTTTCAAATTTCGAAACCATCCGATCAAAATAACGCTTGGAAATAGACTCAACGAAGAAAAGGGTACAAAAAAATTTTTTTCAAAAATAATGCCAAAATGCTCAGAAGATTATGAAACGAAAAACGTACCCACTCCCACCCTTAAATCCGAATACTCGGGAAATTTTAATAAGTGGATTTTCTTCAAAAATTTTGCTTTGGTTTTGAAATGAAAAACCTACTCACTCACTACCAGTAAGAATGGATATGATTCGTGAAAAAAACGGGATTCAAATTCTTTTAAGGGGCTGAAAAAGATTTTTTATTCGTGATTCGAATCACTTTTGAAAAAACAACGTGATCGTGATTCGAATCATTTATTTACAAACAGCAGAACAACGAATTATGAATCCTATTTCTTTAGTCAGGAAATTTCCGAAAAATTCCCATAAATTTGGTAATTGTTGGAAAAAAAATTCATGAATTTCATCCTTGTAGAATTAAACAATTTTTTTAGAGAATTTTTAGTTTTCACTTTCCTAAATAAAATAGTTTTTCGTCAAAAAGTAGTGGAATGTTCTGAAATTTTTTCTCATATCAAGGTCAAACAGAATTATTTAACGTTCGAGACTGTGGATTGGTGATTCGTAGAAAAATGATTCGTGCGAATCACTTTGCTATAAAGCATTCGTGATTCGTGATTAGAATCATTTTTTTGAAGAATCTGCCCACCTTACCCACAGATTGTTCTATGACACCAAGATTAATAAATGGATTTTAAATAGAAAACCTACTTAAAAATCATTTGCAATGTATCCTAGAATGTGCAAGAAATGCAAATTGTGTAAATTTCGACATAACATTTTTTTTTCTTAATGCACTATTCATCGATACAGTATGGCGGTCCACTCAGAGAGCACCCTGTATATACGCGCAATACCGATCGTATAAATAAGATATAAAGGAGAAAAAAAGACATAAATACCGTCTGTTCAAAATATACAAATACACGAGTAAGGAATAAGTCAAGTTATTTGAGATTAGAAATAAATTCAATTTTTACAAGAAATCCAATAGGTATATTTGAAATATTTTCGTTTTTTTCATCGTAAATTCGTCTGTTTCATTGCAGATAGTGTAAATATTTAAAATGAACGAGTTCACAGTTCAAAGATTTTGGCCAAGACCGTTGGCGGATCCAGAGGGGAGGGAGAAGTGCGCGAACCCACTGTGTTAAAAATTTTCGTGTTATAAAAAATAAAACTACTTATTTGTCTGATATTTTTCATTAAGAAATTTAGCTGGTAATCATTTCATTTTTAGACGATAAACAGTTGGGGTATTTTATTTGAAAAAGGAACTCCTGGCACTTTTTTTATGACACACTATTCTATTTGGAAAACACGCAGGCCTAATTAGTTGTCTAAAGAAGCTTAATCTATTTGTGAGTGTAGAGCTGGAAAAAAGTTAGCTCCAAAAAGTTCCTAACTTCTGGACCCGATTCGGTGTATAAGTTCTGATAAAAAGTTTTCTTCAAACGATGCAATGCAATCGTATTTGAATCACAGTCTACATAAAGTCCTTAGAAGCAGGGATAATTATTTAATTTTATGTTATCAGTGTATTTAACTCTGAAGACGACTAATAATAACGCTCAAAAACACCAGTTTGAGGCCCGATTTCATGTTCTTCTTCAATTCTCTCAGCTCCTAGGGGCTAAAATTTCTTGATCTTTGGCTTATTTTCTTCGTTGAAGCCTCCTCTAAAATTTCATTTAAGTCAAATAAGTTGCTATCACTTGTTTTAAGATAATTATGACCAAAAATTCGAATATTCACAGTGCTTTTTAGGTGTATTAGCCACCTAGTGAGATATTGCTTTCAGGAGTGACGTCACACAACACATTGCCATATACGCTACTTTTTTGTAAGTTATAATTTCGAAATTTTCCTTTGTTTATTGTGATTTTTGAATTTATGATTCTGAAGTAAACGGGTGGTTACATGCTTTATCACTTCTTTCTTATCAAAAAAGTTATTTAACAAAAAACGGAAACAGAAATAGAATAGTAGGGATGAACTGAAAACTTTCGTTTTACTGAACTTGTTCAGATCTAAAACTTGCAGCACTATTTTTTCGTAATACAGAGTCGATGTGGGTACCAAAGTTTCGAAATTGAAAAAAAATTAACCAGCCTTTTAAATAAGGTTTTGTTTTTTTAGTACTCCAGTGTTTTTTAGGGAGGCTATGGGAACCAAAGATTCTTCGGGGAACCGTGGTTTCCCTCCAAATCCGTACGTATCTATGACCCTTGGTTAAAGTATCCTCTCTTACGAAAACTCTGGATCCGCCTGTGGTTAATACCAGTCATTATGCTAACTGAAATCAGTTAGGTAGGTACATTTATTCTAAATCAGAAACTGAATTGAAAATTGTTTTTATTTCATCGAGAATGGGGTGAGAATTGATTGAAAATTTAGTTTAATTTTGTTTCCAAAAAAAAAAACAATGGACTGTTATTTCTATGTAACTGTACTCGAAGTGCTCTCGTTTTCGAACAATTTTAAAAATTCAGCTCACTTTTAGAGATGCAATACCTACGTAATATATATAAAATTAATTAATTTAGAGAAGTAACAATAATTTCAAGCGAAAAATTTCTCGAAAAATATTTAAAATGTTCTAAATTATGATTCGTAACGCTTAAAATAGATGTATAGATTATTGATGTAGAAAAGAAGATGTGGGTTTTACTTTACATTATCGAGTCTTCCTTATCGGCGGCGTATAGTGTCACGGCCGAAGACATAAATGCGAATAATAAGAGTAGATGGCAGAAAAACATAAAAATATTATTTTGTCACAAACACAACGTTAATTTGAGGTCCGTTACTGGAAACATTGTTGCATTCACTTCGCTCGACTGACGAATAAAAGAGGACGATTCTTGAGGTTGCACCTAATTCCAGTATCAATGTGTGAAGTCGTATTGCATTTTTTTTTTGTTTTTGTTTTTGTTTTTGTTTTTATTTTCTTGACTCTTCTATCCTCTGTCTGAAACATCTCAAACCAACAAAACGAAAAACGATAAACCCACCAATAATTGTCACCAACTTGATAATTAGGCTATTGGTTAATTAGATGCAGGCATACGTACAGAGTCTCGCACATTTACATTAACGTTTGTTTGTATTGGGGAAGTTGCATACGTCTGTTTCGGACTTGCAGTGCCAAAGTCGTAAAACCCTAATTTCCTCCGTTGACTCAGTCAACTTTTCTCTGTCTCAACGATGGTCGCCCTTTTTGCTCCAGTTTACCAGTCAAAAAGTCGTCGTTCTTGTTTGTCATTTCGGTCAAATATACGGTATGCAAACGCTCGTGTGACGTAGGTATACCTAGTTGACGTGTAGAAGAAGTTTGTCACCTCCAGCAATCGTATAGAGGTACCAAACGATTCAGTTTATTTTGCTGATCGCCCTGGTATTTAGCGACTGGACGATATATTTGTGAAATAATTGCGACGATAATTAAAGTGCGGGTACGGTCGTTCGCCGGAGAAGGACAGTTATAATTTTTCGACTGGCAAACGTTATTTACGAATTTGAAAAAACGTTGGCGAAAAGTAAACGCTGAGCGCTCCCATTATGGTTCAGTTTGGTCCGCGTAAGATGAGATATTATTACATTGTGGTTAGTGCGTTGGTTGTTGGGCTGGTGGCCCGAACTGATTCGCGTGCGGTGTCGTACAGTGCGTACAGCCAGAGTGACAATGATACGAGGTAAGATATTTGCGACTTATGGCCTAAATAAAACGCATATGTTGGTGCACTGAAAGAAATAAGACGATTTGTTTTTATTCGGGGTGCGAATGATCCCTCAAATATAGATTTGATTCGAATTTGGCCTTTGGATACCAGCACCGACGTACGGGGTTACCTACCTAATGTATCGGTGAACGTGATGTATTTTAGAAATTCTGGGATGCACTTGTCAAATGAAACGAAAAAAGTTGCACTGAAATGTTATTTCAATATTATTACGGAGGTACTTACCAAAAATTAACAACGTCAAACGAGAACTTCCCTCGTATAGTGGCTAACTTTTGTCACCAACTTTTCAAAACCTGCCATCAAAAGCGGCCCCATGGTGGAGGTTTGAGTGAGAACCTTGATATAGCTTTTCATCTTATAAGTGCGTCAAAATATTCCCATAGGCACTGGACACCAAAAAGTCAGATTCTTCTCCACCCCTCGTCACTCTAAGTGGTTTGTGTGGGTTGAGGTTAAGATACTACCCGAACTGTTATCTTTCTATACTTCATGTCATTCATGTATCACTACACCCACTTCTTGTTATTCGAATTTTTAGTAGGTGTTCTATGAAAATCTACTTATTAATCTTGGTGTCAGGGAACGACTTGGGTATGGGGGGAGGTACATTTTTCGTTTCATCACTCAAGCAATATTTTGGTATAAAAAATCCAAATTTATATATACAGGGTGTCCCAATTTCTCTTCCTAACCCTCAAGCGTATGATGGTGTAATGACAAAAAATCACTGATCGATTTTAAGATATTATATTTAAAAAACGAATTATACAGAACACATAATAATGTGAAGAAAAAAGGTCGCACAACAAACGCATACAACAACTTGAATACAGCGGATATCATGAACAAATTAACTGCATAGAAGACAGCATATGAAAACAAAGAACAAAATAAAAATGAGACAATAGAAAACGCTGGCCGATTAGGCTTTATCTAGTAAAGCATCCGATACCTAATCGGCTATGTATATGTACGTATGTTAGCAACTGATACAATAGCCGCTACATACGTCGTTCGATGTTATACGATAGCCTGGCTATCGTATACATTATTATTTTACACAAACATACTCCCTAGGGTGACAATGAAGGGGGTCAATTGTCACAAGGAATCAATACAATCAATTTTACAGAACGACGATACAATTTTTTACGCGATCGAATAGCAATGACACGAACAACTCTGTCTGAACCAGGGAACATCTCTACGATGACTCCTATCGGCCAATCGGATGGATGAGTATGATCAGCTTTCATGATCACGAGATCACCAACTTGAAAATTGGCATGCGACGTTAACCATTTCAAACGATTTTTGAGCGAATTAAGATAGTCAGAAGACCAACTCTTCCAAAACAAGTCGATCTGACTGCGAGTTAATTGCAATCGACGCATCATTGGCAACTTTGATGATGACGAATCAGGCATTGGTAAATTGAGCAACAAATCACCGATAAGAAAATGACCAGGCGTGAGCACTTGCCTCTCGCTGTGGTCGGAATTGGAAGTTTGACACAATGGACGAGAATTTAAGATACATTTGACGTTAGCAAAAACTGTCAAGTATTCCTCATAACTTAGAACTTGACCATTAGTGACATGTACGAGGTGGTGTTTTGCAGACTTTACTGTGGCCTCCCAAAGACCTCCCTGATGAGGCGTACGAGGCGGGATGAAATGCCAACTGATGTTCTTTGAGATGGAAAAACGCTCGACATCTTGAGTATTGATTTGAAACCGGTTGTTGGCGCCGACGAAATTTGTACCATTATCGGAAAAAATATCGGACGGAATACCACGGCGAGCGACAAATTGTTGTAACGAGTCAATAAAAGCTTTGCTAGACAAATCGCATACAATCTCGATATGAACAGCACGAGTTGAAAAACATACGAAAATGGCGATGTATACATTATAAGATTTTACGACACGATGATTAACACATTTACATTTGAAGGGACCAGCGAAGTCCACACCTATTTTACTAAATGGTCGAGATACAGTAACGCGTTTACCAGGTAGTTGTCCCATTAACGGAAACCTAACACAAGTATCATATCGTATACAAATGTTACAATTTTGAATAACTTTTTTAATGACATTAGTTAATCCACCAACAATATGATATCGAGATACTATGAATCTTTTTATGAACGAACGAGTTGCATGATAATACGTACAATGAATATTATCAATCAATAACGAAACAAGTTTACATTTTCTGCTCAAAATGGTAGGATTACAAGTATCGTAAGGCAAATTTGAATTATTTAAACGAGTAGAAGAGCGTAATACATTATACTTATCGAGAAAGGGCGATAAAGAACGCAAAGGCGAATTTTTCCACAAATGTTTACCATTAGTTAACAACTCAATCTCACAAGAATAAAAATGAAGCTGAGACATTCGAATTAACGCATACATGGCATCGTGCTTGTTATTAAGTTTACTACAATTGATGTACTTCAATTAGTATTAGTTTTTGCTTTACAATGATAATTAATGAAATGCATGACATAACACATAACATTCAGTAGTTTATTAAATGACAAAAAACGATCAAACAACGATATATTAGATTGCAAAGACGACATATTACAAACAACTACTCTACGAGTTTCAGGTAGATCATCAAAGTTTACTAACGAATTAACTGGGATGGTGTCAAATCCCTTATCCTGACATACAAAATTGGGGCTTCGGACCCACAAATCATTAGCGATTAATTTTTGAACCCATATGCTGCAAGTTGCTAAATCGGCAGGGTTACTTTTCGAATGGACGTACGACCAATTTCCACGCACAATCACTTTGCTAATTTTACGCACTCGATTTTGAACAAATACCATCCAGCGATCGATATCACCATTCAACCAGCCGAGCACTGTGGTTGAATCCGAAAATGCTTTGACCGACGAGATATTTAAGGCAATCGAAACTTTATTCACCAATCGCGATAACAATTCAGCTGCTTGAAGCTCGAGTTTAGGAATCGTTAGTTTGAATCCCTTTTGAGGAGCAACTTTAGTTTTTGCAGCAACGATGTAAGAATCGATTTCTCCATCCCAATTTATCGATCTAAGGTAGACTACAGCGGCATATGCTCTTTCTGAAGCGTCGCTGAATCCAACAAGTTGAACGTCAACAGGATCATCGAATCTGGAATAATGACGACGAATTTCAAAGTTTACCACGTTCTCAAGATCGTTATAATAATCCGAGAACGAATCCACAATGTCTGCAGGCAGCAGATCGTCCCAATTCTTATTCTGTTTCCAAATATCTTGGAGGATCAATTTAGCCCGGATTGTTACTGGAGCAATGATACCAATAGGATCATAAATACGTGCAATTTCAGACAGTACTACGCGTTTTGTTAGGGCTTTTAGAAACAAACGATCCTCACGATGTTGCAATTTTACTGACAGCAAATCGCTTTCAGACTGCCAATATAAATTAAGTAACGAAATAGCATTCTTATTTCCAAAGGTGAATGGTCGATTATTCTCAATTAACGACGGATTGATTTCTGCTAGAAATTCAGACAAATTGCTCATATACTTTCGAAGGGGAAAATGAGCATTAGCGAGTGTGTTGTGAATCACTCGCTGCAAGTCGAGAGCTTCAGAAATGGTTTTGCTACCTGTTAGCAAATCGTCCATAACAAAATCTTGCTTGATGGCACAACTAGCTACCAAGTGTTGTTCAATATTAGAATCGCCAAGAATTTCCAAGCATTTCATGGCGATGAACGAAGCAGAAGCGGTACCAAATGTAATTGTTTTCAAACAAAAATCATGGATAATGTCGTTGATATCAGGACGCCATATGATGCGTTGAAGGTCACAGTCATCTTCATGAACTGCGATTTGACGATACATTTTATTAACATTACACGAGAAAGCGATGACGTGGGTACAAAATCGAAAGAAGACATCAACGAGCTCTGGCTGGATTGTAGGGCCAACCATGAGGGCATTGTTAAGAGAAATGCCCGTAGACGAAGGACAGGAGGCGTTGAACATGACGCAAAGTTTTGTCGTAGTACTACTAGCTTTGATAACAGCTCTATGGGGAATGTAGTACGAGCATTCTGGAGTTGAAGTCACTGCTTCCATGTGATCGAGAGCCAAGTATTCATTGATCACTCTTACATATTCTTCGCGCACAACCGAATCGTACTTATTTTCAATACACTTTAACAACGCGATTGCTTTTGGGCGCGAATTCCCAAATTTATTACAATCGACTTTAAGTGGCAAACGCGCAACAAAACGACCACTTAAATCGCGAATCAATGTTTTTGACACAAAATCGTTGCACTGTTGATGCTCCAAATTGATCTTGGAGGTTTATTGAAGGTCGACTTCTTCAATTCTCCAACATTTTTCCAGCTGATCTTGAATATCTACGATTGCTAGAGCGCAAAACGAACTGTTTTCAATTGGCCAATGCACTACATATAGACCGGTGATAACCCAACCAAACTGGCTATCTCGAAGGTAGATATCACCAAATTTAAGGCTTCTATTGAATAAGCATTTTTCACAAAATTCAGCACCAAGGATTATATCTACATAATCCATCTGTAAATGCTGTTCTGCAAACGACAAGGTACTGTTGTTTTGTATGACATTATCGACAACTGCCCATTCAACTGAGTAAGGTATTCGAGGCAACAGATCAGCAGTTACTGGCAATTCAAACAAATTAAAACAAGAACACAGAGTTACCTTTGAAGCGAAGCATAGTGGAATCGAGTCTCCAGTAATTCCTTCGAGCTTGGTGTTATCGTTGGATTTTTCGATGTTGACATGATAACGACGAACAAAATTTTCTGTTATCATTGTCGACTGTGACCCATTATCCATTAGGATCCTAGCTGGTATTGAACGAATACCAACCTTTGTTGACACCTTGGCAAAAACCACAGCTGTAGGCAGTACGACAATTTTTGACGACTTTTCATCTATCGAAGAGACAAACGATTTCTTAGTAGCTTCCATGCTACCAAGCGACGGAGCTGGTGACGACGGCTTTTTGGTTGAGTCAACTGCTGACGTCAACGAACTCAAATTATCACGATGAAGTAGCAAATGGTGATTACCATTGCATGAACTACAAGTCGGACGAGTACAATCAGACTGTTTGTGATGAGGATTAAAACACTGCACCTACAATCTATTCAATTTTACAATTTGGAATCGATCATTCCAATTTTTGTTTAAAAATTGACCACACTGATTTAAATAATGTGACTGTTCACACACGACACACTTTAAATTTTTTGTCACAGTAGACACGAACGATTTCTTTGTTTTGTTAAGCTCTGACGGTGGCAATTTACTGCTATCACTAGATAACGTTTTTGATATTTCTTTAGGTTTAACAACCAAAGTAGAGGCAAATTCCTCTGCTGTAAGCGCACGATTTTTAAGAAACTTTTGAACTTGATCATATGTTGGATACAAATCAGACGAATCAATCGAATTTTCAAAGTCTTTCGCAGTATGAAAATCTAGACACGATATTAACGAAAATGCTACGAATTTAGAAAACGTACCATCTATTACTTCACCATTAGACTTCAATGATCGAATTATTACATCAAACTGGTCTAAAAGTGATCGAATTTTGCCATTGTTCTTAACTGGTTCAATGGCTACGAGTTTCTTGAACAGCGTTTGAATCACTGCTCGTTTATTTTCATAACGCGATACAACACACGACCAGGCTTGGGCATATGAGGTATCTGACAATTTGAAATCGCACACAATATCTGCGGCACTACCGATCATAGATTGCTTCAGATAATACAATTTCTGTACGTTACTCAAATCGATGTTGATATGAACTAGGTTCTCAAATAACCCTTTAAAACTATTAAACTTTAGTACGTCACCATCGAAGGTTGGCACTTCAATTTTCTTCATCTTAGGTAAAGCGGATGAGGGTTGACGAAACGATTGGTTAAGATCTGAAGGAAGTAAGGATTCACGTTGAGCCTCACCTTCTAATTTCCGATGAAACGATTTAACTTGACCTTTGAAAGTAGTGAGAGTATCAGATATGATATTTGCATCTCTCAATAAGCTGTCTTGAACCTTCTTCTGTTCAGCATCCAATTCATCAATATCGACTAAAAGCTGATTGACATATCCGTCATATATTGCTTTATTAGTACGATATTCTTGTAACAATGATTCTAGGTTAAAGAGGCTTTCGATATTCATTGTCACTTTTACCAAGTTAGACATTTGAGCCGAAATTCTACTCAAATGTAATTTAGTAACACGCATTAATTTCTTAACATCAGCCATCGTGACTCGCGAACAATTATTAATTACTAATACGAAATAATGGAATCGGCGATTGTACAAAAACAATTACGAATTTAAACACTGATGAAACCAGGTAACGAGTTCAGTGATGACAATCAACAATATGATTCAAAACCGCACAACACTATTTACGACCAAAAATTTTCTATACCAAATATGCAAAAGACAACAAAATTATAAGTAAGTTAGTTGTTAACACCGAATTGTGTCAACAACTGTTAATTTTCTAACAAATTTTAGAAAATTACCTGGAATATGCACCGAATTGTACACTTCCAAACGAAACCAACGAACAAACAACAAACTCAACGCGATTAAATGCACTTCATAAAGACAAAAAAGGAGGGTACTAAACTACGCACGACTCCTGAATAAACCACATACCACTTGTGGCCCGATCCAGCCCAAAGGACCAAAAAATGTAATGACAAAAAATCACTGATTGATTTTAAGTTTTATATTACATTTAAAAAACGAATTATACAGAACACATAATAATGTGAAGAAAAAAGATCGCACAACAAATGCATACAACAACTTGAATACAGCGGATATCATGAATGAATTAACTGCATAGAAGACAGCATATGAAAACGAAGAACAAAATAAAAATGAGACAATAGAAAATGCTGGCCGATTAGGCTTTATCTAGTAAAGCATCCGATACCTAATCGGCTATGTATATGTACGTATGTTAGCAACTGATACAATAGCTGCTACATACGTCGTTCGATGTTATATATGATAGCCTGGCTATCGTATACATTATTATTTTATACAAACAGATAGTACTCCTCCAGACAAACAAAAAAATTCTCTTCGCATTAACATATCTTTATTTTACGAAACTGCCTTTCAACATGCACTATGCAACTTGTTTTGCACACAGTTGTTTTGTTCTCGACAATTGAATGCAATTTTAACTCGTTCCACTTTTTTTTTTTCAATTTGTCACAAATTTGCCATTTCATCATTTTTCAAAGGCTTATAACTTTGTCAATTTTGAAGATAGGTCTAATGCAAAGAAAACTTTTTTGTTTGTTTGGAGAAGTTCTATCATATATGTACTTATGGGTTAGGAAGAGAAACTGGGACATAATGCAAGATTTATTTATACCTACGAATAATTTTATTACATGTATAAGCTAATTTCTTGTTACCTTGGTACTGGTCGCAATTTTAGTCTAATAGTCATAAAATTTAGATCAAACATTTGTACTAAGCCAGTGATCTGTCTTATTGATTTTGATGCGAATTGGCTGGTCGGTACTTCTGTTACCGCTATTTTCATTTTTATTTTAGTCATAAAATTCTTTATTTTAGATCAATAGCCACGAAATTTGGAAAAAAATATACATCATAATCGATTATAACTTGCTGTCAATTTTGGTGCTAATTGGCCTGATGGTACTTCTGGTAACATTATTTTTTTTATTTTTTTTTTGGCTAAAAAATGCCTAATTCTGGACTAATAAGGATGTAATTCTGAACAAATATTTATTATAATCTATTCTAATACTTTACTAATTTTGGCGTAGATTGGCTGGACAGTACTTACGGTGCAGCTATTTTTGACATTATTTTGCGTATAAATTGCTTGATTTTGAACCAAATACTATGAAATTTTCAAAAAATATTAACTATAATTTATTGGAACATGCTACCATATTGGTGTTGATCGGATATTTTTGTTTCAATTTTGAAAAGAGGTATTGTTTTTAACTGCGTAATTTTAGGTCAACCGTTACAAAATTGAATTCCATCATCTATATATATAAAAGAGAATGTATCTATGTCTGTTTGTCTTTTATGCAATACTACACCATTCATCCGATGGCCCTGAAACTTTTGGAAGTTGTTGAGTATACTCCGAGCAAGGTTTCTAGCACAATACGAAAAGAAAATTTTAAAAAGTTGCCCAAAAAATTCCCAAAATATGTATTTTATTCAATATCGATATATTGAAAAACAATATTGCATCATTCTGGTGAAGAACATCAATACATCGCAAAAAATATCGATGTTTGTTGTATACCTATGCGATAACAGAGACTGTAAGTTTGCTTCTAATTCTGTTGCATATGATGTAGTAATATTTTAATTTAATATTTAACTGATAACTAAAGGATATCAAGGTGAGGTTTTCTTATGAAATACGGTTATTAAAAATTTCACAAATTCTCTTCGTCGCGTTAAATTAATAAGGATTCAGCGACGAATGAAAGAGAATTCAGCTACAAATTCTCTTCAATTTGTCGCCTTTAGATTAATCAGGATTCAGCGGCGAATCGAAGAGAATTCACCTACGAACTGCTAAATTAATTAGGATTCAGCGATTCAATTTTTGAGTTTCCTTGAATTTCCTTTTTTCAGAGATCGCAGCAACGCGGGATGGGTCAGTTAGTCAACTATAATTGTTTAGTAACTTTTTAGTTACTAATTTTCTGCTTTTTGAAAATCTACTTTTTCTAACGGAGCTACAATGCTGCCTTAGTGATTTTTATACATAAATTAGGTTGTTATTCTTAAATATGAGAATTTCTTCATTATCTTTAGGAAGTAAACACATCACTTTTTGCATTACTTATGTTTACCTATGTGAAATTTGAACTAAATGGGAGTTTCAAGGAAGATTCACTTGAAACTGTGAGTCATTAGGTCTATATTCATTACCAGAATATTTTAGGGATAATTCCTAAAAATTTGGTAATAGCTTCAAATTATCTTCCAAATTCTTTCTAAATCAGTCTAAAATAATTTTTTACTTCGTACGAAACTGTAAAGTAGAATTTCAGTTTAGGTACATTTCACTTTCATACATTTTACCTGAAGTCATACTTAATCATTTCCAAAGTTTTAAACATAAAGTCAGTTGAAAACCACTTGGGGAGTGGTTATTGAATCTAAATAGTGTTCAAAGTTAATCGATCTTTTTCAATGATCATTAACGAACTTATTTCTTTCAGTCTATTTATTATAGCTTATTTAAATATTTAATTAAGCACCTCAGCGAATGCTTGATTTAGGCCTATTCAATAACTCTCCAAGATTTCACGTTACTATGTATCATTTGGGTATTATTTTGATGATTGGTTTAATAGATAATTCTTTTTGGATCGAAAATTTATCATTGAGAAATAGTATTCCTTCGGTGTATTTTTAAGTGAATGAAGATTTAGTTCAGAAGAGTTTGATTGGAATTGGTGTTACTACGTAATTTGTAACGTGTTTGTCGTGGGAATATACCTGTGGGTATAACTTTCACAAAGTTCTAAGGGAAGACCACAAAACTCGTATCTTGCTAAATGAATAAGAACACGAAAGCCACCCAATCAAATTACTAAAACTGCTAAACTTTAAACCTTTTTCATTATTCAGAATTTTGTTTATGTTTCTTTCTATGATTTTCTATCGTTCTTGCAAATCGTAATTGGAAAAAAAACTTTCTTTTGCCTCTTAGTGCTATTTACTTTATTATAAACTTTTATTCTACTCACTACTTGCGATTTTAAAATATACCAATACTGCAGCCAACTTTCCGTAACGAAATAATATTTATTTCGCATGAAGCTAAAGCTAAAAAAATAAAAATAAAAACTTATCTTTTCAAAACGCGTTTTTAACTCTAACTGGTTAATTATTTTAATTCTAGTGATGGTTCTGTAGTGGTATCCAAAAAGTTTATGAAACTTATCCATGCCTCGTCCTTTTTCTTTTAAGTAGGCCGTTTTGAGTTTTGCGTTGGAATTTTCAGTTAGACCATTTATTTGAACTCAAATGCTCTAAATAAGGATATTTCACAACCCTAACTCGCTGTTGTTCAGAACTTTATTTTCCAGATGTTGGATTCGAATTTAAATTTAAATTTTTCATTGAAGCTATTTTGTCGATCGTTTGGAAATGTAAAATGAGGTCCTTCTTTAGGCAAAGAACATCACAATGTGATTCAAAACAAAAGAAAAAATATTTTGTGTCCCATATTAGGATGCTCCAACTTTCAAGTATAGGGCCTCCGAAAAATGCATGTAAAATCTATCTCAATATTTCCATTAAATTCTGCGTTTTTTGTTGGTACTGTTTCGGTTAACAAGCATCGTATATACGTTGTCATGGAAAATCAAGAGATTAGCAATGAGTCAATGCTTTCAGTTTATTTGCAGAAGAAAATTGAAAAATTTTAAATCTGATCTTCCAGTTTAGATTCGACACACCCCAAATTTGTGTCAAAATGGTTTTATTAAAGGATCGGTTGAAGCGAAAATACTTCATTATTTAAGGCGAAAGATTATACTTCTTGCTTTACAAATAAATAATAATTCATACAAGAAAACTTTGACATATTTTTCTTTGTTTTCAAATTCGGAAGGGAAATTGTTTTTCGGTTTCAGTTGGTTTATTTTGCTCTTCTTTTCATTTTATTCTCTATCTCATTTTTTCTAAGAGCTTACGATTTAGGTATTGACTTATGTGTAGATTTTTAAGCAAAAAACAACTCAAATTGAATATTTCGTTGACGCTTTAACGTTCAGTGGCTAAAATTTGATGTCTTAGTGTTGTTTTTGAAAAAGGAATTTTCATTGGATTTGTGTATTAAATGAACTGGAAATAAAATTTGTCAAAAAAAAAAAATTAATTGAGTACCTACCTGTACGAAAATTCTAAAAAATTAAATTCCATTGTCTCCCAAAACTGGGACTGAAACTTATACTGAAATCATTAAATTACGATTTTGTTGAGAGTTTTTGGTGAAAAATGGTAGGTCTACGTTGAAGACTATTCTTACATTTTGAAGCTGTTGAAACTTTATCAATAATAGTTGTAGGAAAAATTATTGATCTTGGTCTTGCAGAAAGTGTAAGTCTAAAATCATGACGAACCATGTAAGACCAACTCCAAGGACCAAGACCAAAACTTTACTGTGCAAAACCAAGATCGAGGATAAAATGTGAGAATAAAATGAACAAATTGAAAAAATATTCGCAATATTACCATTGAAATAATTTGAATTATATTTATTTTTGACTTTTTTCTCCATCCCTGCTTGATTATTTAGCCTACTGGCAATTCTAGTAAGCTGAGACTTGACTGTGTAAGACCAAGACGAATTGAGTCCTGCTTGATTGCACAGGACTAAAATCAAGACCAATACTAAGACTAAGACTTTCTTCTCCAAGAACAAAACGAAAATCGAATGTGTCTAAACATGGTTACGATGGTTTTGAATTTATTTTTTCCCATCACCATTAAACGTAGGTAGGTACTCTTGTCGCTTAGAAGGGCAGTGCCTTACTCTGAAGCTTCGCTGATTTAGGTTATAGGTCACATTATTTCTTAATTTTATCGTTTGAAAGTCAGCCACGGGCCTGGCTAATGAATTTTGAAGGGACCCGAATTCTAAGAGAGGAATCCTAGAAAAAACTTCTTACCATCGAAACCTACACCTGGGTGTACCAGTATTCTCGTTCGCACTCATCTAAATACAAGAAACAGGAAATTAGAGGAAAATGATTCGCATTAGAAGCGTAAAATTCCCCAGTTGACTGAAGTATTTAAAGATGGACTGGAGAATGCCTAGTTAACAGGATCGACCAGGCGAAGGGAGGGTGATGGTTGTGGTTAGGAAATAATTTCACGATTTAAAAATTTGATTTTTTCATCTCTTCCAATAATTTATTAATTTTTAACGAGGGGGTCAGAGGTGAAGCCAAAGCGATATATGGAAGGCAAAACCCGGTTAAGAGGCCTCAGAAAAAATTTGAAACTGAGTGCTGTTGAGAAAAATAAAAATTTAATTTCTACGTATTTTCATTTGAAGAAAAAATTAGAGGATCTCGAGTTCTTCCAGAAGTTGTATCCGAGCTTCGCCACTAGTGAGATTTTCTGAAAATCCCACCCCCTCCGCGCTACATCGCTGCCCCTGAAACACGCCATACGAGAAACTTGCCCCGTGCAAAACTCCACTCGCAGAGATTGTTCTTCCCCGATGCCCAACGTGCAGGTCTCGCCTAAACCGTGGTCTCCGTTTTGCAGGCAGTCGTCGCCCTACACAGTGGCCATATTTAAGGGCGAGCAACAAACACCCTCGCACACCATAGCCGTCGTCAAACCGTTCGTCAACCACACGAATTCGCTCGTTCACAGCAACTTGCTCGTCTACAAACCGTTTTTGCAACCTGACCAGTTCGCCCTCGTCGACCAAGACGAGAGCCACGAGGGTGAGGTAGTGGAAAACGAACTGTCTCCAGCAGATGCGGACACAGATCAGTACTACACGATCGACGCGAACCAAGAGCTGCTTGGCAGCCCTTCGGATGACCCAGATTCGTATTTTCCGCCACAGTACGAGCAGCCGGCTGCTGGAGTTTCGAACTTTACCGGCTATCCGGCTGCTGTGACGCCACCGTCGTCGAAAAATTTCACTGGATACCCGAACGCTGCGTACACGACTCCGTATCCTGTTCAGCTGACCACCGACCTACTCGATTTGCGGTTGCCTGGCCTGCAGAGTGACCCCCAAGTGGTGCTGCCAACGAAGGATAAGTTGTACGCTTTATACTACGTCGGCTACAAATTCTGGTACGGGATGTTGCTGTTCGTCGTCTACCACGCGACCATTGTGATCGTCTTCTACCTGAGTAAACTGGCGATGCATTATCAGCGATTTCCAGCCGCACTCCAGGCCGCATCTGCGAATGACTGGTGACAAGGAGTCGACAGCTGGGGATGCATCAGACAGAATGTTGTTCAGAAAGAAGTTGGGACAATGTTTGGAGGCTACAAATCGTTGGCGCTGATCTGACTTAAGTAGGGTATATAGGAGTGTAGGCATTCCACTTTGGATTTTTCTAGAATTTATCACGGAGGAAATGTTATTGAACCAACAAATTTATCATTTCCTGGCAAAATAACCAGCTTCTAATCCTACTCTAGGTTGGTTACCCTGAATTTGAAACAAGGATCATTTTTATGTAGTGCATAAGACAAAATTATGGTAGGTAACGTGACTACTCATTTTTTCCATGAGACAGGATAGAGTGAGTGAAATTTTTGGAATGATCAGTGAAGCATATGTGGTTCCACATTTTGAGCAACGTGTTGCGAACATGCTTTGTATCGTCCAATGAGAGACAATAATTGAATGTTGATAACCTTCGAATAGCCCAGTCTAATCACTAATCAGGTTTAAAAATAAAGTTAAGAAATACTCCTCCCCTATTACCCTGTACTTCCTTCAAACAGAAGAAGTTTCAAATGGGTGACTAATTTTAGTTATTTCAATTTTCTTCAATATGTAAGCGATACACTTTAAAAATACTGCGATATGAAAATAATATGCATAAAATTTAGAATAAATTTCCCATAAGTGGATTTTTTTCATAAATATATCATAGGGGCTAAGATGAAGGGTGGTGAAGAAGGCTTAGCCTATTCTTTTATCTCCCAAAAGATGTAATAATTTGAATGATTTTCATGTTGTTGGGAAGGTAAAAATGAACGTAGGAAACGTAAAGATGCCCAAAGAAATTATAGCATTTTGCGATTTCCCATTAAAGATGCAATGTATGTTATTTTTCCTCCCTGTTAATCTATGGTACTTACTGTTCCCGTTAATGGAAATGAACCATTACAGAAATCATGTGAAAATGTAAATGAGTGTATAAGGTCTACCATTTTTTTACGTTAAAAAAATTATAGCAGATATTTTTTGAATTTTCTGAAATTCAACTTTTGATGGAATGCATCATCTTTAACAGGATCGAACCAGGATTTAAAGAAGACTGCCGATGTCCGATGATGATTTTGGAGAATGACGTGTCACCCTTTAACACACTTTTGTGTTGGCTGATTGAACTTTTTATTCGTTTACTCGGAACCGAGTGCCAACGAATAACTTATAATTCTGAATTTTGTGGATTTTATGCGTTGAAATGGCCCACCATCACCAAATCGACATTAATGTCGGAAAATAAGTCAAATGGACGTAGCGTAATCACCCAAGCCATATGGAACATTCCTTTGTATTTTAACGTATATTTTATTCTGTACATGAGCTACTTGATTGTAAAGTCAATCGCAGGACATAAAATAAAATTGCCTCCTATTGGGCATCGATCTTTTTGAAAATTAGAGACTTATTTGTCTAACAGATTACAACTATTATACACTAGGGGAGAGTGGTACACGGTGTAACTTCTTAAATAAAAGGAGACATTTTTTTTTTTTTGTCCAGAAAACTACTGATAATGGTTAAAAACGTCATTAGGTATACACCAAGCCAAAAACTTTTTATAAAATGTGCATTCTTTCTTTGTTATCAATGATTTATTCTTTTCATATGTCTGAAGATATTCTATAACTTATTAATTTGGCAATTCTATTAACTTGCAGAAAAACATTATAATTCTTAAGTTTTAACTGTGAAAATAGAAGTCCATCGATGTACCCCCAATTATTTTCTCAATTATAGCATAATATTTGACCTAATTTGTATAATTTATGTTCATTACTACACATGGTACATTGTGCAACAATTTTTGACTTTTTTATATCATATTTCCCTAATTGTTAACTAATGAATTTTGGATTTCAAGCAGCTTGATAGATGTAGAAAGATGAGCTCTTTCCAAAGGAATATTTTAAATTTTGATTCAAGTAAAATCCGGAAGTTACAGCCAAAAGAGCAAAAAATATCACACTGTGTACCGTACGCTCCCCTACAGAATATATTACGTGGGATATTACGTAGGAACATCTCCTGCTATGGCACATTTTGAATATTTTCTTGGTGGTTTGTTAAATTGAAGTTATAAATTTTATTGTTGATATTGGAAAAAAAATTTGAAAAAGGCTTTGGTATATGGTCATACTTTTGAAGAAATTCTTCATCTTTAAAACAAAAAAATTTCACTAGCAAATGGTATCCGGATGTTTTACCGAATCCGTTTTACCGAATGACCATTTCATCAAATGGTCATTATTTAGAAATCAATTATACCGAATCCATTTTACTGAAAGATGTTTCTACCGAAAAACCAAAAATTTTAAGTTTTATTTTATTTTTTTTTTTTACAAGTACTTAAAATGGGAATTTCTCAGTGCCTTTATTGTATGGTTGGAGGTAAGGTGGTTTTTTTTTTTTTTTTTTTTTTTTGTAAATTAAAAAGACACAATTTGGCATTTTTCTTTTCCTTTATCATTTGGTGAGGTTGGTTGTGGGTTTTTTGTTTTTCAATAAAAAAGACAGGGAAACTGCATTTTTCCATTCCTTCTTTTTATCAAAATTCAAAATGGTGATTAGTATTCAGGAAAAATATTTTTCGGTGAAAAGTGTTTCGGTAAATCAGAATCGGGTCAAATAGTAAATCAGTAATTTTCCATTCGGTTTTTTATATTCGGTAAAATGACCAGAAATCCTAGCAAATACCTGTCTTGGTTTTTCAGTTCATTCTAATTTGTAGTTGTACTGAACTGGCGCGTAGTTGAACTTTTTTTTCGTAGAGCTCGCATCCCGACAGCAGATATTAAAAATTTTTGCACATACTGTAGACCCACTCTACTTAACTCAGCATTAAATAACTGCAGAGAGTAACTAGGTGCCCATGTGTTTGTTGCATTACCAGGACGTGTTGCAGTTTCGCCCATCAAAACCCACCACTTTCGACCGCTTCGACTCCCCAGACTAGTTCGTATGCGCCATATTTGAACGCAGTCGTACAATTCATGCTCAGTGAAGTGGTTAAATTGCGAAAACTGTTGGATGTCGCCTCAAGCATTGGAATATTCCGTTGCATTGCCGAAGCTACGAAGCACCAGGTGCCCAGTTTGAGGCACCAACGTCAGCAGCAGTTGGCGAGAAGCTGGTTGAGCACTAAAGTCTACTACGTGCCTCTGTACTTCGGCATTTACTTCACCATTTACATTGGCTACCTTATTCTGAAAGCCATATCCAGACACAAGATACAGATTCCGGCAACAGCTGCTTCGTCGTTTTTGTTGTTTGCACGAAATTACGACCAGTCTTTCGACTTCGATCGTTGGTTCTAGAAAATGTCTCAATTTTCACGATATTTTTCTTAATGTTCCGTACAACATATGTGTTTTTCGAAAACCGAGATTTGGTAGTCCAGCATTTGGCCGGAGGATTACTTCATTTAGCTTTAGTGTAACACTTTCCTTTCATCGTTTTAATACCTACGTGAACTATATTTTTATCTAGGGAGCTAATTATTTTTGTTGTGAATATAATATTTCTTTGGAAGCGAAGTAAATATGCTGGTAACCATTATTTTTATTCGTTATAAAAAATTAAATGTCAAGTTTTCCGGTTTTTTTTTTTGGGAGAAATATTGTGGGGCCAGATGTGTCACTTGTTTGAGACGTTTATTTTTTATGGATACTACAAGATGTCATGAAAGATTACGAAGGCATACCGTTCCATTTACATAACGTTGAAGGTAATCGGTTCATACGAGTATTTAAAGTCATATCAATCTTTTGATAAAGTCAAACTGAAAATTTTCGACTAAATTATCGTCATCTAGATAACACTTTTTACCCATTTTCACCTTTATTAATGGCCAGTCTCACAGTCATTTTTGAAAAATGCCTCCAAAAGCTTTTAACATGAACATATACTAAGTATCGTTTTTAGGGAATTTTTTTTTGAAATATGGTATCACTGCTTAATTTTTTCCAAATTTTGTTCTGTAAGTAGATACTTACCTATTATTTTTAGGCTACTGATAATTATAAATTGTAAAATATGTTAAAGAATAAAATCAATCGATGTTACTTTCAAACCAAGAGGCAACATTTTTTCTGATGTTTCGTAAAACTGAAACAATTGGAAACAAGAGTTTAAAATTCAGTCTGAATGAAATAGACTTACGACCTGTTAAATATGTAACCTAAATCTGGAAAGGTTTGCTAAAATTCTAAAATTTTTCACCAGACTACCGTAAGGAATTTTCTGAATGATATAACAAATTCATTTAACCCCAAAACTATATTCGTATATATTTATATTTCAGAAAACTGAATGTTATTAATTTTTTTTGTTTCGTTTTTTGTATAAAAGGTGTGGGGAGAGAGGTGTTGAAGAATTTAGAATGGTTTGAATGGACAAAATAACATATCTCTACCTTCTTTTTTAGCGGATGCAAAATTTGAAGACGTAAAAATGTAAGAAAAGCTGTGGGACTGCTAATGAATAATATATTCTTAGCTGTTAGCGGATTCTCCTCTGTACATATTTATTGAGGCAAAATTTTCTTAATTTCTCGCCACGTCTATGGGATAGGCCATATTTCATTTGAATATCATAGGATAAATTTTGTTTTTTGTTTTCTGCCCTAATTTCAGCACATACAGATATTATGTTTACACGTACTTACTATGAGAATACCTACCTGTTTTGGGCCCTGCGACGAATTATGCTTAGTCCAGACTGATGATTAGCAGAAAAATGGAGAACACCATTGTATGGTCAGTCTAGCTGCCGAAAAATCTATTACTGTTGAGATTGCATTCTTAGAGTACGGCTTTTCCTGACAATGTTGAGTGAATGTCATGATATGCAGAATTTTTATTTGTTGAAGAGACTTAGATTGCCGGAGTTACAGCTTAATGTGGAGCATGAAAACACCTTCCACTCTATCACAACTGATTGCTATGATTTTCATATTATACGGTGAATAGGTACCTATGGGACTAGTGCAAGTTGAAAGAGTAATCGTTACTATTTGAGGTTGAGGCCCGAATGCAAGAACGATACGTACTTAAGCAATTCTTGCATTTTCACTATTATCAATTATATCTGTACACAAACATGTACAGATATAACTCTGCTAAGGTAATTCGTAAGTCTCGTTTGATGCTTAAGTATTGTTCTTGTTTTCAGGCATGACTGTTCTCTCTTCTATCTTTTAAAACCTCAATTGCAGAGTGAACTGTGTGCATTTTAGGCTCATAGCATCCACTGAACGTGGGCATTGTCCGTGCTAGATCGACAATTTGCCGACACCAGAAAATTTGAAAATTTAACCCCTTTCCTCTCAAATACTTCAGTGGAAGGAAAAAATGGAAAATTTCCCCTAAAATACCCATAAAATTTATCTTTAAAGTAGTTTTGCCCTTCCTGGAATTTGAGTTGCTTTTGTTGAAAAAGGTGTTGTGCTTCGAGGTACCTCTGTAGATTAAAGAAGGAGAGGAGTGTTTTTGCAGTGTGCCAATATGCAGATGATCAAAACCTCATTCCATGAATTTATGATTCAGTCACATGAAGATCATCAATTATAAAGGCTTGCTAGGAACTGAATTAGATTCACATAGGTGATATGTAATTCGGGGGCAGTAAAATGAGGTGATCGACCGTGTGACCAATGCAGATGCTGATAAATCTGTGTAGACTATTGTTGGGAATAGTTTTTAATTCATATGTTCAATCATGTTCAAATTCACAGAAAATTTGTTTCCAATATGGACTTCATGGGCAATTGCGACGTTCTCTTTCAAATTCATTTGCAATAACAATTTCAATGGTCATTATTTGGCACGAGAGAGCAGAGGAGCAAAAAATATCAATTACGTCCCAAGTATCAATATTTGACTGAATTCGTCCCCAATCTACCTGATAAATTATGATATTTTGCATTAAATATCGCTATATTACTTATCAATATTCTCCCTGAAATATCGATATATATCGAACAAGAAAATGTATCGATATTTCGCATAACTACAAGAGAATACCTAATGCTGCTACACAGCAATAATTCACAGACCTACATAAACCATAAATGTATCCTAATTATCAGTTATAATCAGATGCACTATGAAGAAGAAAAAAAAACTTAAACTGAAACCCAGGTTGCCAACTAGCTGGTATTATGCTAGAATGCCGGTATTTAGACACAGCTGTCGGTACAAAAACAAGGAAGTTCCAGTGCTGGTATTTCATCAGTGTTTCCAGTATTACCAGTATTGATGGTGGAATGAAGCATAAAACACTACTGGGAATCTTTTTGAATGAGAGCGAAGCGAGCAGAAATTTAGAAGTTGAAAATTTTGGCAAATGGACTGGGAAAATGAAAAAAAGTTTATTTGCCAGGATTTTCATCTGTCAGAGTTGGCAACCCTGACTGAAACCGAAATAAACGCAGAGTCAAAATATAGGTATATCCTGTAACTATGGTCACGTGATAGCGTTACAGAAATGGCTTTTATGTATGTACTAGAGAGTACCAAATGCTGCTACGCAGCGATAATTCATACAAACCTACATAAATATGTCAGAATTATCAATTAACCAGGTACACTGATACAATATTGTGAATAAAAAAATGACATCAAGTTGGACTCAAATTATGCATGTAGTCAAATATATCTGTAACTATGGTCACGTGATAGCGTTACAGAAGTGGCTTTTATATTTAAGAATATGTAATAAGATATGTTTGGTAAACATGTATTCGAGTGAGCTTCTCATCTGAGCCACAAGTCACTGACCTTTGGTTTTTCTTTGGGTGAGGGTGGATGCAAGGGATTATGTGTAGATATTCATTGCAGCCCCCTTCGAAAAAAACTTTGAGCTATTGCACCGGAAAAACCAATTGTTACGCACATATCTGCTCGACGGCAGCTCTCACACGTCTTAACCCCGTCCTAATTCCTCTTTAATTTTCTTACACCCCGCGCAGCTATCATTACTACAAATCACACAGACAGTACACTACGCCGGAGGCTGCCACATTCACTTCAAAGCCAGCAATTTCAAGCATCATTCAGTCGGTCGTATATCCGCAATACGTGCATCCAGTTCGGCATACGCTCCCATCTGCAACACTCACCGCAGCAAAACCAATCAGAATCGGCGATAGACCCAGGCCGACCAACATCGACCGATTTAATCCGCACGTTAAAAAGCCATCTGCCAACGACTTTCTGACGACCAACGTTAACTTGCAACCCCAGCCGACATTTTTTGTGGAGCAAGTTCTCGATCCGTCACCCAGCCAAAATGTGGATGACCAGCAGCAGCATTATGGATATTATCCAAATCCCAGCTACGTCACACTTACCCCGGTCACCTTTACTACCAGCCTACCTGTGGTCAGTGACAGTTCTGTGCAGCCGTACACGCACTACCATATTGGAGTTAAGTTTTGGTACCTGCCTCTGTACTTCATGTTCGCGTTTGTCGTTTACTACGGCTATCTGATTATCGTCAATGCTGCTGTACGAAAGTGGCGCTTCCCCTTGGTAAAGGTTTCTCGTAAGCTCGCCATAGTGGAGGTCACCGAACAGGTGCTGTCGGCTATTGAAAAGGCGGCCGAAATGATTGGTTGATCGATTTGTACATTAGGTGTGTCTACGCTGAAGGTGTAAAGTCTGTCCGTGAGCGCGAATATATAGCAAAAGCATTGCTAATAAACCGTTTGGAGGCGTCTTTTGTTGCTCTTTTCGAAGGTTTGATGGCTGTGTTGGGAACGTAATATTAAGCAGTGGGGTATTTTTGTTAATCTGGTCGGCTAAAAGCATGGATTGTATCTGCTAAAATGGCGCAAATAAGTTGTAGACACTTTCATTCTCGGTTTTATCAGTGATTGCCACAGATATGTGGTGCAATACCTACGACCATTTTATGATGGCGTGGATTCAGTTCCCATCGGGCTTCTACATACGTGACTATTTTATAAAGACCTTTATACTATATATAATGCAGGGGCGTTCCGAGTTATTTTGGTCCCTTTTGGGCGCCCCTGAAATAATGGGCCCCACGCAACCTATCGACACTATTTCTGCCACCACTCTCACCAGTCAGAATTTGACATTCAAATTAGCATATATCCAAGTTTTCAAAATGCACGATATAGGCCTTTAATTTTTTCTATTTGATGGCACTTTATCCTCAAGTATGTTGTAAATATATTGAATACGTACTTTCAGAAAAAATAGTATTGTTTTTATTTATTAAGTCATACAATCATACAATACATAACTCATGTACGTATTATAGATACACACATCAAATTAAATTCAGAAAACGTTAAAAAAAATTACAAATAATAGAAATGGAATAACAATGAATGAAAAGTCAATGTTTGGTTAAAATTAAATCACAAAAAGTCAATTTTTCAAGCTTTCATTGCTGAAAAACCTCTCAACCTTCGAGGATATAAAATATATATGATGGAGATGACTCTGCTGTTTTACAGTGGGTTCGACTGTCATTAACATCTACACCAAGCACTGTACACTAGTGTACGGAATACCCCACATCATTCAACATTAATCAATCAGAATAATCAGATTCTTCAGAATGTTGTAATTTCTACACCAGTGATTATAAACAAATATAGGTGGCGATTTTTTCCTCCAATCAGATTTTTAGAAAGCAAAACACGAGGCGTCGGCAGTGCTATCCATAGGTGCGACACCAAAACCACTTTTATGTTGTCTCCATTATATATATATATATATCCTCGAAGGTCTCATCAATTTAGTTTTAAAATCCTACTGTTTTACTAGAACCATGTGCCTGTTAACCTCATTTGAGACATCGTTGATCTTGAATAATTTTTTATAATTTTCAATGGGGGATTTTACTTTTGATGTCACAGTACAGGTAGTGCCTTGGAAAAAGAGTTAAGGTATGTAGACAAACAAACAATCAACCAATGAAAATACCCAAAAACAATGAAATGGAGATAATTTTTTCTTTTTTTTATTGTCTCGGCTTCTGAGGGCTCAAAATTATTGTTCTTGGTTTCATTTTATTTTTTAGTCTCCTATTTAATTTGGTATATCCAATGAAAGGCCAAATGTTCTTTAATGATAATTACAAAGAAGTATTTGAAGCAAATATGAAGATTGATATATAGTTACCATACTTTCTTTTCGTTTGTGTGCGTACATAGTTATATATTACACTTTAAACATCAGAGTCGATCTTTTAGGGAGAATCCCCCATTTTGAAAAACTGTAGGTTCACCTGTAGTAACAATTACAGAAGGGATAACAGGATCCTGAGAGTAATGATAGTGTGAGGAGTGAAATTATTAGTTTGGAAGATATATTCTAGAACTTCTACAGGTGTAATTCCAGGGACAATAACTTCTGGAAGTACCAAAAATTCTATAAATAATTCTTTCACATTGACAGAAGTTGCAGAGCTTGCAATTTGAGCATTAATATTGATGTCATTGCTTATAATTGACATTAATGGTAAAAACTGGGTCATACACAACACAAGTTCTTCATCCTCTACCAAACGTTCTCTCTTCTTTTTTCAAATACCCACACCAGACACGTCTACGCGTTTTAACATTGGATTAAGAAAATTTTCAGAATGTAGGACTACTGTATAACACTTCACAATGAGCGATTCCACTGTTTACAAAAGTAAAAACCTATACGATGTCATTCTTTTCAACATTTCATAATATTTTCCTTAATTTGGAGGGTAGTAATTTCTGACACAATAAATAGATTGGTAGAATAAAATTTCTAGGTCCTATTGTATTTTATATGGGGTAAATTACACTTATTTTGGTTTTAGGTATATTAATTATTAAAAATAAACGTAAGTAATAAAGTAATATCACATTTTTATTTTTGAATGAAAAAAATTTTCTTTCTCTCAATCGAATTTGAATATTACCTTAGCCGAGCGTAAAACCTTAACTAAAGGAAATATAGACCATCCCACCAATTGCAAACCACAGAATTTGTTTTTGGTAAAATTAGTATGCATTAGAAAATTGAAGTTAGTGGCACCATCTGTTTGGCCTGATAATAAATTGGTGACCATGCTGAAGGTCCAGTCATTCAAATACTTAGTCAATACACCTATGACTGTAGTGTGTATTAATAGTAATTTGTTTCTCCTTTTATGCATTAATAACCTAACAAAAGTTCATTTTTAGGGTTTTTGCAAACCCTATTAAAATCACCATTATTTTCCTTCTTTTCCTTCATTTTCTTTTTCTTCAGCCTGTTCTATGTTTTGTTTTTCACATGTGAAGCTAGTGATGCACACTAATCGATTACCCTGAGTAATCAACTAATCAATTTTTTGCTAATCGATTTATTTTTGCAAAATTAATCGATTAATCAAATATCATCGAAAATCCTACTTGTTGGCTGTTGCAGAAGAAATGTTTTCTATTCTACCTTATAATTAATGCGTGTTGAAAAAATGAAGTTTGTAAGTTGGTGTAAAAATTTAAAATATGGTAAAATCGATTACCGACTTCGCTACTTGAAATAATCGATTAATTGAACGATTTATCACTGTGTGAAGCAAAAACCCTATTGCAACATCGTTTAGTCCCTGTAGCTTGTTATACATACCAAATAAAAGCTCGTGGTCTACCGGTAAGGAAGAACTACTAATTTTTTTAAATTTGAGATTTGGTTTGAGCTTAATTGAGCTTTTAAAATCTTACAGGGAATTTGAATACTGAGGAGTGAAAAAGTGAAATGTTGGCAACTGCGCATTATGCACTTGAGGATTTATTTATAATCTATTCACACTTTCAGTTAAAACGTTTATAAATAATTGTTTTTAAATTATTTTCTTCAAATAACTGCACGAACATTTACATCTGAAAATTTCAGAAACAACAGAATTTCTTATGAAAAAAGAGCCTGTTCAAAATTTATTTTTGGAATACCTACACTAAATTTCAAACTGACTCCTCCACATATTCATCAAAACAATATTGTATTACATTTGGGATTATCATCTTTTATGAATGTCGCAGAGATTATGAACGTAAATTTTGCAATATAAGTTCAAGCGCATACTACTAACATTGATTAAATTAATAAATTTGGAAATATACTTAGACCAAAATATTTTTATAAACATTTTAATTTTTCAAAACCTTAAATCACTGATGAAATTCAAAACAGCGTTATAAACGATGCTTTTAATTATTATATTGTCGCGAAAAATTTCGCTACAGGTACACCTTATACCTATATAAAATTATTTTTTCGTTTTTCTAAATAGTACCTATATTTTTTTGAATTTTGTCGAGTAGAGGCTCCTGCAGGATTTTGAGGGAGCTCGGGCTCTCCTTAACTTCACCTCTGGAACACATCATAAAAAGCAAGATTTAATCACTTATCCTGCAGAAACCTTTTGTGTGGGTATTTTAGTCGTTTAGTTGACATTTTTTTTGGCTACCTACACTACAGTGTCCTAAATCGTCGAAAATCTTTTGCATGCGCTAGCGTGCGCAGGCCTCCAAAATTATGGGTGCCTGAGAAAGTGTGAAAAAATTTTCTGTAAACGCCCCCAAAATTTTTTCCTTCTCCAATTTTTCCTCCTTCCGCCCTCCCCAATTTTTTGGCCTCTTAATATTTTTCCTAGCGTAATTATTTGTTCTTTTCTTCTTTTTTTCACCTTTTTGGCGTCATACAGCATTCGCAAAATTATTTTATTATTGCGCAGTACCTATGAAATGAAGTGAAGCTTATTAATTATTACTTATTAAGTATATAAAAAAAAAAAGTTGCCTTGGGTGCCGGGCACTCAAAGGCACCCACGTGCGCACGCCTACGTTTACATGTTTCCTCTCAGCCGAATGAATCTCCAAAGACGTCTTCTCGAACGAACAACCATTAGTCTAAGAATTTGTTGGCAACGATTCGGAAAACGGTTACGATATCTAATCGTAACATCAAAAATGTTGTCTGATTTATACAGGATAATCAAGCGCCAAGATGCAAAAGTGGGTCGTGACCGCAAATGTCCTATTTGCGCACAGCTCGTTGGTCGACAGTACGACGTGAATTCGGATACCTTCGAAACTAATGATCAAGTTCACCAGCACGAAGTCAGATCTATCGATTCAGAGCTACGGGGCACTCCAATTCTGCAGTCGGTGACTGAGAGACCAGAATTCACACTCTTCCATTTGGGAAGCAAATTTTGGTACTTCCCGCTGTACTACAGTTTCGCCTTCGTCATTTACGTCGGCTATTTACTGGCCAAAACTGCTGTCGTCAGAGTACTGAATTTTGTTCCAGGTCTCGAACAGGCATTAAAAAACTAAGCACAAGAAACGTAAGATTCATATTACCAACTTAGTTTGGTCGAATGTTGAAAGAGGGTCGTCGAATTATTGCTGCCACTCCAGTCGCTATAGTCTAACTTCTGACAGATTGTCTATCAGTTGCCCAAGTAGTGGGAAAAAGATAAAAGCGTAGACGAATACAGCCTTTCTGAATGGAGAGGGTGAATTCGGTGAGATAAAATGTAAGCCTAGAAGGAGGGGGTGCCACGTTTCGTGCGAACAAATGTTGATAACTTTGATGTATAACTGTTAGTTTTATGATATGGGAGAGTTATCTTTTTGACTCGCTTATCTTTTTCTTGTTGTTTTTATCTCTCTCGTTTTTGTTTTTTGTTTTTTTTTTTTTTTTTTGAAATGGGAGGGATGATTGACCTCTTATTGTATTCGCCGACTTATAGCTAAAAAAAACTAACGCAGCAGCATTTTCGTTAGAAAAATTAGATAGGTTTTCGAAAAGTAGAAAATCAGTAGCTAAAAAATTATTGTGGAATACCTTGTCGTGAGAGATATTCTCACCAGAAGGAAATTCTACAGAATTTAAGCGTGTTCAGCCACTTCATACGAAAGTATGGGCAAGCCAAAACCAAACCGAACACTGGCGATTTTAGAGCCGGTTCTGTGAGTTTTTATACCGGTTTTGGCTGGTGCACACAAACACACGTACGTAGTAAAATACGTACGTTGTTTAAGTACGGCCAGGTCGCATCATCCCCTACTATCGTAGGTGGCGGCTGGCCGGTTTGTGTACGAATCGTGACATTGATTGATGGATGACGTCACGATTCGTACTCGTACATTATCTGCAAGTATTCGCAGGTAATTACGATCGAACGTAATTCTGTGTGTTCGTTTAACGTCGCAAGGACGATAAGTTGCCTGCCCTATGGGGCGGCGACTGTCGTCGGGGGGTCCGAGCCCCTACACCTCATACCGATGAGTCCCCACAGCTACTCCCCCCCAGTTTTTGCGCCACAAAAACGACCAAAAATGCGCAAGGCCTGGGGGACGTGCGGGTTTACTTACGTCTTTGATCGGCCTCCCATTTCGCCAGAGCACTGCCCACCGCGGCCCCAACGCACTCGTAGGATTCCCTACGGGCGTTTGCTCGGGCCAGGTAGTTAGTCCGGCTGGTTTCACCCCTATGCCTCGGTTTCGCGTTTTTTGCGTGGGCGTAGGGATGTCGACGGGAGTGAGGGGGCAGCGGACGTTTGAATACTGGCTTTCTGTGCATCGGGGAGTTTGTGTTCCCCGATGTCCAGGTGGCCATCTTCGCCCGTTCATTCGCGGCCCTCTCTGCCGTGAATAGGAAGCCCATCGCTTCCTTCTTCTCCTCGGGTTTTGGCTCCGGCTTCGGGGGTTCCGGAGTCGGAGTCGTCTCCTTCGGGGATCGAGGAGGTGAGATGACCGGCGGTAGCGGAGTGGTCATTTCCGCCAGTACATCAGCAACCGGAGGAGCCGTGTCCATTAACAGCTCCTCCTCTATCTTATCCAGCTCCGTTTTTGCTTTCGTCATCTGCTGAGTTTTTGATTTCTCAGCAGATGTCTTGGCGAAGTGGAAACTGGCGGACATCGGGATAGGTATTCGTGACATGGAATAGAATGGGTTATTATTAGGAGAAGGCACCAAAAATAGCTCAAGAAACAATCAAGTAAATCGGTGGTTCTGAAACTGATGATTTTACCTCATTTTTCGATTTACCTTTACAGTTATTTTTCTTTATTTTCGGATCTTCTTATCTACACGTAGAGGGGATAGCGCTTAAAATTCTCGGCCGTATACAAGTTTTCCGGTTAAGTTCTGATCGGTTTAAGCAGAGTTATGCCTGAAATAAACTCAGTGAATATAATTTTCGAATTTTCAGTACAAAGGAATCTCCGTTTGTGACGTCACGTCGTAGAGATTATCTTTGCGGTTAACGGTACTCGCACGTTGCAATGTTTTGTTTCCGTATTGCACGTGGATTTGTTTATTCCTGTCTTCTTCTTTTTGTTGGCATTCCTCGTTTGCTTATCTCCGGAGTTTCTTTGTCTCACAGAGTTCCGATATTCCCCGTATGTTTTTAGCGGGTTTCGACTTTTACTACGGATATTACTTTTCGGGAGTAAATTTTTATTTTCGTCGCATTAACCTCTCGGACGTGCGGGAAGGATGTGAATTTTTGCGTTTTTTAGTACCTGGAGGTCTACCTCTTTTACGTGGGTGTAGGGGGACCTCTGGATCATATGTTTTAGTGGTCACATCGTCCGAAAATTTCACTGTTTTCTTGAGTTTTTCTTGATGTGAGGTGTTTTTCTCACTTTTTTCGACGAATTCTTCCGTTTTTGTTTCGGAATTCGTCTGTATATTTTCGGGGTTCTCCTTTTGTACCCTCTTTATTCTTTTATCGTCACTTACCAAGTACGCAGGCTTCAATCTGTCGATTGAAATTGTTCTTGGTTCGCCTGCGATGAGTATCACAAAGTTTTTCTCATCTCGTGATACTACTTTGTAAGGACCGGCGTATGGTTTCTCCAGCGCAGATCTCATTTTTTCGTCTCTAACAAATACGTGTGACGTATTGGCCAAGTGTTTCGAGACGTAAATCTTGGGCTGGCCATGACGAGCTGCCTGATTTAGGAAATTGTTGGCATCATTTCTTATATTTTGTACCATTATTTCGGGGCTAACTTCTTTCGATTTTGTGAAGAAGTCCCCTGGAAGGCGTAGCTCTTCGCCGAACGCTAATTGCGCTGCAGAGTGACCTGTATCAGTTTGTAGGGCGGATCGAAGGCCTAAGAGGATGGTAGGGAGTACTTCTACCCATCTCTTTGTATCATGTGACATGATGGAGGCTTTGAGAGCTCTATGCCATCTCTCTATTTTGCCATTGGCTTGAGGATGGTAAGCTGTGGTATGACTATGTTGAACACCAAGCTTATTTGCCAGCTCTTTAAAGAGCGAGCTCTCGAATTGGCGACCTTGGTCTGTGACTATGACTTCCGGTACGCCATACCTCGCAATCCAGGTGTCGTATAACCTTGCAGCTACTGTTGGAGCTGACATCTCGTGAAGAGGGATTGCTTCCGGCCATCGTGTTGCCCTGTCTATTATCGTCAACAGGTATCTGTGTCCTTGGGATGGTGGCAATGGGCCTACCAGATCCATATGAACCGTTTTAAAACCGCTGTGTTTGCTTGAATGATTTGAGGGGCGAGCGAGTGTGTCTTCCTACTTTGGATTCTTGACAGTTCAGGCAACTGCGAGCCCATTTGTTGCAGTCAGACTTCATTCGTGGCCATACAAATCTTTCTGAAATTAGTTTAGCACTACATTTTGGCCCAGCATGTGACAGATTATGTACACTGTTGAAAGCCAACCTGCGATATTTTACCGGTAGAAATGGCCTGTTCTTACCTGTACTGATGTCACATGTTAATAAAACATCAGTACCGGGAATTTTTCGCTGTCTCAATTTGAGGGTAGTATCATCGTTCGATAACAGCCCTTGCAATTCTGCATCCTTAAGCTGTGCTTTAGCTATTTCAGCATAAGGCAATTGGACAGGAACTGAGATAGCTTCGATTCTACTCAAGGCATCAGCTGGAGTGTTAAGTTCTCCACTTATATACTGAATGTCGGTAGTCAGTTGGCCAATATAGTCCAACTGTCGTGCTCTTCTCGGAGATGCCGGTTCTGCTTTTTGTGTGAAGGCATATGTTAGGGGTTTATGGTCAGTATACACAGAAAAACATCTACCCTCTAACTGGTGCCTGAAATGCTTCAACGCAGCAAAAATTCCGAGCAATTCCCTATCGTATGTGCTGTAATTCTTTTCTGTTTTTGAGAGCTTCCTCGAGAAGAAAGCTAGCGGTAATTTGATGTTGTTAGTGTCCAGTTGGTACAATGTTGCACCAATAGCAAAGTCTGATGCATCGGTACTTACGCATAACGGCAGACTTTCGTCTGGATGAGCCAACAGAGTTGCATTTGCCAGTGTTTCTTTGATATTTTCAAAGGCCTGTTCGGCTTCTTCGTTCCATTCGAGTGGAGTTTTATCTTTCTTTTTACTTGTCTTTATTAGTGCAAACAGCTTACTTTGTTCGGCTGCTGCATTCTTCATGCAACGTCTGTAGAAATTCACCATCCCCAAGAAACGCCTAAGTTCTGCGACATTTGAGGGCTTCGGGAAGTTCAATATTGGCTCTACCTTGGTCTTCAAGGGGGAAATGCCTTCGGTTGAGACTTTGTAGCCGAGGAAGTCAATTTCGGTCTGTGCGTATAAGCTTTTGCCTACGTTGATAGTGAGTCCGGCTGCGTGTATACGCTGTACCACGGCTCTCACATTCTCCTCGTGCTGATGCTCACCGCCTTCTGAGCAAATGCAGATGTCATCCAGGTATGCATATGCAAACGGCAATTCCCTAAACAGTCCGTTGATAAATCGTTGGAAAGTTTGTGCTGAGTTGCGTAGTCCAAACGGCATTCGAAGGTATTCGAATAATCCAAAGGGGGTTATAACCGCTGTCTTTGGAACGTCCTGGTCGGCCATAGGAATTTGGTGGAATGCCCAGTTGATGTCTATTTTTGTGAACATCGTTTTACCCTTCATATTCGCATTGAAGTCCATTATGTTGGGGACTGGGTAGCAATCAGGAACTGTTATGGCGTTTAAGGCCCTGTAGTCGCCGACAATTCGCCACTCTCCACTTGCTTTCTTTGTCATGTGGATAGGAGAGCTCCATGAGCTTTTTGAGGGGCGACATACGCCCTCCTCAACGATGCGATGGAAGTACTCTCGTGCCGCTTTGAGTTTGTCGGGTAATAACCGTCGTGCTCTAGCATGGCAAGGCTGTCCTTTGGTTTCTATGTAGTGAACCGTGTCGTGTTTGTACGTAGGATGCCTGCGAATTGAGGGTTGAGTGACTCCAGGATAGTCTGACAGGATCCGTAAGAGTTGTCCGTCGACTTTAGTACAGCTGGATATGTTTGTGTCCAGTCTGTATGCTAGCGTTTTGCCTTCCACACTTTTATTTTCACTATTGATCAGCTTACCGTGTTTGAGGTCGATGATCAGGCCATAGTGTGCAAGAAAATCTGCACCCAGGATCGGGTTTGGAACGTCTGCAACCGTGAAGGACCACGTCATATTTTTGCTGAGTCCGATGTCTACTTTGCTTGTTTCAAGTCCATATGCTGGAAGGTTTTGACCGTTCACAGTACGGAGATAGTATTTCGGAGGAAGTACTTTTTGGGTTCTGTTTACTGGCAATATGCTCAGGTCTGCTCCCGAGTCAATTAAGTAACGTCTCCTGTTTGTCCTGTCCTTGATGAACAGGCGGCGTGAGTATTTTTCCGAGGGGTCTTCGGCCGCACAGATGGCCCCTCGTTCTAGTTTGACGCTTCCTTGTTAAAGGTTTTACCCCACCATTTGCACCTGTTGTTGCATTTGGTGGCCTCAGCGCCAAACCTATTATGAAAGAAGCAACTCTTATCATCCCAATTTCGAGACTGGGTTTTGGGAGATGATGTTCTAGGGGGAGTTGAACTCTGACCCCTGTTTCCGGAACTAGATCTGCGGTCTCTTGACCGGGACTGACGTCCTCTGCTGCTATTGCTGTTGTTGTTGCTTCTGCTTTTCGATCTTTGTCGCCAGCTGCTGTTGGGCTTCGTCGAGCTTTGGCTTTTGTTCCTCTTTACTTCTTCGGTCAACTGAGCTATTTGTGCTCGAAGTTGAGCGAGTTCCCCAGTCTCTGCAGATACTGCGCTGACCACCGGCTTTGACCTTGTGTATTCGAGCGCATTGTCTGCGGATTTCGCAAGGAAGTCCAGATCCGCGGATGTATTGATTACCGTGGAACCAACGGCGGCTAGGCACTGCACAACACTTTGTGGGAGTTGCTTGCAGAACTGATTGCCTATGACAGAAGGGGCTACGATATTGTCCGCCTTCTGTCTTAACTTCGCCATGAAGATTGAGGGTTTGTCGTCCCCCATCTTCATACCGCCCATCACATCGTCTATTATTTCGTTTTTCGTTTTCCCAAATACTTTCTTTATTTTCTTGACGAACCAGGCATACTTGTCCTCTTCTGTCGAAGGGCATTCCATGACGTCCGGAATGTGGCGGATTATCTGTGGAGGCATGCCTCCACAGATGTGTGTATACCGCTGGTTCAGTGTTATGTTCTCTGTTCTGAACCTGCCTTCCAATAGAGTCAACCATAATTCTACCTCATTCGGCAGAAATTCCGGGATATCTATCCTTCGTCTATAGAGATTGGGGTTCTGTCCTGGTTGCATTTGCAAGAGTTGCAAGATTTGGGCCAGAACTTCGGGTGTCAGCTGTGGCTGACTACTGCCTCCCTGTGATGGTTGTGGGTTTTCAGTTGGTGGTGGAACCATTGCTATGTCTTTTTGTTGACAAGCGTATTCCACAGTACTTCTGCCTTCCTTGCTGGTCGAAAACACTGGCTCCTGTGTTTGTAGGACAGGTGTTTTCGGGTCGGAACTTTGGCTTAAAGTCCGACCACTTCTCAACGTTTTAACTGCAAGATCTTCTTTATTTATTGCAGTTCCCAGTCGTGCTAGTTCTGGGTGTTGAGGGCCTTCTTCTTTGTTTGCTAAATTCAGTGAGTGTCGAGTCGAAGTCGGGGGAGTTGGGGGATGAGTCCAACCTTCTTCCTCCAGGTCTACTGTCTTGTTTCTCTTTATTTATTTATTTTAAAGAGAGGGGTATAAATTCCCACTTCAGCAGACTCTTACTTCGACGACCAAAAGGTGTCTTAGTCTGGGTAAAAAAATATTTTTAATTTGCCGAGCAAGCGAGAATCTCGCCAGCGCTACTGCGCCAAGTTGAAATAGCGCCGAAGCGCCTTAGACTCCTCACGACGTGGCCGAAATCACGTCGGGGTCACCACTGTGGAATACCTTGTCGTGAGAGATATTCTCACCAGAAGGAAATTCTACAGAATTTAAGCGTGTTCAGCCACTTCATACGAAAGTATGGGCAAGCCAAAACCAAACCGAACACTGGCGATTTTATACCGGTTTTGGCTGGTGCACACAAACACACGTACGTAGTAAAATACGTACGTTGTTTAAGTACGGCCAGGTCGCATCATCCCCTACTATCGTAGGTGGCGGCTGGCCGGTTCGTGTACGAATCGTGACATTGATTGATGGATGACGTCACGATTCGTACTCGTACATTATCTGCAAGTATTCGCAGGTAATTACGATCGAACGTAATTCTGTGTGTTCGTTTAACGTCGCAAGGACGATAAGTTGCCTGCCCTATGGGGCGGCGACTGTCGTCGGGGGGTCCGAGCCCCTACACCTCATACCGATGAGTCCCCACAATTATTAATAGATTATAATTAGTATTGCAACGAGTGTACCGCATTTTGTAAGTGTCGACGTAAAATAACGCCGTTAAAAACAATTAACTATTTCTTTCAAAATTTAAATAAAAATAAATTTTTTGGAAATAAGTACTCGGCCGATCAGCACCAGAATTGTTAGCATGTTGCAATAAATTGTAGTTAATATTTTTTGCAAATTTCACAGTGACTTGGTTTAAAATTAGGCATTTCATAGCCGAGATAACATCCAAAAAAGCTGCACCGTACCTATATTGTAAATAAAAATTGGCCAGCTGTGCTTTCTATTGAAGTATCACGGGGTCAGAGTTAGTTTTTCTTCAAGTTTTCCCAAATAAGTGCACTATTTTGGATAAATAAATTTTGTAATTGCAACTATTTGTCTAAACTTGTAGGTTAGTTAGGCACTATTCTCCACCGTTGGTAGTCTTTCTGATATCAACGAAATCAATATTTTTTTATTCGATCATTTTTTTTTTTTTTTTTTTAGTTTTACTTCGGCAATTTTTGGGTTACGCGTGCGTCATGAAAGAATTCACCATAAATGAAGGATTATGGAATGAAAAACGACTGTGGTGTTTGTGGTGTTTTGGTTAACTATGAGGACAAAGAAATAAAATTATGCATAGTAAGCATTTAAGCAGATGGCAAGTATACAAAAATCTTCAAATTTTTCTTTATAAATTCTTTTTCTAAACCAAATTGTTGCCTTTTCCTTCGGTACCTAAATACATCAAATTAAATAGGAAACTCTTAAGGAATAAAATAAGAGTAAGAAAAAATATATTTTGAGCCCACAGAAGCCGAGATAATAGAGAAAGAAGAAGAAATCGTTTTGAATTCATTGTTTTTGAGCCTTTTCATTGGTTGTTGTTAATCTGTTTGTCCCTTCCTTTGACTATATAGGTCCACACAGTTCACTTTTAATTGCCTGCAGCGCCACTGACCTATTACGTCAAAATCAAAATCCCTCATTTAACTATAGTTTAACAAAGAAATTATAGAATGTGAGTACACCCATAAAAAAATGCTCGTAATCATAATTTCTCAATCAAGGATTCTCTTACGATAATGAATACATTTGGACGCATAATAATATATGTTCTGATGCAGGTTCCTTAGTAAAATTGTGTCGAATTTGTCCATCGACAAACGATCACCGCATTCAACTCCTAAAGCAATTGAAAAGGAAGAGGTAAGATATAATGTACAAAAAATTCTGTACTTTGCGCCGATGTATTTCAGTATATTTTTTATCGGCGCCGTAATCGTATTTATTTTGATAGATGTAATAAAACATTATAATAATTCTTAATTCGTATATACACACTTTCATTATTCGACAATATGATGAAAGAATGAATAGCGATTAACTGCTTCCTAAAATGAAATGATATTTTTCTCAAGAAGTATCCTCAGTAAGATAATTTTACTTAAGACCAGAAAAATTACTGAATGGGAAAATTACTATAGGTACCTGTTTTAACAGCCAAAAGAGGTAGTAATGTACCTAATTAGAACCACTTTCAGTGTTACACCATACACGAGATATTTAACCCTGGAAAAGCATTAATACCTCCACAATAATTTAAATATGTAATTTATCATCCACATCTATTGTGGACCTTAACATATTTGAGAGACTTGATAATATTTCAAAACACAAAATTGATTTAACACTTTTAATAAAATAATAATTTGTACGACACAAGTACATTGAATAATATTTCAAACACTATAAATTAGGTTGAACATTTGGGATTAAAAACCTTTAGACAAAGTCTGTCTATTAGAAAGCTAACTGGTAGCACTGTGTAACAATTCCTTCAAATTGAGGGTTTATGTACCCATTTGGGGTATGTAAGTGGATAGGCTAAGTAAGGTAGGGGCTTGTTATTATAGGGTTGTGCTGACTCGCGATATAATCGAGGGACAGGCAGAATGAGGTTATGAATGTACAGACATTATATCGATATTCATAAAATTAAATACGGGTAATTTAGTGGTTGTTTACAAAGAGCTATAGGATGTTTTGTTTATTGATGAATACCTGCATTTTTGGTATTTGAAATTGTGTGGACGAATATGTTCGTCATATTTAAAAATAGACGAAAATATACGTTACATCTATACCAACCATTTCGGAGAGAAAAATTGAGGAATTAATTTTAGGAATAGGCACTTAATATTTGCTTGAAAATAAAACTAAAATTTATAGTAATTTTATTATTATAAGTTGAATGAAAACATGTGTATGGTATGCTTTAATTGTACCTATTTGTTGGGTACCGATAGTTTTAATTACAGTAGGCTGTCATTAAATTTACAAAAAATTTAAGATGATTTGCAACTCATCTAAATTGCAGAAGTGTTACGCTTTCATTATCTTCAAAGTTTTAAAAAATCATCATACCTAGTAATATATTGTATAGAAAATTGCATAAGACATGATAATTACAATTAGCTGTTAAACCCAGCGTTGCTCGGGTAACAGTGTATAAATTTTCAGGATTCCTAATCCGTAAAGGCTATGCAACTACTTTGACATACTTTTGTTTCATTTTCAGGACCCCTCATACCTGAAGGTTATGCAACTGTTTTGACATAATTTTTGATTTGCCCTATTGCTCCCTTCATAAAAAACCGCCGCTCTGAAACTCTCTTATTATCAATGGGAGACAAAGGGCTATATATCACCTTAATCCTAAGTGCTGGAGAGTGGGTGGTTTTGGAGAAAATGGGCACACACAAACAGACACTTTGCTTCAATGATGATAGATTGATTGATGATTAACCATATTCTGACAAAAATGACAGATGTATACTTATTAGGTACTGCAAAAAAAATTGTATCATTATAGCAGGAGAGTAAATATTTTCAAGTCGATTAAAGGTCAAACCATTGTTTTTTTTTGTTTTTTTGGAAATAAAATTTGAAAAAAGTTTTCCAAACCTAACATAGACCAATATTCTTGCATGATAATGGTAATTTTGATGAAAAAATATTTTTCATTTTTTTCAAAATTAGTGCTCACTTATTTAGTAAAAGGCATTTAAATTCAAAATTCTCCTAACTTTCGAGTTTTGGAGAGGATTCATCTTGCATGTAAATATTTTTGATACATGTAGAACGTAGATATTTTCAGTACTCACGGATTTGCATTGAATTCTTCAGAAACACTGCACGTAGCTCAATATTCCAAAAACACATTTGTAGAATTAGGGTCTGTGTAAAAGTTGATACGAAGAGACTTATTCTAGAATAAAAGTATGTTTCATGTAAATTTTTTCACAGACTTATAGCCCGGAACATGAAGAGTTTCACATACTATTAAGTTTAAGGGGTGAAAAAATGTGCCAGCGGATAATGGTTCAAAAATATTTCTCGGAAGATAAACTAGCAAAACAAAGTTCTTTCGAATAAATCCAATCGAGATTAAAGTTTTTTGTTTTGCTGGGTTAAGCAATCAATCGAAAACATGTTATTAACTATTCACCGATTAGTTCGTATTTGAAAAAGAAAAACACTACGTAAGCAGCCAACCAAAACTATAATTGACAATATTATGTAATACAGAAAAGACAAAGAAAAAATTGACGTACATAATACATCACGATAATACTATTTTGGAATGTGAATATTGCACTAGTTAAAAATTAGAGACGCGAGTGATATGTTAACTAATAATTATTAATAAACTAATAACTAATCCTATTATCCTCATTTTTCAAAAACTGGTAACATCGCAAATGTTTATATGAATAAGCTACTTCGAAAACTCATCTCGATTGTCAAACAAAAGAGAGAAAACAAAAACACAATAATCTAAGAATAAAGAAAAATAAAAATAAAAACATGTTAACATTTGATACAAGTCAGTTATTCACAATAATACAATACGATTTAGAGAGAAAAAAAAATGGAAAGGAAAAAATGCGTAAGATAGCGTCGAATACAAAAATTAAGTACAACTTTTCGTTTTTTAATACTGTCGATTATTTTTTGATACTCGAAATGTAGGCAGTCTTAAAGATAGATGTAATACGGCAATCTTAACCGAATTAAGAGGGCGGAATTAACACCTATAGGCGCACCCAAGGAGAGGATTTTAGGTGACTGAGTTTTTTAATTCACTACCACGATATAGTGGCACGATGGTTCAAACGAATAGTCAGTTATTTTTTCTATAAAAACCTCAAGAGGAAACGTCCGTATTTTGACTCTTCAGATTTTTTATTGTTTAATTGATTCGTATTATAGTATCCAAAACCTATCTCTTCTGGGCGATATTGAAGAAAATATAATGAAAATTGAGCGTTTAAACAAGAAATTAATACGGTTGAAACTATCGAAATTCAAAGTAAAAGCGTTCATACGAAAATACACGAAATTTCATTCACAATTTCCGGTTCATAGACGTTTACGATTGAAAATTCTTGCAATTTTAGTTGAAATGGCGACAAACTCTATCGAAAATTAGTAATTTTTCTATTCTAAACATCAGATATTTTAAAATTCTCGATGGAAATTCAATCATGTAAATTGTATATTTATTTTCAGCAATAAGAATCCAGTAGAAGACAATGTTAGCAGGAAATGAGGGGGGTGATGAGTATAAATTTGTGTCAAATATTAATACAATCGATTCGAGAGGAAATGTTCAAATTTCGTCTTCAGAATCACTAGGAAGAATGCCGTTTTCTCCTCCAAATAACCTTAAGTAGGAAAAAAATTAACAGAAAAAATGTGTTATCCACAATTAATTGCTTTTCAATACAGAGCAAAAAAAAAAAAGAATTTCGGTCATTATTTCGCTGAATGAGAATGAGGCGATAGAGATGAGACATTAAACAAGAAAAATTCAACTAAACTTTTGGCGGAATATGGAAATGAAAAAAGAAAATTTGTGAAGCAAAACTGAAGTCAACCCATAGATAAAAACCCTAGGTGTGCCTATGTTAACCCATATAAGGGATACACACGCTAAACATTAAGACAATATAAAGGTAACCCGTAAGAATGTAATGTACTGGATGTAGGAACATACGTACGCAATGGACTAAAAATTAAGAAAAAAAAAAATGCCGCGAGCAATATTCTGGCAATGAGAAGGCGAAGTTATTCATTTAAAAAAATATTCGGTACGTTAGTAACAAAAACATAAAACTTAATAACACAAAATCGAGGAACGTACAAAATTGGAAACGAAGTATTCGATTTAAATCGTACACGAATCAAGTTTGTTGGTCCAAAATACGAAAAATGTGTCACGAGTCCCATTAATTAATCACTGGACCATAAGGAATGTTTTATAAGTAAACGATTTGCACACAGCACTGCTTATGTCGCCTTAATCTAGAAAGAGACCACGGTTACAAGCGGAAGCAGAATACACCAAACTGTCTTCGAATAATGTCATGGTTCGTAAGATGTTTATATAATCAACAAAAAAAAAAAAAAAAAAACAAAAACAACAAAAAACAACAAAAAACAACATCAACGTTCAACACTACCAGACAATATCTCAATAAAAGCGAAAAGCTTAGCAGCACCGATGCCAAATAAAGGAAATTGCATAGCCTTCCACGAACAAATCGAAGAAGTTCGGTACCATTCCATTCAACTTATTTGTACTGAGAATATTCCCAATAAATTACCACGAAAAATGAACTTATGAATAGCTCGTCCGGCGAAGCGAACTTTCGTCATTCATTGCTCGAAATTTTGTTCGAAGTGGTGAGATTCAATTATTGCAACACGGTCGCGTCCGTATCGTTGCAGCATTTTTATCGATCGTTTCAGTGCCCATGTCATACCTTGGCAATTCTTTACATCTAGCTTGCTGCGAACAAAATTCAAATAAACGAACGTGTACAACGTCCTGTGTATGTATTATTCAAGGATATTACTATACCTCCATTAATTCAGCGGCAATTTGAATAAAAAGTCGTTCCACATTTTCAGCTTCTTTTGCAGATGTTTCCAGATAATACATATTATGCCTTTGAGCAAACTGTTCACCAACTTCTGTAGGTATTTCTCGATCGTCTCGGTCAAGTTTATTACCTGTGTAACCCAAAATGTGAAAATATTTTTAACTCGTTCGAAAGAATAAAGCTAAACACGTCATCATTAGATTTTTAAACATCATGTATCTAAATTTTTTTTTTCAGTCACAACGTCCGAATACAAAAGGAAATTTTTAGTTTTTCGTGCTAAGGGATACATATTTTTGGTCCTACCTTGACGTCTGATTTTCTAACAGGCAGACATACTTCAACTTATGAGTGAGTCATTTTCCGAGTATTTTGAAAGTATTTCATTCTGTACATGTATCACTCATACGTTGAAAAAAAAGGAGAAGGATTAAATGAATCCAGATGAAAATAAAATTTGGAGATACCCCTTTCAAAAAACTTGAGGATCGATATAGAACATAGAGAAAAAAGTATGGATTTATAATTTTCTCATATTACTGTAAGAGAAATAAAAAGAAATACGGTAAAATAATTCAAAATTCAAACTCGATGACACACAAAATTCGTAAGAAGTAGATTCAACTGTCTTACTGAGACTATCTGCGACTGAATATCAAGAATGCACAAATTAATTGAGGTGTCAATGTATCATTAAAGAAAAAGGATGAGAATTACATCGTATTAAGCGTTTTTCAAATTAATGATTATCTAATTAAACAATAAGGAAAAAGAAAACTGTTCATCATCGGTACAGAACAAGATACTTCAAAAACGGGAATATCGGATGGTAATAAAATAAATCAAATTAGGAAAACATATATAGCTTTGAAGGAGTGTATGTTCTGCGATTCCAAATCAACGTACCGACTAAAACGCGAAGAACCTTGCTATTAGCATATTCTTCGATTTCTCTGAGCCAGTCTGGTAAACAATCGAATGTTGGTTGACAACTGATGTCGTACACCAGTATTAATGCATGAGCAGATCGATAGTAGCTTTGCGTGATAGAGCGAAATCGTTCTTGTCCAGCAGTATCCCAAATCTGTAACTGTTATCGAGAATATTGGCCACCACATAGCGCGGAAATAAATATCTGGTAATCTCACTACATACCTTGATTTTTTCATTATCTATTTCAATAGTCTTTATCATAAAGTCGACACCAATTGTGGCTCCTTGGCCGGGAGGAAATAAACCCTAAAATGAAATTCCATTTAAATGTAACACATAGCAACAAAAGTACGCTGTTAGGTAAATTATAGTATAGTCTTACTTGAGTGAACCTTCTAACCAAACATGTTTTTCCTACACCGGCGTTACCAACGAGAACGACTTTAAAAAGAAATTTGTAGTCTTCCATAGCGTATAGATTCGTTTAACAATATTCTGAAATGAAATAACGGAGAAGGAAAAGCAAAATAATGTATTCAATCCAAACTGTTTTTGTGAAAAATTACTCATTATAAACGACGTAATCTTATTTCATATGTGTGTATAAATAAAGAAACAAACAACTTGGAGCTCGAACAGTCAACAGACGAGAACGGGAATAGAAAAAAATTTGGCTCCATAGGAAAATTTACTACCGAATTACCTGAGTGAATTACGTATTGGTTCCTTATATAATAGTTATGCTGAGAGGATGAAATCGGACTTTCAGTTTCATTCTTCCTCATAGAAAATTGACAAATACAGCATCCATCATTCAGCAATCAACGGCAATCATTGATTTTTCGAGATGAAGAAGAAATTAATTAAGAAAAACATAAATGACGAAACAAAGAATAATACAAAGAAAATATGTAAAATAGTGAATGCTAAAATTACAATTTTAGATTCCGGAACACTACTACTTCGAAAACAAAAATAATTGAGAATCTGTCAATTTGAGAATTGAAGATTTGCTTATCAATTATTTTATCATACGAAATAAAGTTAGGGCCACACAAACTTGGTGCTTAAACGTATCGTAATTCGTAATTCGTAATTCGTATTCGTATGAGCGAAGCGTTTTTATTTTTAAATGAATCATAAATGATTATAATGAATGATGATTCGAATCACGAAGACACGAATCGAATCCTGTTTGTGGCTGAAGAAAGAGAGAAGACTGAAGAGAAAGACGAACTCTAAACAGGTGGCTTCATCGGCTCTCCTTACATACGTAAAATGATTAGTGTTTAGTTTGTTATAATTATGCTCTTATTCATTTTTGTTATTTCTCCCATGATAATTTATCTACTGTGAATTATAAAAATGTCTTCGCAATTACCGCTCAATCCGGACGAGGTAACTCGATACACTCAAGAAAGTGTTCTGTTCTTTTTATCTCAACACGCGAAAAATGGTGTGATAAAAAGATCGGACTATGTTAAAGCAATACTAAGTGATGCTGGTAGAAAAATGCAGAACGAAGTTATTAAACAGACGAAAGACACTCTGAAACGGGTATGTATTTTCATGCTGCCTTCTGTTTAGTCAAGCATTTTATTTAGATGTGTATGTCTAATGTTTTATAGGTGTATGGTCTCAGCATTAAAGAGATTGATGAAAATGTGAAACAGTATTTGCTCGTAAATGAGGTAGAATACAATCCCGATGTTCCCTTTAACTGGCCTGAAGTGCAGAAAAACGAGCAGACTCTGTTACTACCAATTCTGGCTGTGATATTTATGAATGGCGGTTCAATTCCAGAAAGTAATGAGGTTTATTTTGTTCTGTTAAATCATATATATGTTTCTATCTGTGATGATACAACACACAAATGACGTTCCATGATTGTTGTTTATTCCTTCATACTCATATTGTTTAAGTCTGAGATAGAAATTTATTCTGAATGGAGTATATAGTTCAATGATTCTGTACCGTTCGTAATATTTTGTTGTTTTCATTTAAGGTGAAATGTGGACATTCTTACGCGAATTGAAAATCGTTTCTGCTTCATCAAGAGTTCACGAAAAATTCGGTGACGTAGATCGCTTGTTGAAGAAAGTGAGGCTCTTAAGCTCGTATTAAAAATTGTATTTCAAATTTAACGAATTAATTATAATATTTTTACAGGATTTCGTTAGTCAGCGTTATTTGATTTATGAACCTATTCGACAGGGAATTGAGGATGATCACGAAAAAGTTTTCGAATTTAAATGGGGTGTTAGAGCTGAGTATGAAGTAAACAAGGAGAAAGTACTGCGACACGTTAGTCAGGTGATATTTTTGTTTAGTTTTTGGAAGTTAATTATGCTTGTTTCTGACTAAACAACCAGAGTCGTTATTATTTCTTTAAAAAATTGTTTTATTCACTATAAAATGCTCATTTTGTGAGGCATTTGTCTCTGTTAGATGAATTTGTAATGTTATTCTTTGGTCTAAAAGTGCTAATATTGATTTTTACCCTAATGAAGTTTCCTGTATCTTCCACTGCTAGAAAAATACCCATAGTTCTATTTTCAAAAATTATAAGGATGTGAGGTATTGTTGATTGAAAACAATGGATCATTTATCTAATAATTCTAAATGTTGAAAAATGGATGCTTATTCTCGATTTAAGTTTTTCAATTCTTTGTTAAATTATCTTTAAAAGGAATAATGGCATTAATTAGTGGTCTGCGTGGCGTGGTGGACCTATTAGTTGGGTGTTTGGCTTTGTAATCGAAAAGTTGTAAGATGTCGGATGGAGGCCGGTCACCGTCCCCTTTATAATCCTAAATAGCGGTGTGTTCAGTTTGGTCCTATCGGTAAAGAACCTCTAGATAAGTACGTACACACGCACATACTCCATTTCTTGTCATGGGAAAACTGTATATAATTTCGTTTTTTGGTCAATTCAATTTAAATTCAATATTTCACTGAGTAATTCTTTCCAATTTAGAGGCTGAGGCTTTTTACTATTAGTGTTTCAGTATGTGATTGAAAAATTCGAGCGTGGTTGATTAATGATTATCATAGCCAAAAAATCCCAACAATCCCCTCCCATATTCCGGCATTAATATTTTCTCCAGACATTTAGGTAAAATAATTACGTTGCCAAAGTCCATTAAAACAATTTTTACTCTTTACTCTGACTTATGTTGTGTATTGACATGTCAATGATGAAATTGCGAATTCGACTATTTTCTAGTTTCTATCAATTAATAATTATGTTTATCTTTTAGATTTATGATTGTGAAATGTCGGATTTTCCTGAGCAGTATGCCCAAATAACGTAAAACGATTTTGTTTGAAAATTGGACATCATTCTCATTGAAGAAGCCCAAGCACTCCACTGGTAAAAAAATATATGTAAATGTATATTATTGGGCGGGTTGTCAATATCATGTTTTTTTCTGATTTTGTTTAATTATACATGTAGCTTTGACTGGCCAGTGAATTTGATGCAGTGTTTAAAATTCTTTTACGATTATTGTTTAAACATTTTATTATCTTAACATAAATTGTAAATTTTTCTTGGAAAATTCCTAAAAATTTTGAAGGATAGTCTTAGTTTAAGAAAATAAAATATTATTTCAGCTCTTTGTCGATTCGTTTTTAAAGTGTGTTTCTTTTCAATCGATTTGATCAAATTGTGAATAATCTACGAAATTGGCTTGGTGAAATTTGGTAAATTTTTTTTTTTATTTAGTTTTTGCTCAAAATAATGAAAGCAAAGCTTTCACTCACAGAATAACTTTATGATGGCGTGTCAAATATAAATTTATATGAAATTTACAGATAACAATTTCACATCGAGCCCAGTTTCGTAACTAAGCCCGATTTTCTAAATTCAATCTGTGGAAAAAACAAAAAAATTGTTACTCTTGAAATTTGAATCGTGGTGGGATGAGTGTTTATTATTCACACTCCGAAATTTCGATTTTTTCAGTTCGGATTCCGTTCTTTGTTAGGCAAGAGGTTCGGATATTTTATTATTTTTTGAAATTTAGTGATACATTGTACATCATGTTATTTTAGGGGTCGAGTTTAAATTTATTGGCCATTTTTGAATTGAATCACTCATCAAATACTTTTCAACCCAAAAAGGGTGAGGATAATTTTTTCTTAAAAAATTGAGGGATGCATCGTGGGATATGCTTTCTGATGTGCTGAGTTCAAATTTACAGCTCTTTTAGGATTGAACCATTCATTGAGCCTCCTGTAACCTTGGAAAGGGTCGGTTAAGCAAATTTTTCATACTTTATTGCATGAAACATCCTTGAATATAATTATTGAAGTTCAAATTTTCACTTCTATAACATGTGTGATGTGGCCCAGGTACACTTTCTTTTTTGGGTAAGTGGGGGTCATACTGGATAACCCAATTTACTTCAGTTATGGCTCTGGCGTTTATTTGCCGTCCGCGAATCCGACATAGTTATATTTTGACGCTGAAATGAGAAAGGGGAAGTTGGAATCCGATGGCCAATTGTCTGCCAATCATGGATTTTTTAGTCATATACTGATACCAGGGATTGAGAAACACTACGTTTTTTCATTTAGTTTCCGTTAGTTGAGTATCTAAAATTTATCATGATGTTAGTTATTTTTTATTTCCGTTTTCATCATTTTGGTTTCCATTTCCATTGTGTTTCCTAATTTTACCAAAATTTTTCATTCAGTTACTGATTCTGATTCCATTTCTGTTTCCATTTAAAGAAAAAATTTTCTCTGATTTAAAATTTTCCAAATCTTGTTCAAATATTGATAATATCGATAATTTTTGGATATTTTCTTAAAAATATAAATATTTTGATTTGGGAACAAATAACCAAAACAAAAAAATTTCACATAACCAGTAACCAATTCCCACAAAATGCTGAAACCATTAACGACAACAATAACCAGAAAGAATCAGTTGTTATTGGTTTTTATGAAATATTACTTTTTTCAAAAACTACCAATTATTCCCTATAAAATTATTGATTATCGATAATTTGATCTTGAGAAAATTTTTTTTGTCTATTTTACCCCAAATTTTGTCTCAACCAATAACCAGTAACCTCAAACAATAACCAGAAAAATTCTTTTGGTTTACTACCAGAACAATAACTGGTAACCAAATAATTATATTTTTAACCAATAACTAGTAACCAATATAGAATTTTATTAGTTCCCTGTAACCAATAAACATAAAAACATTTTGGTTACAAGCCCTACCACAGATGAATATATTCAGAAATTAATAATATCAATAGCCAGAGTTTTTCCCAACATTTTTTATTAAGTTACATAAAACGTAAAATTAAACAAAATAATGAACTACTCGAAGACAGATTATAACTTACAATTATGAGGCCATCGTGGAAAAGGTATTGTGTCTTTGATGTTTGGAGTTCCCATCAATACTTTCAAGTAGCGTTCAAACCCCATTCCAAAACCACCAGTTGGCACGTTTCCAAACTTTCTTAAATCAAGGTACCAATTCAATTTTGTTAATAAATTCGATTTGATTAACTTGTGTTTCAACAAGTTGTAATTGTCCTCTCTGAGGCTTCCTCCGCATAATTCTCCTACTTCAGGAAACAATAAGTCAACAGCTGCAGCCTGTAATAAATAATTTAAATAATTTATGTTTGTCCATCTCTACAAAAAACTTGATAGAATGCATTTCAAGTGGTCGTAATTATTTATCAAAGGTAATGTTCTACAGAAACTGTTGTATTTTTAATACATCAGTACTGGTGGTCTGCATCTGGACCAGAAAATTTGGCAACCCAATAACACAAAGGTAAAATTTTGGGTAATATTTTACTTCAAAGCCTGAGTTACAAATTGTCCAACTTCAGGTGATTCATAATATGTTTGTCCAAAATTCTGGTTTGGGTTAATAGTGTAACCAGAACCCGAATGATGGGCCCAGTGTGTATTTGTTGACCATTTTCCACAAGTTGGCGGGTTCTCAAGCAAATTTTATATCCATTTTAATCAATTTTGCTTGCAAACGGAGTATTGAGGCCACAAAAAAGTTGTTTTCAGATATTATCAAGTGATATATCCTGGGGTATGTTTTTAGGGTGCTGAATTCAACTAATTTTCGAGTGAATTAATTTTTCATTCCTTTGGGCCACAAACGAAGGGTTATAAAGATGTTTTCAGATATTACCATGTGATATATTGTGGGATATGTTTGGGCTGCTAAATTTAAATTTTGGGTCAAATTTTCAATTGAAATTTTTTGCTACCTTGGGGCCTCAAAAAGGAGGTTCAGAAAATGATTTCCGGATTATTAAGTGATATATCAAACATAGTGTTCAGGCGGCACGGGGATTCGAACCTGTACTGGCTGAACACCTAAAACCTCCCTCATTCACCTCCACAAAAGACAGCACCATACTCACTCGGCCACAGTGCCGGGTGACGGTGTTTGAGGGAGTAGCGCACTTTATATGAGCCAACGTAGTGTGGTGGCCGCCACACCACTCCCCCCCAGTATAGCGGAGCGTAAATACTGTTACCTATACAGAGGTGCCTAGGTAAGGACGTACACCGGAACGTGGCGATGCCACCCCTCCATCACCGCTCCATGGTATACTCCCACCAGAGCCGTCACGCACAGAAATGGTGGTGCGATGCACCACAGTTACAGTTGGTTCAACTAGTGTCCGAGAGATGGCATGAATAACCATCCCTCGGATCACATCGACGTCACCACATTAGGTGTTCAGGCAGCACGGGGATTCGAACCTGTACTGGCTGAACACCAAAAACCTCCCTCATTCACTGCCACAAAAGACAGCACCGTACTCACTCAGCCACAGTGCTGGGTGACGGTGTTCAAGGGAGTAGCGTACTTTATATGCGCCGACGTAGTGTGGCGGTTGCCACACACAGTATTTATGTTTTGAGGTGCTAAATTCTAATTTTGAGTACAACTATTGATTAAATCAATTGTTGGACCCTTTGAACCCTAAAAATATAGTCAAGATAATTTTTTCCAATATTAGAGTGTAACAGGTCCTGAAGTAAAAAATATTAGTGAAATATTCTCAACCTAGTTGTAGTTCTCAAAATAATGCTTTTGAAATAAAACTTTTAAGAAACAATCCGAATATGAGCACCTACTACACAGGGCAAAAAATGTTAAGTGGGATTGGCAAAGTGCTGATAGAAAATATCTTCCTCAATTTATATTAAATAAGTGTAGAAAACTGTATGATAGTTTAAGGGTTTGTTTGATTTGACAGAAAGAATGATCCAATTTTACATAGCCTATCTACCTATTCGATAGATTTCCTATTTTGTTTTTATTTTATTTATTCAGATTGGCTATTCTATCAAAGTGCAGAACCTGAACATCGAAGTTTTGAGTTTTCACTTCTCCAAACCGATGTTAAAACTGTAATGTTGAACTAAGAAGTAACTTTTAAATGTAACCTGTCCAAAAGTCAAACTTCAGTGAAAACTATAACTCCATTAAAGCTCTTAATTTGAGTTTTCACTTATCTGATACTGAACTGAAACCGTCAATATTGATTGAGAACTAACTTTGAAAAGAACAGTTCTAAACTGAAACTTCCAAACTCAAATGAAACTCTTAGAGTGGAGTTGGAAACAAAATTTTGCTTAACCATCTAAGGATAAACACTAACATGATGTAAAAATCTTGTCAAATTCTGTCAAGTTGAAGTGGTGTGATTCTTTGAAAAAAAGAAACTTCAATTTTAATTTTTTTTTAAAAAGGCGAATATAATTATCATATAATATACTTACATACATAATACATATTACTCAAAATTTGTATTCACCCTTCTGAGAGAACCACAAAAGGGATGGGGCTGAAATTTTCACAAATGGTAGTCATTACATTATATAGGACCAGGTCTGACGAGAGTCTAGTGCTTATTGACTCAATAGTTTTTGAGAAAAATGGAAAAAAGTGTTTTTCAAGTATTTTGAGAAAATCACAAAAGGGATCAGCAAGCTGTTTACTGACTGTCTATATCCTATAAGCTTTATAACTATGTCTATAAAGCAGTTATGAGGGCTCTATACTTCTTGCTTATCACTACTTAATTGATCTATATGGCAATGTCTGGATGTAGGGGACTATAAAATACAGGCATACCAAACTAGCCATTTTGTTCCTAAGTCAATTTGAAGAAAAATTGGTTCAAGATATGTAAATTTGGCACAAAATATCCATATATTCTTCAGTGGTTTAAATAATCTCTATAAATATTAAAATTGAGATTTTTCCCAGATTTATTGCGGAAATATTGATAAAAAAAGCAACCCAATATTCCACTGTCCTTGTAATGAAGAATGACAAACTTTCATCTAAAAATACACAACTAAACCTTTCGCAACCAGAAATATTCACGAAACAAGGTGGACCCATAAACCATAAAAACAGAAAAGGAACAAAATGGCGGGTTTGGTATACCTGTATTTTATAGTTGTCTTACCGGAGGTGACCATATAAGTCAATAAGAGCTATAAAGAGTTGGGAATACTTTGTGTTAGTGATTTTTACTGTGGATTTTTTATATTGATGACAAAAACATGACTTCTTATCAATAAACCGTTCACTTCCAAGCATGCGTTTTGGTTTCATTATAGGTGTGTTTTATTTGCCGAGAGGTGTTGACACTAGAAGGTGTTATTCCACTCTTGAAAGATGAATGCACCAATTGAAAAGTGGAATCGAATTGCTAGTAGCAGAATAGCTTCCCTCAGTGTCTCCCCGGTGTTGTTATTTTTGGCAAATAAAACGCGTGTTATATAAATAATTGGTAACATCTCTTTATACTAATGATTTCCTTATGGTCCTTATAGATAATTTGTATATGGAACCCAGGTTGAAATTATCATGATAGATCGTTCTTGTCAGTGCAATTATGATAAAAAAGTTTGGTGCCTATTAGTTCGGTAGTTTCTGAGAAAACTATAAAAGGGATAGGGCTAAAATTTTTACAAAATGTATTCTTCATATGGGACCATGTCTGATAGAAGTTTGGTGCCTATTGGTTCAGTAGTTCCCAAGAAAATAGGAAAACGAAAAATTCTAGGAAAATCGGTTGTTAACAATAAAACATTGATAGATTGATATTTTTTTAAAGACATCGATTACTGTTGATAGTTTTTTGTAATTGTTTAACTTGAAAGTGGCAATGAAAAATCGATTGATCGATATGTTTGTTAGATGTAGATAACCATCGATAGTTTTTTGAAATTTTAACAAGTATTTTGAAATTTGGAATTCAGGTTAGGTTTTTGAGCTAAGTTTTCGGTTTGGGTTATTACTTTTTGCCTGAATTTTATTTTTGAACGAACAAATTCTTCAACCCAAAGTTCGCCGTTCGGTTGAACAATATTTTTAACCCCAACCCATTTTCGTAAGTCCAGGCCGACCTGTAATTCCGTTTTTTCGGACTAACTCTGTCCAATGCAGATTTCCAATGGGTACCAATTTTGGTGTAATAAGCGGTAATTTCCTTCTACAGATTCTTTTTTCTAGAAAGAACAGAGATAAAATTAAATAGATGAAAAACTTTTTTCTAGACTTTCAGTCACCTTAAATGGAGGATCTTGGGAAAGAACCGCGAGTATCTTAAAATTAATTTAGAAAAAAACAAAACAAAACGAAATTTAAAGTTTCTAAACTCTGAGCCTCTAAAGGAATTAAGTTATTAATTATTATAACTAATCGATTATGTTAATTTCAAACAAGAATGTTAAGTAATTCGTAATGAAATACATGTAAAAAATGAGACTAAAATTTTACAATACATTTATGGCTGGTATAATTGATGGAATACCTTTTATTTTTTTCCAAAATGGACATTGGCCATCTCAGCTATATTTCAAAACTACATACTTGAAACTGTTTTAGATTCCATAAACTTTTCCTTATTTTTCATTTTTTGATGTTAAGTATTGAAAAATTCCCAAGTAAAAGGATTCAGGACTAGACAGACTCCATGATTCTCCACTCTGATTATTTTCCTTTCAACACCGTAAATGTTTAAGTCTGTTTATTTGGACTGACTATTTGTCTTCTTAAGAGATATAATTTTCCGAATCTACTCCTCAAACGCCACATGACGAACATTGCTAATTAATTATTGAGAAAAATTGGATTTAAGTGGTTTATCAAACGGTACAGCTCAACTATTTTAAATTTTTAGCGAGTAAAATTTAATATGCGCCACAGCAGAAGAAATGCAACCTAGAATACGATACAACAGCAAAATAATTACTTTGGATGTTGACGGATCGTTCTTTACGTAAAATGGTTTGCTTTCTCGAGGCCAGTTGATCAGAAATACAGGAACATCATTGTTGTATTTAACTAAAAATAACTCGTTCTCTTTAGATAAATGTCTGTTTTCGCCTTCTTGGAAGCCATTTTTTTCCAATATGGTCATTGCTTCATCAAAATCCATCATAGCGTACGGCTTATCGACTATGTTGGTAAAGTTGATATCAGGCAACGACATTAGTTTTCTATAGTTAACTATTTCTTCTTCGTGAGAGCTCAAAACTTTTTTAGTCACATACTTGATTAAATTCTCCATCAACGCAAATAAATTCTCCATTTCATTGAGGAAAGCTACTTCGACTTCAATCATATAAAATTCTGATAGGTGTAATCGCGATTTGCTATTTTCAGCTCGAAAAACGGGGCCAAACTGATAAACATTGTTCAGTGTTCTGTAAATTAATGGATAATTATAATTACCATCTGAATCAAAACAATAAGACTGTTATGAAAATTTTCATCGAACATTACCTTGCCATTACTTCTAAGTGCAACTGGCCAGAAACAGTCAAAAATGTATCGGTATCAAAAAACGCTTCACTTTCTGATTTATTTTCTTTTCGCATTTCATTAACAATGTCTTTCGAATAAGGAATTACAGCGAAAATCTCTCCAGCTCCTTCACAGTCGTTCGATGTTAACACTGGCGCATGAATATTAATAAAGTTTTCCTTATAAAAAAATTTGTGAATGTAATGTGAAGCTCGATTTCGAACCCTCAATAGTGAACTGAAAGAAGTAGTTCGAGGTCTCAAGTGTAAATGTTCACGGGTTTCCTGGGGCTCGTATTTCGTTCTGGGTACAAAAGGGTATCCGTCGGTCACGTCGCAAAGGCCAACAAGTTTTATATGATTGCTTTGGAGTTCTACTTGACCGGAAGGGGCTTCGCTAATTTTTCCAGATATTTCGACAGAAGATCCATATTTAAGTTTGACTGCAATGTCGTTTTTTTCGGTAATTACTTGAAGTACTTTGAAGGTGGAGCCATCAGCAATATCAATGAATATGCGTTTTTTCATAAACCGTATCGATTTAATCCACCCCTGGAAATTGAAAGCAAAGATGACAATTAATTGATTCGAAAAAGATTATTATGAACAGATTGGATTTTTCAGAGGCGATAGGGTAGAGGGAGCGTATTTACAGAATATAAATGACTTCATGGCTGTGCGGGAACACAGAGTAGTTGGAGATAAAACATACCGAAGAAGATCTTTGAACACGCAAAAAACTTTTTCAATGAGGTAACAATTATTTTGTGGGACAGAATACGAACTACAACAATGCCATAAAAATCGAATATGATTGATGAAATAACCGTTGAGCAATAAAACATTTGAAAATTTATAGTTTGAGTCTGAAATTTCTCAAGAGGCCCCTTTTACGTGACATTTTTAGTTTTCAAGAACTATAAGTAATATTTACGCACATAAAAGAAGAAGAAATAGTTCTCTTGCTTTTAAATTCTTGAAAATAACTTAAAATTTATAAATAAGCATTGAAAGTTTGGTCTTTTCTCATTTTCAAAGTCACAACTAGGCAATGAAAGTTTCATTTTACTCTTCGGAATAAGAGAAAAAAAATTTCTGATGAAGAAATTGATCATTAAAATTGTACTTCTTTGTTAAAATATTAATACAAACTAATACTGAAAAGTCTGAATGATGAAAATTATTTATAATTTTGTTGCAGTAAATAGTCCAATCCTTACCCAATTACCCATTACCAAGCTTTGACGATGAAATATGCTTAAATATTTTCTGACGTGTGTTAACTCCAATTGAGAGGGATTTCAATAATTTTAATCAAGTCCTTCTCCACTTTTTCGCAACTAATTTTGAAATTGTCAATTTACACGTTACACCTGAAAAAAATTTTTCTCGCAAAAATTAGCTCATTTTTATCGATTGAGTCCGAGTACAACGAAAACTGGAACTGAATACGGTTAGAGAAATATGCTTCTATTCAACTGGTGATTATCAAATACAAATTAATCATATCGTTAACTTAATTCAAGACAGGTAAGATACGAAAGATATCGTACCTTTACCTTCGCCTCATTATTTATCGGTCTTTTTTCCAGTATATCCGAAATTTTCATACAACATAATTTCCGTTTTGAAACAAAACTGATTGAGCCCATAAATGCTGAACGTGAACACATCTTGCAGGTAAAGCTGGACAGGCAATGGATAACTCCATGCGATGATTTGATTAACATGTCGTACGATTAGACTGAGAAGCAATTATTATTATTATTAAACACACAGAAAATATGGCAAATTTGTACTGGAATTACTTTTTTTTACAAAGTTATCATCAAGACTCAGAGAAAATCGAAAACAGGATCGTTTTTCGGGCAAAATTAGAACCTTACTTCGAGGATATAATGTACTGACCGAGAAGATAAATAATAGTGGTTTTGATGTCGCACCTAATGGAAAACTCTGCTGACGCCACATGTTTTGCTTTCTAAAAATCTAATTGGAGAAAAAAATCACCACGTGAATTTGTTTATTAACACTGGCGTACAAATTACCCCATTCTGGAGCTTCGACCATATACATAATGGACTGCGCATACTGATAAAATGTTGAAGGCAACCAAATGAAATGTACATTCCATTCAAAAGTTTTTTCTCTTATCAAACTGTACTTTTCACAGAATTCATATACGAATTAATTCACCTACGAATATTAAAAAGGAAGAAATGACGCTATTTAATTTCAAAAACACTTTCATTTTATAAAATGATAATGTAAATCCCTCCAAATTATTTAATCAATTGACATATGATATTTGATAAATCCTGAAAAAAGAAAACTTTTGAATGAAATGTACGCCTTTGTGGTGTCTCCATATAAACTAATGTTAATTTTATTAGTATGCGCAGTCCATTATGTATATGGTAGAAGTTCTGGAGAATCCTTCAAGGATATAAATATATGATGGAGACGACACATGTGCAGTTTTGGTATCCTACCTATAGAAAGCGCTCCTACAAACAAACTAAATATTCGATTGGAGGAAAATCTTGTAATGTGCATTTGTTTATAAACATTGGCGTACAAAGTACCTCACTTTTACACTGATTTTTGATTCTGATTGGTTGGATTGTTCAGTCTGGGGTACTTTATGCGCCAGCACGTGGAATTTATAGTCTGAACACTCAACCCCATGTTAAAACTGTTTCATGTTGTCTCCATCATATATATATATCCTCAAATGGAGAATCTGATTATTCTGATTAGTCGATGTCCATTTATGTGGAGTAATTTGTACGACAGTATACAAGTGCTAGGTATAGATATTAATGACAGTCGATCCCATTGTAAAACTAGCATGTTGTCTCCATCATATATATGTCCTCGAAGGAACTACATAAATGCATAGAAACATATTTATATTAAAACATAATGGAAGAAGCACTCAGTTGAAAAAATGTAGGAATGAGTTAGAAAGAGAGAGGTTGTCTGTTCTGTGTGTATTGTTTGGCTGTTTGTTGTAATTTTTGAGTGGTTTGTAAATCTTCAAAATCAGCATTTATTTTTGTTACTTGTACAGTAAGTTCTTCTTTAATGTCATATACTTTTTCATAAAATTGAGTGTCCGAGTCTATTGGTAAGTTGTCCAGGTCTGTTAGTTGAAATTGTAGTACACTTAAGATAATACATATGTCTGCTGGTTAGTATAATGCTAGGTTATAGTTACGTGCTTGTTGTATCATTGTTTCGACCTTTGTCATTGAGATCTCGATGTAAGTTCTCTGTGGGCTCTTGAAAGTTTGTTGTACGAGTTGTGGGTTTTGTTGTTGTATAGTATGTTTGGTGTTACAGTTCTCTGGTTAGTTGGGTCTGTGTGATGTTGTAGATGGGTAATATCCCTTGTGTTATCCGTTGTTTGTTTGTTGCTGTTAGTCTGTATCTTGATGTTTGTTGGTTATCCCTTGATGTTATCCTGAGTATGTTGTATATGTGGTTGTGTTTGTGATCATATGAATTGAGGTTGTTGGTAAAGTTATTGTAATTGATTTTGTTACATTAACGTTTTTGTTACTTTCAATGGTAGTGCCCGGTATGTTTGTTTTAATTAATGGTTAGATGATATAGGTTCTGATATGTTCCTGGTGAGCAGTGATAGATGCTGTCTGGGTTGTTCCTGGATGTGTAATGGCAATGGGTGTGCTGCTGATGTTTGCTCTGCTGCATCACTCTGTGGGTTTTTTGCTTCTGCCATTTTTGCTTTCTTCTTCCCCATTTTAAGATCTGTGAAATAATTGTTTTTGTTAGATATTACAATAGTTTTTGTTGAGGTGAGGATTAGTTACTTTATCCAAAGAAGATAAGCACGAACTTCCATTTTTAGAAATGTTTATTCACGACGTTAATACAACGACTGACGAGCGGAGAACATTCTCCATCGAGCAGTGGCGGAAAGAATATTATGTTGGCGATCAGTGTCGCCACATGTAAAACAAATAAGTGTAATATTATGTTACATACAGTGTTGGTTAATGTATAGTTTCGTGTTCGTGAGGTAGTGAGGGAATCATATCCCAACAGTTTTCAATGCTGCGCATGTGGAAGCTTGATTGATATGTCACTTTATTTTTTTTATCTCACTTGTGTATATAAGAATATGAATGGATATGTATTTTAAATAAATGATAACTATGTTTTATATATTTTTTTGAATTACTTACATCTGTTTTGTTCAGGTTTGTCTGCTTTGGACATGCATTTGCGGTGTATTTGTTTTGTGTTTGTATTGTCACTTATAATTAAACTGCACTTCCTCCAACACTTTCTTGACACAAAATTTACGCGAATATTTTAAAAAACAACAGAAATTATGATTATTTGAGGATCAATTGAGCTCTGTTACCATGTAGTGAGATAAATATAAGGTCAATGTGTTTGCTCACACATTGCTATTAGAACAGTGAAGTTTGTCGTTAACTTTTGTAACATATTTTCTGTCTTGTCTATGTGTGTGTGTGAATCTGTAACATTTTTGATTTGTCCATTCTACTGACATCATTGATGTGATCTGTGACATCATTGAGATAATGATAATGTGAGATCGTGTACGACTCCATCATTCATGATAAGACGGTTCTCCATTTGTCAGTTGCTGTTACGATATCTTGAAATAAAATAGTTGAGTTCATATTTTTCTAACTGTGATTGATTTTGAAAGATCTTAACTCCCCTAAACAGTTTTCATAAAACATCAATATTATTGATAATTTTTTTCAAAAATTAATAATCATTTTCTAGAAAATTATTAATTATAGATAATTTGACCTGAAGAAATTTTTTTTATCTATTTTACCCTAAATTTTGTCTTAATCAATAACTATTAACCACAACCAATAACTAGAAAAGTTGTTTTAGTTAACCAAAATAATAACCAGTAACCAAAACCCAATATAGATTTTTATTGGTTCCCAGTGGCCAACAAAGGAGATGTTGTTCTCAGGTAACTTTATGGCTCCTCATTGGTTGTGTGCATGCGCCTGAACTTGTCCTCTTTCCATAATATTGGTTAGTTTATTTTTTGATATTTCAAACAATCGAAGAGAATTTGTCGACAAATTCCCTTTGATTTGTCGATGAATTAAGGCCGTTTAATACATCCAAATCCCCTTTGATCTGTGTGTGTTTATAGATATTAATTTGTTGACAAATTGAATAGAATTTATCGTTGAATTCTATTTGATTTGTTGGCATTTATTGGCATTAATTCGTCGAATTAAGGCCATTAAATATACTTAAATTCCCCTTGATTCTTGTTTGTTTATAACCATGAATTTGTCGACAAATTTCTTTTGATTCGTGTGTATTCAATGATTGATTTGTCAATGAATTCCCTTTGATTTATAGGTGAATTACTGTTCTTAAACACAAATGAATCTAAGGGAATTTATATGCATTTAATGGCATTAATTCTTGTGAATTTTACGCCCTTAGTTCGTCAATGAATTACTGTTATTAAACTCACACAAATCGAAGGGTATTTGTGTGCATTTAAGAGCCTTAATTCATCGATGAAATAATGTTATTAAATGCACACAAATCAAATAGAATTTGTAATTGAATTCTATTCGAGTTGTTTGCATTTATCGGCATTAATTCATCGACGAATTAAGGCCGTTAAATATACCTGAATTCCCTTTGATTCTTGTGGGTTTATAGACATGAATTTGTCCACAAATTCCTTTCGATTCTTGTGTATTCAACGACTGATTCATTCAAGCTTACAATTATCACGGTGGGATTTAAATTTCATGTTTTATAACAAACTATATGAAAAGAGACAAGTTCAGGTGCATGCACACAACCATCAAGGAGCCATAAAGTTACCTGCAAACAACGTCTCCTGGCCAACAACCACAAAAATGTCTTGGTTTCAAGCCCTACTTTCACCATTTTGGAAAAAAGCTTTTCACTTAATACCCCGGGGTATTTTCCAGACTCAATAAGAAACTCAACAGTGTTATCAATTAGATAAGTCAAAAATAATTATTGTGAAATTATTATATTAACAAGAATTTGAGTTTGACCTTTTGCAACATTTATTCAGTTATTTATCAAAAATAAATTTTAATTCGGACAAGTTAAATAATTAAATAAATAACTAATAAGCTTCCAATCATTTTTAATTCTTTTCAGGCAGCTTTACCGTTTGCTTCGGAGCTCTTATTCATTGCGAAAAATCATAATTTCATAGTAACCTTGAATGGTTACACTGGTATTATTATTCATCAGCTGATTCCATCTTCATTTTCTTTGTTTTTCGAGGATATTTTATTTTATATTTATTTTTAGTCAAGTTATTACTTTCTGCCTTCTAGTGGTGTTTTACCAAGTGAAGTTAGTTAAAAATGGAAGAAAATTTTAATCTGTTTTATCTGTTTGGTTGCTTTGACGGATTTAAATCCTACTGAAAATTGGTCGCTTTTGCACGATTTTGCTTCATGATCTTGCTTTCGCCGATTTAACCGTGTCATTATTACTCGAGTAAGAGCAAATCGAACTATTCTTTCGCTCCATATAGTTTCCCGATCAACCGGTGCTCATTGTGGTTTTATATGTTTTTATTATTAATTAATTAATTAATTAATTATGACCGAATACTATTGCAAATGTTTAAATGCATGCATTCTGACGGAGGATTTGTCCTCTCCCGTACCATTTTCGGGTCGGGATAATCTGCCGGAAGATGAACGGAATCATGAATTTTTCAAACAGGTACTGATGGACTAACCTTGTGATATTAGTCAGCTTTTGAGTTGTATTATTGTGAGTTTTTTGTTCTAGTTACCATTAGTTGTTACGCCCGTCGCCGAGGTTAAAAAGGAACAGCCTTTACTGATCGAGTTAGAGAAAATAGGTTCTTGGGTCGGGTATAAATGTATCAATTGCTTGACGTATCTATACGCCATTTCTACAACAGCCGACATTGTACTGATGAATAAGTTACTGTCCCAGGTTAGTTATTCGTCTTCGGTTATCTTTGTCGTATACTCCATTCTTGCCTAATGAATTTAATTTTTTTTTGTTTCAGATCAGTGCTGAAGAATTTAAAAATATTACCGCTTCTTCAGATTTTTCGCCCGTGTACAGAATTTTAATTATGGATTATTCTTCAACACCCCTGTTTGGTTCAGGATCTAGTCAAACACTGGGTACGGTGAAGTATTAATTTTTCGTAAATCTAAAATTGTTCGAAATTGAGGGTCACGGTGCTTTTATATGTCAAAAATCATTTGTTTAAGGGATTCATTAGAAAATGATTTCACTGTTTCATTGTGGTGTTGATCTTAAAGTCAATTGTTTTGCTAAGATTACAGAAAAGAACAATGAAATGTTTTTGGTGTCTACTAAATGAAATTGTTTTCATGTAGCATACGTCAGGCAGAATATTAGTTTAGGAGTTCAATTTCGATATCTTTTAAAAAAATGAATTAAATTATTTTCTTGTTGTAAAAAGTATATTATGTATCTAAATTTACCTGATTTTTTCTACTCATGTTGAGGTAAAAGGTAGTTTTAAAATTGTCATTAACTGATAGAAACAATATACGAACAAATGAACTGGATTTGTATAAAATTCTGTAAGGTTTTTCTTTGTACACAATTTTAAGTATCTAACGAATTTTGTTGTTAATTGAAAATTTTCCTCTGTTTTTTTCGAAAAATGGCATACGTGCGTACATAATAATGTATTTATGTGCGTATTTAACTCATCAAAGTTTTTGGTTTCAATAGCTTTCTCCTTCTTACAAGGGCGTAAACAGCTTGATCGAAAGAAGGGGGAGGGTTTGATATCTTCACGACCTCCCTTCTGACCTCCCTCGCAATAGTACAATTTCCACCAAGAATCAAATTTTTTTAAAATAAAGCTTTTTTTTTTTTTTCAACTCTGGAGGTCTAGATCTCCAGGACCTCCCTTACTATACGTTCATGCCTATCTGTGAGGACAGTTTGAAAAATGAAATTGTGATTCAAAAATAAAATATAAATATTATTTCCTTAGTTAACTTGAGCTAATGAATGTAATAAAGTTTTTTTCTAGTAAAATTTTGATCCTTATTTTGCTAAAATATTTTTTCAATTCATTATATTATTTCTTCGTAAGTGACAAAGGGAGAATGAGTGGAGAGTAGAGAAGTGGTCAGTTGCTCGACTTCGCAAGGTAAGATTGAAAGTTTAAGATTAACTGACGTCAGCATTTTGACCAAAATTATGTGTTCGTTATGGTTCATATAGTGCTTTAACATGTGTGATTGGCAGGGTCGTAGCTACGTGGTTAAAGGGGTTGGGGGAGGCTTCCCTAAAATCTATTTGGAATAGGAAAAATTGACTAGTCGTATTTGTAGTTGAAAAATAGTGCCAGTTGATAACATTTTTTTTTATCAGTTTTTAAAGTTTGCATAAGCAGTTGGAATTTTGGAATTGGTAAAATTGGCAGATCTGCCAATTGTTGACCTTTTTTTTTTTTAAAAAAAAACAAATTTCAGTTGGCAATTTTCGTTTTTTTCCCCCGCTTAAAAAAAAAGCTTTTCGCTATGTCTTCGATGATCGGTAAATTTATATTTCCAGACTCTTGGTGCGCTACACTCGACCAACCTTTTCCCCAACCCATCGACAACCCAGTAGATCAATCTCAACCATAATTATTCAAATGTGCAGCCAACAAATAAATTTTTGTGGGTGTTAATGAAACTCATCTTCATTGATTTAAATATTTCTTGTTTATTAAAATTCACCTCTTGAAATGGACATGAGTTAACGTATTTGTGGCCTTTTCACGGAGTTTTCCATTGTTGCCTCTAGAATTAAACTGGAACAAATTCATTTTTTTCTCAGATTTGTTGACTTGAACAGCCTAAGATTTTATCTGAATATGTGTTATAATTTTAAATTTTCAAATTAAACCTGAAGTTATTACATATTTAAATTTTTCGTAGAGCAGTTGATGAATTAATCGAAGAATAGAATCGATGAGCTATTTGAATGATTTTCGTAAATTCAAATTTCGGATTTTCATATTTTGTAGCTGATCAAAATTTAATGTTAGTAAATATGGAGATGTTGAAAATGTTTTATCTCGTTAAAACAATACTCTATTATCGCCACTCTTAAAAAAATAATCGAAGTAAAAAGTTATCAATAGCGTAATTGTAAATATTCGCGTCTTTGTTAATTTTTAACATTAACCAAACATTTATTCAGCTTGTATTGATTTTAATTTCATTCTGTCTTCTGTGGTTGAATTTCATCAACGATTGAAAATTCATCGAATGTTCGACCAAAATTTTCTCCTAAAATATTGGTTTAGCTTGCTAGGCCGGTTATGTCTCCTTTTTATATCGAAATTATGTATATTTTTTAATAACATTTTGAAATGGTGAAAAAAAAGCGCTGGACTTGAGTGTCTAAGGAAACATGTAAATTCGATTGCTAATTTTTCAGTTCTAATAAAGAAAAATTTCACTTGAATTTTTCATCTTTTATCTCCAATATTATTATTTGCGAAAAATCAATTTAGATCGAATACATACAGACATACTTTTGATTTAAAGATCGCGTCTGTACAATAATACCCTTAAGTAGTTAATTTTAGCCTTGAAAAATTGTCTAGAAGCTATTCCCACGCTAGATTTAAGTTTTTTGTTTGTTTTTAACTTAAAACGAGATGATTGTCATATTTTTCAAGGAGTAATTATAATTTTTAATTTTGCAGGAGAGCACTATAATGATAAAGTTTTAGAAATCAAGAGACAACTGGTGGATTGCGTTGAAAAGAAGAAAAAAAGTACCGAAGAGGTTATTCAAAAATTCGTCGACGAACAACAGAATTTGCTGAAAGAGTATATCGTTCGTGCCAATAATGACTTTCAAATTCTTAAAAAGTTCGTAATTATGGTTCCTCTATCGATTTTTCTTTGTGTCTTCTGATGGAAATCAAATAAGTTTTATTTTTGTGATTTCTCCTTGATAGTCTTCTATCGAATAGGGAGGACGAACCAACAATAAATTCGTATCCAGATCAGGCCAACGAATCAATATATTATCCTTTGAATGAAGCGAATGCGTTGTCAAAGGTTGGTGGAGGTCCTGATGACGATTCCATCAAGTTGGTATGTGCAAAAAAAAAACAGCGTTTAAAAATTAAATAATTCATATTCGTCCGCGTATGTTCGCTATTAGTATATACGAAATGTGGTATGAGTCATCCTTATTTGGTAGACAAGAGGAGGGGAGGGAGGTCATATTTTTTCAGTTTTGTAGCATTCTTTGTGTCTCACGTTTATGAATACTTAATCAGACAACAAATTGTATTTTTTTGTTAAACGTGTTGATTACGTTGACGTATTGTTCTTTGTTTTTTCTGTTTTAGCAAATGTCTGAAACCGATAAAAATTGGGATAAAAATATGTCGGCGTCCGATATACCGCCGTCGCTCGATTCGGAGGGCGTATTTCCTCTGGATGGAGTGGAAGATACTGCAATATTGGAAGAGGACGATCATTCTGAAGATGATCTTTCTGATACGGATGGTAATATCGTTGAGTCTGGCATTATTTACTCGTTAATCGATTGTCTCTCCACTACAGATGGGAAATGTGCCTCTGTAAATTCGCAAGTTTGTACATGGGTACAGTTGTTGACAAAATTTAAATATGAATTTGAAATTCAACCATCGCCGTCAAGAAGGGAAGGACTGTGAAACAATTATTGTTGAAAAATTAATTTTTTTTTGCCAAAATTTCTGCGGGAATATTTTGGAAAAAGTGTTTTTCTGAAATAAATTTTGTACCTACATTTAGTAGTTACTGTTGTCGCATTTTCCTCAGATTTGGAAATTTTCAAATTGCAATATCTTCTGAAAAATTTGCTTGTTAAATTTATTGACGAACAAGAACGAATAAAATTATTGTTTGAAAATACGAGGAAGAAACTTTCTTATCTATTCATGGCCTATCTTTAATTTTTATCGCGCTGTGGGAATATGAAGTTTTTTCAAATTTTGTTAAATTCTTTTTTTGTTTGTTGCTCCTCATATTTTCGATGTCAGACAAAAAAATAAGAAGTCAAAATTTAAATCGACCGTCTGTTGTCTTCAAATTATGAAAATGATATGACTAACATTTTTGATTGTTTAAAAACCGTTGTAGTTCATGGCAGTTTCAGCTAAGGATTAGATTTGTCTGATTTTCGAAGGCCCTGTTTCAATAATTTGTTAGTAAAGGGAAATAAACACAAACACAAAGAAAAAATCAAAAAATGGCTAGGTTGGTCGGGATTCAGTGCCTTCCGGTCTCTTGAAATTTATTTTTCAATCAAATGTAGGCGCAGTGCACCAACTGGACTAAGGCGAATACGCCACCATTCTAGTCATTTGGTGGAGAACGTGACGGCAGCTAATGCACGACCTCACAGCTGTGAAGCGGAGTACCTAACCACTACAATTTATTTTAGTTGTGTGATTACAAAGGCCAGATATGTGACGAAGAATATCATCTGTAGGTTTTTACAATTTCTCCATTTTGGTCATTATTTTTTTCAAGAAGTATTCAGTGGCTCAAAAACTAAAAAACACGAACACTTTATTAGAAATCTAAACGCGTCAACGTCAATCAGAAATTAGACCAGGAGCCTATTATTAAGGTTGAAAATGACAAAAATGGGACTAAAAGTTTTTCTTCGGAAATACATTTGGCATTGCCAATTAAATACGTGCTAAAGAAAAATATACTGATTAGCTCTAAATTATAGTCCCATATATAGAGCCGGATTTAGGCTACAGAAATGCAGGTGACTGCTTACTAGGGCACCTTTTGATGGGTGGAAAATTTTGTCAGTTGAAATGGAAAAAACCAACCAGGACTCTTAAATAATTATTTAAAAAAGAAGCTATGTATGAATATTGTAGGGAAAAACCTGAAAAAATTTTTCAGTAATTTAATCCTGATGAAGGATTATTTTGTCTTTTTTACGAAATAAAAATTCTATCCCTTCCTATGAAGTATCAACGGAATGTTTGTAAGAATTCTTGAATTTTCACGGTTTTTAGGCTTTCTTGGAAATTTCAAGTACCTTGAACATCGGTATTTATCATTTATGTTATCTCTGCATTTCAGATTCCGGCAGCAGGGACGAAGGAATACACATTCCACGTCGCAAAAGCGTGGCGTTTGCAAGATCATTGCCAATTAGAGTTCCTTGTGAGTTTGATCCGTCGCTTCGAATATTCGATGACAGACACGAAGAGGGAAAATCGAAACCGAATTACAAACAAAAGGTTAGCAGTTTTTGGAATATAATTACCATTTCAACATTTAAATTTTATTCTGCGTCTTACCGTGATATATAATTATTCTTACGTACAGAGGAATGATAGGCCACTTGATATTGCTGCCAGTATCCAAGCACTGGCGAATAGCGTTCATGGAGATGCCATTTTTGGTGACTTGCCCAGGCGGAAAGCTGGCTTCAGAATTTAATATGTCAAAAATTAATACTTTTTTTTTTGTTTTGAAAATTAAAATTTTTGTGTATTTTCGAGCACAGCAGTAAGAAGGCGGTTTCTTCTTTTTTCTCTTCTTTTTTTTTTTTACTTCTCTATTTTATATGTTTGCAATTTTGAAAAAATAAAATAAATTTAATTGTGCATTATTGTTCTCCGCGTAATTGTAATTTCTTCGAAAAATAATGTATCCTTGTAGTTTGGCCGAAATTTTATTTAGCAAAACACAGATACAAATTTTTACACAGCAGGGATGGAGGAGAAACCTGGTTTTCGAGGAGCAGTTACTAATGATTTCATCGACTCGTCGATAGAGTTTAAATTCAGCTTCCAAGATTGCAAAACGTCTCTCAGCTGTTGCCACTGCGGTATGTCGAAAGTTCGATGCATTGTGCTCGAAATAAGAACTTTTTTTGCCGTCTGGTCCATTCTCGCTCGTACTAACTTTGTTTTTAACGCTGAAACAAAAACTCGGCAGTTAAACGAAGATACAAAACTAAGGTAATTAATCAAAATCAATTTTTCTTTATGTCGATACGACAACTGACTGATCCCCAGATCGTAAAATTTTTCACGGAAAAAATGGCAAAATTCTTCATGAACAGTTCACAATTACTTTTAATGAAAAAGGCTTAATCGCTCAGTCCCTTAAATCTGAGCAACAATTTACACTATGAATCAGTGTCAATGTTTGGTGTTGTCAGGCCTCAGACAACATAAAATGTAAGGCCAGGATATATACCTCCGATTTCTATTTTTCATTGGATTTTTTTTTTTGGGTGGGAGACTTTTCTCACACACTTGCTGAGGCTCCAGGCAGTCGCCTAAGCATGCAGGCCCGAAAACCGCTTCCGTTATTAATAAGAGAAAAGAGAATTGAAAAAAACTACTATATTTATATTTTGTTTTTTCTCGTAAGTTTGAGTCCTTTAACACGAACGAAAACGCATTAAATTAAATCAATAAAAATTATTCATAAGCATCCAACAATAGGTACATTTCTCATTGGCGTCTCTTTTTTCTGAATGAAGGTTATGAAAATGACTTTTTGTCTGGTTAAATTCTAAAATATCTCAAATAGAAAAATACCCGTGATGAACATACAATTACATTTTGGAAGATAATTTTTCTACCGAGCTCATGCAATGAGCCGGATCAAGAAATTCTTCAGTTTTCAAATAATTTTTTTTCTTTCATTCAAACCCGGAAAATCTAATAGCCTCTTTAGAGAACTATTTCCCCCTTTTCAAAAATGAGCAGTCAATTATTAAAAAGCACTATAGTTTTGAGTAGTTTTCATTATTGGGACTTACGATTAGACTGGCAACCAACCAACCACCTAGTTACAGAATATGTGGTAATGGGTACCAAGAAGTATTTCGTACATTCTTACAGATAATTTTATACTAGGACAAAAATTCATTGATGGTGGCTATCTCTTTTTTCTAGGCCAAAATTTAACAATTAATTAATCCGGTGCTTTTACCAAAGAACTAGGCAACAAGGAATAGTAGAATAATTTTTTCAAATAACATTTTTTCTTCTTACAGCTTTCCCTCAAATCTACGTGTTTTGAAAAACGAAAATGTTTTTCTCAGGACGAGCAAAAAATAAAACGAAATAATAATACAGAAATTTGAATACTAACGTTTACATAATCAATACAGAAATTCAGAGGACAGAACAACGACTAAAATATTTTAATAAACTACGTACCAAATACATTAACTCCCTTCTGTTGCGGAGGTCGTTAAAAACACTACAAGATTGCAGCTCAATTTTGATGATAACGGAATTTATCGTAACTGTTCGAGATACTCGATAAAAAAGTAGGGATGAAACAAATAATTTCATCGATAAGATTCAGGTGAAGGAGCCACTTATTCATGGACGCATATTTAAGTACAAATATTTCACTACCGATTTTTTTAATAAAATTTTTTATTTGCAAGCCAGTAACGGCATTTCTCACCTTCAATAATAAATGCTTCTACATCATTTTCTCCAATATTCAATTCTTTTTGAATGGTTTCAAAAGGAATTTCACCCGAATTCTCCGCCAGCTGCATAAATGTAAGAAGTCTCATCTTTTTGATGTTTTGACTGTGATTCAATCCTGTCCCAAGAATACAAATTAGAAATTATTAAAAGCAAGAAAATAAGTCTATTTTCATTCAACGTTACCTAAATTGTTCACAATTTCCTTGTGAGAGTTGTAAAACGAAATATATTTCGAATATTTTTCTTTGATAAAGATGTTTAGTAGTTCGTAAATAGGTTCTCCTTTTAAAAAAGATATTGGTTTTAAAGACAGTAATGGATCCAGTAGGAAAGTGTTTGGATCAGCGAGAGCAGTGACAATACAACGTTGAGCATCTTTTTTTGCTTGACTTGCGTTTTCAGCTGTGTAAGTGCTCAACAATTCAATCATCACTTTGGCCGCAATGTCACTGTATTTTACGAGAACGAATATTACAAACTAAATAATGAATTCCAATGAAACGAAAGACGAATTACAAGAAATACCCGTGTTTACACCGAAGAAGACCATCGTGTAACGATCGGAGCAACTTTTGCATTTGATCATCGCTCAAACGAACCTCAGAGAAGTGTTCTTTAAGTTGCTTCACGTCTTTGAAAATTGAACGCACCATATCAACTTTCTGAGCAATTATGACTATGTGGCAGTAAATTTGATAACGAATGGGATTTTTCTTGTCCAATGATTGGAATAAAACCCATAAGCTACGTAGGAAAAGAAACTAGAAAACAGTAGAAATAAATTATACATGGGGTAGATATACTTACACTCGTACACAAACTGCTCCACATTTATCGCCGGATTGTTTATTCAATTTCTCCACAAATATTCGTGTTAAATTGTTGCTGGTATCAGAATGTGGTATCTGAAGACAAAATAAAATCTAATAATATCTGCTGAATACTTGATTGGATGCATGACAAAATTATGCCTTAAATATTACCACAACGAGAACCGATACGATGTCGTTCAGCACCATCTCTACTTCAGTTTCGTTTGGTTCATTAAAACAAAGTTCACACGCATCAATAACTTGACGTACTTCCTCTTCCAATTTGGCATTTTTATCCTCAGTAATATTGCCACCTAATCTTTTGAAATAAGATTTCAGTTCGGCCACCTATAAGTTGAAAATACTTGAGCATTTCGTTCTGTATTCAATGGGACCTTTAGGGATAGACAGATTAAATATGAGACACTTACCTGATCCTCTAATGTTAAATCAATGAAAATCATATTGAATTGGCAAGGAAAAAAAATCAAAATACGATAATACCGAGGTGAGAATGGAAATGATTTCCAGATAATTGACAAAAAAATTAATATATAAATATTAATTTAAGAAAGAACTCAACTTGCTTGCCGCTGCCGTATACACATTTCATTTAGCCTGCCAAGACCCAAGTACGGACCAAGTTCCAGGGTAACCAGGTACACAAATTGTTTTTGAACTTTTAATCATTGACTATATAGCTTGTAATTCAATAGAGTTGGAAGTCACATGGAAAAGCGCTAGTTTGCGTAAGTTAGGATACAAATAGCCAAGCATTAGCCGATTTTGTGCTTTGCGCTTCGCTTTGACTTTAACCATTTTTCAAAATTCGAAGCATTCGAGAGATTACAACTCACTCACTCACAAGAGGAGACAGGAGAGATTTCTTTTATGACGTGATTCACAAATTTCGTATTATGATTTTGTGGGCTTGTTATGCTTGAAAATTGAAATGGTTTGTTCGTGATTCTGACTGTATTTGTTTGTACATTAATCATTTGTACGTCCAATGACCAATATCTCAGTTAAATTTTGTCATTTCGTCAATTTCTATGTCTAATGCGGAGAAATTCATATTTGTGGCGACTACGCATTACGTAATGAAATTTTTTAAATTTTATCGAACTTCGTGTTAGATCGTTTCAACATTTTGTTTTTAATGACGTGATTTTTTTCCCGAGCTCACAATGACGCGAACTATGTGATTTTTTCATGGGAAGCTTTCATACTCCGTTTCAGTTCTCATTCAAAGCCCCTTGATCATTTTTGACAAATCCCATTCGAAGTTAAGAATCATAAAAGTATTTAGTAAAATGGCCTCTGATAAAATAAAAGTTGCCGTTCGTGTGCGACCCTTCAATCGTAGAGGTAAGGTGAAGACGTCTCCTGTGCGACTATCATTCATATTATTTTATGTAACCTTAATTACGCGTTTGTTTAGAAATGGAAATGAGTACCCAATGCATCGTGGAAATGAAAGACAAACAAACTATTCTTCACCAACCCATCACTCCTGATAAAAATGATCGGTAACAGTTACCTCTTTTTAAACTTTCAAGATTTTGGATGTGTGTAACTTTTTTCTGTTTATAGGAAAACACCTAAATCTTTCGCTTTTGACTTCTGTTTTGATTCTATTGATGCTCGGAGCAACCAATTTGTTGATCAAGGAACTGTATTCAAGTGTGTGGGAGAAGATATATTAGATAATGCATTCCAGGGCTATAATGCTTGTGTTTTTGCGTATGGCCAGACGGGTAAAGAATTAACACGTGATATAATAGTGCAGAAATTTCTGTGGTTGATATATGTGCTAATAAAATTTTATTCAGGTTCTGGAAAGTCATACACTATGATGGGGAGTATTGAAAATAAAGGAATAATTCCTAGATTGTGCGATGCGTTATTCGATCGTATTGCCAAGAAGCAAAACACGGAACTAAACTTCAAAGTTGAAGTTAGTTACATGGAAATTTATAATGAGAAGGTTTGTATTGCCTACATGAACGTCATGTTGTTAAATAATATAGGTTCATGGCTAATAGCCTTCATTGTATAGGTTCGAGATTTGTTGGATCCTAATGCGAATAAACAATCGCTCAAAGTTCGTGAACATAATGTCCTTGGGCCTTATGTGGATGGTCTGTCGCAGTTAGCAGTTACCTCTTTTGAAGTAAGATTTAGATATACAATGTGTAAATTAAATTCACTGTCCCAATATATTTTGAGCAACCTATATGTACCTTAAGAATTTTAATAAGTATCACGAAACTGAATATCATTAATTCTTCCCTGTTTGACATAATGTTTCTTGAGAGAATCGGGACATAATATTTTTGCCTTTTGGTTCTTGTTTAATATAATGTGATCTTTGTTTGTGAACGAGTATGATTGAATATTACATTGAAAAACCAGGAGACTTGGAGGAAAATTTGAAAAACCTATTCTGAGTGTGGGAAATGTTGCCAGAAAATTGAAATTTCTTTTTATTCTGTTTCATTCTCCATTCTTTCTAAAATTATCGATTAATATAATTATGTTAGAATTTGATTGATGACATTCATTGTGAAAGAATCCTGAATAGTTGATTGAATAAATTCATTACATTAACTGGTTTTATAAGTGAACAATTCGAGGCGTATTTGAATATCATTCATTATTTCTTGCGAAACTCTTTACTGGATGTAGAAAATGTCTGAGCAAGTAGGCTAGTAAGTTAAATGAAAGTCTCTGAACGTTGAAGTTTTTTCGTAGCAACAAAATCTTGCAAAATGTTTAGTGGGAGTAGGTTTCTTTCTTCTGTTTCTGCATTAACTCATTCGAATTTAATCGCGAACGTTTTCATTCAGTGCACCTCATGTCACCGTGGGTCCTTTGTTGGAATTTTTTGCATAAAAATTGTCCACGATTGACAAAATGAATCCATCCTAGAATGATGGCTTCAGCCGTTCTGCTCTATCCTCATATTTCCACCTCAAATGCGGAAAAATAGTTCAGATGTGATCGTGAGTTGCCCTCCTGTCTTAATGACTAACTTTAATTTAAAACCAATGGATAAACTGATTTCTTCATGAAATCAATAGTCGGACGAATTGAATTTTTACCGCAAAATTTTTCAGTTTTTCCTTAAACTGTTACAGCTTTATTTTAAAAATAAATATCTGTGTGTTTTTTTATAAAAATTGACTGAACAATGTTTGAGGACATATTTTAAGATAACATATTCGGTTCTGAACAAAGGTGGGTATCACATCATGTCGAAAACAAGGATATAAGGCATGAGAAATAAAAAAAAATGAAAAAATTGTTTCAAAAGTTTCATTCTGTCATAGTAAATTTTGCCTTATTTTATTGCAGACCTATTAAATTTAAATAATAATCTACTCTAATAGATTTTTAATATTCCTGATGCAGGATATCGATAAATTGATGACTGAAGGTAATAAATCACGAACGGTCGCCGCCACCAATATGAATAGTGAATCGTCAAGAAGTCACGCCGTGTTTTCAATAATTTTAACTCAAATTTTAACCGATGTTAAATCCGGTGTGTGCGGTGAGAAAGTGTCTCGAATGTCGTTGGTCGATTTGGCTGGTAGCGAACGAGCGATTAAAACAGGAGCCATCGGTGAACGCCTGAAAGAAGGCTCTAACATAAATAAGTAAGTGATCGCTCGCATGGTCGTGTATACCATTTTTACATTCATTAGCTATTTGGTTCAACTAGATTATACTTTCCATCGTGTTTTGCAGATCGCTAACCACATTAGGTTTAGTTATATCGAAATTAGCTGATCAATCTAATTTAAAAAATAAAGACAAGTTCGTTCCTTATCGAGATTCAGTACTCACGTGGTTACTTAAGGTAATGCAATATCGAATTTTTTTTGATATTTTCTTTGACATTCGGCCTCTCAAGGTTTGAGTAACGCTGTGAGCCTGCCACATATTCGTTCAATCTCTCTATTTAAGTGGCCTGCGTTAGCTAAACTTTGAGGGTGTGGCCAGTGTGTCAAAGGTTAATGTGCGAGTTACGAGTACATTCTGGTGGTTTTTTCTATATGTAGGATAATTTAGGAGGTAATAGTAGAACGGTCATGGTGGCCACAATTTCGCCAGCTGCGGATAATTTTGAAGAAACGCTTTCAACGTTGCGTTATGCGGATCGAGCTAAACGTATTGTCAATCATGCGGTCGTTAATGAGGATCCGAATGCGCGTATTATTAGAGAACTTCGTCAGGAAGTTGAAGCTTTAAGAGAAATGTTGGCGCATGCCACTGGCTCGTCTATGGTATTGGTTTTTTTTTATCGTATTTTTTCGAATGTAATAGACCCGAGTAGTATTTGTCCTTCAAAAATCGAAAATTGTAACGCCCTAAGCTTGTGTACAAGGTCATGAATAATTGACTGCTGACCTTTCAGTCATAGGCAATATTAGCTGGAAAACTAGTAAAATCGATACATTTTAAGTGCTAAGAGTGCGTTGCATACGTCTCGGTGTTTGATCATATTTATTACTAACTCATTTTAAACAACTTTACTCTAAAAACTGTGAATTGGGTTATTAGTAGCAAAAATGTGGCCGCTCGACTATCATTTTTATAGGCTTGAAGTGGCTAAAGTTAGATAACTAAAATTTTACTCGAATCGAGTTCAGAAGGCAACAATAAGTTCGAGGTCGCATGAAATTTCAAAATTTTTTGAAGGGAATTTTTGCATAGTTTTTTGTCATTTTAGAAGGATTTTTGTCCCAGTTGTTTTCGTTATGACGTTGAAAAAAATCGTAGACACGTTTTCGAAACAATGAAATATTAATTTTTTTGGAGAATTTAAATTTTGACCCCCTCCCTTTTTCCCCTGTTTTTCGCTGTAACTTATCATTCATCGTTGACTGTGAAATAACATTTTTTCGACGAAGTTAATTGAAACTCAACATTATAGATTAAAGCGAGGAAGATTTTTTAGTCCTTTCAGTTTTGCCCTAGTTAACGTATCGGCAAAAAATTCAGTTTTATCCAGGAAAGCCGGGTTGTAATTGATCTATTTGTCATTATGTACTCAGCTATTGAGGACTTTTGTGAGTCAATAAGCTCAAAAGAGGTTTTTTACTATTCGACTGGACGAATGTTGTAGGGCATGCGGTTTTAGCATGGGAATGTTATGTTAATTGAGTTTTGTGTTGGATTGAGATTTTTGGTTTTCACAAACAGGTACCTGAAAATTTTGTTTTATTTTTCTGTAGGTATGCTGTTAGTTTAGACGATTTTGGAATTATTGGAAATAAGGTACGCATTTGTAAAATTGTATCTTGAGATTTTATTTCTTTTAGGAAAAAAATATTATTCTTGATTTTGGTAGGCACTTTAAAGTTTTAATAAAGAAAGTGTAAAATATTCATATCAATTTTTTAAAGTTTCGTAAACGTTTGAAAATGTGATCTATTAATTTGTGTACGGTTTTTTTGACTGTGGCCTAAAGTGAGAGAGAACGGTCGGACCGATTTTCATGAAAGATGTCTCAAAGAAAGTTTTCACCTTGTAGATGTGTTATCCGATGAGAAAAAGTCCATAGCCTCCGAGGGAAAAATATGTACATTTTGACCCCCACAACTCATTTTTTCCTTGAATGATATTAGTCATACCTCTATGTTCAACTTCTTTAGATATTGAGCACTAAAAAGTTACAAAATTGAAGTGTAGATATACTGTAACTGTATTGTTTAAAAATGAAATAAGGGAGGAGGAAGACACTAAGGAGAGATAGGGAGGGAAAAGAGCCATTTTATGTGACGAAGTTGGTTATTCTCAGCAAGTAGGTTGTCCCAGAGAAGGTTTTTAAGCCTTGGTAGAAGTCGGTAGCCTCCCTGAGTGAAAATTTTTAGATTTTTCTCCTAGTATATCCCTCACTTCTTTATTGTTTGTAAGCTGAAAAACAAAAAAATACAAAAGGAAAAAAAGATAAGGAAAATACAGATTTATTTCTCTTTTTCACTAAAATCTTCACTCACTGGGATTGTTAGTCTCAAATCAAATTGCTATCCTTAGGCGGAACCCGCGGGTGACAACTAGTTTCACTTTATCATGTTTTCTCCGATGTGGCTATAATTTGGTAATCGGAATTGATTTTTGTTTCTGAGATGAATTTCAAAATTCATGTAGTGGTAAGACGCGATATTATTACTTCGAAAATGAATTATGGTAAATTTATATTGTTTTTTGAAAGTCAGTTCTATGTCGTGAAATGACGTTAATTGTATCTTGACATTTATATCTCTTCAGTGGCCTGAATTTGTTCAAGAACAAAGATTAGAAAGTTCAGTACGAGATTTAAAAGTGTATGAAGAAAAAAACTTGGAACGAAACAGCCTTTTTTTTTCTTTATTTTTCTTTTAAAAAATAAAAACTGTTAGAAATGAATTATATAAGGAAAAATCGTTCTGCTGAAAACGCCCATTTTCCTTAATGTTTCTTTACCTAATGGGGTGAGGGGTAAAGGAGGAATTAAACCCGAATTGTGTCGTCCATCCTTCGTGATGACGGCTTCATATAGTTCTGATTTTTTATAACAATAAATTATGATTTATATTGCCTGATATATTTTTCGATTGATTGTGAGAAGTGAGATATTGAAAACAGTGCGAAACCGTTATTAGGTTGACTGCAAAAATTATCGAGTCACTTATTTAATCGACTAGTTTCCCATTTTCTAATATCTGTTGTTTTTTATCCAAATTTTATCGACCCATTTCTGCTTAACCGGAAAAATCTGGTTAATATTTTTGCATACTGCGTTCAAGCATTTACAAAATTTTAACGCAGTTCGGGTTTTACTTTTGATTTGTTTCCAAACTTATTCGACAATGGTATGAAAATACCATTGAAACAAAATTTTCCCATAGATTTCTGAAGATTTTTCATCGTTTTTATTTCAACTTAAGAACGTCTTAGAAAAAGTTGTTCTCTGTGAATTTTTGCAATTTTGTTGTGAATTATTTCTGGTATTTTTATTCTTGAGATTTATTACTCCAGATTGTATTCTATTGATTTTTTTGTTTTCAATCGACGTCTTTTCTCATTCTGTTTTGTTTCCATATTCACTATCTTATGACTCGACCCTTATCATTTTATGCTAATTATTTGATTGTGATTGTCTAGAATAAAATATTTGATTGTACTTCCAGACAGCGAAATAGTTTTTTTATGTGCTATCGTTCACTGCAATTAGTAATGTAGCAGGATCGTCCAATTGAATGAGGGGTGATGTAATTTGAGAATACTTGCAAGGTTCAAAAATTCGATACTCCCATTTTCTCAAATTTTTCAGAAATGTTTAGCTGAAGGATTAGGGGTGAAGCTAAGGGAGCATGGGAGTTAAAAAATTTAAAACAGGTTTTGTGAAGAAAAACAGTATAATAATACTTCTTTTTAATTGAAGGGAAAATGACAGGATTTGAGTGCCCTTAGAATTTTTGTTCTAGCTTCGTCTCGGGTGATGTTTTTTTAAAAATTTCAATTACTGGGTTTTATCGTTAGTAACATCCATGCTTACGCCACTGTCTGCATTTCGCAAACATTTTCCTATTTGAGACTTCACCAGAAGGAAAAACGCTATACCTTGAATTAACTTCAGAGAATTAATGTTTTTCTTTTTATTTAATAAAATTTTCAATAATTTTCAAGGTATTGAATTTGTTTTTGAAATTTTAGCTATATTTTAAGTTAATTTATTACCGCAGAGCTTTGAAATTTACGACTCGGAAAAAAATTGAAAGTAGATAAATGGCGTGTCCTGTTAATTTATATCAATTATCTCAATCTGTATGAATGAATTTGATGCAGTTCTGTATATACATTTCTTCTCATTATTTATTCTGGCTAAAGTAAAGGTCGATTTTTTTCACTGCTGGGCGTATTTACTGAAGAAAGTTTCCGGAAAAAAAAAATTACGATATTAATCACTCTTGAAAAATTGCTCTCTTTTTTAAACGAAAAAGTAATTATTTTACATCGATATATGTAAACTAACACTTTCATTTTTTTTTTCGTGTTTTTCCGTATGTCAACGCAGCATGGATCTCATTTAATGGTAAGAATATTTAAAATATATAATATTGTTTATTATATTGTTAAAAGTATTTATTATTTAAATTACGTCTCTTTGCATGACGACTAATCACGCGACCTCGGTTCTCTTTCAGCAACGAGAACATTTACACGAAAAATTAAGCGAAAGCGAAAAACTCATGAAAGAAATGTCGCAGACATGGGAGGAAAAACTAATAAAAACTGGTAATTTCCATATTTGTATATTTCCCAAATTCGTCTGGTGGTATAGGTTAGTTAAGAGAGTCCCATTTAAAATCATATATTTCGTTATTTTTGTCAGAATTTGTTTCCTTCGAATTTTAAAATAAATTTAATCTATTTTTGATTTTTTTCACTGAAGGAATATGGGAGAAAAGTCGTGTCCATCACTATCGTGACCTTGGAGACAGAAAGCTGACGATAATATTTTTCACGTTGTTTTCTATCGTTTTTAATATTTTTCCAGTAATAGTAATGTTGCTCCCCACAAAATTGATGTTTTACCGGGTAATACCGGTGTAATAAACTGAGAATGTGTCATGAAGAGGTCAAATTTCAAGGCTTAAAAACGTCATTTTTTTCTGACTGAAATTTTTTTAGTAATTCTATTTGATATGAGGAAACAAAATAAATGCAATTTTCGATTTTCCTTGCAGTTTGGAAAAAAAAAAGAAAAAAGAAAATGAATAGTCAGATCTTTAATACATAGATGCTGCTTCCAGTATTATGAGGAATGATGAGATTTAAATATGCTAAAGCAGTGTTTCTCAAAGTGTGTGCCTCTAAAGTTGGTTTTGGAAATTTTATTAATTTCCGTCGATGTAGGTCTACTTATCTCTTGATTCTTATACAATTATTGTGTGTTTTTGCGTCAGTGTGCCGTGATAACTGAGCCCAAGAAAAAGCGTACTGCCGACAGAAATTGTTTTGAGAACCACGGCGTGTTCCTTAGGTTGTATTCATATAAGATGCATATTGTACATTTTATTAAAATTTGGCTCAGACTTCCCGGCTCCTCCTTTGTATTGGATGATCTAATTTTGTTGCATAAATGCATATGATACATACTTTGGCCATGGAAATTATTGGTAATTATATGTAGTTCCAGTATAGAAATTCATATGTCTGTTTCTTACATTTTCAACACGTTCTCTGAGTACATACTTCGTCGTCGTGGTAGTGTTTTGGTAATGTTATTTCGAGTTTTCCTGTAAACCTGAGTTTATCATGAAAAATGAGCAAAAAAATTTTTTTTTTTTAATATGCGAATCTATCAGAGTGTGAAACCAATTCATTCATGATTATGTTAATAATTTCGTTCAGTTCTTGGTTTGAATTTCAGTGAATGCGAATAATGCGTAAAATTAAGTGCAGTATCATAGCTTCAAAACATTTAAATGTTTTAAAAACTCACTGTTAACTCAATTATAAATCTGAGTATAATTCTGAGTCAGTGTATTTTTGGTATTTCGTTTTATTAGGCTCCATTTTTAAAATTTTGAAAAATTTTCATAATATTCTAAATATTATAATATATTGGTAAAGGTTTATTGTTTTGATGCTATTGTACTTTTTGGTTTTTTATTTCGAAATTATTTTTTTAATAGTCGCTTATTCCCAGTGTGAGGACGCAGCTATATCGTTGGCGTCGTAGCCGCGCGGTGCGTTATCTATTTTTCCAGCTTAAAGGTTGCCGGTTCGAACCCCTAAGCCGACATCCCACACGCAATTTATTTTTTGTAATTCTAATCCATGGATATCTCATGAAGTTGAATTGACTGATATTTAAATGGGAATGCTTACTTAAATGAAGGTTTAAATTGGAAATGATTTAAACGATTATTTAATTCACTGTATGTTACAGATTTTGATGAAAAAACCATAGTTATCGCTGAAAAAATATAGTCCGATCTCTGATCTCAATAGTAAAATAATTACGTTGTACAATCATAGGGGTTAATTGTAAATTTGTTGAATGACATTTTGTCTGGATGAATTAGCCCTCGTATTCAAGTTTTAATTTGAACAATTCATTAACCTTGTCATTATTCGGGCAAAGATTACATTTTTCGTTAGTTCGGTTTATCTCATCGGTAAATGAGAACTTTTTCATATTTTGTCTATACTCAAGAGGTAATCTATCATATATATATATATATATATATATAATTTTCCCGCTGTAATTCTTGAATATTGGAATCATTCTAACGTGTCTTGTTTGAAAAATCGAAAACCTGTGATCTTACTGCTGTGTAACCCATACATTCATCGATAATGTGAAGTTTGAATTTTTCACTAATGTATGTGTACGTATATTTTTTAGAACGGTTACAACATGAACGTCAAGAAGCTCTTGAAAATATGGGAATTAGCGTTCAGTCCTCTGGCATAATGGTCGAAAAAAGTAAATACTATTTGGTTAATTTAAATGCTGATCCATCGCTGAATGAAATGTTGGTTTACTATTTGAAGGAAAAAACTCTGGTGGGTTCCGAAAAAGGCGATATCATCTTATCAGGTTTGCGAGCTATTATTTAAATTATTTTCTCGTTTATTAGCTACATATTTCGTGATTCTAATTACTAGGAATTTTGTAGGTCTTGGAATTCAAGCCGAACACTGTATTTTGACTATAGAGGAAGATGGTTTATTTATGGAACCGTTATCAAATGCTAGATGCTATATTAATGGCATTGTGATAAACAATAAAGCTTTATTGAAACATGGCGATCGAATTCTTTGGGGAAATCACCATTTTTTTCGCGTTAATTGCCCTAAATCTGGTACGTATTGTCCAGTTTGGATTTACTTTGTCATCCTCGTGTATATTATGATGTTCTACTTTGCGTTAGAAACAACGTAATTTATTCTTCCCCTCAAATATTCATTAATTTAAGATTTTAGCTTGAACTTAATCTGTACTCCTTTTCTGATAAGTATTTTCGATGCAAATAAATTTTATGTCTTCTTTTTCAGTTTTATCTGAGCCACCAACGCCGGCTCAACCTCTGGATTATAATTTCGCGAGAGAGGAGTTTATGCTTAACGAGCTTAGTAATGATCCTATTCAGACTGCCATTGCCAAAATGGAAAAACAACACGAAGAGGATAAACAAGGTATAGAAATTTACTTAGTCATAAAATTACTGTTTTGTTGGGAGTTATTTGAGAATTCGCAGTACCTACTATATAAAATAAACAAGATCTGTTTGACGAGTTGAATTTCAATGGCAGTTTATCGTAATGCTTCTGAAGAATAGATTTTTCTTTTAAATCTTAAATTATTAATGCTGTCATTTTAGAGTCAAATATTGAAATTGTTTCTTGTTTTTTGTTGATTTGGCGTATTTGTGGTGTTTTCAGAACTTTTTTAGTTAATAGTTTTGTTGCTGATCGAAATATTTTTTTTTGCGCTAGTTTTTGCAATTTATCATGACTTCTGAGATTTTCAGATGTAGACTTCATTTTTGAAAACGTTGTAGCCTAAATCTAAATAATTTTTTGTTGAAATTTCGTTTTGAACATCTTGTGTAGAGAGATGAAATGTTTCAATACCTGTCAATCAGATTGTAAAATGAGCTCTTTATAGCCTAGTATTGATGCTTTTTTACTAGAATCGTAGCAAGTCAAGTGCATATAATTTCCATGGAAAAAGAAATTCCAATGGTGGATCCAGGATTTCTTGAAGGGAAGACCAAATTGTAATTTAAATTTTTAAGTAGGTTTTTTATTGAAAATCTACTTATTAATCTTGGTGTCGTGAACGACCTGGGGGTGGAGTTAGGTACGTTTGTAGTTTCATAACTAAAGAAAAATTTTGGCCCCAATAATTCAGATTCATATATATGTGTACATATATGTATACAAAAAGCCAATTTCTTGTTACCACGGTACAGGTCGTGATTTTGATCCGATAGTCACGAAATTTGGAATGAAAATTAGTATTAAGCCAAGGAATTGACCTATTGATTTTTTTGTGGATCGGCCGTGCGTTACTTTCGGTCTGGCATTTTCATTTTTGTTTTGGCTATAAAATTAATAATTTTCGATCAATAGCTACAAAATTTATAACAAATATTATAACTTTTTATATATTTTGATGTGGATCGGTCGTACAGTACTTCTGGTAACACTATTTTCGTTTTTATTGCGATTATAAAATGCCTAATTTTTATCAAATAGGAACTTAATATGGAACAAATATTTATTACGATCAATTAATAACTTTTAGTGATTAACTAATTTTACATTTTTCGAAACCTACTTTTTCTAAAGGAGCTGCTGCTGCGTTAGAGTTTTTTTTTCCTTTCTAATTGTCTGTAATCACATCTCATCCCTCCATCCCAATAAAAATCTACTATAACATAGATTCGTTTGTTTCGGAGTTTTTTTTCTTCACATTAGAGGTGACGGGAATGGCCCCTGTTGGTCTCCCTTGGATTTGTCACCGAAAAAATCGTGTTTGTAAAAAAAAAGAAAGTTATTTTTGATTATTATTTCTGTTGACAATCTTGCCTGTGATTTTTTAAATTCAAAAAATTTTGTATAAAAACTGGAGAAATTTTCAGTTTTTTGTTTAAGTCTTGAATGATTATGATATATATGATTTGTGCTGATTAAGTGATCATTTTTCATTAAATTTTTGATTAATTTCAAAACTCAAAGTTTTTTGTATTGCCTTTTACATGACCTCCGCAGAAGTCGGGCTTGCAAATAATAATGTTCCTCGTGTTTTTTTTTTTTTTTTTGCTACAGTTGCCTTAGAAAAACAACGTCAAGAATACGAACGTCAGTTCCAGCATTTGCGCAGTATTCTTTCGCCATCTACTCCGTTTGCTCCGTATGTTCCTTACGACCCTTTGCGAATGGGTAAACTTAATCCTTGCACACCCACATCCCAAATGAGAGTTGAAAAATGGGCCCACGAACGGTTAGTACAGTAGCCTTATGTAAATCATCTATAGCCGACGTATATTAAATCGAGCTGTTTTTTTGTTTTTCCTCTAACATTTAGGGAGGAAATGTTTCGGAAAAGTATAACGCGTCTTAAAGAAGATATTGTGACCGCAAACTCGCTTGTCCAAGAGGCGAACTATTTGGCTGAAGAAATGAGTAAGCAAGTGAAATACAGCGTTACTTTGCAGATTCCGCCTGCAAATCTGAGTCCGAATCGCAAGGTATGTTATTTTTGTTTTTCATTTTTCATAACAAGTATGAAGTATCCACTGAAATTAGTACATACGTGGTAACTGGCTGCGGCTTTATGAAGCTAGTAAATAGTGACGGCGTATTTGCGTTTGATTAATATGAACATTTACTTGGTATTATGATGTCATGGAGAGTTAAATCTATAAATTGAAGTTTCATGTCTGCTTGGAATGGTAGATATTGTTCTCAAACCCCTTCAAACGAAAAAAAGTTCATAGACCCCCATTGTTGGGCGTATTCCATCGCGCATTATTTTTATTTTCAAGTGGATTACACGTGTGCCTTTTTCATTTCAGCGCCGAACATTCGTTAGTGAACCTGCTATTCTCGTGAAGCGTAAAGGCAACGGAAGTCAAGTGTGGTCAATGGAGAAATTAGATACGAAGTTGATTGACATGAGGGAGATGTTTGACGAGTACAAAAGAGGCTTCAACGATCCTCAGTATTTGGTACGAATTTTCGGAATGATAATTTTAAGCCTTCTTCCAATTCATTACATCATTTTTACTCCTGTTTTAATTTGCAGGAAAACATGAACCAGTCACTTGATCCATTTTTCGAGAACCAAGCGAATCATAATTTGATAGGAGTTGCAAATGTGTTTTTAGAAGTGTTGTTTCACGATGTGACACTAGATTATCAAACGCCGATCATTAATCAGCAAGGTGAAGTCACAGGTCGTTTACAGGTAAATTTTCAATGTTTTATGTTTTAGTGGACTATCTGTGCTTTGTTTGAGACACTTTTTTGTGTGGTTTCGGAGTTTCTGTTGTTTTTGTCGACTTTTTAAAATTTTTGAAGTCTCCGTTTGTTGATTCGACATGTTTCCCAGTAAACTATTCCTGATAAATCTTAATTTAGCGATTTTTTGAACGTATCAAAATAATGTCACTGTGAGGAGATTCTTATTGAAAATTAAAATTTATATCTTGTCAGTAGAGCTCGTTTTGGCTGAATTAGTTGAAAAATGAATTTTGGCTGCTAAATTTTAGTTTCGTTTAGTTGATCTTTTCTTTCAGATATGGGAACGGAGGAGTGGCTATATTAACGTGGGGAAAAGAAAAAAAAGAGATGAAAAGTTGATAAAAGTTGTTAAAGTAATCTAATTTATTCATCAATTTGAGAGAACTATTGAATTTAGTGAACAAATCTGATTCAAATTTTCTTATTTACTTTTGTACGAATTAATACTTTTCTAGTTTATCTTGCGTATTGCTGATATTTTGGTGTATTTATACTTCTACATCTAGGAAGTCCTTCCTCTATAATTTATTCATTAGTAGTTAACTAATCTATGTTGAAAAAATTTTTATTATTGTTTAATTGAGTGATGGTACTTCCGTAGCGTACGAAATTTCATATTTGGTTTGCGAATAGTGAATAGAAAAAGATTTTAGAATTAGCGTATTTTACGAAATGGCGAGCGACTGAAAATTTGTTTAGGACCGCGGAGATATTTTTTAAAATATTAAAGCAAGAAATGACTGTGTCTCCTGATTATTTTGTTGAAATATTTGAAAAGAAATAATAAATATTATTTACAGCTTCTCTAATTTATTAATTAAATTTATTTTCTGATTAGATTAATTTAATCATTTTCACTTGATATTTCGTATTCGATGTTGTAATCGTTATTGTATAGGTCGAAATAAGTCGTGTGAATGGTACTTTTCCGCAAGACCGTATGTGTGAATCGGCTTCCGATAGTTCAGGTAGTAGTGAACCCATGGAAAATTCTGAGGACGATAATAATTCAAATACTAGTGAAATTACTGTTAAGGTAGTAATCGTATTATTTTTTCATTCATATTTTTAATCTGCATGTATATGTATTTAAAATTTTTTGTTTATTTTATCTAGGTTAAAGTAAAACAGGCTTCCGGTTTACCTCCGTCCTTATCGAAATTAGTATTTTGTCAGTACTCGTTTTGGGGTATAGATGACAGTATCGTTATACCGTCCATTAATTCGTGTGATTCCGCTGGAACGTATAAGGATAATATTGTGTTTCGTTTCGATCACACTAGTACATTTATAGTTCCGGTTACCGAGGAATTCATTGAACACTGTGCTGGTACGTATCTTCGTTATCAGGTTTTGTTTGATATCGAGGTATTTTTTACCTGCGTATGTAGGCTATTAAAGAGGTAAGAAGTGATAGGCTGAATTTCAGTGGTAATTTGAATTGTCTGGATACTCTATTGCTCTCTTTCAATAAGAATTAATCCCGTTGTTAATTGACAATCTTTTAATGTATAGAAATTTTTGTACCGATCTTGTCAGTTAACTGACTGTTGCTCTGGACCAAAGAATCTGTGTAGAATTAATCATTGTGCTTCGATCTGCTCTACATTTAATTAGGAATTTATTAGTTCCTCAGATCTTCTTTCCAAAAGAAATTAGTAAATAAAGGAAAGTCCAAGAAACAAGTTACTGTTATTAACACTTAGTGCATTTAACCTATTGAAATTTCGTTTATAGAGGGTGCACTTTCAATCGAAGTGTGGGGACACAGAAGTGCGTCTGCTAAATCCAAACCCGCGTGGGTTGTGGAGCAAACTCAACTTGCAAAAGCCAGATCTTTAGCTGACCGGTAATATTGCTGTGATTTCCATCCTTTATTTGGAGTTTGGAAAGAATTAGCTGAAATTTTTATTTTAGGTGGAGTGAGTTGACTCGTAAAATTGAGCTTTGGGTGGAGATTCAAGAACTAAATGACCAAGGAGAGTATACACCCGTTGAGGTTAATGTTACAAATAATAATATTTTAACTGGCGGAGTTTACCAGCTCCGACAAGGTCAGCAACGTCGTATTAAGATTTACGTAAAACCAGTCCAAAATTCCGGCACGTTACCTATAATTTGTGACTCGATTACCAACATTGCCGTTGGTAGTATAATAAATAGGTAAATTACGTTTTATTCGTATTTTGAAATCGTTTGAGGTGATGGTTCTAAAGATAAATTGTGGCATTTTGTAGGAGTCGGTTGCAAAAACCATTAGACTCGTACCAAGATGAAGATTTAAATACTCTTCGTGAAAAATGGTGCGAAGCGTTGATGCGTAGACGTCAATATTTGGATCAGCAAATCCAAAGCCTGATAAATAAAACAAGTAAGTATGTTCTGACTGATAAATGTTGAAATTAAAATTTTTTTTCAGTTTTATTTCAAAAAGTTGTTTGTACTCATCTCATAGGAAAACTTTGTTTCATGTATTTGATAGAAAATTAACATTTTGTGGATGTTAAAACGAATTTACCCCGTAGATTTATCTTTAAAATTAGATTTATTCCTTTATTTGGGCAGTCCTTTTTTTTTCTTCACAAATATCGATATAGCTTTGAATTCAGTCAAAATTTGTCACAGCAGTAACTCATTAATCCATTAGATCATTGATATTTAAGATGAATAGTTGAGAATTTGGTGTGAAATGTGAATGCGTTAGTCCCACATTGTATGCGAATCGATCCATTTTTTCAAGTCAAATTCATATGTAAAGTTGTACCGCTATCAAAATTTTTCCGCCGTGTATTTATTATTTATAAATGTACCTTGTGCTCGAGATCATTCTGTCTATTTATTCAGAACTCGTTTGGACATAATTTCCTCACTCAAATATTCCTTAATAATATAATCACTCATTTAAAACTTTTTTATTTTCTTAATTCATAAAAAGCTTCTCAGACAGCTAGCTCAAACTATAAGTTGAATTATTCAGATTTTAAAGGCACTCTCCCAAATACTATTCTCTATCTTCGACTTTGAATCAAATAATTAGTGGATATCTTATCATATTTTCGTACTCAAGAACTTGTATATTTAGAAAAATAACTAGGTACCTTATCTATTTTCATTTTGAATGCTTACTTTTATGGAGTTCTTATTTTAATTCACGCTCGTTTGTGAATTTAAGTTTCAGTGACCTCTAATTTTCTATCATACTTTTTTTTTTCATCTTTGTAGAATTTCGTTCCCAACTAATTAAAGCGAATATTCAACAATTTCTAATCCAATATGTATGTGGAACACGTAATTCGGAGTTAACCTAAGTGGAAATTTTATTTATTTATTTATTTTTGGTAGATAAAAATGAACAAGATATTGAAAGAGAACAAAGTTTGGTCGAGCAATGGGTTAGTTTAACTGATGAGAGAAACGCTGTTTTGCTGCCAGCCGCAGGTATACCAGGTGCTCCTGCTGACTGGATACCCTCAGTCGATCTGGAACCGCATATCCCAGTTCTGTTCCTCAATTTAAATGGTACGTTCGGGTCGTCGTATTAATCTCGTCGCTGATCCAGTAGCCGTTTAACATTGGTCTTACGTTGTCATAGGAGATGATCTTTCTGCGATAAACAATCATCTGTGCGAGACGCGTGATCTACCAGTTGCCGGTGTAAATTCGATTTTGTCGAAAGAACATGGCAAAAATTTTTATAATCTGCCAATAATTAAATATTTCGAAAAAGACGTTTGTGCCATTGCAGCTTGGGACTCTTCGGTGCACGATAGCGTTCACCTTAATAAAGTGACCGATAGTAAGTGTCCGAGAAGTCAATTTTTAGTAATTAATTTACGAATTTTCCTTGAGAAAGATACGAATCATTATTTGTATTTTAGACAATGAACGAGTGTACCTAATTTTAAAGGCGACTGTAAGATTATCGCATCCGGCTCCGATGGATCTTATTCTACGAAAACGATTGTGTATTGTTATTTACAAGCGTCAGAGTTTAACGGATCGAATTATTAAGAAAATTGTGAAATCCGATTATGTGACGAAAACAGGCGTTACGTACGAAATTGTTTCCAACATTCCGAAAGTGGGTTTTTGTTGGTTGGAAAAGTGGTGAATGTTGATTTCGGTTATGGTAATTGTTCTACTTATTCTGTGTAGGCGAGTGAAGAACTCGAGGAACGAGAATCGTTGGCTCAAATGGCTGCTTCTGGAGAGAACTCATCGCTTAGTGATGGTGAAACGTATATTGGTGGGCATTCGATTAATATTTTTCAGGTTTTTCGACGTTTATGTGAAATAATAAAACATTATTTATGCAGAAAAATACACGAAAAGCGTTAGCGCTGTTGAGAGCATATTAACCTTAGACAAACTGAGGCAAAGTGTTGCCGTGAAAGAACGTTTATTGGCTCAGGGTAACAATAATGCTACATTCCAGAATGTGTCTATGAGAAAAACGGCCAGTGTTCCGAACTTTTCGCAGGTAAATCGATTTTTGCTTCTTCTGTTGGATATTGGCATTGAGGCTTAATTGCTCAGCGTGTTAATGTTAGAGATGTCTTCTTATGGGGGGTGGAAAGCCGGAGATAGATTGGGACCCGGTGACCGATTGTATGTCATCATGAATTTTTTAATCACTGATTGAGCCATACTAAAATCCATCATATGTGAGTTGGGAATATGGTGACAACTGGTTTTAAGGTTGAGCGGTTAATTATTACTTTACCTCCTGACTATCTCGTAGTTGTGTTTGTAAAAATTACCTCAATTTAATCATGACAACTTAATATGCTACTGAGTGAATATTGTGGTGGTATGAGTTAAGAAGTCGTTGGTTGGGGCAGTATTTCTCCCAAAAAATATTACAGATCAAGTTCTGTTGCTCGTTTCTCTTTAATCGTGGTAGTATTTAAGAAATTTAAATTTCTTTTCTCGGTGAGTGAATTGTTTTAAATTTTTAAGGTACTTGAAATATTCTGTTTATTATTTTAGCCTTCTTGAAGATAATCTGTTTTTATTTTTTATCAAAATAACAATAGGTGTCTTTTGAGAGTAGTCTCTAAAACTCGTAACCTTAATAAGGCTAGACAAAAAATGAACTTTCGAATTTGTTTACCATTATTTATGTATTTATTTACTTATTTATTCAGGTGCTTCGCAACTATTGAATTTAGTTAATTATCCGTCCAACGTTGAAACACTCTCAAATTAAAACTAATTGTAGATAGATATAATTAATCAACGTTGATTAACAATACTTGCCTAACCGCAGTCCAATATGCCTACTTCGTTTTGTTTACTCAAACCGAGACAACCGGCAAACATTTAGTTCTCTTTTTACCCCTATTCCTCCTAAATCAATCACTTTATTATGGAATCATTCGCCCCTGATTCATTAATGGTTGCAGAAAATAGGGAGGAATAGAAATGTCTCCTGTTCTAAACAAATGAATTAATTAAAATGAGTATTTAAGAGACAGAGTTCTCAATGCAGTTCTGTTATATTTTATTACAATACCACGATTTACGTATGAAGGAAGAATATCAAAGAATATAATTATAAAATTATTGTTGTTTTTTAATTTCTTTAACTTCTGTTATCTCATCGGGATTTTAATTTTGAAAATATATTTTAAATAAAACTTAGTTCATCAGAATTTTTAATGTAATCCGCTACCTTAGTTACTCAGTAATTTTGTTGTTTTATGTTCTAGCTGATGAGATTTGACAGTTTTGATTTCTTAAGCCCTGTTGTTGGAAAAGTTATTAGCAAATCGGAAAGTGTAATGGATCTGAACAGCGAAGGGAAACCGGATGGTAAGGTGAAGAAAACCAAACCAGATTCTGATTTGTTGCAAGCCAAACCATTTGGTGGCATTGGTAAGTTATTTGCGATTCAGATTCGCCCCATATTTTTTTCGAATATAATTATAAACATATTCTTGGTGAAGCTCGAAGAGTATTTTCATTCGACGACGACGAAAATAAAAATTATATTGTAATAGCTTTATTTTATTGAGCTTTTGTTGTTATTAAATGAGGAACAATTTTCGAGTCAAATCAATTTATTGGAAGCCGATAGCTTGTATGTGTACTTTCAAACTTTTTGCCAGTCTTCATGTTTTTCTGTCTTTCTATTGTCAAGCATGAAAATGGAAAACTTCTCTAATTTTTCACTTTTATAACCTCAAATTTTGATAACACTCGCTGATTCGCTTCAATAACGATATTTGCTTTCGCAGCTTATGTTGATAATCTGGATTCCACTATTTTTTGTACTCTGTAATGGGTGTTTGGATTCTTATTGTTTAACAACGAAGTGAACTATATTTTTCAATTTGTGAAATACTTTTTTGAAATGACAAATTTATTATCTTTCGTGGTGACGCTGCAATTGTACTTCAAGGTGCCTTTCTGATTTCGGCGCACTGTCTTAAAGCACAGTTTTAAGCCTTCGATTTAACTGTCGCTAGTCTATTTGTAACAACCTTATGGAACAACTTTGCTTGTTTTCGATGTTTTATGCTCTTGATCCTTTATCTCTGTGAATTTGTTTATTCGTGTTGAAGCAGTAAAAAAGTAGCTCGTTTCCTTTTTTAAAAATACTCGTCCTCTCTCTCAAGAAAATTTTATGAATGAAAAAATGAGCAAGTTTTTAGCGAAGTGGTGCTGTATAAAAATTCTTACAGTATCGTTTTACCATTTTTTATTTCTATTTGTTATGCCGATTTTATTGTACGCTTTTATTGCGGTTACTAACGCAACAAAATATGATATAATTTGGTGCCAGACACTGGGATCGCTTTTATCGAGTTTGTTATCAGCTATGATTCGGTGCTATTCTGTAAATATTAGGGCAGTTGAAGAGTGTTACGTTTTTATATTTACAGAATAGCACCGCGAAATCCGTTCTAAAGAAACAATGGCAACAAAGCTTATTTCAAATTATATAAAATAAAAGCGTATTTTTAAAATCTCGTTTTTAACCTAACTTGTTTATACTGACTGAATTGATGTTCGCTATTTCATAACTGTAATATCTGCTTATTTCGGGATGTTAATGTCAACTCTATTTTTTTTCCTATTCTATGTTTTGTACCTTTTGTTCCTGCACAGATCGCAAAGGCTCCATACTAACAGGTAATCTGGCTTTTTGCATTGCATGCTTACCTTTACCATATTTCTTGAAAAAAATGACACTCATAATTTTATTATTTTCATTAACTTATTTGCGATTTAAATACGTTTTTTTGTCAATGAATTGTACTGTATTTATTTGTAAATGTAAAAAACCAAAAAAAAAAATCATTGAAACGTCATATACTTAGGCATGAACAAATCGCAAATAAATTTACTTTTCGAAGAAGAATAATAAAAAAATATGTAATTTTCAATTCGCTTCCGATGACCACTAACTTCTACATAATATAACGTATTATGGATTTTCTTTACAGCTCGTCCTACTTATTTGAATTTGAATGTGAACTTGAATTCTATCCGCCTTCAGAGTGGGTTAAAATGTATGTTAATGACACCGAGTTTTTTTTTTTCATTTTTTCCATCGTTTTTCTTTCGCTGGTTGTAAATTATTTTTATATTCCGTGCTTGTGAATTTTTACTCGCTTGTGTCCGCTATATTTTTATGGATGCGAAATTGTTGGAATGAGTATCGTATATATAGATTTGTGTTTACGTTTTGCTTTGCTGAAGATTTTGGCTTCTTTTGACCGATGTGTGATTTCAAATAAAATAGTAATGGATGTTCAGAAATTTGAAGTTATTTGGTGTATGATTGTTAAACGGTTATTTTTGGCGAATGAAGAAACTGCTTTGCTGCGTTCAGTGCAATATTCATTCCCTGTCATCAAGTGATGGTGTGATAAGTAGTAGGGTTTTTAATTTCTCCGGGAGTTATTCAGTTTTTCCCGTAGCATTTCTTTCGAGTTTTAGCTGTTATTTGAGATCATTGTGTTTCGAATTATAAAAATTTACGTTGCAATAGTACCCTATTCGTTGCGAATAGAAAGTCGTTTATGCCAGAAAATTACGTCGTATTGAATAATTCGGAGCTGTCTGTTTGTCCCAGTATAAGTGATGAAATTTGTTGCTTCTTAAAAAAAAAAACAATTTTTTGATGTTTGAAGCGTCGATCACACGAGGCATGTTTACTAGCTTTCAATTTTTCAATTTAGTAGCTTAGCGTCGTGTGACCAGCTACTTGCCTTCTACTTGTTTGAGTTGTGCATGTTTAACTTCCTTGCGTAGTAACGGCAACTCTAATGGAAGTTACTAACATGCCTCGTGTTACGGCAGCTTTACTATTAATGCAGTTCTATCGTTATTTTTAGTTTATTATTATTATGTTAGTTTAATTCAAAGCTGTTTAACTGGGATGCAGCTTTCTATAAAATGTTTATATACCTTTTCGAAGTTTTATAGTTGAATATTTTTAGTTTGATTACCTATTTTAATTTCTTTTTTTGTCTTCAATTGGAATGCATTATAGTTGTTTGATAACAGTCTGGCTACATAGTGACGTATCTGTGGATTTCAACTCTTAACACTTTCTTGGTTCATCTTTTTTCAGAATTATTCGTCATCAGGAGACCAAATAAATTAATTTGTACTTTTGAAAATGCAAATAATTTGAATCATTTGTGTGTTGTTGAAATCTCTACCGCTAGTGGATACTTTTGTTGTTGACTGACATGAGGGAGAATAATACTGATTCTGAAGTTTTCACTTAGTGCGGTAGTATATTTTATATGAAGCATAAGACCACCTAACATAGAAGCTAAAATCAGATGATTTTCATTTTCACCTATGAATTTTCTTATAAATTGTTATGAAAAATATCTTTTGCTGCTGACATAAATGATGGGATATTTTATTTTACTCTTTCATGTTCCAAAAATTTTTAGTTCAGTTTTAAAGATCATTGGAGATTTTGATGAAAAAATAGTTTGGTATGTCGTTTGATCGAATCTATGACATACATAATAAAATATGAATTCTGTAATTTATGCTATAATAATGAAACTAATTTTGAGAAAGGGTACGTTTGTATTGTTTCCATTTTTTGAAACATTTTTCCCTTTCTCAACCATTCTTGACTTCTTGTAATATCAATTTCCCCCGTATCTTGTCTCGTATTCCTTGTGTAGTATTCAATTAGTATGCGTTGCAAACTCAATCAGTTAAATAGAATTATTAGGTTGCCCACTTACTAGTTTTCTTATTTTAATGTTTTCGTGCTCTTTTTGCCTTGGTATCAAAGTACAGTTGTCTTCATTTATATTAATTTTTTAGTTAAAAATGAAACAAGAAAAAGGTCGAGTATATTTGGGATTATACTGTTCGAAATTTTTGAAACGTTTTATCGTGTACGGTATATTTTTTGCCTTGTGATTTGTGATAGGTTTCTCATTTGGGTGCTTTGCATCCGACAGTGTTTTTACTCATTGCTGATTTCGTATTCTGTAATAATATCTATTTGCTATGTTTTATTGATTTAGTATTTTGATATCGCTACTCATTTATTTAAGGTGTAAAATAATGGCCTGTTATTCATGATACATTGATGTTTGATTTTTTTTTTCTTGTAGATTGTAAATATAGTTTTGTGCTATTGAAAAATGCGCTCTTTTCTTAGCCGCGTGAATCTCATCTTCTGTTTTCACGTACGCAGGTTCTCCGAATGCAAAATTAGGCTTCCGAATGACTACTCTGCACGAGGAGCATTTCGGTGGTACTACTCTAGGAAACGATCTTATTCCTGAGGAGTCGGAAAACGAGGAGTACGTCGACTACCAAACTAGTAAAACGCCTGTTAAACCACATAAGTTGGATTTGTTCAGCATCAACTCGAATTGTGAGGTAATTCGAATATAATATGCCGATTACGTAGATACTGTGAATTGTGTAATTGCTGCTTGAATAATAACGAATATGATGGTGGTTTATATTCAGTGTATGTCGGCATTAACGCTTATATTTTGTTCATGATAGACACCATTGGTACCTTTGGACGAGAATGTCGAAGAAGAGTCGAAAGAGTGCAAATACTCGGCAGGTGCCAGTTTATCCGACTCGGAGACTGTGAACGATTTTGTTCACGACAAAGTTGCGACCCAGCTACAAACTCCGGGTACCTCATCCAGCGGTTATATATCGGAGGCGTTTTCCACGTCGAATCTGACTAACGATGATTCTTTGTCTATAAAAAGTAATACTGGCGATTTCACACCGGACAAGGATCTCGATATTTGCGACGAGCAGACACTTGCGGATGTTCGTGAAAAAGTACTTCTTTCTCGTTTGTATGCTGCTTAAATCTGAAATTACCTTCGTTATTTTTCTTATAGGAAAGTACTTTGGAGTTGAGTGGTGAAAAATTAGATCTTGAAACGGCTCTCATGGACGAAAGTATCAGCACGACAGGTAATTAACGAACGAATTAACGTTTATTTTCGTCTTACTCTCATGATGTAGATTGGAGAATGCAGTAACGAATCGTATCGTCTCTTCAAAACAAAATTATTGTAAATAAAAAATCTATTCTGTTTCAAATTACGTTTGTAGCTGTGATCCTTTCTACTACTTCAGTTCTGAGATTGGCGAATTATAAATATTATCCAAGTGAATAATAACGATCATTCTCAGTTCAAAAGTATTTTGAAAATTTGAAAAAAATCAGGAATCCAATCAAGACATTCCATTCAAAATATTTTAAAAAATCGTGAACACTGGTAAATTCATCATCAGTTTAAGTGAAAATTTTGATAATTTATTCCAAATGAAATTGTGTGGAACCTTATAGGATATACTGAGAAACTATAAAATACATTTTGGAGATGTCCTATCAGTGACTTTTAAAAACTACGCCATCGATGCTGCAAAAATTTGGGTGATATTCATTGCAAAAACTTTTATCGTGCACACGTCTCTCTCCCTCCTCCCGTTCTTTTTATATAATGAAAAAAATTGAATTTTTGTTTCCTTAAAAACAATTCAAATTTTAATTAAAACTGGGTATGAACTGAACAGTGTCCGAAATGTTTTTAATATATATTTATTTAACGCTGGTTACAAGACTGATATTTCTGTGTAGAATTGTTGTATGAACAAATATGGAAAAATTCTATTTCAGTTTTACAAAATTTGGAAAAGATGATTTGTATGCTCAAATGTTTTTTAAATATCTAGGATATCTAGGTTCCTGAACTTTCAATGGACTTTGATTTTCTGTCTTCCATCTTCATTAGTTTTGCGATTTCAATTTTATTTTTACCTACTTTTCATTTTTTTTTTTTTCAGAAGAATACTATTCAAATTTGACCATTTTAATGGTTTTTGTCATTCATTTTATGTATCTCTAGTTTAGTTCAGTAAAATCAAAAATCGGAAATTTTGAAACAGTAGTTGTCAGTTTTTCCGAGTGACCTACTTAGGTCTCTAATTTTTTGGAATTTTAGGCAAATGTCTCTCGGGATTCGAAGGTTGAATCTGTGTTTTCATGAAGGGTAAATAAAAGGTGGAGTAGCGTTGCATTGTTGTTTGTTCTTTAAAATAGAAATTTTATCAAACGAGTTCAAATATTTGTAGTCGGAATTTACTTTGCAAAGAAAATCCGCCCTCTTATTGTAATATCAACCAATTTTTGCCTCAGTCTTTCTTATCGCTGATATATTTTATTGTCCGTTTTCATTTTAGACGGAGATGTTTCTGCCCCCGAAGAAGTTTTGCCGGAGTGGATCGTTATCGGTGAAAGTGTCTTAATTCGACCGTACAATACGTCCGGTGTAATCTCATTTATTGGTAACACAGATTTTGCTAGCGGGACCTGGATTGGAGTCGAGCTCGACACACCTACTGGTAACTATATTTACTAATTATTATCGCCCATTTAATTATGCGGTTTGCACGAGTTCTCCTCTCCTGTTGTATTCATATCGATCCTCATCGACAGAAATTTGAGAAGCATCCTAGCATCTAATGAAATTTTTTTCAACATCACTTGTGTAGAATTTTGGCTCCGATGGGAACAAAAATGAGTAGAAACCTAGAATTTGCAGGGAATTTCTAACTGAGGACAGGTTTTTGGGCGAAAGAAGCAATTAATGAAAAAAAAAGAAGAAAGTAAAGAGTTTTAATACTTGGCGAAGGAAAGGGTGGCGAGAAACTAAAAGGAAACCTATCTACGTGTAATATATGTAATGATTAGGTGAGGGGAACTCGTCAAAATTCCCTGTTTGGAAAGATAATCGGATCGAGAGGAGAATGAATGATTTTCACTGTCGGCTTTAAGGCGAGTGAAATGTTTTAAAATTAATGCTCAATCCTGGAGGCGTAGGAACTATTTTTTTCTCCCATTACATGTGCGCCTCTCCGTGTATGATGGCAATTAGAAATTAGATTATAATTATTTTATTGGAAGAATTTTTCTTTTTTTCCTGTAATTATTAGGTAGGCCTTTGATTTGCCAAATGTAATTGCCGTTTTTTATTTAGGAAAAAATGACGGTACTGTGAAAGGAATCAAGTACTTCGACGCGAAACCCAAACATGGAATATTCGTTCGAGCTGACAAACTAATTCAGGATCGACGTGGACGCGCTATGCGTTTGTCGTTGTTTGATAAAAGTCAAAAAAGTAAACTCGAATAACGACATATTTTCGGTTTTAGACTATGCGAAATATTTCGTTTCAAAATAACCCGTGCAAATGAATGCCGAATGAAAGTTTACTATTTTGTTTTTTTCTTTTTTGTTTTAGATGAAAGTCTGAGCAATCGAAGTCGGGCTAAGAGTAAATCAACTAGTCGTTTAGTCAAATAGTGCAAGATTCACCCCCTGTTCAGTATGGTGGACTGGTAATTTCGTTAACTGACCTATTCCGTATTTTTCGTTTTTCTTTGCTTTTACATTGTCGTTGCAAACCGTGTTCTCGTACGATCGCTACCGAAATTAATCTTTGTTAAACTTTCGTCGAAGTGCTCGTTGACTTTACGACTATCTTCTCGTATTGGTTTTCCTGATGTTATTCATTTGCCTCACACATTTTTACAATTATATGGGCTTTCACTGTGAATCGAGTGAAAGAAAAATAAAACGGAACATTCCATTTTATACAACGCATTTTTAAGATATACCGGACTTTCTGCTTTAAAAAAATTCTATCTTAACGTGTCATACATTCCTGAATATTTTACAATTATTTAAGTCAATTAGATTTTGACCAATTTTTTTTTTTGTTTTTTCTTTGCCTTCATGGTGGAACTTCGAGCTATTTTTTATTTCATTCAAACTCCTTACGTACGTGCTTCTGGTGTACGTAAAACCAACCATCTTATACATTCTGTCAATCATTTCTCACGTTCTATTTCTGCATTTATTAATATTTCCGAATTTGTTTATTTTTGTAAGTTCATTTCGAGTTTATTACTACATTCCTCGATCGTGTACATAATGATGGATAGAAAAGGAATTTTTATTTTTTCAAGCAATGCCATCCATTAATCCTGCCATTCATTATTCGAACATTTTAACCTCATCTTTTCAAGTAGATTTTCATCCGTGAAAATCTACTTGTTGTTTTCCTTCTTTTTTTTCTTCTAACATCGATTTTGAAACACATTATCGTCGTGCGGATGAGCAATAACTCGAAAAAAATGGCTCTTTTTGTGGGAGTTAACATTGCCTGAATCCAGAGCAATAATTTTTATGCTAACGCAAATCCCAGTTTTTTTTTACTCTTGCCTCACAAAATACATGCTGGTACTCGAGCCATGTATTAAACATGTCACTGGTTTTTATGTTTCAAAAAGTATTGTTGTATAATCACAATATATTATACGTAGTGTTACTTTTGATCTTTCCTATTACGTTTGTATTTATCTAATACTACATACTGAAATATTGTTTAAATTTTCATCTTTTTCGTTTATTTTATAAGAAATAATTTTAATTTCTTTTTTTTTATTATTTATTTAAATTGATTTTTCTTTTCTTTCGTGCAATAACTCGCATATTAGTGATTCACAGTTACCATTGTATATGTTTTAATCGTGTACGTTTTTAAATTTTTCGATAGTCAATTTTTTGGAGAAAAAAAAACGTACGACGTTAATTTTAGAACTTCGGCTTCCCGGTTCTCATCCAGTTTATTTAGAAATTCTAAAATTATCGTTGAAATAGTAGTGCGAGCATTATTGCCACCTTTTGAGGCAGGTGTGGGTGAAATAGCGAAAAAAGTGAGTCGAATTACGCAAGTGCGTCTCTCTGTGAGGTTTATTCCAAGCTCAGTTATCAAAACTCATTTTTGAAATTTTTTACTCGTGACTTGTAGTTCCCATAAAATTATTGCGATGGTTACTTTTGTAGAAGTTACGAATTATGGAATTCTAGTCATTTTTAAATCAGCAGTTAATTTCGTTTTGTCTGACTAAAAATGTTTATTACAATTTAAAACTTATTTTTGTGATCACTATGTGCTCATAGACTTTTGAGGTTACGAAGCACTATAAAACTAGCTCGTTGATACGATGGCTTTTGAAATTGAAGGATAAAGCAACGGAAATTGAGAAAGTGTAAATTTTGGAAGAAATTGGATTGCAGAAAAATTTTTTGACCCAGTTTTCTTTTAGCGAAGATAAACGTTTTGAAAAAGTAAAGCTTAACATTATGATAGATATGCATTTGGGTTGCAATAATTTGGAAACTTGATTTTCTAAATGTGGTAGCAAATTTTGGATTTCTCTTTTTCAGTATTCTTGGTAGGATGTCATGATTATTTTTATTGTACCGTTTGTTGCAGTATTGACATTAGTTTTAGCTCTGAATTTCTCCTTAACATTGTGAAATTGAAGACTTGCTCTTGAAAATGACCTTCAAGTCAAAAACACTAATAATTTTTGAGAAACAATAAAAAATTATCGTGCCTTTTGTCATCAAATGGTATAATTATCTTATTTTTTTATTTGAATAATCGGAGTAAGGGGGCCTTAGGAGTTGGAACTGCCCACTTGAAATTTAAAGTAACCTCACCACTCACCAGAAGCGAGGATAGAATAAAACTTTTTAGTATGGGGTTCAAACACGTTGTCATTTTTTTGTCAAATGAAAATAAGTGAAATATTTCATTATTTGTCTGGGCTGAATATATTTTCAAATTTTTTTATTTGGAACTTTACGAGATTTTGGGGAATTTAGCCCCTCTTCACCCATCTTTGATTTGTCTATAAACTTGGTAAAGATTTAAAAAAAAAAAAAAAAAAAAAAAACAGTAATGGAGAAACTGTAAAATATTTGTGGCATGAAAATATTTTTGAACCACAATAGCCCCCACAGCCTGACTGAACAATCCTGATTACGTCACTGTTTTTTTTGTTTTTTTTTTCATGGAAAATATGATTCTCTGGGGTATTGGTAGTTTTTAATTAAGTTGTATCTAATGGATCTTTAAGAGTTTTACATGAACGCATAAATAGATCACAACTTGATTTTTCCGATTTTGATTGATTTCGTGTGCAAATCTTCAATTTTTAAATTTTAATGTCATTTTGCTGGATTAATTGACTGAAACCGAGTCACTTTTGAATATCGTAGAACCAGTTATCTCACACTGAAATTATGACTGGCGTGATAATTAAGTGGCATGCAAAAAAAAATTTACTTCTAACTTTCACAGCTTAGGTAAACAACGAACGAATTAATTTGCTTTTTTTAAAAATCAGATTATTGAAGTTATATCGGATATTTCTTAGTCTGTCCGTCGTAGTTTTTGTTGGATAATTGTAACTGTTTTGGAGGAAACCTCTGTAGATTTTCTATCAGTCTATGTTATTAATAGCTGCCAGCCAGTGAATTTTTTGTGGATGCTGCTTGTTCATCTGTATTGTGATTTGTCTGCTGGCTATATTTTAAAAATTGATTCGAAAGTGGAATCAATTTCTTAGTTCGCTCTTTTTTTTGTTTTATTTCGCAGTGTAAGATCCCACATCTGCCTTCGGAGAGATTGATTTTCGAAATATTGAATCGACCAGAGACGAGGTTACCATTTTGTGAACGAATTCGTAATAAAAAAAAAATTGCGGTGCGTATTTGATTTCGAAGTTCAGTTTCTCATTTTACTTTCGAAAGTATGGAAAATTATCTAGTCAATACTTAATCATCAAAAATATAATAATCGAAGAATCCAAACGCGCCATCATCTAAAAGATGCCAAGTAAGGTTAAGTGTTCGTTTTTTTCTCGCTGTTTTGTCGAAAAATAGAAAAATAGGTACCTATATATATTTTTTGTTTGAGGCTTCGCGTCTTTTTAGTTATTAAGTTATTATAATCCTTTCTATGGCACAAATTCTCGAGTGATTGAAAATTCTACGTATATATTAATGTATTGGTTTCCCATTCCATTTTCGTTTGTTTGTTTTTGTTTTTATTTTTATTTATTTTGTTTTTTTTTGAGCATTCTTTTGCGCCTTTTTGAATTTTGTTTCTTTTAAAGCAATATAGTGAGTTATTCTTGTGACTGCATAATTTACGATTGTGAATTTTTTAATATTTTTTAAATAGTATTTACTGTGTGTAAAAAAAAATTTAAGTCGAAAAATTTCGACCTATTTTTTCGAAGTATAATTGGTTTTGTAATCCGGATTCATAACATATTATACAAGTTTAGCGTCGTATACGTTTAGGTTATTGGTAAGATAAATATTAGTTTTCAATATTTGCGAAAATTATGGCTACAAAATTTTGTAACGACTGCAGTAGTTAACTGGTTGTAGTAAATTACAAAAAAATTGTTTATTATGCTGTAAATGTAATTGTTTGTTTTTCGTTCGTTATGCTGATCGATGATCAACGGTTTGGTATGCGTTGATTGAGTAAGAAAAGAATAGCACACTTTTTTTGGTAGCTAAAGTCTAGCCGTTGCTCCAAGTAGGTGTTTTATACAGTGGATGAGCTAGGCTTAACTTGATTTTACCAAGCGCTTCTTGGGATAAACCTAACTTATCCGTAGATTGAATATGAGGTACAATCAAATCTGAATGAAAAGAAAGAGTGATCAACCTGTGAATAAAAGTATGTAAGTTTTGAAATGTGTTATATTGTGTTATGAATGTGTTGAGTCAAGTCAGTTTCATCATCTATTGTCTGGTGATGTAGGGTTACGTTACTTAAATTATTCTCCCATCATTTTATAAAATTACCTTTATGTTTTTTTTTTTTAAAATCATGTGGAGTTTTTTCTCAGACATACTTGGTGACATAGGTACTTCTAGATTATCAAATATACCGGATGTCTTGGGAATCGACTACAAAAGTTTGGTAGTTGATAGTACTTGATAAAATAAGTGAAAAACGTTATTTCAATTTCAACATTTGGTTGGGAATACTTTCTCTCAAAAAATGATTGAAATTCAGAATAGTATAACACAGTCCGTGAGGAATGTAGGCTTATGTTCCCGTACTAAGTTTTTCTCGTCTCCCTTCATCCCTCTCATCAGTGCTAATGTTTATTTGAGGCCGTCTGTTTGCAATTTCAAGAATTCTTGTGTTTCTCTTTTGGAATGGAGTGTACCAAACACTGAAGTTCTGTAGACATTTTCTAGGACACCATGTTGATATGTGTTGAAATGTGTTTTTCTTTTGCTTGATTTAACAACAGTTCATTGTCATTTAGAGGAGACATATTTTGATAATGTTTGATAAAGAATTCTAGAAATTTTTTATCGAACAAATAATGCAAGTTATTCGATCACTGTTTAAGCATAGTTTACACGACGCTGGTAAAAAAGTGCCCTGGTAGCTGACAAACCAGCCCAAGTAAATAAGTACTAGCTCTCTTACTTATTTGCTCGTTGGTAAATTGGTGAAGTCGAGAATTTTCAACTTTTTGCTGGTACACCAGCTGCTGACAGTGTACCAGCTTGTGTTCCAGCTCCGTTTAAATTAGAATGCTGGTGTAATTTGTGATAACAACTTCAGCTTTTTTACAGCTTTTTTACTAACACTGTTGTAAAATTTGATGGGATTGACGTACAAAGCCTACGTGGTAAGAAAAAACTCTAGTGCATTCATTCAAAAAAAAACACCTAAATTCCAAAGACTTGAATAAAATTTAGAAAAATATTGATAGTAATCGATATTTGTATTAATGGTTATCGAAGTCTGCCAAACATATCGATGTACTGATAATTCATTGCTAGCTTCAGGTAAAAAAAAAAATGAACTATCGATAATTATTAATATCTTTAACAAATTTATACGTATCTTTCGATGTTTTACTGCTAAAAACTGATTTTCTAGGAGTTTTTTGTTTTTTGGCTTTCTTGGAAACTACAAAACCAAGGCAACAAACTTCTATCAGATTTGGTCTCATATGAGGAATACCTTTTGTGAAAATTTTAGCCTTATCTCTTTCTTAGTTTTTTCAAAACTGAACACAACAATGTTTTTTAACAATTTTTTTTCTCCAGTTCTATCAGAAACTACCAAATTAATAGGCATTAAACTTCTATTACACTTTCACCTACATAAGGGTAGGCTATCGTGAAACTTTAAATTCCATCATTTTTGTTGTTTTGTTAGAATCTTGGAAAAAAGAATTCCAGGAATTTTTTGTTTTCCAGTTTTATCGGATATACTACCAAACTGATGAGCACCAAAATTCTTTCAGACTTGCTTCTATTTATAATCACAGTGTGGTATGTGAATGGGGGCAGTAAAACCCGTTCCCCATAGCAATACCTACAGTATTCTGAGTCAACACTCACCAAATATCTATGAACCTGGGAGAAGTCATTTACACTGGACAGCAATACTAGAAAATGTTACTGCCCAACCTGAATAGCCTGCCAGGTATCCCTTGGCTTGAAGTTTACACTATGCCTGGTGAAATTAAAAACCATTTACTCCTGGGATAAACATTTCTCCTGGGCACACACTTACTGGATGAATATCAATTCGATGCCAGGGCTAACATCACTGAATTGTCGATGCTAATTAGAAAAACTCAATACATTATAAAAATCAGAGCTATGTATTGAACAAATAATATAAGATTTAAAATTTTGTACATGAAAATGTAAAACAGCCTTGGTGAATGAGAGCTAAACCAGCAGTAACGAGCAGTTATTACTATTAGAAAAATATTCAAATGAAAAAAGACTGCTCGTTTACAAAAAGAAAGGGAGAAAATAGGAAATTGAAATAATAGAAATAAAAGAGAGTAAAAACCCAAGGTATCGATCACAAAGATGACACGGGGAATTAAGAAGATGAAAATAAGAAGAAAAAGAAAGGTTAATGTAGGGACTTGTCCCTATGAGACTTGGTCTTGGTCAACAGACAAAAGGGTTTTGGTTCATTGCCAAATCCCCCATATTAAAGTACATCGCACGTTAAAATAAATAGGCGCGACTATACACAGAATGAATTTGTTCTGCATTTAGCCACGCCACAAAATGATGTCTGATTAAACACAGAACGAACTCGTTCTGTGAATATTATTGGCAGAGCGACAAGTACCTATGTACTTAGGTACTCACCAATCATCTACGTGATGGGCAGCATACATACCCCAATGAATGCTCCACCTTTTGCCAGTGTTCTTCGGTTGGCTGCCCAATGTTTAAATGCCAATTGAACATGTTCACATGCATATTTATTTGCCTGTGGGTACGTACCCACAGTTAACAACCAGGGTAAGGAGAAGGAAACTAATACCTGTGCAAAAGAATGAAGTGAAGAGTGAAAAAAACGTGAGATTAGAAAGAATATGAGAAGAGATGAAGCAGCAGGTAAATGACATGATTAGAAGTGAATGAAATAAGACAGAAATGAAGATGTAAGAAAAGATGAAGTGAATGAATAAAGCCAAGGTAATAGTTTTGCAACAAAATGGAAAAAACATGAAATGAGGAAAAGACAAGTTTCTACCATGATTAAATGCCTGGGTAAATTTTGATGCAGGTAATTATTAACAAAAGTGGATTTTTAAAATAAAATATGAATTAAAAAAGAAATTTAAAGGGGAAAAAATCGCGAATTTAAGGTTTATGATTTTGGGTGGTAGGCCAGATGTGTCAACAGTCTTTCATGAAAATTTCCGCCCTAGATGTTCAGTAGTTTTCTAAAAACTGTAAACAAACTTTTTCAAGGAATTTTTTTCCCCAGTTTTCTCAGAAACTACTGAACTAACAGACACCAAACTTCTTCTGTCAGACATGCGCCATCATAAGGAAAATCTATCGTAAAAATTTCAACTCGATCCTTTTTATCATTTTTTCAGAACCTTGGAAAAATGATTTTTCTAGGAATTTTTTGTTTTCCAGTTTTCTCAAAAACTGATTAACCAATAGAAACCAAACTTCTTTCACATCTGCTCCTATATGAAAACTATCTCTCGTGAAAATTTCAGCTCCATCTATTTTGTACATTTCTTGAAACTATAAACAGAAAATTTTGGTGACATACATACATACATGCATACATGTATTATTTATCCATACATACGTATATGATATAGGTTATGTAAATACACATATAGGTAAATTTACAGGTAATGTGGTATATTGTTTGTAATGTGGTGAATTTTTCAGTATGCCACATAACTCCCCCCATTTTTGTCAGGAAAAAATGATGGAAATATTTTGGGTTCTAGTGGTCTAGCTATATAAAATCAAATACTTATCATTTTTCAAGTTGAAACTCCCCCCACAGCCCCCAGAGATTTTTCAAACCATACTTCATAGTTTTCATGATTTTCTCACCTATGGGTCAAATCTACAGAAAATTTTATTCTTAATAAAAAACTGTCCCATAAAATTTTCTACAAATTGGGTCATTTTCACATTTTTCATTGGCGTCATAGTTTTCAAGTTGAAAGCTGTCAAATATTTTATTGTATAAAGTTTTATTTTTAGGAAACTGTAAAAAAGGGTAACATCAACTTGAGGGCTGAAAATAATGATGTTTCATGATGTCCACTACCAAACACACAAATTCTGTATAATATTTTTCAAAAATTTTCTGCAAAAAAGTAATTTTTTTTTAAATCAACGGGTCCATAATATGGTGACCTAAAAGTGAAAAAGTAAATTGCTCTGAATGAAAAAATATCAAGATTAAAAAAAAATGGAGCAAGATATACTCCTATTTGACAAACCCGAATGAATATAGATAATAATAAGAAAATTCCGCCATTTTACCTGTTATTTTCAATTTATTATAATATATACCTATATAAAAAAAATTATGTCAAATGGGAAAATGGTACCAATGGTTTTCTTTTCTTAAGAAATGGATAATTTTCATCATTCCCATCTGTAACTGTCTTGTTTTAGTCAATTTTAATACCCTATTTGCAAGCAAATTGTGTAAAAAGAACAGTTCAATAGTTGATTCATAGGACACTGGCATAGCACTTCATTGCAGTTGTACTGTACATTGTAGTCATTGACTATATGTATAATACTTTCATAACTAGGCTGACAAACCAATATTAAATTTTTTCCACCAAATTTGGATCTGAGAAATGGATCCCATGGACAGGTTTGGCTGCTGTTGTGGGATGAGTTTGAAAAGGAATAAAAAGGTACATGACTATTCACATTTTCTTTTGTGTGTTGTAAACAACCCTTTTTTAAAGAGTTTTGATTTCTATTATCTGCAGCAGCCAATTCTTCAGTGTACAGGTTTTTCATGATACCTAATAAAAAACAAGCTACATTGCTAGACAATATGGCAACAGGGTTTTTGCTTTATTTTGTAAATTTATCCCAAAATTAGAATCAAAAAAATAAATGGTCACTGATAACATCATATAAATAGATGAAAATTTTATTTTCATTTTTTCACAGTTGAGAAAGAATACATAAAACACAGGTTGAAGAAAATGAAGAATGAAAATAAGAAAAATAAATAAATAAATAAACAAATAAATATTCACAGATATCATTATAAAATACCTAGAAAATTTTATTTTCACAGTTAAAAAATTAAACATAGAACTCAGGTTGAGGAATAATGATTAATGAAGGAGGAAAAGGAGAAACATAGTGTTGATACGAAATCCCACCTCATCTCATTCTTCATCATCATCATCATCACTGTCACACTATATATATATATGTCATATGTACAGTCTAGTCACAAAGTGTTTCCCCTTCTACTTTTTTACTTTCGATCGCATATCGCTGTTGCTTCACCATTTACTTTTTCGTTTGTAAAATATATTTTAGTTGCGGAATAAACTTCTTAAAAGTCTAAAGTCTCAAGTTCTTTCGATCCTCGTTCTTCATACCTCACATCATGGTAGCCATCGCTACGGTAGAACTTTGAGGAGAGACTTAGAAAATTTAAACTGATGAATTAATTATTTTTTGGAAATTTGATTTACTGCTGTGCGTAAAATTTTTTATGTTTTTTATTAAATAATACACGAAAAGTCATCGTGTTTTTCGAGAAAGTATCTCGAATTTGAATTTATTTTGAAAAAATCAAAATTTAAATTTGAAGAATAGCTGAAGTTCCGGACTCAAATAACGGCCATTACTGGAAGTCAACGAACGCTAAAACCAGAGGGACCGCCAACGAGATCAAGAGAACAACCAACGGAAACCTGCTCCCGTCATCGAGGACTCAACCGAGATCCAACATCGAAGACCCAACTTTTTTGGACAACCCACAACTAAAATTAAAGCAGGAAGTACCAAGGTCAACAGCGAAGAAAACATAAATCAACGATAAACCACAGCAGAAATCAAATAGAGAAACTATTGTAAAGGTAATATTTATTGAAATCATTTATTTTTTCGTACTTTGTAAATTGTATTTGAAGTAAGGTCCCAAAATTAAATAACAAAGAAAAAAGTACATGTCCCAAATAATAAATTTGTCTGAATCCAAAATTGGTGAATACAATATTAAAAAAGAAGATTTGGAAGAATTGGTTAAAAAGTTTGAGGGAGAGAGAGTAGTTGATTTAAAAACAGAAATCTATAATTTACCCCACGTTAAATATTTCACGGGTGAAATTGTATTAGAGTCCTTTGTAATAGATATATCCGGGAGAATAGAAGACATTAGTAGCCTTAAATATATTGTAATTTCAGAATCTTCAGTAAATTATTTTTCGAACAGAATTTACAGTTCTGCTAAATCGAAAGAAAAATTTATGAATAGATTCTTTAATTAAATAAATTTAGAAAAACTGGATATAAAGGAAAATTGTGAAAAGGAAAATTTAATAGAAAAATTAGAAAAAGAAACCAACGAAAATAAAAAATACATAGCTGTTTGTAATAGAGAAGAAAATTTATTAGGTTTTACAAAAATAAAAGAAAAAATGGCATCCCCGAACGAAATTAAACCCATCCAAGCCCCACTCGGAAAAGTTTTTAATGGCAAATATTATTTGGATTGGCGAAGAATGATCATATCAGCCATCCGAGGTGCGGGATATTACGACATCTTTGGGGAAAGCGAATTCTTACAATCCTATATCGAAAACATTGATGATCTAAACTTTCGGCCAAATAAAGATATGATAAATTACTGCAAAATGCAGGATAATGCCAAAGCGTTTATCTTAGAAAGAGTGTCCAATGAAATAACCAAACAAATACGGGATTGTAACACCGCAATTTTAATGCTCAAAAAACTAGATAATATTTATGGGACCAAGACCTCAGTTACGGCTAATATGGCTAAGGCAAAATGGTTAGAATTTAGATTTCAACCAGGCGGAAACATGAAAGGCTTCTTAAAAAAATGGGACGAACTCGTAACCGATGTAAGAGACAGTGGTAAAGAGGTCACCGAGAATGAAGAATTAGAGAATTTACAGTTAGCACTGTGTTATGAGCAACAAATTGCCAAAATACAATATGAAAGTTTACCCCCTAACGAAAAGAATTTAGATAATTTCAAGAGAATATTAAGGGAGGACTCAGACCAAAAGTATAGAGACCAAATTTTAAAAAAGAATAATAATGGTAATAACCATAATAATAATACGAATAGAAATAATAATAATAATAACGGAAATAATAATAGGTATAATTATAGAGGAAGATTTAATAATAACTATAGGGGAAGAAATAATTATAGAAACCCTAATAATTATAATAATTTTAGAAATGGAAACAGAAACGGTTTCAATAATAATGGTCAAAATGGTAATAATAATAATAGCAATTCATCAGAACAAAGCCATAATAATAATACGAATGGTAATGGTAATAATAATAACGGTGGTAATTACAGAGGAAACAATTACAGGGGAAACTCTAACTATAGAGGAAATAATTACAGAGGGAATAACAGAAACAATAACCATAATAATCCCAAATGCTACAAATGTGACCAATTCGGACACATAGCCCAAAATTGTATGAATAACAATAATCAAAGTAACAATAGCAATGGAAATGCAAATAATAATAGTCAAGGAAATTACCCACCGAAAACAAACTTAAATCCATCTAATAATAATAAAAAAGATATTTCCGAGCAGCAAGTGAAAATGTCTTGCATGATAAAAAAATATAATAATAATGAGTGGCTGTTAAACGAATTAATTAATAATAATAAAAATAATAATAATGGAGACTACGAAACATTAAATAATAGGGCAATCCTTGATGGAGCCGCAGAAGTTCATTTAACTTCCGATCTCAACAAATTATCAAATATAAAAAAATTTGTAACTCCAATAAAATTACAATGCGCAGGGAGAAATACATTTTTATATGCCACACATACAGGAAAAATGGTGATCAGAGTCGAAAATTCAAACAAAAACCAATCATTAATTGAATTAAAAGACGTTCATTATGTACCAGACCTAAATTTAGACATCATTTCGGCAATTAAAATAACAAATACTGGGATAATAAACATTGATCAACAAAAAGAAATTGCTAACATCTATTTCATTGAAACTGCAGAAATTATAATAACTGCAAGAAAAGAAGAGGGAATATTCTACGTATATTATAATGTAGAAAATAAAAAAACAATTAATAACGAAGAGACTGAAAAAAACATAATATGTGCCCCAGTTACTCAAGATATAAATGATGAATGGGATGACTTTACAGTAGAACTGGAAATAGTCGAAGAAAATAACACTGAATCATCTCAGGGGGGTGAAGATTACGAATTAAACATAGATCCTAAAAATAATAATGATAATAATAATAAATCCCATATTAATAATAATAATACTAATAAAAAATTAATAATGCACAGAAGGATGGGACATTTAAATGCTCGATATCTACAAAAATTAAAAAATTTAGCAATAGGGATACCCGAAAACATCAATTTTAGAGATGAAGATTTTATAAACTGTCAAATATGTTGTATAGCCAATAATTCAAAGCTGGGCCACACAGGGATAAGAACTAAACCCACAAGAAAGCTCGAAATAACCTCGTCTGACATCATGGGCCCGTTTACACCTTCAATAGCCAATCAAAAATACATCCTAACATTCATAGACCACTTTTCGAAATATACATTTGTCATGCCTATAGCTAATAAAAGCCAGGTGACAAATGAATTCAAAAATATTATAGTATCCATGAAAAACAAATTTCCAGAATACCCCATAGGAACTATTAGATGCGACAATGCAAAAGAATATACGGATAATAAAATAACTAATTACTGTAATGAGGTTGGCATAACAATAGATTATGTGGTTCCATATTCTCCAGAATTAAATGGTATTGCCGAAAGGCAAAATCAAACTTTAATGAGGAGAGTACGGGCCATGTTAATTGATGCCAACCTTGACATCAAATATTGGTCTTATGCTGTTGTTACCGCAGCCTATTTGATTAACAGATCCCCAACAAAAGCTAATGAAGAATTTAAAACACCGTACGAGCTATTTTATGGTAAAAAACCAAATTTAAAAAATTTAAAAGTTTTCGGTGCATTAGCTTATAGGCACATACCCATTGAAGTCAGAAAACAGAATGCAACAAAAGCAAAATCGAAGTTAAAAGAAAAAATAGACCCAAAATTGGCACACAGGGCGGAAAAAAACATAATGATAGGTTATACGAACACAGGGTATTGTCTTGGAGATCCCTATAACACGAAGTCGTATATTTCGTGTGATGTTAAGGTGGATGAAAGCCAAAATATAAAATCATTATTAACAAATAAAAAACCAATAATTATGAAGGCAATGGATTATGAGTATGATTTAGGAATAATAAACCCAGTAATCTTAAACGTAAATGTAAAATACAACAAAGCATATATAGAAGATAACGTCCCAAAAACTTTTACGGAAATAGAAACAAACCCCTTCAGGGAGGAATGGACAAAAGCAATAAATGACGAATTTAATTCCCTTGATGATTTAAAAGTGTGGGAAACAGTAGACTATGATCGCCAAAAATTAATAGATACCAGATGGATTTTTACGATAAAGTTTGATGAATTCGGAAACCCAAAACCTAAAGCTAGACTTGTAGCACGTGGCTTCAAAGATAGAACAGAATATGGAATTGCTGAAACTCATGGACCTGTAGCATCCATAGGTACCATAAGATTATTACTATCAATTGTTAACAAAGAAAAACTTATAATGGTACAATATGATGTAAAAACAGCCTACCTAAATTCACCCATCATAAAACCAATTTTTGTTAAAAGACCAGAAGGCATAAATATCAATAGAAACCAAGTACTCGAACTAAAAAAATCAATCTATGGTTTAAAAACCTCAAGCAAATCGTGGTACGACTTGTTGGACACAAAGGTAAAAGAAATGGGATTTGAAAAAACAAAGAGTGATAGATGTTTATATATCATGAAAAATGAAAATGAAAAAACATATTTTTTGAGTTATGTAGACGATATATTAATAGCATCAAATTCACAATCTGCCATTACAAAAATTAACGAAGAACTTCAAAAAGATTTTACAATAACAATTACGAATGATCCAAAATTTTTTGTAGGTCTGGAAATTGTCAGGGATATACAAAATAACACCATAACAATTTCACAGTATAAACATATACAGAAAATGATGAAAAAATTCGGAATATCTGAACTCAAAAACACAAATACACCCATGGAAACAGGATTAAAAATTGATAAAATACAAAATGGCAGAGATGACACGGAATATAGATCCATGATAGGGGGACTACTGTATTTAGCGAGACTGACAAGGCCGGACATATTGTTTCCTGTAAACTTTTTTTCTCACTTCCAGAATAATTCAAACGACACTTTAAAAAATTACGTTAAAAGAATATTCAGATATGTTAACACAACCAAAAATTACAATTTAAAATTTACATCAAAGGGGGATGGAATTCAAGCATATATTGATGCATCTTATGCACCCCAAGTTGACGACAATAATATAGAAATAAATAATCTAAATAAAGGAAAATCAATAACTGGTTTTATGATATTCGCCTACGGAGACTTGGTGGAGTGGAATTGTTGTAAACAAACTATTCACGCCTCATCAAGTACCGCGGCTGAAATAATTGCAGTTTTTGATACCCTTGACACGATTAAGGTAATGCAATACATGAATTTTGAAATTTTTGGGGAAAAACTAATGGTCGATATTATGGAAGATAATATTTCGACACAGAAAATATGTTCCGGGGGAAGTCAAAGAAAATCGCGAGCCCTGATGATCAAGTGTTATTCAATTTTGGAAGCATATGAGGACAAAATTATATTTTTCAGAACAGTTACATCAGAAAATCAATTGGCAGATATTTTAACAAAATCTTTAGACAGATCAAAATTCGAAAACATTATTGTAAAAGTATTAAATGAAACGAATATATATACATAAATACGAAATTCAAGTCAAAATAAGTAAAAGTCCATAAATTCATTTTCTCCCATTTCAATTACAAGTCGTAAAATGTCCAAAAAAATAAGTCGTAACACGAAAATATTTGCTGAAATATTAACCTTCAATTATTGTCAAAAAGAATAGCCAACAGTACGATTTACTTGAAAATACATGCTTAAAATAAATCGAAGGTTTCTCGAATATTACAACAAAGAAAAAATTTAGAAAATCGAACAAGTAAAAACCCTATACACTTTCCAACAAGCGTGAGAAAAATACACGAAATATTCCCACACGCATGTATGAAAGGAAACCCTATAACAATAAACATCACAAGAGATAAAAACCCATTACATGACCGCAAATTATGATAAACCGAAAAACGTTGCCTTATCTAAAACATGTTAAACGCCACTTCGAATACAATACAACGTACGAAAAGATAATATACGATGCAACAAATATTATTCTGCAATCTTGTTCATGTTACCTTTAAGATTAAATACGCAACGTACGCTCGAATTCATTGAACCCGCAAAGGGAAAAACCTTTTATCATATTTATTCTATCACCTTCTTTTACCTTTTTTATTCATTCGTATATATGTTCGTGAATATTTTTTTTCATTTTTGAATTTTTTTTTGTCAACTCGAATCATACGAGCGGAAATATAAATATTAGTCGATACACTGTAATAAATACGCATGTTACCATTTTTAATTTTATAATTTTCTTTTATTTTTATTTATTTATTTTTTTTACATATACCATATAATATTCATATACACGATAGTGTTCATTTATTGCATGCATGTTACCATATTTTATATATTTATTTATTTTATACTAATTTATTTTTACCAATTTTATTTTGAAGCACAGCGCAATAAAATTTTATTTCAGAAACCGAAGTTACCAAAAATAATAAACAAACAAATTAATTTTTTTTACTCTCGAAATTTTTCTTTATGCATATAATTTTTTGTACTTGTATTTTTTTTATATTTAATTTTTTTTTAAAATAATAATTATTAATTCAATTTCAGGAGACATGATGAAGAAATTATTCGGTAAAATTTCAGGGGGGTGTTGATACGAAATCCCACCTCATCTCATTCTTCATCATCATCATCACTGTCACACTATATATATATGTCATATGTACAGTCTAGTCACAAAGTGTTTCCCCTTCTACTTTTTTACTTTCGATCGCATATCGCTGTTGCTTCACCATTTACTTTTTCGTTTGTAAAATATATTTTAGTTGCGGAATAAACTTCTTAAAAGTCTAAAGTCTCAAGTTCTTTCGATCCTCGTTCTTCATACCTCACATCACATAGTACTTTTAATATGGTTTTTTGCAAACAAAAACCCTAAAAGGGACTAGTTGAAGAACAATTTATTGAGGTGAGTTTTGATCACTTGATACGGAAAAGATAAGAACGAACTTCCATCTTTGAAAAAGATTTATTACCAAAGTTAGTACAACGACTGACAAACGGAGAACATTCTCCGTCGAGCAGTGGCGGAAAGAAGATTGTGTCGACGATCAGTGTCGCCATATGTGAAACAAATAAATGTAATAAACATGTTACATACAGTGTTAGTCAATATCAGGTTATGTGTTTGTGAGGGAGTGAGGGAATTGTATCCCAACACCCCCCTGCGATTCAAAACAAACGAACGAACATATAAGTAAAAAAATGTATCACACAGTGTATGTATTAAAAAAAATAAATAAGCAATAACAGTCAAAATTGTTAAACATAAATATCATATAAAAAAAAATGCTAGAAAAAATGGTAAAAATTAAATAAATCGTTGACTAGTATCATGATGTACAATTAAAATGTGTATAAATTTATAAATCAATTGTTTTGTCTTATATATTGTGTAATTATTAACATGAGGTATACATTTAACATTCTGTTATAGTGTCACGTCTTATAAATATATTGTGTGATTTTGAATTATTATATATATAAAGGAAAGGTCGGAGAGATCAATATCTCTTCATTGTCAGCTGTGGAAGAAAACATTATTATCTATGTCCTTATAATTAATTTGTGTGGGGTTTAAATAAATATACTATTGTTGGAATCAATTGAATTTGTTAGGGGATGCTGATGCCAGTAAGAGAAGCAGAGCAGCTACGGGGAACCTATTAAATTTTGTGAGGTGAATTGTGAAACAAAATATGGACCGCTCGGTTTACGATAGGCGCTAAAAGACCGACGCAAATATCAGATAGTGAATTCAGCTCGTCAGTAATGGCTTGTAGCCACTCTTCCTTAAAGGGGTTGTTTTCAACATCCTCCCATTTTTGAGGGATGTGGTCCTCAATGTAATTTTTATATCTTGATTTAAATAAATTTAAGATTACAGGAGTATCTATGATGATATTATTATCTTGTGTATTTTCATTATTATCATTTATATTATTTATTTGTTTTATGTTTCTCGTTTCATCAAATCTGACATCTCAAGTGATGTGCGATTTGTCCATTAATGGGTCCCTTATACAGTACCCACTGTTGGTATACCCTACAAAAATTCCTTTGTCGGATCTTTGGGTTAATTTTGGATGTTCACTATTGGCACTTTTTCTTTTATTTTTAGTGGCTTGTTGCTGACGGACCTCTATGGGGATGTGCCTGTGGGCGAGAGACCCAAAAACTCTCATATTGGATAAGTCCAGCTTTGTACTGTAAAACATCTCAAAGGGGGTCTTGTTATCTTTATTGACCCTAGTTGGGCTTCTGTTTATAACATAAACAGCCGTCAGAACAGCCAATGACCAAAACCAGAAATCCAAATCGGAGTCAAATAACATAGCCCTTGTCCTTGCCATAATCGTTTGATTCTGCCTTTCGGCCATCGCATTCAACTCTGGTGAATACAGAACGACTGGCTCAAGGTTTACGCCGTTTTTCTCACAAAATGTCTTCATATTTGAGTTAAGGTATTCCCTAGCATTGTCACATCTTAAAGTGGCTATGGGGTGATCCGGGAATTTCGACTTTAATTTCATATATAATTTTTTAAATTCTTCGAAAACCATTGATTTCTTTTCAATAGTGGAAATAAAAGTGTACTTTGTAGCATGATCCATGAAAATCAAAACATATTTTTCACCATATATGCCTGGTGAGAAGGGGCCCATTGTATCTGATGAAACAAGCTCGAGTTTCCTCTCAGGTCGTGTGTGAGTTCCATTGTGCCCTAATCTTCTAGAGTTAGCTTTCATGCATACTTCACACAGACTGAACTCGTCATCACGAAAAGCAATTCCATTTGGAATACCTCTTGAGACCTTTGTTAGAAATTTTAAATTTTTTCCTGATAGGTGTCCTAATCTCCTATGCCATATCATTTTTTTGTCTATTTTTGATGTTTCTGTACTCTCATTAGATTCTTGATTGTCACTTATTGTATTATTATTATTTATTATGTTATTAGGGTTTATATCTACATTCTCATTCATTTCACTTCCACCTTCATTCATTTCATTTTCTTGTGTGTTATTATTATCATATTCGTCATTAGGATTTATTATTATGTTATTATCTATATTATTTTTAGTTATATTTTCTTGTTTTTTATTATTAGTGTTCTCTCCGTTCTCTTCATTTTTCTCCTGACTTTCCTCTATAATTTCTTCTTCTACTTCATATTCCATCCACTCATTCTGGGAATTTATATTGGGCATACATGCCAATTTATTAGATTCATTATTATAAGGACATTCTATTTAGTTCGTCTTCATCTTCCACAATATTAACAGCGGACTCTGGTACAATTTCGTACTTTACCATGTATACACCTCTTATTTTTGGGGCTGAAAAGATGACTTCATCCGTGTCTCGGACGTATATGTGTGCTGCAGAGAAATTTTAATCTATGCCAAGCGCTCTATTTTCTGTTATTTTAATCCCTAACATTAGATCTACGTTTAGGGATGGTACATAATGTACGTTTTTTAGCCTTATTACAGTTTGGTTTCTCTCTGAGTTCTCCACTCTGATAAACATAGTACCTATATGTGTGGCAATGAGTAGTGTATCCTGGATGGCACATTCCAGCTCAATAGGCTTTTCTAACATTATTGGGTTAGACAATTTTGATAAGTCTGATATTACGTGAGCAACAGCTCCACCATCTAACATGATTCTTTTAGTGAGAGGGACATAATTTGAGTCTGACTCTTGTTTTGTTTCTCTAGATGTAATTAAATTTATTAGTTTATTATTATTTGTGTTTATTCTCGGATCGTGATTCTTGTATCTGATCATCATGGACCATTGAACATCATTTTCCTTCTTATTTTTATTATTATTATTATGGTTGTTGTTTCGTCCGTATCTTGTGTTTTGGGCAGGACCATCTAGTTTATCTTGAGGTTTTTTACCCTCTTTATTTGACGGACATACTTTTGCTGTGTCCTTTGCCATGGCACTTGAAACATACTAAAATATTTGAACTTGGCAAAGTATTTTGATTTTGGTTGTTATTATATTTTTTATTTTCATATGTGTTATTATTATTCTGAGACGTTTCTGATTGTTGATTATTATTATATATCATTTTCCCCTAATCTACATTTTGACTGTGATTTTGATTTCTATTAGTGTTATTATATCTATTGTAATTTCCTCCATATTGAAATCTTTGATTCTTATTATTGTGGTTGAAATTACAAAATTTGTTATTATTATATTTTGACTTTTTCTCGTCATACAACCTATCTGACCTTTCTATCAACATGGCGTGGAGTGTTTCAATTGTTTTTTGATCCTGACTTAATGTATTAAACTCCAGCCTTGTTATGTCGTAGTCCATGTTTAGAGATATTAAAAGCTGCTCTATTTCTTCCTGTTTATCAAGAGGTTTACCACAGTCCCTTATTTTTTGAGCTTATCTCGAGAAAACATCTAAGTAGCTCCTCATGTTACCGTCACTATTAAATTTTAATCTTTGGAAAGCCTGCTTCGCGTTAATATATGTCGCTTGCGTGCAGCTTTTGTATCTTTCGACTAAGACTTTTAATATTTGGTTTATTGTTTTTAGGTCTTTGACTTTTTCAATTAATTCGTTATTAAGTCCCTGATAGATTAGGGCTTTTCCCTTTTCTTGGTTACAAAAATATGCCATTCGATTAGCTGAACTAGCATTGCCAGGATCAGGGTTTAAAAAATTATTTAGTTCAAGTCCCAAAAATAGCACTTTGGTCTCAACATCGTGCATAATTGGATACAATCCCTCTGCATAGAGTGTTGAGACCATCGTGGTCCTCCAGGCATCATAATTCCTTCCATCGAATACTTTTTTAGTATCAAATCGTGACATTTTATTATTAAATTTGAAATATTGAGGAATTTAAATCCTACCTCAAAAACACGAGAACTTAAATCTAGAGGGTAACACGGTCTTAACCGCACGATAATGCACAACACGGTCTCAACCACTCGATAGGGAATGCAAATTAAATATACTATAATATGACATCCAATAATTAATTAATATTTTAAAATTATTCTCACTAATTATATGTTGCCGACGATGAGGTGATCTCTCCGTCGTTGTTTCAGTTCGTTGAGTGATCTATTTACTTGGACTTTATCGCCGAAAATATTCAAGATCAATTTGATTAAAACTTTGGATCTTGTTTCAGAACAAAAAAGATTCTGTTAAACACGTTAAAACATAAATTAATATTCAATATAAAAATTGTTCAACGAAAATATGAAAGAGATTAATGCTGAAAGGAAAATAATCTGTTAATTTTCATCTATTGAAAAATATATTATTGTTTGTGAACAAGAAAAAATTTGTCACCAAGGTTAATGTTCATGAATATAGGTTTTCTTTTGTTGGATTCGATGAAGCTCATCCAATAAAGATTTCCTGTTTCTGCAATTCTCGACCAATAAGATAAAGTTTGAAAGGATATTGAATCCACCTTTCAAGTTTCAACTTTACTTGAAATTTGGCCGAGAATATACACGAAAATATACCAAATTTTAATTTTAAGTTACTGAAATTTTAATGTTTTAGTCAATTTTTGAGCAAAATCACATGAAATAATAATTAATTAGTCTAAATTTTTTACTTATCTTATATTTTTACGTTCACTTTTGTAGTTTTTTCGATGTTTTCCTGCTGCTTTCATGTCCAGTTGACACCAAACTTTGATGATTTTTCTCAGGAACTTTTCGGATTCTTGATTTCTCTAACTTCGTGTTATTCTCCGGAACACAGTATAAACAATTGCCAACTGTTTTTGATTCTATGAACTGGTTTTCCAAACCACAGGATCCTTTCGTATTTGATTTGCTTCCTTCAAATTCTCGATTTCGACGTTTTAACAGGCGCCCAAGAATTTACCGTTGTTTTCATTAATTTCAATTTAGTTATCAATTCACTCAAATTAAAACTTTTAACTTTTTCAAGATATTTACTTTTATCACTGAAACGAACTTTACATTCACAAATTTTACACTTTTCCTTACACTTTGCGTGGAGGTATCACACTGAGCTAAGCCTTTTCACTTTGCGTGAAACACGAAATTTTAACTTTTAATTAATTACATGATTAACACATTTTAATTACCGCACTTCTTTTTCCGATCCGTAGCTCTGCCTACCATATTGAGGTGAGTTCTGATCACTTGATACGGAAAAGATAAGAACGAACTTCCATCTTTGAAAAAGATTTATTACCAACGTTAGTACAACTGACAAACGGAGAACATTCTCCATCGAGCAGTGGCGGAAAGAAGATTGTGTCAATGATCAGTGTCGTCACATGTGAAACGAATAAATGTAATAAACATGTTACATACAGTGTTAGTCAATATCAGGTTATGTGTTCATGAGGGAGTGAGGGAATCGTATCCCAACACAATTTGAAGAAATATTTGTGGAAAAGAGAAGATCTGTATTACTAACGCACTATTGTGTTTTAAAAAAGAACTAGATTTTTTGGGGAAAACTGCTCCATTAGATTTGTCAGTCTTATATATATATATATAATCTACGTTTTATTTGGCAAAAATAGACACAGGGTAACACTGAGGGAAGCTATTCCGCTAATTTTGAGTCGCTAATTTTGAGTCGCTAATTTTGAGTCGATTCCACTCTTCATTTGGTTCATTTATTTTTGTTGAGGTACCTATTTCAAAGAATGTTTTCAGTCATCATGTATCTTATTTCACAAAAGTATTCTAGCGACTGACAGTCAATGGAAAATGTTAAGATTGTGAGAGTTGAATATTTCCCGAGTTGGAAATCAGTGCTAGAGACTAGCTGGCACGAAAATATATTCATATATTTTATTATACAGGTTTTTCAAAGTACGTATACGTATAAATTAGTGGAGTGGAATCGTATTTCAACAATTTTACATGTGCGGAATAGCACCTCCTGGTGTTAACCTGATGTCGATCCATTTGGCAAATAAAACAAACCTATTCAATCAATGATTGTAGTCAACAATCAAGAATAGGTAACCAAGAGATAGATATCCCTGTTTATTTTCGTAAATGTGTTTCAATACTTATAATAACCTTCAATATGCTACTGGAACAAAGGAAAAACAACTGCACCTACAGATTTATGGTTCGTCGTCTCGTTTCCTTTTAATTCCAGTCTCCGGTTTTAAAAATTCAAAATTTACCCCAGGAATAACAGCTGACGGGTAAATTTTCTGATGACGATAAGATTCCAAATATGTAGCCACTACTTTTGTTTCCAAAGTTCCTGACAAAAAAATATTTTTGTAAATTTCAAGTTGTTTGACTGGGCACACTATCAGCGATAGGGAACCAATGCGCAATTTTTCAGCTACTCGTTTCAGCACGTGGAAATAAATATTTTTTCGTGTACATTTCAGACTAATTCTCGGTATTTTTGTCTCAATCTTATATCCGAAGGTTGGAGTTTCATAAATAGCTTCACATAATTTCCACTTTATTTCGTCAGGTAACGAGCAAATATTCTGCGCATAGTACGAACTCACGAATTTTCTGTAAGCTGTAAAAAAATTAATAATGTAAAAGTATTTTAGCATCCGTCACTAAGGACACGACCATGCAAATAAAAGTTGCCTCTCCAGGAGTCTTAAGAGTGTTATGCGAAAACTATTCTTATACTAAGAAATATCTAATTAAATACTAGGGTTTCTATAAGTGGTACATATTATTACATATAAATCAGATATAAAAAATATTATGTAGGTACTGAAGTATGCTTTAAAGCATTGTTTACACGAGGTTTTTTTACCAGCTGCTGGTGAGTTGGTTTACTAACGCTGATTTAACCAGCTTGGTTTTTATGTCTACACTGGTAAAAAAGAGAAGTAGTTGTTATCATAAATTTTACCAAATTTCTAATTTACATGGAGCTGAAACACAAGCTGGTACATCAGTTGCTGCCAGCAGCTGGTAAATAAGTATCCTGTAAACTATGCTTAAGTAAATAAGAATCATTCTTGCCAGTGCAGTAGTCAGAATTTTCTTAAAGGAGGGGATTGTATGAGAAACAATTTCTTCCCTTTCCCCCTTCAAGCATATACTAGACAGACTGGCTATACAATGGAAATTGAAGCACACATAAATGAAGTCACAATATGGCAAATGCATGTTAAATCTCATAAGGATTTTTTGAAGAAAAAATAAATAAAAAAAAGTCTATTTTTTCTTCGAAAGTGAATTTTTAAATAGAAAAAAAAAAGAAATGATTATGTACAATTCTTCAAAGAAAATCTCTTACCTGGCTAAAATCAACTTCAAAAACCTGGAAATAACAGCAGTATAACCTGGGTAAAACAACTTTTTGCCACAATGTGACGTCACACTCCGTATTTATCAGTGCTTCAATGGGAAGCATTTGGAAGCTTATACAGGGCCAGTCTATCTAGTATATGGTTGAAGCTTTCCCCTCACTTCCAGCAATGGATTTAAAAAACCTTTTTGATGGGTAAACATCTTAGTGCACTATGGTAGAAGCTGAATGAGAATTGTAAATGTCAAATTTGTGTAACTCGTAACTCTTACAATTAAAGCTCTAGCTTGTGTGTGTGTTATGCTCACAACTATACTACTATATGTTTACACATCAGTCTTTCATGAGTACTGCCTTAGTGGAACTCGCACATTTTTTTTATTCAGGAGGGAGGAACCATAGGCAGAAGTTGGTTCAATGAGTCAAATTATTTGGGAGGGGCCGGAAATATTTTATAAATTGATGAAACCATTTTCTAAGCCAAGTTAACAAAAATATTTTTTAGTTTTTTAGGTGCTCTAGAATATTTGCCATGTTGTCATCACTATAAGTCCTGTAAATTAAAAAGTTTTGGCTAGAAATTATTATGGCAGTTGGAAACTATTAGGAAATGGTTTGGTATTGAATTTGAGTGAAATTGGTCCACTGGTTTTTGAATGACAGTCATTATAAAATTTGACACTTTTGGAAAATACACACTTACTGCGGTTTATGTGAGGCAGAAATATTTTTGGTTTCTTAGATTTATTAACAAAAGAAGGATTAAAAAATATCAGATTCCCTAGTATGGGCCAACTTTGCTGTTGAAGTTTGCCCATGTGAAGAATATCTGTAATTGGAAAAGTCAGTGTGTGTGAGCGAAGCAAACAAAACAATTTTTGTACATGTTTCCATATTTTCTGAATATTTTACTTTTTGCATTTAATTGAGAGAACATATTCCCTTTGTCCCCCCTATCCCCCTAGATCCAACTCTGCTTATATTCCACTCTCAAAAGGAGAAAATGCGTGATACAAATTTCTTATTTCAATGCCAATTGTCATTACTTGTCCTGAAATTGAAAACTATAATAGTCTCATTCTAAGAAATTCTGCTTGCAAAAAATTGGAAAGGGGGATTGAGCCCTCTGGCTGTGCCACTAGTTCTTTCATGTGGCCCCTAGGCTTCCAAAATTAACCAGACTTTTTTTCACCTAGGTAACTATATAGATTTTCTTAGTGATTGAAATTATCAGTTTTGAATACTACCGAAACTAGTACCGATAATTTGGTTTTCAAAAATAATTGCTTCAAAACAAACAGCCAAAAAAATCAATTATAATATTAGGACCATACAGATCATAAAGTAACAAGTTTTGTTAACTGTGTAACTGTGGCTAACGGAATTTCTAACTATGGTTCAGCCACATTTCATTATTCCTTGGGTATGGGACTGGCTCAATCCATAAATGCTTTACAGATTTTGTACCCTTTTACATTATTAAATTCCAAAAATTCTAGAAAAATAATATTAAATTAGTCATTAATGGAATAGGTTCAATCCAACCAAGGTAATTTTATTATCAAAAATCAAAATCAAAACAACTTATGGGCAATACTCCTTCACCCTAAATTAGTATTTGGGTGCACCTGTCTTTCTCAAAAGGTGTAAAAGTGTCCGATGAAATACCAGCAATATTCTGCTGGTAGATGGTATTGTGGGCTATGCCTACTATCTCCTGCATACCTGGCAGGCATGCAGGACACTTGTCTGTTGAGCCAATGTAAAGAAACAAGCGACTAGGCTGAAGAGGTTGCTGTAGTCATTGTCATGCCTAGTGAGAGTGCAAGGTGTGTAACGGTGTATTTTATAGTCCTTGTGATGTTAAACTCATTATAGACATTAAGTGCTTTTCTGTAGTGTCTCTACCACTACAGTTGGTTTGGTGTATATTTGATAAGGCGAGTAAAAAGTATTATGTCAAGATGTGGCCTCGGCTCTATATCGAATGAGTTATAAATGTTTCAATTTTTCATAAACTGATATTTTTTCTTCAAAGATGCCTACTACACAGAAGGTTATGCAACTTTTTTACACTAGTGTATAACTAATTGCATATCGACAGTGACTACATCGTTGCTTGCTGTTTCCACAAATAAATGTGAAAAAATCTGTCTAATTATATTTTGACAAGGCGTATTTTTACCTGTCTCATTACATAGGTACCTAATATCCAGGAATGATATAAGCTATTCGATAAAGTTTGAAATTATACGAGTGTCTTGAAACTGAAAATTTTTCACCTCCCAGATTGAGTTATGATGTCATTCCATACATTTGTGCGGTCCTACTGTGTTTGTTAAACGGCTGAAGTGCGGAGAGTGTGTCTCATATTTATTAATTTATCATACCAATAAATTAGAATTTATTTTTATAGTTTATCGTACTTATTTTTTATGCAGGAAAAACAATTTTGGAATCTAATCAAATGCTGGAAATGATTAAAAATGTATTTTACTGTAATGCAGGGCGTATATTCAATCACCATTTAATGAATATTGAAATTGTTTAAAAATTTGACTGAACTTAAATCACGGACAATTTCTATTGGAATCAAACCAGCTTTGGTATTTTCGGGAAAAAGTTTCAATACCTTCTGTTCCCTTAAAAGATTGAAAAATTTTTTTATTAACTTGTTTCATAAAAATGAATCCAAATATACGTACATTTTTCAAGATGGTAACATACCGTGGGATAGTTTTCAAAATTATTTCCAATTATTTTTCTATACTTGTATTTTGTTTTTCCTAATAAAAACTGAAAAAACTTGGCCTGTATTCTGAAGTCAGTCTCTGGAAATGGAAGACACTATCATAAACTCCATTAATATGAGAAGTAGAATCTTAACTTTTAGAATCATTTAATAATAGCTTCTGGGAAATATGAAACGAGTTCATTTCAATAATCCTGAAGTAAAATGTGATTATACCTTGTAAAAAAACGATTTTATCTCTTTCTGTTATATATTTTGAAATAAATACCAACACCTATCACAATTTTGATTTATCAGTTTTTGTTAGTACAGTTTCGAGCTTTTTCAAGAAAACAAATAAGGTTAGCACTTGAAAGTAGGAAATGCAATTAGGGCTCGATTCTGATAGACATTATTATTAGGAGTTAAATTCACCCAAGCTTTTAAACTATTACGCAAGGTCCTATAAATGCAGTGATAAAACATACCTACACAAAGCATCAGAGTAAAATACATTATTAATCATCTCTAGCATTCGATTACCTGAACTTATTTTTCTATATCTATGTTCCTGTATAACAAATAAATTCTACTGATTTATTATAGGAAAAATTCTATTTTATTTTCTTTATTAACGTGTGATAAATAATATGGCACAATCATGGCACAAGAATAACATAGACATGAAGAATGATGTCATAAAATAATCTGTGAGGTGAAACGTTTTTTGGAGACACTCATAAAATAATGGCTTTTGCTTACGACCTAGAAAATATAGCTTAATGCTTATGGCTTATAGCTTATAAGATGATTGGCTTAAGCCTATGGCTTAAACTGATGACTTAAAAAATTTTTAATTGAGAAATTTCTTAAAAAAACCTTGGTTTGCCTCAAATTTTTCTGTTTTTAACGGTTTACACTTCATAGTTTGTTTCATTATGAATTTAAATTTTCAGATTTTTGAAATGGAAAAATGGAAATTTCTAAAATTCAGATTTAAAAAATTAAAAAATATAAAACGTTAATTCCATAAGTCATCCAAAAAACAAAGGCAGTTTATTCTTATGGTTTATAGCTTATGGTATGTTTGGTTTAAATTTATGACTGACTTTAATTGTTCAAAAACCTTCGGCTCGTGGCTTAAGACATATGGCTTATAGTTTATGAATGACTTATCATTCCTGCTACTATCCATCAGGAAAATAGAATGATAATATTGGTGGCATAGAATTTACAATTCATAAAATTTGACAGTAAAAGTTACATTCTGTTTCTTTCTTCATAATTATACCTATGTACGTAAGGTTTCATACTGATAAAATTCTTATGCATGATACGTTAATTTTTGATCCGTTCTGGAATCAGGAATTATAATAATTTGACTCACTCCGTTATGATAATGATTTGTGATTCATTTCTAATCAGGGATATGATTGAAGTGATGTGAGTTTCGAAACATTTCAAAATTTAAACTTTCCATGAAATATTTCAAACCAATAAGTTTTATGAAATTTACAATGAAATTAATTTCGTCAAAATCTAAAAAGAAGTTATGATTTTCTCTGATTTTCTCCAATTTTCTCTGGATTTTCTAAAAAAAATTGAAACACCAACAAATTTTTCAATATTTTTCATAATATATTTCAAAACATGGATGATAATTCAGCCATAAGTCATAAGCCGAAGGTTTTTGACCAGTTTAAGTCAGCTATAAGTTTAAGTCAAACATACCATGAGATATAAGCCACAAGGATGAGCTGTATTTTTTTGCTGACTTGTGGAATTGACGTTTTATATATATTTTTTTTTTTTTAAATCTGCATTCTGGAAATTTCCATTTTTCCATTTCACAAATTTGAAAATTCACATTTACAATGACACAAACTTTGAAATGTAAACAATTGAAAAGAAAAAATTCGAGACGAACCAAGGTTATTTTAAAAAATTTCTCAAATAAAATTTTTTTAAATCATGAGTTTAAGCTATAAGCCATAAGTTTAATCCAATTACTTCATAAGCTATAAGTTATATTTTCAAGGTCACAAGCAAAAGCAATAGGTTTTAGCTTTATTTAATTGTTTATTATCCCTGTTTCAAAGTAATTGTGTTTTAGTTTTGAAATCAGTTTTGAAAAATTTCGCTTGAAAATGTCAAAAAAAAAAATTTCATACAAATTCACATCATTAAATAAAAATAATATTTCTTTGTGGTGATTTGCGATTCGTGAACGAATCATGAAATTGTTATTATGTCCAATCGTGGTTGCTGGTTGTATTTTAGAAAATTTCGACAACCTTTCTAAAAATTTTACACTAGTGGTGCAAAGTCTCGATATTTTTTCGTATTGATATTTTTCCCATACCTAATTTCCCACTAATAAATGACTGATATAATGAGAATTCGACTGTACAAGGTGCTTTTTGAGTGGTCTGCCATACTGCACCAGCGGATAGTAAATTGGGAAAAAATAAAAATGATATGTCTACAATGGGTTTATAATCAAAATTAAAGAGGTTGTGGAGCATTAAAATTATTTAAAAAATTTTTGAAGGGCTCAGAATCTCTTATTAACCAAAATGGATCTTACAGAGCCCGCGGAGAGAAATAAAAAACCTCTCCTCCGCATATGGTCTATCTTTAAAATTGAAAAGGTTATGAAATTTTGAAAATTCAGAAAATCAAAAAAAAATATTTCTTCAAAAGCTGCCATTTTGTCCCAATCATCAATCAAAAGTTGCAATCCACATTCTGATTCAATAGAGAAAAGGAGATAGTGATGGGCTTATTTCTGTAATTTTGCCTCGCAATTTGCGAATATGCAACTACTTTCACACACGTGTATGAGTAGTTGCATACCCCAAGTTGCAAGGCAAAACATGGCAACTTTTTCTTTTTTCAATGTACTGTCTACTGATGTAGTATGGCGGACCACTCAAAGAGCACGCTGCATAATTATCCCTTGTTGGATCATCTTTAAATGATGAAATCTTTAAGATTCACAGAAATAAAACTCACAAACGCCGGTAGAGTTGTGCTGGAATATTTCGGTCTCATTGTCAGATCGAAATTTTGGCCGTAAAACGTGAGAAATATAGGGATAAAACGTATATCGACTTGTGGGGAAAATATTCACGTTGGAAATATCGATATTCAAGAATATCGATACGTACAATATTGTTCGCACCACTGCCCACTATTTTACACTTCACAAATTAATCGCAGAAAATGCGAGCACCAAAGGATCGAAATTTTGGCGATGGTCGATACATAAATAGTAATTTTCTTACGCTGTTTATCCTTCGTAACGTTTACCAGCTCCATGACAATGAGTTCGCTGTATTCTCGAAATGGGAGAATCCGCGGCATAGTCTCATATTTATACGCTGATGGTACATTCTCGACGTTTTGAGCGAGACTGAACAATTGTTCTCGTGCGTCCTTGGGCTGGGAATATCGCATCAGACGTTCTGTCTCCCTCACCTTCGTCACCACATCCCCGTCCAAGTTTTGAATCACGCTGTCTGCTCGTATTCCATTACCCCACAGCATCAGCAAAATGAACCTGTACCCTTGGGGACCGGTTAGATAAGATGAAAGATAGTAAATCGAAGGTTCGTACGTTTGCCGATAGGCGTCGTACGTATTGTCTTTGAAGTATCTGATTACTGGAGGACATTCGAACAGGTAAGTGCTATGCTTTAGTAAATCGAATTCAACTTCCAGTTTTTTACACGCTAGCCCGCGGTAATTGTCGATGTCTACGCTCACCGACCGCGCTTCAAAATCCTGTACTATTTCTCGGCAAACATTAATTTGTTGAACAATAGTCATACTGCAAATGTTCATCATGTTATAGGTGCGTCGAAATTTTTCATAAGCTGGAAAAAAGTTTTTTATTGTTTTTCACTTATAATAATTTAAACCTCAAAAAAAAACAAAAAAAAAACAACAACGGAACAATTATCTATAAGTACGACCGTGGCTAGAATAACACGTTTGCTATACGAGGTTTATTATTTGAAATCTCATGTAAGTAGGTCCTCACGTTATGACACTGTCTTGTTTTTTCATTGAAAATTGTAGGGGCGATAGCTAACCTGGCTAGGAAATCACTACAAGGCACCATTCAGGAACGTTTCAGGACTGCCCAAGCTATGCTACACCACAGGAGTAGGCAGGATCCGAAATTCGAATCATTTTTATTTGATGGATCCGTGATCCGTGATTCGAATTACTTTCTGAGAAAGGATCCGAAGTATCCGTACGGATCTATTTCTCAGGATCCGGTTTTTCAGATTTTCAAAAGAAATAAAAATGGAAAATAAAGAATGTAGGTACCTGAGAATTATTCATTTATTTTTGCGAAATTGATGAAATAATTTTTGTTTTCAAATTATCTATAGGATCCGCGCAGATGATCTGAACGAATCCTTTTTTTCGCAGATGTTCCGTGATACGGATTCGGATCATTCTTTGGTAAGTGATTTGTGATCCGGACTCGAATCACCTCTTCAAAAATAGAAAAGAATCCGTGATCCGAGTCATTTTTTCGTGATCTTGCCCATTTCTATTCACCACAGTAGTGGGTACCTAATGGGACATTTTACTTTCGACGTCACAGTACAGTGCTACCTCGGAAAAAAGAGTTCAACAATGTGGACAAACAATGCAACCAACCAATGAAAAGGCCCAAAAACAAAGAAACTGAGACAACTTTTTTTATTTTTCTATTAGGTAGCTGGGCTTCTGAGAGCTCAAAATTATTGGTCTTGATCTCATTTTATTCCTTGGGTTATTCTCCTATTTAATTTGGTATATCCAACGAATAGAAAAATTTTCTTTAAAGAGAACTACAAAGGAATATTTGATGACTTCTATAATTATACTCATCATACTTTTGTCTCGTTTGTCCACATAGTTATATATACATATAACCCCGCAAATACCACAATAGATTTTTCATGTAAAATGACCCATTGCATTGTACTTTAAACGGCATACTTTCCTGAATGCCGCTGAGTATATAATGTGTATGCTAAATATTAGCAACCAGCATACGAATTATACTAAAGGCACAATTCCATTATTTTTAGTGAAATTGATATCCCCACTCCATTAAACCCTTGAAATACTTAGGAAATATGCTCTTCAACATGAATTGTTGGTTCTAGTTCTTTTAGTTGAAGAGATATGGTAGCTACTTTTTTTAAATAAACAAAATTTTAGAGGAGGTTTCAATTAATAAAATGAGTCAATGAACAAAATATTTGAGCCATAAGAAGTCGAGAAAATTGAAAAAGTAGGTGAGATCATGTATAAAATCGGTTTAATTTAATATTATCAGTGAACATTTTCTTAGACAATTAATGGTAAGGCTCGAAAACTACGAATTCATGAAAATAAGTGGTTTTAATTAGTTGTTTGTCAGATAAAGTTTAGTGATAACATTAAATTTAGACAATTTGATGCGAAATTTGATATTTTTAAATTACTCAACTTCTAATGGACCAAACTTCTTATTCATTAACTTATTGTATTCCTCAAAACCTGCTCTAAAATTTCATTTATTTCGAACAGGTAGCTATTTCTTGTTTTAGAACAATTACAACTGAAGATTTGAAACCATTCCCATATTCACAATGCTTTTCAGTAGGTGTGGTTAGGTTTATGGAAGAGGATTGTCTGGCCCAGAGATGTTTGTGCTATAACTAGATATCGAATTCAGCAAGAAAAGTGAAGACTACTGCCATCATCTTTGAATTGGGCATAAGCACCACATAAATACACGGGTGGAATATGATTTTAAAGTCAAATTCTATTTTATATTGAGTAAATTGCATTCATGTTGGTTTTAGGCATATTAGGTATATTATAAAAATAGACCTAATCACTATTATAAATGTACAAGTCCGTAAAAATTAATTCGTTTGTCAAAATTATTTCACAATATTTTCCCTTAAATTTGATGCACATGTGCCACTACCCACTCAGCCACACACATGCACAACATTTCTTTTTGTTGCTTCTACCGAAACAATGAATTCTACAGTGATACCTATATGCCAGCAACAAGTCAGGGCTGGCACAAGCCAAAGCGACGTGAAGTGGCGTATCAAGGCTTGTTGTAAATTAATAATACTTATCACATTTTTATTTTTGAACCAAAATTTTTTTTCAGTATAAATCTACTTCATTATGTCATTTACAACTATTTTTAATATACATATTGTGGTAGCTACCACACTACGTTGGCTATAAGTGCTTCTCCCTTGTTAACCGTCACCAAGTACCATGGCCGAGTGAATATGGTGCTGACTTTTGGTGGCGGTGGTGGTGAGGGAGGTTTTAGGTATTCAGTTGGTACGAGTGTTTGAATCCCCGTGCCACCTGAATACCTAAAGTGGTGACCTAGACATGATGTGGGAGATGTCTATCAACGCCATCTCTCGGACATGCATACAGCCTGTAGCCTGTGGTAGTACGTTGCATTGCCGCTGCTGGAACGTGATGGCGTCAGAGGGTGTGCGCCACAGAGCAGTGATGATGGGCGGCATCACCACACTCTGGTGTACATTCCTACCTGTTAGGCACCTCCATGCCAGTAGTCGTATTACTCTCCGTTATACTGAGGGGGAGTGGTGTGGCAGCTACCACACTGCATTGACTATGAGCGCTTCTCCTTCGTTAACCATCACCGGGCACCGTGGCCGAGTGTTTATAATATTATTTTCGGCTTGACATCGGTTTTATTTTACTGCGGAATGTTTCACTTCCCTTTTGATTCTTTCAAATTTTTACACACCTATTAATTACGTCGCGTATCTCTTCGTGTAGGTGGGGTGTTGTATTGTGTCATATGTTGTAAATTATCACATTCGCAATTCTGAATGGATTACTAGGGCTCCACCCTAATATTTTATACTGGATATGTACGGATGAGTATCATACTTATCGACCAACTTCAGATCGATATTACTCACATGCCCTTTATAAGTTATCACAAAAAGGTGTTTTCGAAGGTGAAAAGTAAAATTTTCTTAAAATTGAATTAATTTTTTTACTGCCTCAATTTCATTAAAGGTAAGTATGTAATATTATAGCCTGATATATCAAAAGAAAGCCCTTTCAAAGACGAATCTTTTGATATACTCATTTCTTAGAAATGATTTATTTTTGTTTGATCCACGTTAGTGGGAATACAGAAGGAGGGGGCGTTGCAAAATGTCTCAAAAACGGTATTGTAAAATGTTACATGCAAATTCTCAATTATAATTATAATCATTTCGACATTTAAGATTAATTTATTCATCAAAAATGTTTTAATGTAATTTTTACGCAAAACTGGAGGAGGAAACAAATTTACATTTCCTATAATTGATGATGTGGCATGGATTGAGAAAAAATTCATCGTCTGTAAGGTTGAGGCCCATCAATTTGGAACCAGTACCCGGCGAACTGCATCTTATTCATTCTGTGATGTGGATAAGTTCGAAAATATATGCTGATTTTTTTTATTTTTTTTTTTTTTTAAATAAAATTAGATTGAATGTAATGTTTACTCCTATATTTTCACACTTGTTTTTTTTTTTTTTGTGACACTTTACAACATAGCTGTGAATTTTCTGCGCCGTGTTGTAAATTATCACATTTTTTTTGGTTTTTTTGAGTGAACTGTGGTTGGAGTTTAAAATTTTCTATCATTCTGTAGTCTTTTGAATGCTCTATTCAATGGTATGAAAAGTAAAAATTTTTGAAAACTTAAGAAAATATCGCCAATAAAATTTTTTAACATTTGCCCCTACAATGTTGATAAAAAATCGTATGACAAGTCATTAACTACCGAATACATTTACCTAAGTCGTTTTTTGCCTATATACTTACGTTTAGGCAGTTTATACGCATTCCGCAGATTTTCTAGAGCCTTATATACACCTCTAATTTGTTGTATTCGGGTAACTCTTCGATATCCTTGAAGAAGGCTGAGTGCACGAGCATCATTTATTTGTTGCATTCGATGATTTTCTAATGAGAAAAATTTGTCGGTTAAATCTTGGAGAACGGCAAAATCAAGGTGAACTATATGGCTGTGTGTGTAAATGGGTGAGTACATGTCTCTTTGCCGAAACATCAATGCTGATGACTGCTCAGAAGATTCTGCGATGTAATAAGTTGGCGCAGTGAGCATAAATACACTCTCCGCCACAAACGGACATTTGTACATAGGCATTTTGTCAGTACTCAAATGTTTTGGGTTAAAAAGTATTAATGCGAATTTTTGATTTTGACATTTTAGGTCTGAAATTTGGTCGTTCAAGCTGAAAGTGAAAGCAAATTGGTATTCTTCATTTTCCAAGAGCTCCTTGCAAAGGGTGATTTTCATTTCATCTTTTAGGGAACATACTCTTGTCTGAGATGTACTTGGAACAGTCAGTTGCCCTGGAACAGAAAATTTGAACTATATTTAATGGGTGGTTCACCTGTTACAAATGCCGGTTATCAAAAATGACCTTATATATTGTTTGTTTAATTAGGTATATGGACTTATGTCATTTATGGTCAATATTTTAAAACACCGCATGACCATTGGGTATATATAATCGAATATGTCAGTAAAATTAAGGGTTTGAAACTGAATATACAGGGTTTTCAGCCTGAAATATGGGGGTTGGACTTCTGAATGAGTGATAAAAATGCTCCCCCCATACCCAGTGCTTCTACCAGTTGGCTAGAACGTATGACTATTTTTATTGTTTAAAATTTTCTTCTATAGCTACAAATTTATTGTTAAAGTTTTTGAGGTTTTTTGGAAATTGCTGGGGCAATAGTCGCAAAATTTTCATTTTTCACCAAACTTTTTCTTACATGTAGACTATCTTACGTAAAAATTTTGGACCTTTTCATCAAGTAGCTTTCTCATAACATTGGATAACCACTTTATCATGTTTCATTGACGTATTTTTTACCATTTTTTACATTTTTTGTGGAAATTACTGAAGCAATATGTATATGAAATTTTGATCAGATCTGCTCCCATATGGAATTGTGGTATGTGGCAACACGCCACAACAAAACAAACCCAGTTGGCTTCATATTTATTACAAAAAGATACACTCAAACAACTCGGGACTCCCAAAATGTTCCTCTAGATCCTCAACACCAGGTCTCAAAAACACATGTTGGATGATAAACACCAAATAAAGGCAAAAAATTGGTGTACTCGGATAGCCATTTAAGGCTTGTTTCTCTGAAACCTTTGAAACTTGGAATTTTGAAAATAGAAAAACAGAAGCCTAAACAGCTGTGTAAAATATCAAAGCCCCACCAAAACAAAAACACACTACCTAGTGGTAAATATGGTCATCCTTGCCTGTTTGCCTACATGTAAAAGAAATCAGCACATTATGAAAGTAATAAAAAACAAAGTAAACATACCTATACCTCTATTACACATATAAAGGTACAAACCAAATGTTGAGATCAATTACAGGAGTTCATATTTGTAGATGGGAATGAAACTATTGCAGATGAAAATATGATAAAATTAAGGCTGAAAGCCTGAACAGAAAAGAACATAATATCAGGCCAGTACCGAAGATGAATAGAGAGTGATTGGCCAAATTACCTGTGATAACGGATGATCCACTATCACAGGAGATAAGGCTGGATCAAGATAAAAATTTCCCTCTTTCAATTACACGTATGCATTTGAAAGAGAAATTATTATCTATGTTTTTGAAGCCTGGTTACCTGTCAAGATTCAAAAAGCCTTGAACCTTGACAGTAAAAGCTACAAATTTATTTGGAATATGTTGTATCCTTGTAAATACCAATTTTACTCCCGTGAATTACACAACACTGATTCTTGTGTTGCCCTTTATATATATATGTTACTAGTTTATTAGACTGTAGATATTGACGATGTTACCAGCCAGTGAATTAAAGTATACCTGACAAGATAAGATGCCTCTCGAATTAATTCAGTTTTTTTTTACTTAATCATTAGTTGCAAGTGCTAGTACATAAAAGAATACCTCAGAATTTATTTCTCGCCAAAATTTCAGCCCCAATTCTCATTATAGTTTTCTCAGAATCCTGGACAAGTGTCAGAAATTTTCTCTGTTACAACTGATTTCTCCAAAACCACTGAACCAATAAGTTTCAGAATTGCTCCTCTACCATATTAAGATTACCTCTTGTTAAATATTATCATAAAAAGCCTATATAAAAAAAATTAGGTCAAAATGGGAAAATAGTGCCTGTAGTTTTCTTTTCTCATGAAACGGATGATTTTCATCTGATTTTCATCATCGCCACCTCCTCTTGTGGTCAATTTTAATAGGTACCCCATGTGCAAGCAAATTGGGTAATAATGGAACGACTATTTTGGTCCAGGAAGTGGAGTATCGGATGATTAGCAGACCCCGTACTGGGGGGCCCAAAAGGGGCCCCGGTTAATGCCAAAAAAATAAAAAAATAAAAATAGTTAACAATATTTCTGGAGCGATTAGAAAATAAAACAATTTAGAAATGGGACCCATTGAAGGTGCGATGGATAGTTATAGTATGAAGATACGAAACAATCTAAAACTAAAATGAGTGACAGCAAGTAACTGAACTTAAGATTCAGGATTCTCATAATCTCGTCTGAGTCATGACACAAGTTGTGATACGATACACTTAATACCAATGGTTTTAATGAATTAGTAGATTTATAAACTACTTATGTTACCGGTTTGAGATATGTGCCTAAGTTCTTCAGTGTATTGGATAATTATCTCTTCGACAATAGGTAATGTATCCTGTATATTCTCGAATAGAGAAGAGTTCGAGAGTATAAATTTCAATGAAACAATGTAAAATAGCACAAAACTAATATTTAAATTTACTTTTAAAATATACATTTTTGGCAATTTTTTCGAATAAAACTTCGAAGAGGTGTCAGACCTAACCGAAATATGAAATAAAATATTTTCTGGTTGATTTCAACGATAATACATTGTTGGAATTGTACCTACGTACCTACGTACCTACGTACCTCTATCTACCTACTCACCTACTAACATAAAACAGAAAAAATGTTTTTAAGCAGGTTTTCTTTAAAAAATCTACTTTTTACGCTTGGTGCGGTATTAGCCTCCAGGGTTGGAGGTGGATACGTTTTTCGTTTCATAACTTCAGGTAAATTTTGGCGCTAATAACTCGAATTTTTATATATATATATATATATATATATAGATAGATACATAGATAGATAAGTTCATTTCTTGTTCCCGCGGTATAGGTCGCAATTTTCATCACTTAATCACGAAATTTGATACGAACATTTTTACTGAGTCAAAGTCAAGACCTATTGATTTTACTGTGGATTAGCCTAACGGTACTTCCATTATCACTTTTTAATTTCCTCTTGGCTATAAAATGCTTAGTTTTGCACCAATAGCCACGAAATTCGGAGTAAATATTTATTTTGATTCGTTAGTAGCTTCCAATTTTGGCGCGAATCAGCCGGGCGGTACTTCCCGTACACTATTTTGGTTTTTATATTTATTATAAAATCTGGAATTTTGGAACCATATGTACGAAATTTGAAATAAATATTCGTTAAAATTTATTGTAGCATGCTACCAATTTTGATGCTGATGGACAGGCTTTTTTTTCCTCTTTTTTCTAATTTGCATGAACTTTTCTTTTTACAAAAATTAATCACATGCTCATATTTTTTTTTTTTTATTTCATAACTTTATTATATTTCATTGATTTTATTTTAAATTATATGATGATGTACCATACTTTATCATTTTTTCAATAAAAAATGATTTTATATTTCACATTGTCTAATATTTTGTTAGCAGCTAACACATTTCATACAATCATAACATACCACAAAAGCATATAAACTTACAGACAAATAATGTGGCCATCAAAATTCATAATTCTTTCTCTCGAAAACCTACTTTTTCTAGCCAGGCTATCTGCGCTAATTTTTTTTTTTAATTTTTCAGGTGTAAATTTCTACGCATGACAAAGAAATTTATCATTTTGTTTCTCGCCAGTCAAATTTATTTACTAACTGAATGTTGTGCTAAGAATTCTTACAAGTGCGTTCCAACATTGTAGAAATCAGATATTATATATATATATATATATCTTCTGTTGGACCATTATTAATATTGGGGACAGGTGAACAAAGAAATAATTTACTTGAAAGAATAAACTGAATATAACACCATATCGAATAAAACACAAAAACTGCACCAGTTAAAATATGTATTGAATACAACCTTACCCTCTACATTAACAATATAAGAGAGAGATGATCCCTGACTAAAATGTCATAATGATGATTACCAGATCGTTTTATTATATTCAATGTATCCAGTTGAGGTACTCGAACAGTCCCATTCCAATATTTACCAATCACTGAAAGGCAAGGGCCGATGTAGAAAGTATTTTACTTAAACTTTGAGATTGAAATTGTGGAGCAAAATGAGCATGAACATATCCTGCTATATCAGCAAGGCAAACAAATTCTATTATAATGTGCTCATATTTGTATGAATGTATTTGGGTGCACATGAATGATCTTACATTCGATAACATTCACTTGATTGCCTGAGAGCAGGACTGATGGAGAATCTGGTAATGGACCAGAGCTCTCTGAAAACCTGTGAGTTTTCCACCTCTTTTTGAGTATATTGGATCATTTTTAGGCATTAATACCTCTGTAAGTTTCATTAAAAAAAAATTGGTGCAATACTTCCATAAAAGAATACAAACTACAGTACCTACCAACATATTCTTACTGGGGTAGCTAATGAGATCCAAATTTTGATGTAGGTATATAGCTATCCTAAGGAGTCAAATATTTAGATAATATGACACTGTAGATTTTAATATTTGGATATCCTGATCTACAAATCTGGATCATGGAGATCTATCAAGAATAGATTAGAATATCTGGGTTGTAATAAGTACATTATCTGGATATTACAACTCTATTTTTCATAATTTAGGCCTGCTGAATAATATTCAATGTTCTACGGAACACAAATTTTCCAGTCACATGAGTTGGAGCACTGAAAGAACCAAATCAACTACAAAGTCATTTTGGATTAGATTGGAAATATGTAGATGGAGGTTTCAAACCTCCAGCCTTATAGTTGGGAGGGTGAGCACCTAACCACAACACAATGAAACCCTCCAAAAAATTTCATGTTTTGATTTCTTTTCATAGAACTCTTTCTAATTGTGGAATACCTTGTCATGAAGAAGTATTCACACATAGAGAGTAATGAACAGCTCTGTGGGTTCTGCCACATCATACACGAATGTATGGGAGAACCAAATCCTATTCAAACATTGGTGATTTTGTAGCAAGTTTTGGGAAATTTGCACATGCACACAGACACACATATGTACATATACATATGGAATTATGTCATCTAATTACGTTGTTTTCCTATTTTGTATGGTGATAAGAAATGACGCAGTGCATTTGGTAATGGGCTGTGACATCACCAAGATCTTTATCAGAAGATTTGTCACAGCCTGAACAATGTATCTTACTTGTATGTACGTACTGGTAAGAACATACAAATGTATATGTGTTTATTTATTTAACATCATTGAGACAAATAATAGCTATCCTTTTGGCAGTGACTGTCATTGAGGGGTGTGAGCCCCTTTACCTCATACAAGTAGAGTCCCCACACAAATTTTTTTAAATAACTTTGCTTTATTTTGTTTACTGTGGGTGGAAAGTTCAGAGTTGAAACAAAGTCATCTTCCAGTTAGTAGGTATAATTATGTTTGATTATCTCGGATTGTTGATTCGAAACATGAATCAGATTTTGGATTCTGGATTTGGTGTTTGTTCTGTTGTCATCTCCTTGGTACATTTATAAATATTATTCCAATGGACTAACTGAATTTTCAAATACACTATACTTTATGGGTGGATTCTTGGTGGATTAATGTGATATTTGTTAGCAAATCTGGTTTTTCAGTTAGAGAATATGCCACTTTTTTGATGATCCAAGATAATAGTTGATCAGATAGAAAAATATCTGGATATCAGGTTCAAATGACTGAGTATACTCATGAGTGTTTAGTTTCAGGGATTTGCAATTGTGGTATGTGAAGAGAGTATTTTATGATGAAGATTAACTCCACAATCCTTTCCCAATATACACACATATGAAAACTATTTCACATCTTACAAATTTTAAATCAATATTCTATCCGGATAAACCAAAAATCATGGTCACCTAAGTTCCTGTTTTTGGCTAACCATTTCCAAATTCTCAAACCACAAATTGAAAATTATTTCTCCATGTTCAACTCTACCCAAATACAATCACTAACAGCTCAAAACTTCTTCCTAAATTTCAGCTCATCTTAGGAAAAAATAAATTTAGAACAAATAAAATCACACAAAACCATAAAAATAAACTAAATGCAATTTATTAGTAATAGAAGCTACAAAAGGTAACATATCTTCATGTCCCAGAACAACTAAATCTAAGTACACATATAATTTTATTACATAGCTACCATTGATTTTTGTGAGTTCAGTTAGATGTAGTAGTTTTCTAACTGTTAAAATTGCTTGACAACATATATGACTGCGGAGTTTGACTGAATACTTTATGAACCCTTAGAAATTACTGACCGTAATGTTTTAACCACTGACTGGTAACCAGGTTAATTTTGTTATATTTTTCAGATTGTGATCAGAAATTTTCAGTGATTCAATTTTACATTTTGAATATCACTAATAACCAGGAAAAGCACGAGAACTGAGTCAAAAATATTCAGATATATCAATTTTTATTTTTTATGATGCATTTTTTTTTATTTAGGAAAACAATGGTTTCTTTCAGCTTCAAAAAAAACAAAAACTTTTTGTCACTTTATAAAATTCTAACTGTCTGTTTTTTTTTTTGTTTCAGATTTAAAAAACTCAAATGAATCAATAAGCAAGACATCGAGAAGTAAATATCAACAGGTAGGTTTTCGATTATTATTAATTAATTTCATTTTAGAAAATTTAGTCCCTGACAAATTAATATTTCAGTTTAATTTTAGCCAGAACCTGAGAACCAAACTATTGTGTGAGAAAATACAAACTGCCAAAGGATCGAATTACATGAAAATATCAAGAAGGAACCTAAACTAACAAAGACACTGAGCAAAGACTAGACACACACATTACAAACACATAAATAAAACAATAAATATTCACTTTTTCACAGTTGCCGTTGTCAATCAGGTTCGTTAGCACGTGGAACATCTCCTTCGTGGTGGTGTAAGTTTGTATCATCTTCAAGTACTCATCGGTCACGTTGTTCGCGATCAGAAACATCGCCTTGGCATTCTCCTTGGACCAGGCATCTCCCCTATTTCGAACAGTCGGCAAAGAATCAATTATTATATTACCCAACGAATCCTTTGCCAACAGCAGCTCCTTCCTAAATTTCCACGTTCGGCCATTCTGCCCATTGAACGGCTCAATCATATTCTGCTTTCTCACGTCCATCTCAATGACAGATAACGACGATCAGTTGCACCGCAAAACAGCAATTTCAGCAACTATCAGATACGTCGACCAACGATTCAACTCGAACAAGATCACAGGAACAGCGAGAAGCGAACATATCAAACAATGAAAAATAAATTAGAAGGTATGGTACTACTTGGAGTGATGATCAGGATTCGACAGCACAACTTTGACGACTTAGAACAATAGCGACCACGTTGACATCCAGGTAACTGGGCCCATAACCTGTGAGAAAATACGAACTGCCAACGGATCGAATTACACGAAAATATCAAGAAGGAACCTAAACTAACAAAGACACTGAGCAAAGACTAGACACACACATTACGAACACATAAATAAAACAATAAATATTCACTTTTTCACGAACTTTTATTCCACATAATATTAGTGGACATGTTAATGTATAAACGGTTGATGAGCGACGAGAAGGTATACAAAAATATAATCACAGTTGGGTTTCAAACACAAAAATCACAGATTACAAATAATACTAAAACAGTGTTACCACAACAAATGATATGTGAGAATAACAAGCCAACGTATAATATAATTTGTTATTATTCTCACATATTGATATCAACTTATTCATGGAGTTACACAATTTTCTCCAGTTTTTCACATGGTTACAGTATCATTTTCAGCAAGGAAAATTTAATAAGCCCTAATATAACCAACAAATTGAACTGTTGATATAGATAACACAGAACTAACTGCCAAACAATCAAACTGCTGTACCAACAGAACAATTAGTCAGCAACAACTATCTGAGTAAAAATGATTAAAACAATGGATTATACAGTTTGAAACTATTAAATTAGAGGAGGAAAAGAGTATTTCATAAAAAATATGGAACTACCTTTAAATTCTGTAATATTTGGAAAGAAAAATAAAAATTATTTGAGAAAAGAGTAGATGTGTGTGTATGATATTTCAGTAATTTTGGTATAGATTGAGAAAGTACAAGGGGATAGCAAAAAATATTATTTACTTGAGAATATTGGGGCTTATTTACGAAAAAAAGTGGAATAGAAAATAAAAAAAAAATGAAAGAGAAAAAATATAATTAAAAGAAGAGGAAAATTTGTTTGACTGTAGGGGCTACAATCAAGATTCTTTAAGATCAAAATTTTAAAGTATTTGGATACCCGAATCTGCAATATTCAGATAATTGGAGAATCTAATTTTTTCAATGATAATTACTTGTACTATATTTTCAAGTTATGAAGTTTGTTACCAGTTATGGTCTTATGGTTATGCTACATCATTTGACCCAATCTGACTGAGGAAAAAGTCCTTTGAGGATGAGTTAGTATTCTTTCCTCCATAACCCAAAGGCTATGTAGAATTCAAATTTTTTTATAGTTTGAGAAGTATCCAACGGATATATTTATTATGTTTTACCCATCTTAGAAGGATCCTTGAAGACACCCTCATGTTTAGTACACCTCTACATTCAACCTACATTGAATTAATTTTTATCAACATCTCATTCTACTTAAATTTATTCAATTTTACCGCTTTAATGGTTAGTTTTCCAATCCCTAGCCAAGAAATTTAACTCTCAGATAGCCATAAAATTCTATCGAACTCTTGAGGCCACCTGCTAGTTAAACTAATTGGGATCTTGAAAGAGGATGGAAAAACTGGTACTAATCCTCCTTTACCTCATTTATTATTAGTGTAGTGTGTGAACAAAAGTTTGCACCTATTAAATGTGTGTTTAATTCCAGAGTATAATCTTTACTTTCCACATACAATGAACTTACATTTACACATGTATAATCTGTGAGCGTCGACATTAACTCAAAGTGAAGATAATATTTTGTTAGCATTGAAAATGCTGCTCAGTCAGTTCATGAAAAAGTGTCCCACACCCAGTTTTTACTAATGTTTTATCCGTGAAGAGTAAGAGTAGGGTAGATAATGATGGTAGAAAGAGAGGAAGGAGAAAATGGTAATGAAAAATAAAATGGAGATGGAAACCTTGTTTCGTTGTTTATGGAGCAAATACAAAAATTAAAGAAAATGAAAAGTGAATACTTTATTTATTTTACTCTCCTTTCTTACTACAAAATGAAAAACCTGGGAATTTTTTGAATATACTCTCTCACCAATATTTGGTGTTTTTTCCTTTTTTTTTTTTTTTTGTATTGCAAAAGAAATTTACTGGTGTAAAATTCTTTGTTGTTGACATGAAATAGGCTGTTGAATTGTACAAAAATGCTGATGATTTACCCTGATTTCTGTCAACTCATAGAATATTGACTCCACATACAAATGATAGTCAGACCTCTTTAAGGAAAAATGTGGAAGTTATGACATTTTAATAACATTGTTTCAAATGTTAGACATTAATCTGTATTAGTACCCAGTAAGCAAAGGGAAAATTTCCATGAAAAATTGAAAATCTGAGGGAAAAGAGAGGAATTAAAGAAAATACTTTAGTGTTTGCATTCGTCGATCAAATGGTCCAACATTTAGTGTTTATTCATATCTCGATTTGAATTACTGCTTTTAGATAGTACCAGGTCTGTAAATGAACACTACCAATTAAGATGTGAATAAATCTCTTATCACAACCATTAAGTAGTTTCACTGAAATATGTACATGTATTATACCTATATGTGGGGATTCAACTTGTATGAGTAAAGGGGCTTGGACCCCTCAATGACAGTTGCCACCACAAGGCTGGTAAATATTCGTCTCTATGACATAAAACAAAAGCATATAGATTACATTCAATTGTAATTACTTGCAAGGACATGTAACCAACCTGTGATCAGTCTCAACAATATGATGATGTCAAATTCTGTACACAAACTAGTCCATAATTTCTTATCACTGCAAGAAATGATGCACTGGGCTGCTCACACAAACATAAGTAATCACTACATATGTGTGTTGGTGTGCATATAAATAAACCCGTATATGAATCATCCAAACTGGTTCTAAAATTGCCAGTGTTTGCTCAGGTCACAGATACCTGTTAACGATAATAGACGGGGCAACTCAATGGCCTTAAGCAATTCCTCTCCATGAGATGACAGCTCCAACAGTAGCTGCAAGGTTATACAACACCTGGATTGGAAGGTATGGTGTGTCAGAAACCATAGTTACAGACCAAGGTTGCCAATTTGAGAGCTCACTCTTTCAAGAGTTGTCTAAAAAGCTTGGTGTACAACACAATCACATCACAGCTTACCATCCTCAAGCCAATGGCAAAATAGAGGGATGGCACAGAGCACTCAAAGCCCCAATTATGGCTCATGATACCAAGAGATGGGTTGAGATACTTCCAACCATCCTCTTAAGCCTTTGATCTGCCCTACAAATGGATATAGGTCATTCTGCAGCGCAATTAGTGTTTGGTGAAGAGCTATACCTACCAGGAAACTTCTTCACAGAATTGACAGAAGTTAGCCCTAAAATCATGGTACAAAATATAAGAAATGATGCCAACAATTTCCTAAAATTAAAGGCTCATTATGACCAGCTCAAGATTTACATCTCCAAACATTTGGCCAATACATCATATGTATTTGTTAAAAACGAGAAAATAAGGTCTGCGCTGGAAAAACCATACACTGGTCCTTACAAAGTAGTATTACGTGATAACAAAAACTTTGTGATACTCATAGCAGGTGAAACAAGAACAATTTCAATTGACAGATTGAAACCTGCATTTTCAGTTAATGATGATAAGAGAGTATCAAAAATGGAAAGAAAACATGCTGAAGATACACAGACATATTCATAAATAACAAACAAAAGAATCAGTTGAGAAATGTGAAACAAATAATTCACAAACACAAAACACACAAAAAATAAAAAAGTCAGTAAAATTTTTGGACAACGTTATAACAAAAACGTATGATCCTGAGGCCCCTTTATGCCCTAGAAAAAGAGACAAGCTATTAGGCAATAGAAAAAGTAAAAATCTGCATCCTAATTGCAGGTCTTAGCGATTAACATGGAGGAATTAAAATGTACTCAAAAAAAAGTAAATATCCAGTGTAAAATTCAAACCCGCTAAAAAATAAGTGATGAAAATTGTAATCCCATGAGAAAAGAAACTCCGGAGATAAGCAAACGTTGGAATACAAACAAAAAGAAAAAGATGAGAATAAACAAACGTATGTGTGATATGGAACACAAACATCACGTGTTTCTATTGTCATAACAAAAATAATATTTACATCTATAAAGATTGTGACATCATACAAAAGGTGAATCCTTGCAATCTGAAATAATTGAAAAACTTCAGATTTTGTTTCACGCACAACTTTGCTTAAACCAATCAGAATCTTACAAGAAAACTTTCGTACAGCAGAGAATTTGAAGCTCTATTCCCTCCATGAAAGGACAAACTCAGATAAGATGACGTTTTGACACTCCGATTGATCTGAAATCTCAGAACAAAAATCACCCACTATTCTGCTGTCTGTTGACTTAGACATGCTTGGTAAAATCTTAATTTGGCTTATACTTTTTAAAATTACCATTTTATTTTTCTCCAAAAAAATGTCGTTACTATTGAATAAATCCCTCGAAACAACCAACACTATTAATGATTGGGAAGTGGCTGAGAAATTAAAAGCTCAGCAACTTCTTGATAATAACCATGAGTTGACTTAAATCAAGGAGGAATTGCTCATGAACACGGCACCTCCTGTCGATAAAATCCTGGAGCAGAAGTCTCCACTACTGCTTCTCATCTCTCCTCCTTGGTCTCCTAAAAGGAAAGCCCCAATTTTGGCAATCCCAAAGCCAGAGACACCCCTGCAGATGACCCTGGAACCAATTAAATTTATTTTCACTGGTGAGAGAATTCCCACATTTCAAACCTCAGTCCTCTCAACCCCTATGTTGAGAAAACTGGAGTTCAAAACTCATGCACCCCCAAACTTCCATTTCCATCTCTACACTCTTAATAAATATCAACCACCATGATGTAGGGGAGAAAACAGCCTTGCAAATTACCAAGCCCAGATAGACCCCATTAAACAGTCTTACAAGTGTATCGGGGCTGTGGTAGGCACTGCACTGGCCAAACAGGAGGCTGACCAAAAATGGGGCTAGATTCATAAGTCCCCCAGTCCTGCGTGTATTTCATCATTCTTGCAGCGCAAAAACTGGGAGGAGTAGCTGTGGGGACTCAACTCATATGAGATAAAGGGGCTTGGACCCTTCTATGAATGTTGTCGCCGCAAGGATGGCAAATATTCATCTCTATAGTATAAAATGAAAACATATAGATTACATTTGATTGTAATTACTTGCACATATATGCAAGTAATGTACAAGTACCAAGTACATGAACTGGCCTATCATTTCTTATCACTACTCAAAATGATGCACTGGGCTGCTCACACAAACATATGTAATCAATACATATGTGTGTTGGTATGCATGTAAATAAGCTTTTATATAGACCGTCTGAACCGACTCTAAAATTGCCAGTGTTTGCCCTGGTTTTAGCTTACCCATATGTTTACATACGAAGTGGTAGAACATGCAAAATCTGTAGATTACTTTTTGGTGAGAATATGTTTTCACGACAAGGTATTCCACACTATTAATGGGGTGTTATTAACTTGATAGGAGGGTGAATGAGCTTACAAAGTGAAATCAAAATGCTGAACATGGAAAGGGCATAATAAATTTCAATCATTCTTTTAAATTAATGAAATTTTAATAATAACCTTAATATATTATTATTGTAGCACCAAATAAGAATACTAAGAAAAAAATTTGCAATTCCCAATCAATTCACTGGCGTAGCCAGAATTTTCTTAAGAGAGGGATTTGATCAGAAAAAATTTTGTCCCTTTTCCCTCACCGCTAGCAATGAATTCTAAGAACTTTTTTTCTTTGGGACAGGAACCGCAGGCGGACTTCGATCAACCATCCGAGTCGACCAAAAAATTTGAATTAAAAATATCTGTCCTCACCTTCGAAGCCAGGGCTGTATGGAAGATTCATCTAGGAGGGGAGTATAATTTATAAATTGAAAAAATAATTTCGCTAGTGGAGCGAGTGAAAAAATTTTCTGCGTATTTTGGGATATGAATTTATGATTTTCATGCCGATCGTCATTATTTGTTATGAAATTAAAAGCCAAAATGATCTCATTCGGTGAATTTCTGCCTAAAAAAAATCCGAAATGCGGGATTTATTCCCCAAATACCCCCTGGCTACGCCACTAGGCATATTATTCAAACCCCTCATTAGTGAGCAAAAATAATTGTTATAATCTATGGCCGATGTGTTTGGTTAAATAATTTTTGTTATTTTTTCAAGAGTGAAAGTCAGTTAATACGACAACATTTAGAGCAAGACACGAGTATACAGGTATTCTCAACAATACTGGAAGATGGTGTATATGGCGAGTACTGAGTGGTAAAACAACGTGTGCAAAGTCTCAATTCAAAGTCCCTGTAGAATTTTTTGGCGAACAGTCGTCATGGGGGTGATTATCTTATGTTCGGAACTGTGATCATACGAGAGGATAGATTTATCTTCAGGACAGCTGGACACGAATAGTCCTTGAGGAAAGGGCCACATTGGTTCTGTTGGACAAGGTAGGTACTAGTGACAAGTGAACGCATCTTCTCGTGGTGGGCGTGAAAACGTTACTTCTTGAATTATTATAGAAATCAATTTTCGAACGCATCTCAAATCTTTTTTCTTGTTATCTGCAATTTGGTACCACAGAGCTTGATTTTCAAAAATTTTCTTGCACAATTTGTATTTTACTTCGCGTCGAAGGAGGCAAATATTTCGAATACGGAATGCCAAAACGAATTTTCTGTATGCTGAAAACACAATAAGAAATCGTATGTTTTGGTCAATTTCTGTAATCGTAAAGTCTGCATTGTTTTACTGACTTTTGTCGATTTTGCTATAGTAAAAATGTAGTTTTCTGTTTCAAGAATATATATATATATATATATATATATATATATATATATATGATGATATATATATATATATGATGGAGACGACATGGCACAGTTTTACCATGGAATTGGGTGTCTTGACAATAGATGCCGCTGCGTTGGTGTACCAAATAATCCTGACTAATCAGATTCGCGGTTTGAGGTAAAAGTGAGGTATTTTGTACACCAGTGTTTACAAACAAATTCACGTAGCCATTTTTTCTTCCAATCAAATTCTTAAAAAGAAGTACACGTGGTGCTGGCAGCGCTATCCATAAGTAAAACGCCAAAACCATCTTTAGGTATGTTATATCCATCATATATGTACATATATATCTATTCTCGAAGGTTTTCTGTGAAGTGTAATACTTGCAAACATTGGGCGTAGCCAGAGAACAATTTTTTTGCCGAAGGAGTAGGTAAGGGGAAGGGTTTTAAAAAAAATATTATTTTGTGATAGCCTCAGGCTTGAGATTATCTTTTAGAGGCATGAAAGGTAGTGAAAAATTCCGGAGGTACCCAAAAATTGAATTTTCCTACGCCACTGCACACCTTCATACTTGATAACCAAAAACTATTTCAGCATTTAACTTAAAAATTGAAAAAGCTTGGTTCATTAATTCCTTCAGTTTTATGGACAGTAAATATTTTGCATAATTTCATTGACTTCGAATGTCTCGATAGGTACCTATCAAAAACAATATTGAGTAGTCGGATTTTTGGATTTTCAATATTTTGTTTTGTTACTTAGATCAACTTCTGTAAGGAATAACTCTTCTCCTGACAATAAAAAAATTAAATATAATTTTTATAGAAGTCATTAAAAAGAGTGAATTTTATAATATTAGGAATAAAATTCAACTAAATTTCTTTAGCAAAATGTGTATTTTATTGCAAAACACGTTGGCACTAAAATGTGACTTTCGTCGGGCATATATTCGCATGAACAATATTATGTTTTTGAAAAATTTTCGTTAGCTAAACATTGGTACCATCACTATTATGTATAAATTGGTCTTGGTATTGGCCAATGTGAAAAATTAGTGAACCCATCTCAAAGTCGATTATGATTTGATTGGAGACATTGTGAAGAGACTGCAATATAGACGGAGAAATGCCAAAGTTTTTCCAAAGGACAGGTCTTCTTTAACATTTTTTTTCTGTTTTTATGCATGTATATGGATTCATTAAGATGGCTGCTCCTCATTAGTCAATACCCTGACCGATCGTCACTATTCGCTAATAAGAACTTCAAAAATACAGGCCTATGCTTGATGAAAGTCTCATAATAATTAAAAAGAGCTTCTTAAAAACATAATACTTTTCTGGAAAACCGAGTAGAAGTATTCCTAATTTTAAAAAAAAATTGTTTTACAGACTATCTACGCTAAGAACATAATTATGGTAAACTGATTTATTTGATGTGTAAAACCAGCAAATATTTCCATATCTAAGAATGCTAAGAACTTGATTTTTTTTATAGATAATAATCTTCCTCATCATTTCTAAAAATAAGATCTTTTCAACAAATATCTCTAAATTAAATATGTTTATAAATTATACGAAAAATTCCATCGTCATGGATATAACCACTTGTGTCTTTCATGTTATTTTTGGTTTCATAAACACTGTTTCAGTGTTGAATAAAAATATAGAAAGGATAGATGGAAAGATGAGTGGGTAACAAATAAATAAACTTTGAAAGATTAATAACAGATTGTAGGCTGCATCAAGGATAATTTATTATGTACCTGCAGTAAGTACTGCTACTGACGTTATCATTCCGAGTTTCTGTTCAATGCCTGTGTTTATTGGTTGGCAGGTTCAATTTTGTACGAATTTTTTCTTTGTCGTTGACTTTTTTTTTCCATAGTAATGTGAAATGTAATTTTGGGAGACATGATGAAGGAACTTGTATATGACAAAAAAATCTATGGTGTGGTAATTTATTATATTTAAAGGAAGTGATATATTAAAACACTGAATTTGTATTAAAATAATTTCATTACTGCGCGACAAACTATAATCATGAATCATGCGATCCAGAACTAATTTAATCCAAGAGGATTTTATGTGCACCCAATATTATATTTAAATTTTACTCAATGACTATAAACAGTTCTCCCAAAAAATTGTTAAAAAATAATATATGAAATTTCAGAAAGAAAATTGCCAATTTTTGTCATTTTCATGGTACGACCCAAATATCTAAGTTCTTGGTAGGGGCTGCGCCAGATGCACAATATCAGAACATCACTCTGGCTAGTCACCTGTTGTGTGTGTGTGTGTGTTATGTAAGAGTGAGGATGGTTCTTCTAAGTATGTTTTCTTAGTTTTTATAGATCATTTGTGAGTAGGTACCGAATTACTCAAGTCTTATAATATTGTGCCCTGTTCAATTACTAAGGCTGCATTAGATATGGTGTTAGGGTCTCGGATCCGTAGGGGATGGGTGAATGAATTGACAAGTCCTCTTCAAATATTTTTCATATTCCTCTGAAGAAGCCCAGGCCCGGTACCTTTGGTATTCTTTTCTCCTCCGTGTGTGAATGTCAGTATTGGGTAGATTGGTTGGGCATGATGCTTCTCACTCAGCCAAACTTCATCTTAGCAGACAAGCAGTGATTCCCAACAGGCCATTTTGGATCAACATTTTCTTAAAACCGTCGCATTGTTCGAGGTAACTTGATATTAACCTGGGGCTGACCTGGTGTTTGATGTTACACCCGCTTCGACACAAAAATTTGGTAAAAGAACAAACATATAGGCTATCAACTCTTATCAATTATCAATTCAATTCGTGATCACAGCGCAGTTCTCATTGGGTATAAATTTTATTCTGAAGTGGAAAAACTCAAAGAAATGATATTTCAAATATAAATTTTTTTTTATAGGAATGGTAGGTATGTATGTGATATTAGACAAATTTTTTGAGGGGAACTATGTTTTTCTCACGGGTTTTCAAAAGAAAATTTACTATTTATGAAAGAACAATTAAGTCAATAGGTTTTTTGTTTTTAAAAATTTTGTGAGAGTAGGTACCCTGCATTCACTCGCATCCGACATTCAGAACATTCCTTAATGATGCCTACACTCTTATGCATAAAGATTAAAAAAAAATCTAACGATTTTTTTTTTCGGGGATGGGTTGGGCATGGCCTTCTTGGTTCTTCTGGAGTTGCGCTTGTCTTGTCATATAGCTGATAGTTGACTCATTAAGACCAAGACATCTCTTGGCAAGACTGAGACTAAAAGAGTATCGATACAAATGGTAGGCCAAAACCAAAAATATTTATATCAATGCGATTCTCGAGCCTAATATCTCAAAACATGAGAATCCGCTGTCGCGCTGATAGTCTTCTGGTGGGGCAACCTTAGGTTTTTCATTTCCCCCAATTAAGCTGCCCAAAGTCAATTTTTTTGATTTATGAAGTAGAGGTCAGGAGAAAAGTCAGATCAGGAATAATATTTGCTTTTTCATGCAAGGTTCTTAATTTGGGTTGTAATTTGTCACTTTCTTCGCACTCTTACGTTGCCTTTTTCCAATCGATTCGATCAGTTTTTGCATTTCCTTTAATTGGTATTCGTTCAAAAATTGAAGCCTATGGAGTTGTTGCCAATACTTTTGATACCAGTTGTTTTTATATAGTTCCGGAGGCGGACTAGTTTCATAGAGATGCTTCCGTCTGGTCGCAAGTTCTTTTAGATTTATTTTGTCGACGTAAATGTAAGGATAAATGGCTGTGAACTCATTTTCCTGAATGTAAACAATCGCCATCGCCTTTAAATGAGTATCGAAAACGTACACAATTACTCCTTTTTTCAGAAAAAGAGCTTCAGTAATGTATGGACAGCGATACATAAGTAGGCTTCGGGTTTTCATTTGTGTTTGCTCAAAACGTCTTAAATAGTCATTATTTTCAGTGCATTTCGGACTCTGCGCATCTGTGTTCATTATAAAAGTGAAAAAGTGAACTTGAACTTGTACACCGCATCGGCGAGAATATTCTAACAAAATGTGATCTTCATCTCGTCCGGAAGATTGCAGAGTTTTTTTGGTTTCACGATTGGTAATTGCTTGAGTATGCCTGTAAAATTAGTTTGAGAAAAATTGAGTAAATATTCAAACTCGGAAAGTTTTGGTGTGACAGGGGTTTATTGAATTTCATTAATAACAAACTCGGTCGTAAGTCAGTAGCTTGGGACTGGGGTATGAGAAGAGTGAACACGCATAAATTTAGCATATTGACCTAGCCAGGAAATCATTGCTTAACACTGGGCAGAATTACTTTAGGGGTGTGTTACACAGTAAGAACGTAATACTTTGGGCAATATTCTGGGTACGCTGAATGCTATTGAGCATGCGATACATAATGGTGAGAAGTGTGCGCTGCATACTTCGAAGTGCTCAGTTTTGTGTTGTGCTGTGGGGTATACATTATAAACTACAATGTGCTTTAGTAGTTTGTTCACTGCACTGGCGGTATAGGAAGTATATTTATGTATAGAGGGTGTCCTGTTTTCTCTTCCTAATCAACAAGGGTATGATAAAACTCGTTCAAACGAATAAAAAAGTTCTCTTCGCATTATGCCTATCTTCAATTTGCGAAACTTCCTTTAAAGTGTTCTATGCAACTTGTTTTACGCACATATTTTTTTTTTGAGACCATCAAGTGCAGTTTTGACGCCATCGAGGGGTCTAATGTTCATTTTAAAGGTTTTTTTTTTTTTTAATCTTTCAAAAATTTTCCATTCCATCACTTTTCACCGGTCTATAACTTCGTTAATTTGAAGATAGGCTCAATGTGAAAAGAACTTTTTTGTTTGTCTGAACGAGTTTCATCATACCCCTGCGGGTAAGGAAGAGAAAGTGGTACATACTGTATATACTTCAGTGCGTTAGGTAAAACAACTTCATGTTCTCGATATTGCATCGATATTTTCACCACTAAAATATCGATATATTTGTATCGATTTTGGCAGTATCAAAATTTGGGTACTTTTTCTTTCCTGTTTTGAGAGGAATCACGACTATATTGTTGAGAAAGAAGCTATATTTCATTATAAGTTGATAAAAAAAACAACAAAAAACTATGCAGATAACTTCAATACCATTGATAAAATATATAAAAGTTTTCCTAGTGTTTAAAAGAAAAAAAGTTCAGAACTTAGTTGGAAGGTTCATGGCTTGTAGCATTCCACACTGAAAAAATTCTGATTTGTTGACCTTCATGTAATACAAAACGTGAATCCACGAAACCTTATTTTCGTTAAATTTACTATACTGAAAGTGTTTTTTATAATCGATAAAAACGGAGATGCCAAAAAAAATAAATAGGTAACGAAAAAGTGTAACGAAACAACGAGTCACCCCGGCCTCCATAAATATCATGGAGATGGGATTTTCCCCTCTAATTGTGACAACATTAATTCGAGGGTCCTCATTGTCCTGGTGGACTTAATCATTCTGAGGAAACAACCGCTCTCCCCCAAGACAATATCTAAGTAGCGAAGTTCTGCTCCCACGAATTTCTCCAATATATTATGAAGTATATGTAGAATACTAAAAACTTAGGAAATTTCAAAGTAAGGCCTTGTTTTTCAAACAGTCGAAGATTATTTTCTTCTTTTTAACATCTTAAAGTCCACGCTTGTAAAAAAAAGGAATGATGGTGCAGTTTCATTTTTGGAATGTATTTTCATTGGTGTTGTTTTTAACATCTTAATTTTGCTAAAAACAAATTTACTTGTTATCTGTCATACTCATAATTAAACCTATCTAGAAACTCGGATTTTCAAAAAATGTAAGTGATTTTCACACAATGTTCACTCGTAGTACTTTTATGGCTAACGTAAATGATCACGCGAATGTTTATAAAGTGAATTCTTATTTAGATACTTTTGGCTCATATCTTCACGATAGTAATTACCAATTTCTAAAACAGATTACCTAGCAAGTACAAGTTTTAATTCAAGTAAAACTGGTTAATCTTATTTAACTGGATTGATTTTCATATCTCCATCCGAAACGCGAAAGTTTTCCATCAACAATCCCATATATTAAATATGTTTTAGTAGAGTTGAATACGAATAGCAGTGTTTTTTTCCTCCTTAATATTTTTCATCTTACTTACTGAAACTGGCACGTTCTCTTGCATAATTAATCGTTAACTTTTTCACAAATTCCAAATTCGAATGGACGGAGTATAAATCATCTGAAATTATATACTTTATTTCCACTGAGAAAAAGTGCATTAATAAAGACAGAATTGATCCTTGTTGGAAATAGACAGACCTTGTAATTATGAAACACCACTATTTCGTTTTTTGTTTTTTATTTCATTTTTCTCTTGGTGAAAAAATTTTAAGCAGAAAAATAAAACTCGTCCGATGTCATCTTCATAACGTAATTCTTCATTGGTGAGTCAACAATTGGAGAAAAAATATGTTCGATCGCAGAAAGTTTATTCAGCATGTGTTTGATCAGACGTCATAAATTTGTGAAACTATCATATTATTAAAATTCGGAGTTTACGACGTTCAGCTAAAAAAATATATATATTATGAAAATTTTCGAGAGACTGTTGCGTAGATATGAAACATATGTTAAAGGTAAAAACGATTACCTACTTGGGTACCTATTTTTTTATTTATTTTTCGTTAAATATTTTAAAAGTCTCTACTTACACATTCGTAAATCGTTGCAATATACCTACTGGAAATTAAACGTCCCAGCCATGTCCAAGTTGGTAACCCAGTCAACAGTAGTTTTGAGGAATAGGTAACCATTACACCTAGGTATTAAGTCAATATGTTTGTTGGGCTACAATCCTTGTAACTGACGTTACCCAACTCTCTAACTAATATAATATTCATAACAAATGACTTTCTCATAAGCCCTTGATTTTGATGTATTGTGTATACCTATCTAATTTTATGTTAGTATTCGTCAACTGTGATTGAGAGAATATTATGAGGAATTAAAAAATAGAAAGCATGAGGGAAAATTTAATACTGTGTGTGATACGGGTGGAAAGTGGGTGATTAATGTTCGTTTGGTGAGTGCTGAAAAATGTGCGCTCGTATCAAAATCACCTATACTTTTTGCACTATTATCACAAATAACTATTTTCTCCTTTTTTTCAAAATGGTAAAATAAAATATTAGCGTGGATTTTGCAAACTGTTCATGAGTTGAAGATGGACAATTCTACTTCAGCTTAATTATATGATTAGTCAAGTTTAGGGAGCAGGATCCGCATCATTAAAGCGATTCATTGAGAAGGATTTTGTCCTAGAATAGAAGAAAGTTAAACTTTATATGCATGGAGTGTGACTTTCTCATAATACAATAGCTACATAGCCTACTCGTAATCTAGTCATGCCTTACAAGCTAAGAACAGTTTGTGGAGTATCAGGAACTTTTTCTGAATATTATCAGTATGTCTCAGTAGCTCCACAAATCCATTAAGATCAGTGTTACGTTAATGATGTCGTGAATGAAATTTAAAGTTCAAGTATATTATCGTTGTATACCTATGTTGATGACATGTACGTTTGTAGAACATTTTAATTTTTGATTAGAGAGTTATTTTCTTTATCTTCGGAAGGACTCAAACTCCCTCAAAAATTAGAGTAATCAAAATAATAACTTCATTTTAAAATGTATCTCAAGAATGAAAAAATTAGTTTTACCCTCAGAAACATGTAAACAACTTACAGTATCTTATTGTCATTAGAAAAAGATAAAAAAAAAAGATAATGAAGTAAGGCATTCTTTGTAGTGGTGATAATGATAATTTTCAGTTGGGGTATTTTTCCTTTTCTCTCCTTCTTTATGTTTGTCTTTTATGGTTCTGCTTCCTTTCAACACCTTGTGCATGTTCTCTACAATGATAATCTAACTTAATTAAACAGGTTTTTATAAAAACTTTTTATTTTTGTTTTGGGTTCTCGAAAAAAATGTACATATTAAAATTTATCTGGTAATAAGACTGGAGGTCAGGGTAGGTTTGTTTTTCGTTTCACGACCCCAGGAAACTTTGGACACTATTAACTGAAATTCATATGTATATGTATACATAGGTAGACTATATATTTACACATATTTTTATGCAACACGGTACAAGTCGCAATTTTAATCCGATAGTCTTGAAATTTGGAACACTTATTTGAATCTAGACAAGAAAGAGACCTATGGTTTTTGATTTAAATCGGTTGGATAATACGTCCGGTACATCTCATTATGTTGCCGTTTTGGAGCTCTAATGGTTCTGAAATGCGTAATTTTTAATCAGTAGTCACGAAGTTTGGTACAGACATTAAATATATTACATTCTTAAATATATTACATTCTAAAATCTTTAGAAATTTGGTTTCAATCAACCTAACGGTTCATTCGTAGAAGTGATTTGAGAAAATCTTAAACCGTTGATATGAAGAATAGATAAATTCCAGATGAAAAAAAGAAGCTTGGCGAATGAAGCATTTAATTAACAGTCGTCGTTTTCTGATTATTAATTATAAAAAATATCTTCCTCAGCAAGGTTCAATAGTGAGTTTAGGTAAGTACATGACTTGGCGCTTATTTCCCAAACGTGCCCTTGCATATAAGCACTCACTTTCGAACCTTGGTGTGCAATATAGTAGGTATTCTATTAATACTTAGATAAAGAAGAATGATTTGTTTTGCGAAATACATACGACTGAGGAAGACTGATTTTTTTCTAAAACATCTCTAAAAAATTAATTACGTATATAGCCAATAGAACCATCTCTCGAAGGTGTGTTACATTTTTATGCATTCAATAAAATATAGAAATTTTTCTGTAGAATTGTTTACTAAGAGATATTAAATTAACATTGTAGTAACTTCAAATACCTAAGTTAAAAATTATAATTTATAAAATACAATCAGATCTTTTTCCGGTCGGAGAGTCAGGTTTCGTTTTGATTCCCACGTTTCATTAACTTCTATCCTCTTTTCCACTATCCACCAAATAGATGCTTATTCGAAATCTGGCCTATTGGGTATATTTCACTGTATTTTTTAGCTTGAGCATAAGCGAACGGCGAATATTCAGTTTCGCTACCGGATAAATACAGCTTTTCATAAATTTTTGACTCCCGAATGGTACATTCCACCAAGGCTAGTGAGCCAATGTTACCAGCAGTCCTATTCATGGTTTCTAGCACGTGCAAACTGACGAAATTTCTATTGCACCGCATGCTGATGTCTGCAGTTTCACCTGTAACCTTGTATCCGAATTCTTGGTGCTCAAAAAAGTTTTTACACAATTGTAATTTTTGCTCCGAAAATAACATACAAATATTCATCGTTCTGAGAGTTTTTCCAAATTTTCTATAAGCTGTAAAATCATTAAAGAAAGGTGAAAATTTTGTTTCAATTTTTATTTAAAATATGTTTGTAGGGTGGTAGTGGTATTTTGTGACATGCTTAACGACACGTATTTAAGTTACGCAAAAAGAATTGTTGTTTGCGTTATCCTCTATATACTTACACATTTTTGACAAAAGTTTACATAAACTTCTTTTTAAAATGGACCATCGAAATAATCGGCGTGGCGATTTATTTGGAAAAGGGCGGCTTTAAAAAACTCTGAAGATATTTTGTGTGCCTGTACCGTGAAGCAGTTTTATGGATTTGCGGCGCAAGTAGTTAAAAACATTTTCCTAGTGTTGCTTGAAGTATCTCTTTTTGTATTTACGGCGCACGAGCGCCCTTTTTGCATTACATTTATCGGTAATTTAGTATTTATGACGTAATGGGCTGCGATAAGTATCAAGAAGAGTTTCTTTTCAACTATATTCCAGGAGACGAAGTGTTCTGAAATTGGTTAAAGTTGGACCCAGAGTTTATTTGAGAATTATTATCAAAAAAGGGATACTCGTATAACTGAATTTTTTTTTAAGCCCATTCGTGCGTTAATTTTGTATTCGAGAATTTTTTTGAATACTATTTTCTGAAGAACGTTCTTATTTAGCCAATGCTAAGGATAAAAATATGATTTCAAGATTTTGAACAAGGTTGTAGATGAATAAATTGACAGGCTCGGTATTTTAGCCAAGTGATGTTACGTTAGAACTTTTTCCTTCGAAAAACCTTCTAATGACTGAAAAGAGAAAAGTTGAAAGTGGAAAGAAAAGAAGAGAAAGTTCAGTCAATGACTGAAACTGATTACGTGAAGATCTCAACAGTTTTCAGTATCTCTATTACATCAATTTGAAATTGCCATTTTTACGCCAATAATAGTTCTATTTAAAAGCAACAAAAATAAGTTTGAGTTCAAAATTAATTTTCAAAATATAGCTTTTATGATTAAAAAACAATTCACCTCACCTGACTACCCACAATAAGTTAAAAGCATGTGTCCGAAATTATTAAAAGAAAAAAACAACAAAATAAAATAGGTGTGAGTTTTGTTACTCATGAAGGTTTGGTGTGTAAACATAATAATAGTGTGGTTGTATTGCGCATGTACACAACCACATACCTACACGTCATGTAACACACACAAATGAGAGTTATGATTGTAAGAGTTACAGTTACGCGAATCTGACAATTGAAATTCTCATTTATCCTCTACCACAGACCGAGGGCCAAGATGTTTACACATCAAAAACTAAAAATATCTCAACAAAACTTATAACCAATCTGGGATTCAAACCTTCATTTCCAGTTTTGAATGAATAGCATTCTATCCATATACCGTGGTAACAGATATAACATTTATCTTGGAATAAACATATGCTATACAACATGACTGTATTGTGTATTACACACTTCTACTAACATGTCCATTACTACATATGGGCTGTTTAAACTGATAAGAAATTGAAGACAACAGAAGTTTCTACATTCAGACAAAGAGTAGGTATATTAAATTTTATTTTTGTTATTATAGGTGTTTTACAGTTGTGTTCTATGTAGTGATGTTTAAAACTGAGATTGTGGAAGTTAACTTATTTTTTGTTTAATAATTTTGTTTTTTCAATAATGTTTTGTTTTCACTTGTGTCTTGAGAGTGCTTTTGCCAAATTCTATACTATATAAAAAAATCTTAAAAATGAGAAAGTCTTATTATACTTTTGTCTTGTACACTTTTCTATTAAGTTTTTAGTAATTGAGGCATGAGAAAGCTTTAAACTTTTAATTAAACGAACTTATATGTGACAAAAACGAATGAAAAACGAGCATACTGATAATTAATAATTATAGGACATTATGTTTGATAAGAAAAAAAAAAGAGAAAGACTGGAAAACTGAACAGAGGGCTATCTGTGCGATTTTACTTTAAACACTCTGTTATTTGGTATAAAAGAGGAACTTTAACACTTTCCCTTGTTTAAATGTAAAATAGACTTAACATTAAAAATACAAAAAAATATAATAAAAAACTTGAATAAAAAACATATTTCATAGAAGACCCATTTTGCTGCACAAAATTTGAAAAAGGGGGGCAGCTACTTGTTTGGTCATCGCGTCGGCAACTTGGTGTTCTCACGATACTTGTTCAACTGCTAACCTTCCAGCAGTGACGTGTTCTCAGACGAAAAAATGCTTTCGCTGAATGTGTTTGGTTTTGCGATGATTTTGGGATTCTCAGCTAATCGAACTGCTGCTGCATTGTCGATTTGTAAAACTGGAATTTCTTTTAGTTCACTCATTTGGCTCAAAAGATGACTAAGCCAAATGATTTCTTTCGAGGCTTCACTAGCAGCAACTATTTCTGCTTCGGTGGTGGAGTCAGTAACTGAACCTTGAAGTTGACTGAGCTAAGAGACAGCTGCTCCTGCGTAGGTTACCAATACACCAGTTGTAGATCTGCCAGTCTGAGCACAACCTCCAAAATCGGCATCGGAGTAGCACCCAAAAACACCTTTTTCAGCATCATGACGATATCGTAGGCCAAAATCTAAGGTGCCTGCTATATACCGGAAAACTCTCTTAAGTCTGGCAATGTCTTCAGCTGTAGGATTTTCAAGTGACCTTGACAGAAAACCGACTGAATATGCTAAGTCAGGCCTAGAGCCTAACATCAGGTACATCAACGAGCCCACTGCTTGATGGTAAGGAAACGGATGCATTTTCTCTGCTGCTTTCCCTGGAACTGAACTCTCTGGTTTCTGGAGCATCAGTGAAGTAACTGGTTTACAATTCTCGAAGTTGAAGCGCTGAAGTATTTTCTCCCTTTAATGTTACCACTAAACTTCTTTTCGATTTCAAACCTAAAAAATACGACACTTCTTCTGATACAATTTTAAATTCGGCTCTGAGTTGCTGTAGAAACTTCTCTAATTCTTCACGACTTGTGGATGCTATGATACCATCATCCACATACAAGGTTAGGATAGTCTTGATGCCATCTTCTTCTCGGATAAACATACATGGTTCGTCATCACTTTTCAAGGAACTTCCCAATTCGCTTATTCCAGCATCGAGGTGACTGTTTTAACCCGTAAATACTTTTAATGAGTCTTCAGACTTTACCTGAACCATCATCGTAAACCTTCAGGTTGCTTCATAAAGATGACTTCATCAAGTGTGCTGTATAAAAACGCTGTAGACACATCAAACTGGACTAGATGCATATTCTCAGTTGCAGCTACACCAAGCATAAGACGAATTGTTTGCAACTTAGCAACAGGACTAAATGTTTGGCTGTAATCAATTCCTTTTCGCTGATCATAGCTTTTAGCTACGACTCGAGCCTTGTATTTTGAAATTGAGCCATTGTGGTTTAATTTTAGTCGATAAACCCACTTACATGGTATAGCCTTAGCACCTTTCGGCAACTCAACCAACTCGTATGTATTATTTTCTTTTAAGGAAGCCATTTCACTAGCCATAGCTTTCTCCCAAGCCTTACATTCTGAGTTTTCTATAGCTTCTGTATAGCACTGTGGCTCTTCTTTGGTGGTCATTATGCACACAAAGTCATCATAATACTTGGATGCACGAATCAAATCTCTATCATGTAAACTTCGTGTATTTTCTGCTGGTTCTGGTCTTTTAGATTCAGTTTCTGGAGTAGACTCATACCGACTATCACCTTCTTCACTCGAAGAACTTTCTAAGGAAACTGGAACTGGTACGAATTCTAGTTCATTGGTGTTTTCTTCTTCTGTAGTTGATGAGCTTTCAAAGGGTACCTTCACTTTATTATCGCAGTCATGCAGTAATTCGTTAAAACAGACATCTCGGGATAGCACAACCAATCTTCTATCTGGAACATAGATACGATAGCACTCCTCACCATCATAGCCGACCAGGTAACCTTTTTGAGCTTTCTTGTCCATTTTATGGCGTTTCTGCTTTGGAACGTGGATGTAGTAGGTTGAACTGATGATGCGAAGATGACTAATTCTAGGCTTCTTATTAAACCAAAGCTCGTACGGACTGACACCATTTTCTGATGATTTTCCCATTCTATTCAAAACATAAACTGCTGTGGTGACAAGCTCAGCCCAAATAGCTTGTGGAAACTGCGCATTTGAATTCAAGTACATAAAAGTTCTTGCCATCTCGACGATCGTTCTATTTTCTCGTTCACTGCTACCATTCTGCTCTGGAGTATAAGGGGCAGTTAATCTCTGAGTGATACCCCTTTTCTGTAAAGTCTCACAAACATCTGAATTATCAAACTCGCCGCCATTATCACTCAGAGGCTCTTTGATATTGTGACCTTGTTTCTCGGCATGCATGAGCATTTGTTCTAAAACTGTTTTGACATTGGATTTTTCTTTGATGACAAAAGCATATCGATATTTTGTGTAACTATCTTTAAATACGACTAAATGACAATTTTTCTGAAATGACTCATGGAAAGGACTAGAAACATCAGTTGACATGAGCTCTCCTGGTTTTGAAACTTTTCTTCTGGTACCAAATGGCAAACAATGCGCCTTACCATAGACACACGGTTCACAAATCTGGTTTTTCAGCTTGACTTTAATATCTAGCTCTAGTTCAAGCTTTTCTTTAATATGGCGTTTATCTTGATGACCCCATCTCTCATGATAAAGCTGAAGTAAATCACTTGATTTGACAACACTGACTATAGAACTGCTATTCGGACTAACAGTCTTAAACTCTGCCATGTATAGCATAACATTCTTCTCTCGAGTACCAGTGAGAACTGCAGCATCATTCACTAAAAACGAACAGGAGGTGACGGTAGATTCGAACTTACTATTCTGATGTTTATCATGCGCTGCTAACGGAGGAAATAAATTTCTGGCAATCTGAGGAACTAGCGAGACATCCTTCAGCTGCAAACTACGACTCTGGCCATCAACTGTGGAAACAATCTCTATGATACCATTACCAACTGCATTCAGGCGTTCATCTCCAGCTGCTTTAATACTGTGAAAATTTTCAAATTTACTGAATGAGCTAAACCAATCAGACCTGTTCGTAACATGCTTAGTAGCACCATTATCAATCCACCAATCATCTACATTGGTTTCAGCAGCTAACACTGAATTATGAATTGATACAAGAGCAAGCGTATCTACAGAATTGCTCTGAGCACTACTATTAGTAGCACTTTTCGTAGCATTTTTAGCTGGACGACCATCAGCAATCCACTTTCTACACTGACGAACCCAATGACCTGGTTTGTGACAGTAATTACAAATATTACCTGCCTTAGTCTCTGTAGCAGTATAATTTTGTTTAGATTTACTAAAATTACTTTTTTTCTGCTGACTTGATTTAGTAAACAGAGCTTCTTGATCAGTACTGTCACTACCAGTTGGCTGACCAGTGTTTCTATTTCGTTCATAAACTATAAGCTGCGTACATAATTCATCAAAGGTTCTTGTTTCATCCTTTGAGAGTAGTATCCAACTTGACTTAAAATTTTCAAAACTATTTGGTAAAATATTCAAAACTTTACAAACCAAAATCAGATCTGGGAGTATATTCTCGTTTTTGGCTTTTAAACCATTGTTTAGCTCATTCCACAGGTTCCACAACTTGGCTACATGAGTGGAAACATCATCACTAGATGTCCAACTGAATGCGAAAAAATCAGCACAAACCTTGAATAGTTGATCCTGCGAAGTAGCTTCAAACTGCTGTTTCAACGCCTCTCAAGCTTCTGTAGCAGTAACTTTATCCATAATCTTCTGGTAAACTGCATCAGTCACTGTACTACTGATCATAGACTTAGCAAAACTGTTAGCTTTTCGATACAGATCATAAGCTATCTTATTCTCCTTCAATGCTTCTTTTGAAGCAGTAGCTTCTAATGAATTAGGTTTTACCAACTTTCCATCGATCACATCAAGGGCTCCTTCTTGATAGTCAAGTAAATCTCTGATTTTTCGTTTCCAAACAGGCCAGTCTACTTCTCCAGCAAGTGGTTTAATGTGCTTTGCAAGTTCCATCACTTTAGCAACACTTCACATTAAACAAAAACGGAAAAAACAAACTATCACTTACTTCACTGAGCAAAAACGCGATCATAGAAACGCCTGTGGCCCATAACCTATTAAGTTTTTATTAATTGAGGCATGAGAAAGCTTTAAACTTTTAATTAAACGAACTTATATGTGACAAAAACGAATGAAAAACGAGCATACCGATAATTAATAATTATAGGACATTATGTTTGATAAGAAAAAAAAAGAGAAAAACTGGAAAACTGAACAGAGGCGCTATCTGTGCGATTTTACTATAAACACTCTGTTGTTTGGTATAAAAGAGGAACTTTAACATTTTCTAATATCCTCTTCGTTTGTTCACAGACTCTCGTGAAGACAACATCTAAAGTGCGAGAAAAGAAATGGTTAGGGTACAAAGAGTGCATGCAATACTTCAAATGGTTCATTGCCAATGAAAAAGTAAAAAGAACCAATAAAAGCCGAGAATTTTGTTTAATGCGTTCTTTGCTCCTTAGATTTTCTCTTCCTCATTATGGCAGATGATATCTTCATTTTTTTGTTCCACCTTGTAGCTGTTCGAGAAGTTCATACATAGTAATAAAACAGTCGAAGAATACACCGAACTAACTACTAGATGTGCAAAAAATATCGATATTTTAAGCATCGATAAGTAAAAATATAAGAAAATATTGATATATAGTGTACTGATATTTTAAATATCGATAGATATTGATATGAAAAAATATCGATATTTTTCACCATTACTAACTACTGTATTCAAGGTCATATATAATGGGGTCCTGGCAGTCTCGACTCCCCCTTAGCCAAAGAAAAATCTTGGATATCTGAAGATAGTGTTTTTGTCGGTTCAGGTGATTTTATTTATTGAGGGAGAAGGGGTTAGAAGAGACCACTAGGGATACGTGGACCTCCCCTATGATAGAGCCATCTACGTCATTGACTGGATTGCAGCGCTAAAAACATCTCTCGATGTTTGAAACCAAACTAATGTGTTCGTTTGTTGCCTAGTGACTTAAATAAAAGCGTACAAAAATTAAATTTCCTTACTTACGTAATTTGATGTTGAAGAGGCTTTTGAAATATACCAATTTCCGTTCGATTTGGTGACGATCCAATATCACTGGAAGTGCCAGGTTGTAACGTAGACCCACATCGCCATTCGAAGGGTCTACATCTGACATAAACTGGGTAACATTGTCATTCCACATTTCCCGTTCGGTTTCCTTAACCCTTCTCAGTAGCTTGCGGTCGATATAAAAAACTTCATTCAGTGGATACACATTGCCGAACAAATACTTAAAAGAGAATATCGCGTTTTCTAGTAAGTGGGTACTGATGAATAGTTGTTGCGGAATGAAGACCTTTCCAAATATGGGTTGTCGTTTACCGAGTACAAGGTCCGTTACAGAACTGACTACAGGTGGACAGGACACCATGTATGCTGTCGGCTCAATAGGTTCTCCAAGAGATATCGTACGTTTTTGACATCTTGTTTCTGGATAGTGGTGAATGTCTAAATACATGTTTGTCATTTTGCTAGCGATCAGCAATTGTTTGCAAACATGTATTTTCTGCACTGTCGTCAAACGACAAACATTCATAACCGTATATAGTTGTATAAATTTAGTGTAAGCTGTAAATGAGAATCAATGACGTACGTAAGTGATAAGGAGGTCAGAATTTAAAGGTAATTATGTTCGATTAGCCGATACCTATGTAGGCCTGGTTTGTAAAGTAGCAAGCTGTTTTGGTGAATCGTCTTTGATTCTCTGTTAACGTTCAAGAATTGCTGCATGTTTCTTTTTTAAAGTATTTGTTTTAAATTTAATCAAGAAATTTGTTTTTAAAATAGACAATTTTCATTTCAGGGTAGGGCAACCCCTTCTGGATTCACCAATGATTGGAGTATGAATCAAAGAATTGATTGAACAAATTTTGTGTTCATGGCTTTGAGGAAACTAACAAACGGATAGGATTGAAATTTCTACGAGGGATACGTAGTTTTCATATGAGAGTAGGTCTGGAAGAAATTTATTTAGTGCCTACATCGGTTCAATAGTATCCGAGAAAACTGTAAAACAAAAAATTATTGGAAAAGTAATTTTTTCATGATTTTGAAAAAACGAAAAGAGGTATTAAACAGAAATTTTCACGATAGATTGAATTTATTTACGTGCAAGTCTGATATAAGTTTGGTGGCTTTTAATTAGGTATTTTCTGAGAAAAATGGAGAAGAAAAACTGCTGAAAAAGATTTTGGGTTCACGAACGCTAAAGTATCGAAATTTAATAAACTGACAAGTCAGAATTATTCGAAAATTCTTAATGAGTGACATTCTCAGATCTTCTTGTGGCCTGGGCGTTGCTAGGATTTTTTTTTCATTGCGATAAAGGCATTTCGAAGGCTTTTGTGTACGAATATCTGCATTTTGTGTCGTCATCAAAAGTTTAATAAAATATTTTAAACATAATACGTCTTAATGAGAAAATTATGGGTATGTCGCCCACAACAGATGATTTTATTTTTCTTCAGTCCCAATTTACCCCACCGTCACTACTCCCATTTTTTGTGATTTTTATAGCCCTGTAGTATATTTTCTTAAGTTTTCTTCTTATCACAAAAAAAAAAACAAAACGAAAAACAAAACAAAACAAAAATATGTAATGTCAAAGACACTACCGATGTTTTCGGAAAACATCTTTGATGTAATCATTTCAATATGTAATAAGTAGATATCTAAAACCTCAACAAGACACCCTTTAAACCACAGATAACGCCCCCAAATTTCCAAGTATGAAATTATGACGTCATAAGGCCCTTCAGCTGCCCCTGATGTAATGCCCATCACCCGACATTTTAACATTGGTAGTCAAATCAATATACAATAAATCTATTCATTTACCTCTTTATCTATTTATTTATATTCGTTTTATTTAGGTAGGTACTTATCCATTTAATTAATTAATTAATTAATCTATTTATTTAGAAGGCAGTCCAAGGATGTTACGGAGCTCTCAGGAAAAATACAATACACTGATCACCATTTTGGAGTTGGAAGTTTTAGAAGCTGAAAGTGATGAAGACGTGATAATTCTGAACTTGAAAGTTTAGCAGTAGGAGGGGTTGATGACATGGTTTCCGTCATCTATTTCTGTAGTGGTTGATGACTTTACAATTTTGGCTGTCATATTTTTTTTGTCGCATTTTTTTTATCACATTTTTTAAATTATGTACGTATCCTTTTTCGAAAGACGTTTTCCATCAAAAAAATTTAGTTGCTATAATGCCACAGAGGCAAACCTCGGTTCGTTCAATGAGAATTAAAATATAAACTAAATATTTCGTAAACTTAATAATTTGAACTTACGCCAACGTATTTTAACGAATTTTTGGAAATTCTGCAGGGACCAATCCATATTACCGCCGTACTGGAGAAGCTTTGCCCAGTTAAGGCCATAATAATTTTTTGTCGGATCGATATCAGTCATCATAATCATCCGATGACTTTCGCGCCAAAAAAACATATCACTCGTCGTTTCAAGGTCATCGTAATTGTAACTTTCAATAAATTTATGGGGACGAATTGGAGAAAATTCATCTTCTTGCCGAAATACCAACAAAGACGAAGGCAAGTGACTCTTGGACACGTAATAAGTAGGCCCATTCTTCATGAATATGCTTTCCTCGATGAAAGGGCATTTGAACATTGGCAAATAATCCATTTTTAGATTATTTTGATTGAAATACTTCAGTAAAAATACCTTTTGCGCACACTCGAGGCTGGTGAATCGGATATTTATTCCCACAGTGAAAGTCAGCTTGTACTCTTCATTTTCGGAAATTATTTTACATAAAACTCCTTTCATTCCATTATGGAACGTACAAACATCGGTTGTAACCACTTTGTTTCTTGATAATTCTAACGGTTCATTTGATTCTGAAATTATCAACATTAAAAAAAATGGTGTCTTACATTTTTTCGGATTCTGTGATTCTTGACTGAATATCCTATTATATTAAATACATGTGTGATTTGTAGCACTCTCATTCAGCTTGTTTTGCAAAATTCACACTCGTATCAAAATCACCTACTTTTTGTACTGGTGTCACAAATTACTATTTACTCAACTAGTTAGCAAAACGACTGATTGCTAATGAGATGCGTAATTGCAGTATGAGCCACAGTCGAGTGCTATATTCGCAGCAAATTCATCATCACAAGAGGCTGACTAGCTGAGTACGATATTTTTTTCAAAAAATCCACCAAAAATAGGTTATTATTTATTCAATTAAATAGGTAAACTTCATATGGGGATTCACTGGTATGAGGTATAGGGGCTTGGACCCCTCAATGACAGTCTCCGCCCCACAGGGCTGGCAAATAATTGTCCTTGCGATATTAAACAAACACAAATTACGTTCGATTGTAATTACCTGCATGTACTTGCAGGTAATGTTCGAGTACCAAATTGTGACATATCCCAACAATCCGATGATGTCACAATCCGTACACGAACCAGCTCATCATCTCTTATCACTACAAGAGATGACGCAACTGGGCCGCTCTCACTTACGTACATATTCCTTATGTACTTGTGTATGTGTGCATGTAATTAAGCCAGTATAAAAACCTTCCAAACCGGCTCTAAAATTGACAGTGTTTGCCTTAGTTTTGGCTTACCCATATGTTAAATGTGAAGTGGCTAAACACGCTTAAATTCTATTGAATTTATCTTCTGTGAGAATACTTTCTCATGACAAGGTATTCCACACTTCATTTATGAACAGAATTTTAGCCAATAGTTAAATAATTTTGAAGAGGTGAACTTGTTTGTTTGTAGACAGCACTATGTAAAACGATCCTTTTTCCTAGTGACATTTTTCCACTTATGTATGCGTAATTGGCGCTGTGAAGAAATAAACAAGTAAGAATTTCATTACTACACTAGTGAAGTACCTAATGAAACTATTAACCATTCGGAATCAGCTTGAAAATCTCTCGCTTATCAAAAATTGATTTAACAATAACCTCTTCTCAGTGTGTGTGTTGAGAAAAGTTCTTTTTACATGTTGGGAAATGCTGCCTCTTTGAGTTATAACTTTCCAAACGTAGGGAGGGTAATCAAAAATTTTTTGTAGCTTCCCCAAAAATTAATGAGAATAAAAAAAACTTTGTGTTAGCAAGAATCTACCAACCCATAAGTATTTATGTTTCTCATTTTAATCTGCTTTGAAAATTGTACTCACATTTGGGAAATAGGTGATTTCCACTTTTCAAATAATCATATCAGCTCAACTCTTCGTTGTATTTATTAAAAAAGAGTCTCATCACCTTATTCGAAAAAAATAAAAAATAAATAAAAATAAATAAACAATAGAAGAGATATACCTTACCTTTTTGCAAAAACTCAATATGGGGTTTAAAAATATTCGGATTATTTGGTACTTAGCCTTACAGCTTAAACGTTATTTTGTCCTTTCGTGTACTCAACCAAGCACTTACTCGTTATTAATTACTATGTGTAACAATTTCAAATAAACTTTAATTTTAAATCCTGTTTTTCTCAAATATTAAGTACTTATTCCTTTTTTGTTTACTTTTTCCTTACGAATTAGAAGGTGAAACTAAGGTTGCTATGAGAATGTGGGAAAACTAAATTGCCATTTTGTTCCTTTTCTGCTTATAACGTTTAGTAGGTCTTCCTGTTCCCAGAGTACAATTTCTGACTTAAAATAAGATTGGTTCAACAAACTATTACCAAAGTTTTGCAGAGAAACTCAAATTTTTTCAATTTAATAGCGTATTTAGATACAAACTTGTCATTCTTCATTGAAAGGAAAGTAGAGCATTAGGTTGGGAAAGTTATCACATCTTGGAAAATTTTAGTTGCTTTTTTCGGAGTTATTTTGCCCCGAGGAATGTAATTCAAAATATAATCAAACCATTAGAAAGTTCAGTCCCTTTCGCATCTAATGGTATGTCGAAAATATAATTTTCCCTTCTCTTAACTCTCGCAAATTGATACTGAAATAAAAGCGAAAAGTATTCCAAGGTTTAGAACTCCCTGTATACCTGATAACATCCTTGATTATAGCCTACCTTGGAACACCATAAAATAGAGTTTAAAATAATTTAGAATGTTCCATATTTCATTTCTCTGCCGAAATTAAGTAAATAAATAATAACATATGGTAAATCCTGTAATTATTATGTGCCTACTTGCAGTACAACATATACTAAACCCATTATTTGACACGCCAATGCTACTGCTCTGAATGTTATTTCTCCACAAATGGTTAGATTTACAGCTTTATCAATAGATTCTTAGAAATTAATAGTCTTTTAATCACTTTTTTACTTTGAGGTATCTAAAACAACCAGTTTAATGTTATAAGTACTGGTGCGGTGGATCTAACTGTTAGAATTTGAACTTATGTTGACCAATCTCAGCCTCATTGGGCCTCAAAAAGACTTAGCTGATTTTTACAATGATGTACTAATTCTACATAATATGTATGGTACTACAGTAAATCAAACATTTTTTTAACTTCTTAAAGTTCTGAGGAACAGAATTCGCACCGATGCCATTATATAGAGATAAGTGTATACTTATCTGGGGCTTTATGCAAGAGGGGAGCTTCGGGTGTCAACTTCCGAAGATAAAAAAAATCTAATATATGATCTGAAAATCATTTCTAGAGTAGGCACCAGAATACCTGCATGATCTAGAATTCAAATAACATCAAAATTTTTTTTTCCTCGCTTCCGCTAGTGAAATTTTTTTGTCAATTTATAGCAACCTCTCCCATAAAAATCGCAAGCGTCTCCTGTCAGCTTACTCAAAACGTTTTTATATGTGTTTTATACAGTTGAGTGCTATGAGTCGTTGAAAACTGAAGATTTAGGATGTTGCTCCATGACTTAATGGGTCAAATCATGGCCCAGTAACTAAATGTACCATGTTCAAGCCCCCCGTTCGTACTACATTTTTTTATGCAATTTTTTTTTGGGGGGGGGATAATAATTGTTACATTTTGGTGTTTTCACGCGTACTTTTGATGGTAGATGTGCCACATTCAATACTACATAAAAATATAAAAAAATAATCGTCTGATCATAAACGATAACAACCTGACCAATGTCGTAATGACGTTTTGGATGGTCTGGCGCCAGATGTGTGTTGAAAATTCTGCATTCAGCTCTGTATCCAGCAAAAACTAGACCTGCACAAATGAAATTTTTTATGCCAAAAGACGTTCGTTTCACCTTCATTTTTCAGGAGAAGGATACATTAGTCCCCTAAGTGTTACAAAAAAGTTGAAATAAAATCAAGATTTTGCATGAAAGTGGGGTGTGTTTCTGTCATTAAATTTGCGAATTGTCATTCTTTAGCCATCACTGATGGACGGCATTAAAAAATTTTTTTTGCTTTGGGTGATTGAACATCCATATACCGCTTCGCTGCCCCATTGCAATGTGGTTAAGGTGAATATTTCACAATTAAACTTACCAGTATGAGTTGAAACTTGAGCTGCTAATGTTTCTACATAATTGATTACTGCTTGTTCTACGATTACTGGATTCCAGTGGATTGAATTAAATACTGAAGAACTTACAAATCGTAATGACCATATTGAAAAATATCCTATCAGTATCGAGTAATACGCTCTCATTTTAATAACAAGCATGTTTTAAAATTTAAACTTGTGATGCAAATCATTGTTGAATAGGTACCTATAGTTAAAATCGAATGAGTTCGCTTTATGGAAGTACTTCAAATAAACTTTTTATCTGAGGAACATCTGATCAAACAAGTTACCATATTAAACCATGACTGTGTTCTGTGTTATTAATTCATCTTAACGACAGCTGTAAGTTCATATTTTCTTAAGCTGGCATACTGAACAAACAGAAAGGAAAAAATCGTCGCCGTCTATGCGTTTATAAGCAAAAGTACGTACTATAGGCTTTCATAGTTTCTGCCGATATTATAAGCTGGTACCGCCGGACATCGCTCTCACCAGTTCTTTCTGAGCAAGTAAGTATATCTATGAAAATATTAATTAAATCAAAAATGCTTGTTTAATAATTTGAATAACGACACGATATTTACGATTTAGGGGAGATATGGGTAATATGAACACTTGGGGTTAAATCTTTGACTAAGTAAGTATATAGCTTAATGGACTGCTAGAACTGATAAAATCTTGAAGGTAAACAATGTAGGCGTTACTTTTCAAAAAAGATACTTTGTGTGAAAACTGAATTTGTATTGAGTTATATTTTCGTGAGTAAAGTTTTAAATATGATTTGTTTTTCTGACTGCCTCTTCAAATCTCAAAATAACGAAAATTATTCACAAACTTTTGTTGTTATTTAGTCAAAGAGTGCGAACAAAGGTGCAAATACAAAATGCAAACTTCAGAATTCGATTTGAGGTTTAATTAAATGATATTTGATCTCGATAATTTCATCCTAACTTCGCCTGATGAAAGTGACAGAAGATTTACATGTATAATATTTTCTCATTATCGCATAAATCATCTGTAGAATGTTAATCATCAATTGTATTGGGCTGTGTACACTTCGGACTTGAACAGTCAAACATTTTCCTTACTTCAAGAACATCCTTTTTCTTTATTTGGCTGGACCATGCATTTGTTCTAAACTATTTTATATGCTTGGTGTGTTGCAAAATGGGTAACCGATCATCACTGTTGTTGCAAGGTGAAGAAATCGCCCAAATTCGAGAGAAAACTGGTTGTACATAGGGGAGCTGTGCCCAAGATTGCGCACTGCCCAAGATTGCGCAGTGTTAAGATAATGTAATGTGACGTGAGTGGCAGCATGCAATCACGTTGTTTACAAAATACATGCATAGTAGAAAAATCTAACCTGATTTTGGAGTTCTGTGGAGTTTTTCTTCTTGAGTTATCAGCCAAAATAAGTTTTGTGCACTCACTGATATAATTTCTAAAGTTGATACTGGAAGATGTCAAGACTGTAGTTTTCAATTTTTTATAAGAAGTAAGTATTTGTTGAAAAGTAGACTATTTAAGCAATATTTCCACTATAAAAATAATGAAAATAAGTGAATTTAGAACCTCGAAATTTTAACATTTAGATAATTTTGTATTTTCCCCAAGATTGCGCATGAAAATTTGCCCAAGATTGTGCACTTGAATTTGCAATATTTTTGCCAATTTTATATTTATCAATTTTAGGATGGGTCAAGAACTTGCTGACCTGTCTGATGGTTCTGATGACGACAATCTTCCTTGCATATATTGTAATGAATTGTACAGAATGTCAAAGTCAAAAGAAAAATGGATTAGCTGCCAGTTGTGCCACAGATGGGCACACTTAGCTTGTTGAGTCAAGACTCCGACCCTTCGACCCCAGACCAACAACCGACGGGGTCTGGTTGAACCTTTGCCAGAAGTAACTCAAAAGAGAAACAGCAAATCACAATACCTAACACCAACGGAAATGGAAATACAACGAACCCAACATCAAACCAGCCTGGAACAGGTGGAAGTGGTCAGCCATAGCTGTCCTCCAAAGTGCTTGCACAGCTACTACAGCTGTTGCAGATGCAGACTCTGCAGAACTCTGCGATCCAAAGGCAGAGGATTGAGATTCCGGAATTTTTGCCAAATGAAGTAGAACTCTGGTTGACTCTCCTGGAAGGTCGTTTCAAAACGGAAAACCTACAAAATGACCAGAAATATACGCACATTTGCAGCGGCATGCCCGCAGAAATAATACGCCGCATTCCGGATGTCATGGAATGCCCTCCGGTGGAAGCAGACAAATACAGTTGGTTCTGCAAGAAAATTCACCATGTATTTGGTAAGACCCAAAACCAGATAATAGATGATGTCATAGGTGGAATGAAGATGAAAGATGATAAACCCTCCATCTTCATGGCCAAATTAAGACAAAAGGCCGATAACATCGTATCGCCGTCGGTAATTGGGAACCAGTTCTGTAAACAACTGCCCAAACATGTTGAACAGTGTCTGGCAGCTGTGGGTACCACGGTAATCAACAATTCCAAGGACCTAGACTTTTTGGCAAAGAGTGTCGATAGTGCACTAGAACATTCGAGATCAACATCCTCAATTTGTGCAGTATCGACAGAGACTGGAGAACTAGCTCAGCTTAGAGCCCAAATAGCTCAGCTGACTAGTGAAATAAAGAAAAAGAACAACAATAATAACTCAAGAAATGGTAGAAGTAATAACCGCTCAAAAAGCAGGAGCAACAACAACAGAAACAATGACAGAAAATCCAGGTCCAGAGACCGAAAGAGCAATTCTACCAGGGGTCAGAGTCCAACTCCCCCTAGAAGAACATCATCCCCCAAACCCCGGTCTCAGAATTGGGATGATAAATCCTGCTTTTTCCACAATAGATTTAGTGTGGAGGCCACCAAGTGCAATAACAGATGCCAATGGTGGGGAAAAACATACAATAAGCCGTCAAACTAGAAAGAGGGGTCGTCTATGCGACTGAAGATCCCTCAAAAAAATATTCACACTGCCTGTTCATCAAGGACAGGACAAACAGGAGATGTTATCTTATTGACTCAGGTGCAGACTTGAGCATTTTGCCAGTAAGTAAAAACCAAAAGGCATTTCCTCCAAAATACTACCTCCAAACTGTGAATGGTCAAAACCTTCCAGCTTACGGAATAGAATCCAGCAAAGTAAGCATCAGTTTTTTAAAGAGACATGACGTGGTCCTTCACAATTGTGGACGTTCCAACTCCGATCCTGGGTGCAGATTTTCTCACGCACTACAGCCTGGTCATAGACCTCAAAAATGGAAAGATTATAGACAATAATACTGGTCTATGGGTGGAAGGCAAAATGCTAGCGTACCAACTGGACACCAACATATCCAGCTGCACTAAAGTCGAGGAACAATTCCTAAGGATTCTGTCAGACTATCCTGGAGTCACTCAACCATCGATTCGCAGGCATCCGACCTATAAACATGACACTGTTCATTACATAGAAACTAAAAGACCGCCTTGCCATGCTAGAGCCCGCAGGTTACTGCCTGATAAACTCAAAGCAGCACGGGAATACTATGATCGCATAATAGGGGAAGGCATATGCCGCCCCTCAAAAAGCTCATGAAGTTCCCCGATCCACATGACAAAAAAAGCGAGTGGAGAGTGGCAAATTGTTGGTGACTACAGGGCCTTAAATGCCAAAACAGTTCCTGATCGCTATCCAGTCCCAAACATAATGGACTTCAATGCGAATATGAAGGGTAAAACGATGTTCACAAAAATTGACATCAACTGGGCATTCCACCAAATTCCAATGGCTGAACAGGACATTCCAAAGACAGCGGTCATAACACCCTTTGGTTTATTCGAATGCCGTTTGGACTCCGTAATTCTGCACAAACTTTCCAGAGATTCATCAATGTACTGTTGATGGATTTGCCGTTTGCTTATGCATATTTGGATGACATATGCATGTGCTCAGAAGGCAGTGAGCAACAGCAGGAGAAGAATGTAAGAGCCATCGTACAGCGTATACACGCTGCTCGCTGCTGGACTTACCATCAATGTTGGAAAAAGTTTATACAAACAGACCAAAATTGACTTTCTTGGCTATCAAGTCTCGACTGAAGGCATTTCCCCTCTGAAGACCAAGGTAGAGCCCATATTGAAATTCCCGAAACCCTCAAACGTTGCGGAACTCAGACGCTTCTTGGGGATGGTGAATTTCTATAGACGTTGCATTAAAAATGCTGCAGCCGAACAAAATAAGCTGTTTGCATTAATCAAAACAAATAAAAAGAAAGATAAAACTCCATTCGATTGGACAGAAGTAGCTGAAAAAGCCTTTGAAAACATCAAAGAAACACTGGCAAATGCAACTCTACTAGCTCACCCAGACAAAAGTCTGCCATTATGTGTCGCAACTGAAGCATCCGACTTTGTTATTGGTGCAACACTGTACCAAAAGGACAATGACAAGAAGTTACCACTTGCTTTCTTCTCCAGAAAGCTATCAAAAACTGAGAAGAATTACAGCACATACAACAGGGAGTTACTGGGAATATTTGCTACGTTGAAGCATTTCAGGCACCAATTAGAGGGTAGATGTTTCACTGGTATACAGATCATATACCCCTAACTCATGCCTTCACGCAAAAGACAGAACCAGCTTCCCCGAGAAGAGCTCGACAATTGGACTATATAAGACAGTTGACTATGGACATCCAGTATATAAGTGGAGAACTCAACACTCCAGCTGATGCTCTTAGTAGGATCAAATCCAACTCGGCACCGTCTCAATTACCTTACGCTGAAATAGCTAAAGAAAGTTAAGGGATGCAGAATTACAAGAACTGTTGTCGATCGATGACACAGCTCTCAAATTGAGACAAAGGAAAATCCCTGGTACTAATGTTTTACTAACATGCGACATTAGTACAGGCAAGAATAGGCCATTCCTGCCGACAAAGTATTGCAAATTGGCTTTCAGTAGTGTGCACAATCTATCGCACCCTGGACCAAAATGAACTGCTGGATTAGTAGCATCAAAATTTGTTTGGCCTCGAATGAAATCCTACTGCAACAAATGGGCTCACAGTTGCCTGAATTGCCGAGAGTCCAAAGTAGGAAGACACACTCATTCGCCTCTTAAATCTTTCAAACAAACAAAGCGGTTCAAAACAATACACATAGACTTGGTGGGTCCATTACCCCCATCCCAAGGACACAGATATCTGTTGACGATGATCGATAAAGCAACTCGATGGCAAGAGGCAGTTCCTCTCTATGAGATGACAGCTCCCATGGTAGCTGCCAGGTTATACAACACCTGGATTGCCCGCTATGGGGTACCTGAAGTCATCATTACGGACCAGGGTCGCCAATTTGAAAGCTCGCTCTTTCAAGAGCTGTCTAAGAAGCTTGGTGCACAACACAATCACACCACAGCTTACCATCCTCAAACGAACGGTAAAGTTGAGCGATGGCACAGAGCTTTGAAAGCCTCCATCATGGCTTGCGACACCAAGAGATGGGTTGACATACTACCAACCATCCTCTTGGGCCTTCGATCTGCTCTTCAAACAGACACAGGTCACTCTGCGGCACAGTTGGCGCTAGGCAAAGAGCTACGCCTACCAGGGGACTTTTTCACCTACTCGAAAGAAATTAGACCCAAAACGCTCGTCCAAAACATATGGACTGATGCTAACAGCTTTTTGAAACAGGCAGCTCGTCATGGCCAACCAACGATTTACGTCTCCAAACACTTGGCCACAACATCTCATGTGTTTGTCAGAGACGAAAAAATAAGATCTTCTTTGGAGAAACCATTCACCGGTCCTTATAAGGTTGTATCACGAGATGACAAGAATTTTGTGATACTAATTGCAGGTGAAGAAAAAACAATTTCAATTGATAGATTGAAACCTGCATACCTTATAAATGACGATAGAAAAATGCTCCAAAGAGCAACAAGGAAGATAACATAAAGGAAAATTGAAGAAGAAAAACAGACCACACAGTCCAATATCACACAACCACAAGAAGTTGAGGACAAACCAGTCGAAAAAAGTGATAAATCACAAAAATCACCAGTAAAAAAAAAAAATAAAGAAAACGGTGAAGTTTAGGGATGAGATCGTTAAAATACACTACGATCCATCGGCCCCATTATACCCACAAAAAAGAGGCAGGCCCCTTGGCAGCAATAAGCGAAAAAACCAGATTCCAACTCAAAAATCCGAGAGATTGGCAAGGAGAAACTGAAAATATTCACAAAAGTTAATATCCGCTGCGAAATCTGCAAACCTGCACAAAAATACCCGCGAGAATCTGGGAATATTTATAACAAAAGAAATTCCGCAGATAAGCAGAGAATAAATGCGTGAAAATAAAATACGACACGAATAAACAAATCCACGTGCGATATGGAAGAAAACATCGCAACGTGTTTCTATTGACAAACATTCAGATAACAAAACAGTTAATAGATCGTGACGTCACAAACGAAGAGTGCATTCCTTTGTGAGATACAAAATTTCAAAAACACGAAAATTCAAACACGCTTAACTCTGCTTGTACTTAACAGATTTTGACCAGAAAACTTTTCAGCAAAAGAATATTTGATGCACTATCCTCTCCGAACATGTCTGAAATGAGATAACGACTTGGAATAAAGCTGCGATCGAAAAATATTCTCGCAACATTTTTCACTCGCCTTTCTGCTGTTGACAGTAACACGCCAAATTTCGTGAAATTTTCTACCACTTTTTCTTTCCTTTTTTCGTTTTTCCTTGTATAATGTCGTCTCCAATAAACACTCCATTCCTGACTCCAAATTTTCAATTCGTTGTGCCACTGGTTCCTGAGTCTGTAAAGACTCACGAACAGATGGAACGCAAAAAGGAGATTGAAAGACTTGAGAATGAATTGCTCATGGACATGACCTTGGCTGCGGACATCGTTAAGATGATGTCTGCACCCCTTCCTGCCCTCATCTCACTGCAAAAGTCGCCAGAGAAGACACCGAGAGTGGAATGCCCACCCTCGGAGTCCTCAGCCCTGGCAAAATTGGAGGTGAAGAGGCAACCTACTGTGGAAGAGGTGCAAAAAGTACGCCCTCCTCCCGCCCTTGGTCTAACCTATAAACCATCGGGGAATTCAAACTCCCCGATGTTTAAACGGCCAAGACCAATAAACCCCTCTGGTCCTCTTCCTTCCCACCATCCTCACCCGTACACTCGTCCAGCACATGAAAACCAACTGCCCAGACATAGGGGGCAACAAAGCCGGGAATCCTACCAGGCTAGATTCAACGCTTGTAAGTTGTCTTACAAGTGTGTAGGCGCAGCAGTAGGATTGGCTCTAGCCAAATGGGAGAGGGACCAGCAACAGCAGTAGACTCGATAAGTCCCCCCAGGCACACGACTTATCATTTTTGCAGTGCAAAAACTGGGGGGAGTAGCTGTGGGGACAATACTTGTATGAGGTAATAGGGGCTTGCACCCCTTGACAACAGTCGCCGCCCAAAGGCTGGCAATAATCGTCTTTATGACGTTAAACGAATTTACACTGGTGCGTTTGTATGTTTGTACCTGTACGTATGTACAGGTAAGATACATTGCACGGGCTGAGATCAATTACCTGATAACGATCTCGGTGATGTCACAGCCCGGTACCAAACGCGCTGCGTTGTTTCTTATCACCTCGACAGAGGCAAGAAACGACGTAACGCATAACATAATTACGTGCATGTACGTATGCATGTGTTTCTGTGTGCGTGTATCAAATTCTGTATATAAACTCTCAGAACTGGCTCAAAAATCGCCAGTGTTCGCCGAGGATTTGGCTCTCCCGTACTTAATTGTATGAAGTGGCAGAACACGCGAATACTGTTGAAAACCTTCTAGTGTGAATATCTCTCACAACAAGGTATTCCACAAGTACCTTGGCTAAACGTTTTACGATGGGTATGATAGGCTACACACCTAAGTTAGCCTTAATTTTTATTTTTATTTTTTTTTGTTAAATTTAGGTACTGACTTCTGCTCCTACAAATGCTTAGTTTCTTTGTGTCGCATAATCGATAGTTAATTTTTCCACAAACCCCAATTTCGAATGAAAGCAGAATAATGCATTGGACGATATTATCAATTCAATGCTTATCAAGATGCAGCATATAAATAGCAAAAAACGCTGTTCTCGTTTGGGCAAAGAAAACTTTTCCATTTTCAAACAAATCGGCTCTTCGTCAATTTCTTAATGAAAATTGAAAATTGGCAAATTTAGGCTACTGAGGATCGTGCATGAAGAATTTTCCACTTTTCTAGATTTTCTGCTGTTACAATAACTGAAGGTTCATACGATATTCACGTAAGTTAGACCTTTGATCAAATTATGTCAACTGATAATAATTATTATAATCGTGAATAGCCTACTTCTTTCTAAATCGTCAACTTTACAAAAGATTTATCTCTTCGATGTTTTTGAAAAAAATATTTGACAGGAAACAACATTTCGTAAATTTTACACGAATTTTTTTGGTTTTCCTACGTTTACTTGAGTTTTTGTAAATTTTGTTCAAAATTTCTTATATAAAAAGTATTCAAAAATGTATGAGGTCTACTAGAATAAGAAATTATAAAAATATAGTTTCGTTTTTCGACATTATTCACCTACAAAGTAATATGAAACTAACAAAACACAACTGAACAATTAGAGAACCATACGATGAAGCGACCATAAATCAATGTTTTATAAGAAATTTTGAAAATTGCAGACAATATTGTACTGCTGGTAGTTTTCATACCAACCCTCTGATCATACCCTACGAATGTTTATGTTTAATGGTTATTTTTGATTGGGCGACATTGTGGTTCTGTGCATACAATTTAGTCTATTAGGCTCTGGGAATGGAACATACATACAATTATATTTGTGCTGAATACAATGCCAAGATTCCAAGATACTTTTCTCCAAGTGAGACTCTCACCAGAAATGCAAACTTCACTGCAGTAAAAATTCGGTACAAAATCCGTTATAACTCAAAAATTATTATTCCTACCGACTTGTGGTTGGTTCCATTTACTTCAGCGTCACAAAATAGGTAAGAAGTGATATGTTACGCGGCTTTTGTCAAAAATTTTCGTATAAGTTAAGAATATTGAAAAAATATCCAAAGAAATTGAATTTTTAGGTGCATTTTCTCTACTGCGACTACCTCACGTTGACTGTATCCACGTTTTAATCGATTACAATTCGAAAGATTCTCCAGACCAACGAGTTTAATCTATAGGAAAGGTAACTGAAAGTTTCCCCCAATTATATCTTTTATAATAAACTAAATTTACCTGCCAGCATTCACAATATGTTTTTTTAAAACCTCTACGTACTGGTCCCCCAAATATTCTCAAACTAACAAATCCCTAATCAGCAAATCCGTATACACAATACTATAAAAACATATACCCTGACAGGGTAAGTAAACTCTTGTTTCCATTATAGAATTTATTATACTGTAAATTTATATTCACTCAGTAGTAGTACTGTAAACTTTCTACTAGTTCAGTCTTGTACTGTGAATAATCAAATGTATTTAAATATTATGTTTTTGTACTTATATTATTCTTATAAAGTGTTAAAATTCATTGTGTGTTTTAATTTCACTTAAAGTCTCTCAGACAGTTATAAGGTCCACAATATAGATGTGGATAATAAAATTTATGAATAAAATAATTCTCGAGTATTATAATGTTCAAGTTAATATTGTGATGCCTCGAAGGGAGTGTTACCACACCAAAAGATGTTCATTTCTAGTACTAAACGACCTCTTTTGGCTGTTACAATTTTGTACTTTGAGGGAGGAGCTTGATATTTCAATTATTGTTATTAAAGTTATTAAATGTATGAAAGTATGTATAATTAAGGATATAGGTTATGCCATATATTCAGTCCAGCCTTTACCATATAGGCAAAATTGAAAATTATTTGCAGTAAAAAATTTTGAAAGAACACAAAAAATTTTCGTTGAAAGTGAGACAAAAAAACTAAAAAACTATGGCGCAACAACACTTTGCCAAAAAAAAAAAACCGGTTTGCCAATAATTTAATTTTTCCAGTTCCTTTTAGGATTTTCAACAAATTATGGAATGAGTTCGTTGATGCACTTGAATTTTGGTCTCTGTGTGTTTGTGGTAAATTAGGCGCAATAAGGTATCTATTAAGATGTTCGTATTTTGCAACCTTCACACTTTTCATATTTTACTTCTAATTCTTTTTCTTTTGTTCTTACATACCTTCCTTTACCTTTTTTTCTATTAATTAATAATTTTTCGAATTCCGTTCTTCTTCTTTTTCTGTTCAGATGAAATAATTGTTTGTTTGTTAGTCAAATTTATTTGCAATTTACGAATTTTTGACACCTAATCTCACTTATTTATCCTACTAAATCGTAATAACTCACTGAAATATTTCTGTTGTTGCCAAATTTTCTTTTCATCCCAAAATTTTCCCTGTATAAACCCATTTTTCACACTGAATTCGTTCATATTCTCTCTTTCATTCTTCTTATTCATTAAATTTAATGATAGCATAAAAGGTCGTTTAAGTAATGTGTGTAATTATACCATCTAAAACGAAAATTTTCTAATTTTTGAGTAAACTTATGAATTTTTTAAATTGCTTAAAAAGCTTATAAATAATGCGGAGCATAGCAGATCTGTGGATCTATTAGCTTTCTTGATTACTGCTCGGATTTTTGCCTAAAATCAAAGAACAGAATTAATTTGTCACGATAAAGTTCCCGTAATAAAATGTATACTCACCTGAGATACTTATCTGAGTAGTACTTACCTTTTTTGAACTGTTTTCTTTTGTAAATTTTCTGAACCTGAAACAGAAAAATCAAACAACTAAAATTTTTAGTGCAAAAAATATGTTTACCTAAAATAAAATGTATTTCTTTATAACTAAAGTGCTCCAAAAAGGAAAATCTACTTAACTGAAAATTTCAGAAATCTTTCGTGATTATTGTAAATTCTGTGAAACCTTGTTATAATCTTTAGCAAAAACAACAGTTGAATTCTTTAAGAAAATATGAATGTTTTGATGTAGATTTTTTGGTTTTTACGAAGTTCAATCCATTCCATTTCCTTACCAGGCAGTTACTTTTTCAATCTAGTTAAATTGTTAACAAATTTCTATCAATGCTGTAAATCTTTATGGGTCGAGTTACTGTTTTAGGAAAATCATTCAGTTCAATTAAAATAACTAAGATCAACGGAGGAAATATCGTTAAACTTTACTTTTTTGTGGACACACATTTATCTGATTTTCAAGGCATGTATCCTTTTGGTAGTATTACAGTATAATAATGAATGAAATTATCATGATTACATTTTCGGTTTGTTTTAGTTTTGTAAACATATTTTAATCTTTGATGAAAGTTCAGACTAGATACAAGGAAGTGTGAATTTGGTTAAGGATGAGGGTACTGTTGTTAGAAAAGTGGTTAAAGGAACATATGTAGCCCAAAATAAGGACCAGTGTCCATGATTTGAGGCTTATCTCGACTATTAATTCATTTTTTGTTGAAAATTTGTTATCAGTTAAGCCCATGTCACACGAGCAATAAGTGTTGCGCACTAGAATACTATGTGACACAAACTACTATTGTATTCTATTGTATTACTTCGAGTGTCGCAGTACAAAATTCTACTGCTTGTTTCTCATAATGTGGCAGTCAAAATAACACAATGGAGTACAATATAATTTGTGTCGCACAGTATAAATACTGCACAACACTTGCTGCTCATGTGACATACGGCCTATGTTGGTGAGAAGGAAAATAAACGATGGGTTACATGTCAATAATTTTGTCGTTGACATATACACACCCCTCCTCTCAGTCATCTACAACAATAGTTATTTGTAATACAACTATAGATTGTAAAACGAGCTGAAGATGTGTGTTGCAAATTACATAAGTAGCAACCATTTACTTAGTACACATATCGCACACTATTTTTTATAACACTTACCCGAAAAAATATGTAAGAAGAAGCAACACTGAAAAAGTAGCCTACTCTTTTGCGAGCATGGGATGGTCAAAATGCAGTGTGACGAATACTTTTATCATCTGGTGAATCAATTATTGAGATTCCTACGTAATAAAAAAAACTGCAATTTTTGATACAACAAATAGGTTTTTTTTAGAGGTGGAAGAGACAAGGTTGGCAATTAGATGGCCTCTTAAAAGTCACCTTCGTCACAAAAAGAAATACAATTGTATACCTTCTTTTCTTTTGATATTTTAAGATTATTTAATCAAATAAAATTTTCCAATGAGAAAGAAAGCTGCTACAAACTCACAATTTCACTGTTAACTACATTGTGAGGCGTTTTTAAATGGAAAAATAAATCATAAATCATGAATAAATCTATCGAAACAATTCAAAAAGAGTAACAATCTTAAAATCTAAAAATTTTGACGATAATTAATCAAAAAATTAAATAAATCTCTTTGATCCTTGAGAATGGGTTTACTAGGTTCTCGTATTGTAGTTCTTGGATTGATTTTTTGTAATCGTAGCTTTCATCGTAAGCTAAAACTGAATTCTGTATAGTATCAGGACTCGAGGATAAATATAATCCGACAGGACTTGGTATCAGTCGAATGGTCGGACAAGGTATCAAGTATAGCTCAAAATGTTTCTCAAAAGGATAATTAACTCTTGACGTTATTAAAAATATTGGCTTTCGGACACACTGCAAGTTATGTCGTTGCTTTAAAGGTTCGACAGAGTAATCCAATGCTTGATTTTCAAAAATATGTTTGCACAATGCATGTTTTTGCTCCCGGCTCAAGTGACAAATATTCCGGATGTGTAGGGTAAGAATAAATTTTCTGTACGCTGAAAATTAATGAAGTGGATTATTAAGTTTATAAAAATAATGAAAAAAGTATAATACCTACGACTTTGTACCATGGCACAATTCAAAGAAAGTAAGCTGGTCTACTTATTATTAATTTTCAAAAAACTAAACTTTTATCAAAGGAAATGGTTAAAACAACATACACTTGTGCTATGCCTGTTTACCTTGGTGTCCGTAGCTACATGGTTATATTACTTATTGGTTTTGGTAATAAGCAAGACCTATTTGAATCCATAAACTGGAAAACTTTGCAGGGGAAGTCATAAAACTTCTATTATTATTAGCTATTTGGTGGTCATTTGTGGAAATAACTAGATGATTTTTGAAAATTTTGTTGTTTCCCTCTACCTAGTGACACTATATTAAAGAGCCTCTAAGACAAGAACACATGTAGGTACGCCATTAACTCTTCTGAGGAAACAATGTATAATTTCTAATAATTTCATTTTTTCATCGCTTTTATCAATTTAAATTCAACATTCCAATGAGAAATTCTTTTAAATAATCCAAATAATTTAATTTTATGTAATTAAAATAATCTATAATTGAGAAAAATGATTGTATTTTGCAACCACCCTTTGAAATAACATTAGATGTTGATAGAAACTCAAAATTGGAAAGAAAATGGCATATGCGACCACTCGTCTTGGAGGTTCTTTAACTAAACTATACTTCCTCAGACACTGCCAAGGGACGCCAAGCCTCCCTTTTTTCATTCAAACATATGAGGATGTAGAACTTACACTAAATTACATCAACACAATGAAACATGTTAAGGTGGTACACATTTCTATTTTCACAATGTGGATTAAAACTGGAAGGTGAAAGCAGCGGTACAAATCTTGGTGAAAGTTTTGGCGCAAAATTTGAAGAAGGAAAGAGACAAGTAACAAAAATTTGTTTTGTGTGTGTGTGCGTGCGCGCGCATATTTGAATATATTCAACACACGCACACTAACAAAAAACGAATTTTGTTGTTTCCATAGAAACAACGAATTATGCAGTGTTACCAGTTGCAAAAATACGAATGTGTACCACATCAAATGATTCAGTTCAATTGCTTACAGGCACTGAAGCCCGCTTTTTCAGGAACTGTGTAAAGCATACAAGTCGATGTAGTCTAATCAAACACAACTATAGAGTTTCACAAAATACAGTGGAATGGTTTCTACAAGAAGCGACATTTGCCCAACAAGGACTGGTCAAGTAGTACCTACCTACCTATTCATAATTAAATACTTTATGTTGACCACTTTAATACCCAAGTACATTCATTGTGAATAAACTAAGTGCAATTCTTTGTAATTCGGGTTCTCTGTACAATAAATAATGGAATGCTTATATGAGTTACACTACCTATGTTTAGGATTCCTTGACAACGCCTTAGAATGGCTAAGAACCATTTTTTTTTGTCTGCTTGTCAAAAATATTCGGATTTTCCGACTGCTTTGAAAATTTGCGGATATTTTGTACGATATTTTTGAATGGGGGTTGACCCACCCACAACCTTCGGTCGGTAAGTCCCTGCTGAGGACCATCATTGCTTTGGAGATGTTTTGTAGTTTGTATCTATGTACATCTGTACTTACCAAATTTAATTTTTCTGATTTTATTAAGTTTGATAGCATTTTCTTCGGCCCCTCTGGGGCTCACTTCCAAAGGGAAGGCATACTGATAACTTTTGGCTGCGCCTTCATATTCTGAATTCGATGTACTCGATGTACTTGAAATACCATTATCAAGCAGCTGAGAGTAAACTGTACTTCTTTCGACTTGTTTTACTTTTTGGAAAATGATAAAATTTGTAAATTTAGCTACAAAGTCGAAATCCATGACTCCATTTTTCAGTTCGAAGACAGTAATATGAAATCGTATTGGATTTTTTGTTAAAAAATATATTCTAGGGTCATATAATTTCTCCCATCTTTCCTTGCGCATATATTTGTGGTAATATATAGAAGCGGGACATTGAAATGCCGAAATTCGTTTTTCCACTGGCGTATGGATTCCATATTTTTGGCAACCAGTTTCTGCAAATTCGTTGACATCGACATTTCGATCACCTCTATTGATTATCAGTTTTTTGCAGAGGATTATTCTTTGAGTGATTGTTAAAGAACAAATGTCAAAAGAATGATAAAAAGCTTGGAACTGTTAAATAATAAGGCAACCATTCACAACTGTGTTTAATAGCAACTAAAATATGAAAACTACATGGACGATAATATCACAGTGAATATACGAATAGGTTGGAGAGTGTACACAATAGACGGAAATATAAAAAGGTACATACACACAGATGGTAACTGAACGTCATGATATACAAAATATCTAACACCCTCTCATAGTTTTCATAGTCAAATAAATCTAGTAAAATATTAACATAAGCACAATAAATTTCTTAAATTTACAAAAACAGGTTTACTCAACGACTTGGTAAGAATATCGGCTAAGTTATCACATGAACTAACTTTAACAACTTGAATTTGGCCACGTTCGACCGCTTCATGAACAAAATGGTAATGCACTTCGATGTGCTTTGACTTTTTGGTAAAATTACCTAACTTTGCGATACAAACAGCTCCTAGATTGTCTTCAAAAATACGAACAGGCTGTAGAGATTCTGATGGTGTCAACTGCTTACATATACCAAGAAGGTAAATAACCTCGGTAACCGCCTCCGATAACGCGATATACTCAGCGTGAGTAGATGATTTAGTTACATTGCCCTGTTTTTTGGCTTTCCACAAAATCGGATTGCCGTACATACGGATGACAAATCCAGTTGTGGACTTACGATCAACAATATCTCCGGCCCAGTCAGAATCTACGTAGGCATCTAAACCAGGTAAATCACGATTACAGCGATACGTCAATTTCAAATCTCTGGTCTTATAAAGATACTTCAAAATTCTTAAGGCATAGGCAAAATGTGTATGATCAAAGGCTGACTGGTACCTACTTAAATAATTTACACTGTAAGTTACGTCAGGGTGAGTGCCTGCACTTACATACAAAAGAGCACCAATTAAGTTTCTAAATTTTACGTTAAAATCTGGATTTTCGGACTTTTCCAGTTTTAAGTGCATCTCCATTGGAGTGTCAAACAGTTTCGAATCTTTAATATTATACTTACTTGCAAGTGACTCAATATAGCGCTTCTGACTGAGAGTCATTACTTTATTTTCGATATCATAATTAATTTCAATGCCCAAGTATGAGCTTACTTTATTCATGTCCTTCATTTTAAAATGCTCAGCGAGCTTGCGTTTAATGTTTATAATTTCTTTAGCGCTTTTACCACAAATTAATAAGTCGTCTACGAATAAAATAATAATAATAAAATTTACTTTATCTCTGGTACAGTATAGGCAATAATCAAATTTATTACGTTCAAAGCCCAAGGTTGAAATAAAACTATTAAAATATTTGTACCAGTTCCTTGGGCTTTCTTTCAAGCCATATAAAGATTTCTTTAAATGAAGGACACTTCTGCTATCAGTTACGTTACTATATCCGAAAGGTGGCTTTATATAAACTTCAGAGACGATAGGGCCATTTAAAAACGCTGTCTCTACATCCATTTGATGAATGGTGTGGCCTTGTTGGCAACAAAAGGAACGTAATAATTTTAAAGTACAGATACGAGCAACGGGAGAATAAATATCATCCAGTTCATCATCCTGCTGGAAACCTCTCACAACTAGTCGAGCCCTATACGATCCATCAGACTTAACCTTATACACCCACTTCACATCCAATGCCTTTTTACCTTGTGGCAGAAGAACTTCTTCCCAAGTCTCGTTCATTTCTAAGTTATTAATTTCCTTATCCATGGCTTTCTGCCACAAGTCCGCTTCGGGACAAGAGACGGCTGCCTGATACGTATCAGGTACATAGGCGGAACAAAAGTTAATATATACGACACAATCTTTCAGCTTTGCCGGCGTTTCCTTTTTACGAGTCGACCTACGAAGTTCTTCACTAGCAGACGCTTGATTATCGTTAACATTCTCCGGAGAACTAATTGAAGGCTCCTGTCTATTTAGACTTTGGCTATTAGACTCCTTACTCGTTACTTGATTATCTGGAGATCTAATTCCTGAGCTCGGCAAAGCATCAGGTTCACTCGATTCACTGGGTTCATCCCTATCATCCCGCAGTGTAATACATTTTATAGTTTGGTCAACAAAATTAACATGACGAGTCACAATTATGCGGTTATTAACCAAGATACGGTAGCCAAGGTCAGTATAACCGAGTAAAATGCCGCAATCAGCCTTGCGATCCCACTTAGTATTACGTTTTTCATCAGGTACCCGAGTAAAAACACGACTGCCGTACAATCTAAGATTACTAACATCGGATTTTTTCTTTAAAAATATTTCATACGGTGTTCTACGTTCGATGGTGTTAGCTAACGACCTATTAGTTAAGTAAGCAGCCGCAGTTACGCATTCTGGCCAAAATTTTTGAGCTACTCTAGCCTCAGCCATAAGGCACCTAGCCTTATCCATTAAAATTCTATTATAACGTTCTGCCGTGCTGTTGAGCTCGTGCACGTAAGGTATACAGGGTCTCATATAAATTCCACGGTTCCGTACAAAATCTTTTACTTTTTGATTAATATATTCAGTTCCGTTATCGCATCTAAGTTCTTTAATTCTTTTGCCAGTCAGATTTTCTACTAAATTTACATATTCAACGAGATAATCATAAACTTCTGACTTGGCCTTTAAACAATATATTTTGACTAATTTACTGTAATCATCAATAAATGTAAGGAAATACTGTTCACCACTGTGCCCAATGCTATGTGGACCATTAACGTCAGTGTGAACGATTTCTAAAATATCTTTAGCTTTTTCTCGATTATTATTAAACGGTACGTTATTCATTTATTTTGCAAACAGATTGCACATTTCATTGTTTCAGATTCTAAATATTTTGGAGCTCTATCCAATAGCTCATCTTCACATAAAATTTTTAATTTTGAAAAATTTATATGCCCTAACATTCGATGCCATTTTTCTTTAAGAGACATTACATTTGTTGACGTTACATTTACTTTAGGATTTGGCATTTCATTTACGTTACTGGACGGTTCACAATTTTTAAAACTTTCTAAGTAATATAAATTATTACGTTTTTGTGCAATCGCTATTAGTTCTCTTTTAAAATTAAAAATTTTGGCTACATTACCATGCTCAATAATTGTATTTTTATCAGCTATTCTACCGGAACTCAACAGATTTGAGCCCATTCCTTTTACATACAGAACCTTATGAATGTCTACAGAGATAAATCTGTCGTCTACTTTAAACCAGACCTTAACAGTTCCTATTTTTGAGGCTGTTAATTTCCTACCATCTCCTACTGTTACATCGACACGATCATTTAGTACAGAGAAATTTGAAAATAAAGATTCATCGTTTATAATATGGTTAGAGCAACCACTATCCAACAACCAAACAATACAATTTCCATTTTCGACATGAACGTTTGTATGCTTATCAATAGAAGACACATTTACCTCAGTAAGAAAACAATTACCGCCATCTTGATCATATTGTTGCGAGTATGAATTTCTAGCATTGTTATAACCTGCTCTACGTGTAAAATTTGACCGATTTGTTCGACCGTAGCCCCTGCCTCGAATGCCAGCCCTTGAACCCCGACTATGACTGCTTTCTGCTTGACCGGAATCGTCACCACCCAACACAGGACACTCAAAACGGCGATGACCCCGCTCTCCGCACTCAAAACACGTAAATCCTGACCCATTTCTACTGCCACGACTTCCTGAATTTGCCACAAAAGCTTGTGAATTCACACCACCATCACTGGCCGTTGCACCGTTGCTGGCAGTGGCACCTTTAGTTTTAACAGTAATTTTATATTTAAGGTATTCAAAAACATTTTCATCGTCTTTTAAAACATCAACCAAGTCACCCAAATAAGCTAGTGACTCAGGTAAGGCACGAATTAAATAATTAGCCTTCTCATCTTCGTTTTTGGCACCAGATGCCCTAAGTTTGTTTACTGCCTTCTCAAAATCATTGAAAAATTTGGTTGAGTCAGAGCTGTCGTCTAAACGAATACTCTCTAATTTACGACGAGAGATGACTTGAAGTGCTGTTGACGTTTTCAGATAAAGATTGTCAAATTTGGACAACATACCAAACGCAGTAGTTTCAGAATACACCAATTCGAGCTGTTCATTTGTTATGGCACTTACGATAAAATTTTTCGCCTTGACCTCCATTTGGTTCCATTTGTCATCTGGGTCTGTGACAGCTTTCCTACGTTCTGCCACAACTTTACACTTCTTCAGATCCAAGAATAAGAGCATACGATACTTCCACTTTTCGTAATCAGCACCATTGAACAGTGGAATTGCTACATCATCGCATCAAAAAAATGATGCCATTTTAATAAGGCAGAAAAAAAAATTGGTAATGAGCAGCCTAAAAACGGTTTACAAAATTTTCACAATTCAACCTGCCACGGATTAACTACGCTCCGCTATCATGTTAAATAATAAGGCAACCATTCACGTAACTGTGTTTAATAGCAACTAAAATATGAAAACTACATGGACGATAATATCACAGTGAATATACGAATAGGTTGGAGAGTGTACACAATAGACGGAAATATAAAAAGGTACATACACACAGATGGTAACTGAACGTCATGATATACAAAATATCTAACGGGAACATTGTGTAGGCTGTAAAAAAAAAAAAATTAATCAGAAAATCTCATTTCTTTAAGGTGACCCCTACTCGACACCGTAATGATTTGCCATAGTTCTATCAACCAAAATAAAAAAAAAAAATTATTCGTTTCTGGCTGAAAATATTTAATTTGAGAGCAATTCCGATCCATTTTTTCGAACAGAATTTCTGTTGACAGGCTGAAGACTAAATGAATTAGCAACTCTCCGTGGCAATTTAACTTGAGAAATTTCCTGTACATAGGCTGGGTTAATGTGAAGCCGAAGATATTTCTTATAATTTTTAATGGTGACTTTAATTTTTCAATCCATAAAATGTTGTCTCCCATTCAAGCAATGGCGCATTTAGCTCGGTATTAAGAGATCCTCATCTTCACGGCTTTCCCTTCCAACCTCCTCCCCCTTCAACAATATCATTTCTACCGAAAAACGCTAGCTGATTTCTCAGGTCAAGCTTTTTTTTTTTCGGACCTAACGGTGCATCCACGTCCCGCAGGATCCCTTTTTTTGCACGTTCTGTATTTATATCTCGGAAGAATTATCGATTTAACAAAAATTAATTTGCATAAAATGTTTTATCGCTGTAATGTTAGGTGTGCTCTGTTACAATGTAGGTACCCTATTCGTATTATCCATATTTTTATTTTGTTTAATAACTTTAATATCGTAATGTTTTGGGAGTGTGTAACACCTTAACTCTGACACTGAAGTAAACTGTGATGAGAATGTTTTTTTTTTTTTTTTTGTACCATATTGTATGAGAAATGTTAGATATATTTTGACTGAAGGTATCCCCCTCAATACTGCACTCGATTTCAAATTGTCGATGAACTCATCAACTATAGTCGATGCTTTTCATTTGAATCACGTGTTTACTGTAGATTCTAAGGTAATAGGCCTTTATCAACAAATTGGATTATGACAAAATTTAGGATACACGTTAAGAGTATCTACCAGTTAAGGTATGTCTCCACAAGGTAAGTTTTCTAGCAGCTAGTTTGCCATATTTGCTAGAGAAATTATCACTCATATTTACATGTTGCAATAATTTAGCGCTATTTTGCTAGCTGCCAGCAAAAACTAGAGGATAGAAAAAAAAGTGTTTACACAATGATAGCATTTTCCACTGTGTTTTCATATACATTTATACATTTCATGATATCATTCTTCTTTCTACTAGCACTAGCCAACTATCCATTCAGTTTAGATAGCTGGCTAGTTGCAAGTTTTTACTATCACCTGAGTTTACACGAGGCAATAAATTTATTGCAGACTAGTGAAATTCCAGCTGCAACTTTTGACTGGCGGTAGTGTTTACATGAGAAAAATGACTTGCAGCTAGAAATTTTCAACTAGCCCTAGAAAACTTGCCTCGTGGAGACGTACCTTTAGGTATAAACCAATACAGGTAGTACACACTTATCATTTGAAGTTACATTCAATTTATTATGATCTCAGAGCCCCTGCTAAAAACGACGAAGAAATGTGACGAAAATCTGAAAATACCCACACGCTATCGAATTGATTTTTCTGCTTTAAAAACACTGAATACGAAAAACAGAACTAGTATATAGCCCAACCATTTTAGTTTATATAACTCCGCTTTTTTGAAATTAAGTAGGTGACTTACGAGAACGTATGTAAATGGAATTCACTGAGTTATGCGTGGCCAAATATCTGTCTACATCGAAGTCCAACGCTATTCGCGTTTCTCCGTAAATCTTACTCCAGGAATCTCCGTAGGGCGGCGGCGGCGGCGGCGGCGGCGGTGAAAGTGATCTAATTTCGTCAAAATGACCGCTGCCGGTATTCAGCTCGCCGAAATTAATTTCGTCGAGATACTTGTGAGGATAAATGTAAGTGCGCGAATTTTCCTGCGTGTATACGATGCCTTTGCCCTCCAAATGAGTATTAGAAATATAGAATAGAGCCGCCCACTTCAAAAACGGAGCTTCGTCTATGACCGGACAACGAAACATACTTATCAATGGTATGCCACTTATGGAGACATCCAATTGCGTCCGATCGAGAATTCTTAGGAAAATTGTGCGTTCCAAACATTGTGTGTCTACGGCGGCGTTGTTCACGTTGAAAGTAAATTGAAATTTATATTCATAATTGGCCAAATAATGTCCGCATAGAATAATTTTATTTTCAGCGGAAAGGTCGCAGAGTCTTGGCTTTTTCATGATTTTGAATTGCCAATGCATGAATACATCGAAGAGAGCTGTAATATTTGATGAAAGCGTTATTTTAATTACCTCGAGAATACAGAAGATTAAATATAGGTACCTACGTTTTTTCCATTCGCAACACCTTTCACAATTATATAATTATTCTGGCAGCTGCGTAATATATTGACAAAAATTAAGTTTTGATAAAACTTAGCTCTTCACAATCGAATTGGTACGCACCAAAATTTGTTCATAAATATTAATATTTATAAGCGGACTTTTTTTCTATATGAATATAAATTTAAGGTTCGGTTTCACTAACAGCTTTTTGCAAAGGCTCTAATTCACTTGTAATTAATTTTTATAGCTCTAATTTTGATATTTTGAATAAATTTCCAGGTACCTCGTGTTTGGTATCTGGAGTATATTCAGAATATATGTACCCAATATTAAGAAAGGGGGTACTCCATTTTAAGAATACTTTTTGTGAAGTCATTATTTTGAGTCATATGACAAAAAAATTCATGTAAAATCAAAAACTGGTTTCATAGACTTTTTAATGTTACAAACAATAATAACAGTAAGGACCACTGATCCTGATTTCTTCACAAATTTAAATTTAGATATATTTTTCTAATTTATATTCAATTTTAAAGTCATATAACCCATATTCTGTACATCCTACCTATATTTAAGTGAGCCAATGAAAACAGAAATTAATATTCACAACACATTCAGTGTTTAGTACCTGTAATGTTTCTTACACATTTACAATCACTTCGGAAACACGCGAAACGACCTGAATAATGTTTCACGGGGCTGTCACTAGACACTTGTACTAAACCAAGTTCCTATATACTCAGTGCTTCTTGAAGATCTATTCAAAATCTTATAAATTCAGAAAGGTACCTCTAACATTCTGTTTCTTTTTCTCTCTATCTTGTTTTTAATGAATTTGAATCTTATAGGATGTTATGTTGATCATTGGAAATTTTCTGATTTTGAGACAAAAAATGGCGATGTGTTGTTCGAATTTTTAGTACTATTTACGTAGGTATTGTGTAAATGATAAATAGCTGAATACCACAGACTACAGGGACGATGGTATTTACAAAACCTACACATGTGTACCTCGGCACCTCAGTAATAAAAATTTAAATCAAACTTAATTTAAAGTTTTTCAGAATAATAGGATATCTAGAAAACTCTCTCTTTCTGTACTTGTACCGTTTCCAATTATTATTATTTTTAAATTAAAAATTTTTATAAATTCCAACATTACATGCTTACCATTAAGTTTTCCTACGTAGTCAAATGTTAGTTTTTCAACCGCTTCTAAATCTGTGTGAACGGAGTACAGATCCGAGGAAGTTGTACATTTAATGTTCATTGTGAATGTAAAACATAATAACGTTAATCCTAAATTCAGCTGCCATCGTATACGTTTACCCATGTTGCTAAAATTGTTTCTTCAGTTTCGTGAAAGAAAAAAACCAATAAAGTTATCGACTGAAAAATACTATGCATTGTTTTTCATTTGTTATATACTCAAAGAGAACAATTTTTTGGTAGGTGATAGGTACCTACGTATGTTTCGTTGCAATTTACATAATATTTGAGCAGAAAAGACACCACAAACACGATGATTTACGAAGCCACGATTTGGCAGAAATATTTATCATCCAAGTGTTACATGTTCTATACTTTTAGTGTGCATTAACGAACGAATTTTTTTTATAAAAAACCAAAATTATAAATTTTTTAAAACTATTAAATAAAACTAAGGGGATCAGATATAGGTAGGTCTACCTTATTAAAATTAATCATGATTATTTAAAAAATTTTAATAAACTTTATATTATTGTAGTATTGGTTATTATAAGGTACTTACATACTTGAAAATTGTTCATCAGAAGACTAGTAAAATATTCATTGTTATTTGAGCGATCAGGTTTAAGAACAATTAGTGTTTCTAAATGTTTAAAATTGTAGAATCTGAACTTTCCCTTAAAAAATTCTATAACCAAAATTCAAAACAACCTGTAGGCTAAATAACATTCAGAAGAAAAAAAAAAGCGCGCTTCAGTATTTGTCAGGTGGACCGAAACATTTAATGTGGTACCTACCCATTTTATTAGCTGCCACCTCTTTAGGTACCTTATATAATACCGTATGTCCCAAGTTGAGTCGCAACATAGCACATTGCAGCGAATGTAGGCTCCCAGTTTTTTTCCAGTAAAACTGTGGATTTTTTGGCAATAAAGGCACGAAAAATAACAAATTTAGCAATAAAATTTAAAAGGTCGAATTTTCAAAAATTTGTCAAAATTTTTTTTTTCGTTTTTTCATCTTTTTTAAAGACTAAAAAATACCATTTTTTTTTTTTAATTTAATACTAAATACATCACAAGCTTAAAATTACATTATTTTTTTTTAACCGAGATTTTTCATTTTTTAACCATATGGAACTCGTACATTCGTTGCAATGTGCTATGTTGCGACTTAACTTGGGACATATATTAAAAAAAATTTACAATCATCTTTTAAATAAAAATAAATAAAGCTTTATCCTGTGATGCCGAGGTGGTGGCAGAGATGACAGTCAAGAGAAGAAAAATATTATGGGGTAGCACAAGTGATGTGGTTGTATATGTGTGCAGTGCACACGCACACAACCACACACCTACTCCCACAGATACATTTTTTTCTTCTCTCTTCGCACAAAATTTTGCACTGAGATTTGTGCCAGCCACATTCACATTTAAGTTTTTACACCTGAAAAATGTGTTCCACATTAAACAGATGGCAGGTATATTGAAAAATTGAGGATTGGACCACACTTTTGAAAAAAATCAATATTCAAATTTCTTTGAACACAGTCGTGTATTGTAGTATATTTGATATTTCAGTCTAGATATCCGATGATAACCTATTATAATGGGTTTTCACCAGGTTTCATGTTTTTTAAAGGTTGATAGATTTCTCCTTTTTCTTATCTCAATAATAAAGTGTACAAAATTTATCAACCAGATACTTACTCCTAAATTTGATTAAGTTAGAGCTTACTTCGTCTTATTCAACTGCCATTGAAATGACTCATCAGTATTATTGTGTTCTGATGATGTTCCTTGTTTTACATTTTAATGTCTTTGTTTTACTCAACATCCGGTCATGATTTTTAAAGTATTACCTCATTTTGTTTCGAAGTTTAATTTATCAACATGTTTATTTACATCAATATTATGGTATGTTTTTATTGTAACTGAAATTTATATATTAATGTTTAATACACACCAGTTATTGAATTCTGACACAATCTCTTTTATTTCTACTATGTCTGTATACTAAAGAGGTATTGAGGGCACTATCAGGAGAAATGTATGATTCAGTTGATGCTGTGTTTCCTATGATGAGATAAATTATCTTGATAGATAGCCCGTTTCCAGTTATAAAATGAAATCTAAAATATGTTGTAAAAATATGGAGGTTTTGGTGATACAAATCTGACTCATGGCTGGCTATCCATTCTCTGCATTATTTGTACAAAATTGGATTCCAGTAAGTTATGTCATCCTGACCTTATGTTTTACTAATGGTGAGTTTTGAGTATGATTTTGTGCGTGCTTTTTGGTCTTGGTTGTGGCAACACGAGGTCTTCCATTTAGCATACCACAGTATGTTTATTTTTACCTTCTCAATAATAAAGTATTAATCATGAATATTACAAGGAAGAAAAGGTTATCATTGAATTAATTTTGGTTATCAAAGTGTCAGATTACTAAATTGATTTTAAAACAATCAAAAAATTTTTCGTTTCTCCATTAGCCTGGGAATGCGTTGTTTCTCAATTACATTTTTGTTTATTTCTTCACCACAGTGAAGAAAATGAAATAATAACATAGCCAGCAATTAGATTTACCCATAGCTACCCAAATGGTACATGGAAAAGGGTTGTTTTACTCAATGATACATAATATAAAAATCAGTAGTTCACCTATATTTGTAATTAATTATTCAGGTAACCGGTTATATTATAATATTTTCAGTCCCCAATTGGTTTACCACTCACAAAAGTAGACGTGATTACAGCATGAACTGCAGGCAAGTGCAGCATCTTTGCAACTTGTCAACAATTACTAATTTTGCAAACTAGTCATGTAATATACAACTTTCTTTCCTACCCTGTATCCCAGTCTGAAAAACTGTGCCCAATCATACAATGAGAATTGTGCAAGCCAAAATTTCTGTCTAATACTCCTATTTTTAAGCAGTCAGATAGCAGAGAATTTATGTGCTGCTAACTACAGTGCAGTCAGGAGGATGTATGCCATTACCAGGTTGGAAATTTATCTGTGAAGAATATAAACAAGTAAAGCGAATTTGAATTCGAATGGGATTGCCAACACTTCAATAAAAACAAATTGAATAGGTACATTTTCACATGGAAGTGTTACTTTGACCATTATTAAAGAAACTGTGAACTTTACACACTCCATTGGTTCATTCACTCCGCTGTAATTTGGTATCCAAATACTTGATTTTCAAATATTATTTTGTGTAACTTCAACTTTTTTTGATGCTGTAAAAGGCAAATATTCTACATTTGATATGTGGCTTGAAATTTTTCAAACACTGCAAAAAATACAGGGAAGATAATCATTTCAAAAATAATAGATGAAATATTCATATTTTTGCTAATAAGGTAATTTACCAGTAGCCATCCCAAAACAAACACATTGTATTAATGCTTTGTCTAGCAACACTGACCAGCAGTATACCCTAAATTATACTTCCTTTGTTTAATCATTTCAGTTATATTTTTTTATTGCGCATGGTAATATAAATTTAATTTTTTTTCTTCAAAAATCAAGTAAAATTCAATGAAAAATTAACAAAAAAAAGTAAGGCACCTAGGTATATAATTCACATAACTTGCCAATTTCCAACTCAAGTGTTCGATGTTAATTTTAAACTTAGATTGAAAACAAAATGCAATAAGGTTGGAATATGTAACACGAATTTCCTACAATATTTCGTTGCAATGGCAACTATATTGCTTTTAATACAGAGAATAATTCTAAGTGTAAAAGCTATTGGAAAATAAATAATTTGCCAATTTCCAACACAGGTGTCTGAAATTGGCAATCAGGTATTAACGTAATTGATAAAAGGTAACTTTTTCCACTTCAAGTCATTAATTGTCCATATGTTATGTTTTCTTTGTCAATATTACTTTTTTTAATCTTTGTAATAAGTATTTTTTGCAGATTTACTCGTTATTTAGGGTTTTGGTAATTGGAAACAGAGACATGCACTTGAGGATTTCCAGTTCCTTATACATCCCTATATGGTACAAAAATACATCAAAGATGAAAACAGAGCTATCAGAGTTTTACATTCCGTACATCTAAAGCTGCGCACATTTAATGAAATTTATCATTGAATTTTTAGAAACATTTATTTTTGCATCATTAAGGCCACACAACGCATGCACAATAACAGATTAATATCCTCAACAAAAGCCTTTTATCCTTGATAAGTGTTTTATTAGCTCATTAGAGATCTTTTTAGCTGTATGTTTCTGATTAGCAACAAGTTTATTTCCAGTGATAATATGGTAATTGGCACATTGGAATTTTTTCTTCAAATTTTTATCAAAAGTTTTATATGAAAGATAAAGAGACTAAATTCATACCACACACTTAAAATACTTCGAAGTGACTACAACCCAATTTTCATAAAATTTTACAATTACAATTATGTGATACAAGCCCTGAAGCACCACTTTGGCTTGTGCCAGCCTGATAACACTGATCAACTTGTTTTTTCAATAGAAACAACGAAAAACATAGAATTTAGGAAATAATTCTGTGGTAAAAATCTCACTTGCATTTACGTTTATTATATGTGTAGGGATTAAAACATAAATTTTATTTTAGATGTGACGGCAATTGGCAAATTACGTTACAATTATACTTTTCATTACCTAAGAAGTGTTCATAATGCCCGATAAATAACGTAATTATGTAGGCCTAACTTAATATTAAAGTATAAGAAATGAGAAACGAATGCAAATCAAGAATAAATAAATGTACCTAAAAAGTTATAGGTAAGTACTTACTTAATTACAAAAATTTGAGACTAGAGCACGAGTTGCAAGATATTTTCTTAAAATATAGTCCCCCAATGTCTGGAATTTTAAACTCTTGAAGTGTGAAACTACAATCTTCAAAGGTAGAACAAGGAAGTTATAAAACTTTATATATTGTAGTCTTCGACTATTTCATCGCACCTCTTTGAGAACCTACTTTTTCTAACATGGTGTATCAGTGCTAGGAGCTTTTTATCGTTATTTATTTTTAAATTTATTCGATTTTTTGATAAAAAAATTGTTTTAATCTAAATACTTTTTCGTTTCATTTAAGTCAAAAATCGCGTTAGGGGAAATTTTTCTTTTTGGATAAACAGTTTATTAAATACCACTGAAAAATTACTGTCTCATCGATTCTAGAAAAACTTTAATATATCTCTTTCTTATCATTTCAAAAAAGTTCATCAAAATCGGCTAAGGTGAGAAGTTAAGCTGGTACATACTACACAAAGTCTATCTTTACAGGTCAGCTAAATTCACACGGGCAATCGGCACACAGATTCCATGAGGATCATATATATATATATATATATATATATGATTAAGTATACATCTTCGACCATAATATAGTACCGGACCAGTAAAGAACGATGATTTCTGTTTGAAGACATGTCGGCGCTAAATAGGCAACCATTGTGTACCTTTTGACGTACTTTGCACTACGTATACGTACCTCTATCCTTGTGAATTTAAGGGATGTCTTTATCAGATGTATTCTAAATTGTTGAACTTAAGCAAAACGTCGAAAGTAAGCACAAAGTATAGGTAGCCCACTTTTATGCCGGCATGGCTTAATATTAAAAAGTACATTGGTCTCATGGAGCTTTACAAAGACCAGTACCATACTGTGTAGTCAAAAGTATACATATAATTATATGTATGAAATCTTCACGTGTCACGCGGGTTGTATTTTTCTTTACATCGAATTTGGCTGACGTTTAGAGATTGTGAATACTTTGGGTTCTATGTACATTTAGAAAAATACTTTCTGGTCGAATAAAATTGACAACCTTCCTATTTTCTGTTCAAAAATGAATGGTTCTTATTTAGTTCTAAAATAGGTACTTTTAGAGCATATTATACGTACCTACCTGAAATTTTCTGTATGTAATTAGTTGTCAGTTTGTCAACAGACTCCAAATTTGAGTGAACAGAGTACAACTCATTGGACGTAATAAATTTTATTTTCGCTGAAAATATAAAACTTAACAAGGGTAAACTAAAACCCGAAATGTACGAAAGAAGTTCACGCATTTTATTGAGGAGGATTTGTCAGTTCAACGTTGTAGAGAAAAATGAAATATACACTCATTGGTGAGGGATCTGCCAGACTTGAAATTTGAGTATAACCAGGCATCACTAAGAAAAAATTCCTTTTACAAGTTTCTCTCTTTTTAAAACTGTCCGAATTATACGAGATTACAAATTGGGAAAAATAGACTACCTGTCATGCACTCGTGCATGAAAAGTTGATTAACCTTAGGTATTTAGGTGTGAACAATTTTTTTTAGAGTTTTGTTAGAATAATGCCTAATTGTAGGTACTTGTATCCAAGTCCTCAGCATTTTTTATTAAATTTTTTTCTCAAATATTTCAATTATTAAATTCCAAATTTTCAAAATGGAAGACCCGATAACTCCGTCAGTTTTAAAAATAAGGCACAGGCTAAAATAAACTTTTTTCTTAATCAGGTCAGAATATACTTGGATCCAAAGTTTCAGGGCTCTCCCCTCCAATTTTTTATTAAATTTATTATCACTACATTACAAATTTTAAAATTTCCAAAACCTAAAAAATAGAGAAACCTGTAGTTGTAAAGGAAACTTTTTCTTAGTGGTACCTGGTTGTACCTATTCAAATTTCAAGTCTGGCAGACCTCTTACCAAAGAGCGTGTATATTGTGTAAAAATGTACTTGCGGACATTTTGTTGCTCAGCGGGATTTTTTTATTTAATTAGGTACCGAAGATGGTCACATATTAGTTACTTCGCGACTTTAAAACTGTCTGTGTTTTTTTCTTTTTCTTTTTTTTTTTTTGCTGTGAAATTTTCTCAAACAACACATAATTCAGACATCATTCTTAAAGTACATACTCGTATTTAATATTTTCATTTCACCTTACCTGCATTTATTTATAGTGAACAAGCAGTAGTCTCGTAACTTCATAGTTCTTTCAAAACCAAACGTTTCAAAATACACTAAAATTTTTAGATTTAGTTTATGACGCCATCAAAAACCTTAGACCTTAATTATAATTTTCAGGGTAGAGCTTTAAAATCCAAAATTCCCATCAGACCCTACATAAAACTTTCCAAAGAATAAATGAAACTTTTAGAAAATATACATTCATTCTATCATAATAATATTTAACGTCATCAAAACTTTTTAGCTACATTAGAGCTTTCATGATTGACCATTTAAAATCTAAATTCCCGAAAGACCATGAAAATGAACCTTTCAAAAAAAAAAGTTATATCTCCACTGTAAACAAAACCTTTCAAATTAAAAATAAAACTTTTCTAAGTCAACTCAAATTCTTTCATATGTGACATCATCAACATTTTTGAACATAATTACAGCTCTCAGGTCTCGAAACCAAAATTTCGAAAACGCCCTGAAAATGTAACCTTTCAAAGAAAACTGACATTTGCGAAGTTAAAATTTTATTTTTTCATATTATGAGATATTACAGAAATTGTTGAACTTCATTACAAATTTCAGGGTGGAGCTTTCGTAACCAAACTTCCCAAAATATCCTGAAAAATAAACTTTTAAAAACTCAAATAAAACTTCTCAAAGTTAAACCTTGATTTTTCCAAATATGACGTTGTTTAAATTTTTGAGCTTGATTACAGCATTCAGAGTGGATCTTTAAAAACTCAAAAGACCCTGAAAATGCAAACTTTTGAAGAAAAAATTATATTTTTCGAAGTAAAAATTTTATTATTTCATGTGAGAAATTATTGAAAGTTTTGGGCTTAATTACAGCTGTAATGGAGAAGCTTTCAAAACCAAATTTTCAAAAATATTCTGAAAACAAAATTTTTCAAAACAGATGTGTAACTTTTCAAAGTTAAATATTGATTCTTCCATAATTATATAACTTGAGCTTGATTACACCTTTAAGGATGGAGCTTTCAAAACCAAACTTCTAAAAACACCCCGACTGTTTAAAAATAATTCTATAATTTTGTATACGGCGATGACGACAACATTGAGCCTAAATTTTTACATCAAAGAATATCCTATACCAAATATCTACTGCTGTGGTTTGCTGTTGGTTATGAAGGTGTAGGTTTCTAAAATCTGAATTCAAAAATGGTGGTGTATTTGTGGTATTTCAACAGTAGTGGCTTCATTTAAAAGGAATTCACCTCCGTGAGCACCAATATTCTCCACATTTGACTTCAGATTTTGACCAAAAACTTTTGTGGAATACCTTGTTGTGAGAGATATTCACACAAAAGGTTTTCTACAGATTTTTCGTGTTCTGACACTTCATACTGTAAAGTATGGAAGAGCCAAATTCTCGACACACACTGGCAATTTAGTAGCCAGTTTCGAGAGTTTATATACCAAATTTGGCACACGCACACAGACACACATACGTACAAATACGTATGTGATTATGTCATCCATTACGTCGTTTCCTGCCTCTGTTGAGGTAATAAGAAATGACGCAACACGTTTGGTACCTGGCTGTGACATTACTGAGATTATTATCAGGTAATTGATCACAGCCTGTGCAATGTATTTTACCTGTACATACGTGCAGGTATGAACATAAAAATGCACAAGTATGTATATGGTTTAACGTCATAGAGACGATTAATTTCCAGCCTTTGGGCAGCGACTGTCATCAAGGGGTGCAAGCCCCTAAAACCTCATACGAGTGATGTCCCCACAACTTTAAACAGAAACAATAAAAATTTTTGGAAGGTCTGGAATTCAGGTGAGAACCTCCCCAATTAAATTTACCAATCATCATCCTTGAAATCAATTTTCAAATTGTATTAATACTACCTCATTCTTGTACCTACTCTCACCCTATGTCAATGCTTACTCATGTTACTTCACAACTCAATCAATGTTACTAATATTTTCAGTATATTTCGAAAAGAAACTCTACAACATCAAAAACCAAATACCTGATAAAATAACTCTTCCCTCGATAAATATCTTGTAAAGTTAATCTTTTAAACTTAGTGAACCAAAAATTCAAAAATATTTGTTTTTTATTTTTACCACTTTGCACATATCCAATGAATAGCGTCAAGAGAAATCCCAAATTCACTAAATTGGAACTCCTTTCACAGGAACCGACCGGAGGTTCCAGCAACACTCAAAATTTTTGCTCAACTTTTAATTTTTTGTAAGCTCGAATTTGGATGAGCAGATATAATGATCCGTTCCACTTTCGTTACATCAATGATAATTTTTTAAAAATATTTTGGTTTTCAGTTTTAATCCAAAAATTATTTAAAGGATTTTAGAACTTTGCCTATTTACAACAAAATATAATTTAGTCCAAAAATTTTCAGTTAATAAAAATTTTCTGCACTTGATGTAAATTTTTGGGTTTCAGAATTAAATAAAATATTTTCCTGAAAAATAATTTTCTTATTAACTAAAAGAAAGTTTTTGATAATTGTGGTGGCCGCCACACTACGTCGGCACATAATAGTACATACTCCCTCGAACACCGTCACCCTGCACCGTGGCCGAGTGAGTACGGTGCTGCCTTTTATGACGGTGAACGAGGGAGGGTTTTGGGTGTTCAGCCGGTACGGGTTCGAATCCCCGTGCTGCCTGAACACCTAAAGTGGTGACCTCGACGTGATCCGAGGGATGGTTATTCACGCCATCTCTAGGACATTAGTTGAACCAACTGTAACTGTGGTGCGTCACACCGCCGTTTCTGTGCGTGACGGCGCTAGTGGGCGTATGCCACGGAGCGGTGATGGAGGGAAGGGCATCACCACGTTCTGGTGTACGTCCCTACCTGGGCGCCTCCGTTTAGGTAACTGTATTTACACTCTGCTGTAATAATAATTATTAATTGTAAGTGCACATCAAAAAAAATCTTGATCACCGAAAAAGTACCAAAATATTTGCAAATTCGATAGCAGACTATTTCAGGCTTTTATTTTTGTGGTATTAAATGAAATCCAATCAACAGAGTGTGGCTGACAACTCATAACTATTATATGATAGAATACTTTACAATAGTACTTTCAGAGGTATCGCAGGACTCTTACTGAAGAACAGCAAAAAAGTGAGTATTCTGAGATTATATTGAGATGCCTAACCCATTTTTTTCCCAATATTCAAAGACCGTTCTCCCCTATTTGTTACCTATATTTTTTTTCGATATTTTATTACAGCTATACGATTGCCGAAATAATTCTGTCAAATTTATATACACAAATTTCTGAATTTGCCGTATTTTACTTTGGTATTCTTTCACTGTTATGGCTTACCTACATATTTAAACTTGTTTCATCATTCATGTACATTTGTCCATATACCTTTTGTCCACTTAGCTTAGCTATGAAATACGTTTGTACTTAGTATGTAGTCTAGAAACAAGCTTTCTTGTTTCAGCTTGCCTATACTTTTGCAGTCCGTGCAATTGCTCGCCTGCCAGGCTGAAAAATACGTTACTATTTAAATAATGCAGCGGCCGAGACTCTAATCTTATTTTCTTACAGGCGACTGGATGTGAAATTATGGTATGATTTTTGTATGAGGCGATGCAATTGGCGGAGTGATTCTGGGGGTTCTCGACGATACCTAAGCGCAATCCATATAGTTAGGCTACGAGTTAGATGAATTTTAGCAGTTAGATCACGCTGTGTAGAGGTTTTTGCCTTGAAAGTGTTTTTTCTCATCCACTAAATTTTGCTCAAATTAAATACTTATTTGATCAGCTGGCAGGTATCGTCTAATGTAACTGAAAATATCGCGAATTGTGTGTTTAAAATTACCCTTGCTTTCAAGTTTCAAGCCTATTTTTGGAAATCACAAAAAATTTGATTCTTAATACATCTCATATTGTTTCGTCCATTAGGGCTTCTGATTCGTATGCCCAAGTGTATTATTTTGAAAATCTGTTAAAATAAGTTGGTCACTTTGACCAACTACAAATTTTGGCAAAAACAAAATTTAAAAAGAATTACCGAGGGACGCAGAAACCGCGTTTCCAGTGTGATTCTACATGGCTACCAAACTGAGCAGTAGGAGCAAGTGCGGGAATTCGCCATCAGTTGTGTATTTTCCAACTTTAGCTGTTCCCATTCACATAAACACTCCTCAGCGGGGCTTTTCCAGCCAGATCAACAAGGGGCGACTCCAGAACCACACCTGCCAGATATCGCATCGTTTCCCAGCTGCGGCAAAGCTGATAATTTTCTTTTCTAATTTTTAATTTCATAATATATTTTCGAGAGGATTTTATTCCAGAATTTGAGAATCTTTTTGAATTTAATTTTATATTGGAAAATTTTTTCAAAATTTTTTTGTGAAATTGAATAAAATTTCTGTTTTCTAGGAAGGAATAAAAAGTTTGGAAAATTTTGGAGAGAAAAGATTTAATTATCACATATTGTTGATTTTGTCGCGAGACAGATCACTTTGGAAATAAGTTTACTTTCATTTCTGAAAAGTTTATTTCAATCATCCAAAATTTAATTTTGGAACAAGTTCATCACAATTTAGTTACCTATTTACGTGTTGGGTTACCTTTGAGAAGTGAAATAAAAAAAGTTACAATCAGTAGGTAGGGTTATTATAAGTCAGCATCATTCAAAAAATTCAAATACTTCGTAATTATTTCAAGTTGTGTTTCACTTCGAACCTGTCCGGGCACTGTAGTTTGTGGAAATATTTTTTCATACTTAGAACTTCGGTATAGAGTTATAAACGAATTTTTTTCCAGGCTTGACGATAAGAATAAAACAGAAATTGAACGCAGTTGCGGCCGCGGACATTTTAGTAAGGACAAGTTAAATGAATTTTCAAGGGGAAAGGTAACCTTGAACATTGTTAAATAAACGGTGTACTTCATGCATTCCATCGGTTCATTCACTCCGGCAGAAATTCGGTATCCAAATAATGGATTTTCGAATATCATTTTGCATAATTTCAACTTTTTCTGTCGTCGTAAATGGCAAATATTTTGCATTTGATACGTTGCTCGAAACTTTTCAAACGCTGCGAAAAATAAAAAATGATTTTCACAAAAATGCATAAAATATTCCTATTAACCAATACCCACGGTATAGGTGCCTAACGTACTTTTCATTTGCATGCAAAATACTTGGTAAAGAACGTTCTAGGTTTACTTGTTATTCGAAATGAAAGCAGCAAGTTCAAATTGATTGATGTGATTGATGACCACAAAAATGACACACCATAAACAAGCTCGAATACAGGGGGTTCCGGGGATTTAAACTCCCTCCGAAATAAGAAAACAAAAACAGAAAAAAAAGGAAGAAAAAGGGAAAAAATTAGAATATTTTGTTTAAACTACCACAAACAATTTTTTTCAACCTTTCATGAAATTGCTTGCTTCGAAATCAAAATATATTTCGAAGCTCATCGATTATATTCGGTACGTGGTTAAAAATAAATAGAACAACTTTTAAAGAATTTTCTTGAGGGATGTTTTTTAAACTTTTTGAATATCAAACATTCTGCGAGACAATTTTTCTCTAAATAGCTGTTCTCAAACTAAAAATTGGCCTGAACTGTTGGCCCAGTTGTGCAACATGGTAGTGAGTTAACCTTTATAATGAAATTAAGCCTTGATTAACTCCACAAATTTTGAGACACTGCGGTATATCAAACATCTCGTAAGTATTATGAGTGTCAGGCATTAGTTAAGAAATATCAACACAGTTATATCATCAAATTTAATTCGACGTAGTCTTAGTCTTATGCCGCCTAAACTGGTCCGAGGATTTATATTTTTGACAAAATAAAAGGCTCCTGGAACTAACATAAGCATCACCTATTAGGTACTGTAGAAAATCGCTGTCAAAAAACAATAACAGTAGCAGAAAAATGTCTTTTATCATATGTCAGGTAAAGGTTCACCCATCATTTTACGCACATTTTCCATTTATCACCAGTCATTTTCCCCTGAAAGCTTATATTTGACAAATTTTTTCACTTCTGACCATATGTCAGATGTTGACCCAATATACAGTCTTTAATTTCCTATTATTTACTTCCATTGTTAACCACAACACAACATACAGTCTTACTCATTGTATTGTTCTGGTATTGTTCTATTTCTACTGTCCACCTGTCCTTCACTCATATTTCCCATTGTCCTTCACTTCTATTGTCTTTTTCTCTAATTTTTTCCAAGCATAGATTTACAAAATTCCTCTCTCTTTCTCTCGCTCTCTCTTTCTGGTTACAATACTTTCAAAATTTTTCCAAGTATAGACCTGTAACATCAGAGCTACTTTTTTATATTTTTACAAGTCATTAATTGTACTAAATGTTAAAAGAAGGAGGGAAAGAAAGAGGTAATAGTAATTGAAATAGAAAAATGTTTAATCATTATAACATCATCATATTTTATTTCACTCGTTCATCCAGTAGAAATAAATTTTTTGCAGGCATTATTTTTTGTTTTTTTAATGCAACATGTATGGATCAAGAAGATGGAGAAGTAGAAGAGTGGTATAGAGGTAGAATTAAAGAAAATATACACTTATTTTTTCATTGACCAGCAATTGTGATTAAGTAACTACTTTTTGAAGTGAAAATAATATGAGAGGATAGGTATAGTTAAAAAATGAAAATTTTGAATTACACAAAAATTTCACAGTACAAAACAATATCAAAGACTAAACAAATTTTAGAGTGCAGAAAAATTGCAGTCCAGAAAACTTTTCATCCTACATGAATATCATGCTTTCCATACTATGAGGATTTCTATATGTTTCTATATATTTCTAAGAAAATTATCTATTATACTCTATATGCTCTTCTATACCCTTATGGTCATTAATTGTACTAACCTATTGTCCTTTTCACTTACCATTCTTTTATAATCATTAATCAGTTAAAACGTTTAAAGAAGAAAAGAAATAAAGGAGGTAATAGTAATTGAAATAGAAGAATATTTAACCTTTATAGCATCATCATACATTATTTTACTGGTGCATCAAGTAAAAATTCTTTTTACCCTTATTATTTTTTTGTTTTTTCAATGGAACATATATGGATGAAGAAGATGGAAAGGTAGAAGATGGGTATAAAGGAAAAAAGGAAAAAAATACCTCTTTTTTCATTGACAGGCTATTGTGATTAACTCTACAGGCAAAATCGAAGCAAATTTGAGAAAAATGAAAATAATTTAAAAAGGCATATTTTTTCCCACAAAAAATTAAAAAATGTACGTGTAACAGCCAAAAGAGCCGGTTCAGTACTGGAAACTAACCTCTTTTGGGGTGATTACACTTCCTTCGATATATTATAATATTAACTGGAATATTATAATATTCGAGAATTATTTTAAATTACTGAATTTTACTATCCACAGCTATTGTGGACCTTAACTGAATGATAGACTCTAATTGAATTAAAAAACACAATAAATTTTATCACTATAATTTTAAAACACAATATTTAATTTACAATTATTCATTCACAGTTTAAGACTGGAAGAATATTACAGGTACAGTATAAGACTGACCAGCTATTTACAATATAATATGATACACTATGAAGCAGTGTCAAGGATTACAATACAATACAAATATTTTAATGAAAACCAGAGTTTATATACCTATCAATATATATGGTTTTCTATGGTGTTGTGTGTAAAGTAGGGATTTGCTGATTTAGGTATTTAATTATTTCTAGAATATTCGGGTACCAGAATGTTCAGGTACTCGAATATTCCGTTATAAAACTTGTAGTAGTTGCTGGCAGGAAGTAACGGTACTTTCGCCAGTTGACTGTACATATTAGGGAAAGAATTTGCTTAGTAAGAAAAACGTATTTTTCTGTGAACGAAATATGTGCGTCTATATTAAAATATGACGAACATATCCGTTACAGTATGGCTATTCCCATCCATTTTACTCACATTTTTTGTACCAAGAAGTGATATGTATGTACTTGTACATATGTTTTGTAGCTCCCCTTCCTCTTTTGCCTGCCATTGAGAAGTTGTAATTCCCTATCTAATGGAAAGGACAAGCATAACTGCAAAGATATCCAAAATCAACAATGGTGGACTAATTGTAAGAGGGGGGTCCGCAGACATATAACCATTATTTCTCAACCCACAAGGCTCCTGCACACTGCCAATGCGCTTGAGTTCTCCCAACTGATGGTGGACAAGCTGGTGTTAAGGCAATGGCAGTTGTGAGTTACCAGGTGTGTACAACAGGCGTGTGACTCTAATCAACTTATTACATAGTCCCTTGTACCTTAAACCACACTATATTATTAAGATTCTATCCACTACACGGTAGCAAGAGCATTGAGGTCCAAATACTTATGAGAATTAATAATTCTTTAAAATCTTGAAGATTCTTTGAATTCTTCCAGCAAAACAATTGCTTTTACTGGGAAATATTTTATTTCCCAGCATTCTAAAAAAAACTAAAATACCCTGTATTTTTTAAAATAAAAATTAATTTACATTAATTTTTCCTTAATAAAATTCGACTTCTAGTTGAATAAATTTGAAATGCTACATACTTTTATCGTCATCAAGGACTTTGGATTTGAAAAAATTCCTACGATGTACAAATGAAAACAGCCTAAAAAGAAATATAATTCTTCATACTATTTTCATTTTATTATACTTTGAAAATAAGGTGAAAATGAAAATTTGCCATCAATAGGACAAATAAACAGCACCTTGAAAAAGAAATAATTAATTTTCCACTAGTACCATTTAAAATATTTTCAATAAATGTGTTAAAAAATTTTTTCTGAAAAATTTTTTTGTTGACATTAGCTATAAAATGCTTCCTTATTAAATCAGGTATCAAAATATATATATAGACTAAATCATCATTTTCTTGTACATGTATATATACTTGAATAAAACAAAGGGGTAAATAAAGAGAATAAAAATATTCATCATCTTTCTCACTTGCACTAATACATTTTCATATAGAAAATTAAGAAATGACAAAATCCCCTAAATTAGAATAAAATCAACAGCTATTGCATCAAAACAAGATATAAGTCCCAAAGTATAGGCAAAGTTGTGCAAAACCATTGTCAAAACATGAATACTCTGCAATCAAGAAAAGTGAGTGTTCTCATGGAAGGAAGTTTTTACAGCAGGTTTACATGATATGACATCATGTTTGAAGTTCAGTTTGAATGAAAGTGTCAAAGACACGTTTATTTATTGTTGAATACATGAAATTATAACAATAATTTTCAAATTGGTTCATGGCACAATAGATAAGAATGTGTGCTAGCATGCTGTGGGTTGTGCGTACGAATTCAAAGTATGTATTCTTTCAAATTTTTTTATTTTAAAATATGATATAAAAACATTGTTATGCCTTACTTATATGATTGGGTAATCTTAGAAATTGTTCACTGAACCATGTAATATATTCCCCTTAGTGAGTTGAAGTTTGTGTCATTGATACACAGTTGAAATTAAGTCAGTACTTCTAACTATATTCAACTAATTTTTGTTTTTTTTTCCCAAACCCTACTTAAGAAATTTCTTTCTCTTCTATATTCTTTTACATTTAATGTAAAAATTAAAAATTATATCTGCTCTCAAATACTTAATGTATTTAAAAAAAAAAATTATTTTTCCCTTCATAGAATTTTTTTGTATTTTTGTATGTTCACAGAGAAAATAATCAACCATTTGTTGAAAATCCCAATGACATTGATTGCACTCTTGATCCTGAAGCACTACTTGTTGAAGAACAAATAATGATGGATTTTCAACAAGTTGACAATGATGAAGATCAGAGACAAGTGGTTGAAGATCACCACAACCTAGCCAATCAAGAAAGACATTGTTGGGAAGGAAATACTCTATGAGTAGAAATGATAGGCAATTGATAAAGGTGTTGAAATACCTCTACATCATGATTGTTTCAATTAATGACCAATGATTCAAATAAAACAGAAACAGATGCGTTTGTGGCAACAGTAGAAGATTGTTAAAATTATTTAGTGCAGTTAGAGAAGCTTCTACAAACTTCTGTAGAACAAGGAAGCAACTATGAAGCAATCCTCTCTGAAGCTCAAGCAACTGAAGCTTGTATTTTTGACCTCAACCAACAACCAAAAGTAGTTGACAGAGCTGTCCTTGTAGAAGCATGAATTTGTAAATATCAACTTCTAGTTAAGAAGTCACATATTCCAAAGAAGTGTTTACCACTTACAATTTCAAACTTGACTACCATCCTTCAGCCTCAATCACCTCTAGTCGATATAGTTGCAATTGCTAGAGCCCAACAAGAGGCAAAGATCCAATTTAAAAACAAATCTAAAGATATAGCTGAACAAATGGAAAATGCTAGATGGAATTTGGACGTTGCCATTAACACATACAATGCATGTGTCAGACAGGTTAAGGATCTGGAAACTCAAGTCCAAGATGAACTCAAACTTACATGGAAGAGTCTGAACTACTCTATGTGCTAAAAGATGGAAATTTTGAAACCCATCCAATTCCAGAATATCAAACAGAACCTATGGAAACGAGTTACTTAGGATCATCTCAACTGTTTCCCCCTCATATATATAGAAGTAATAACAATACTCTACTAAGTAAATGCAATCACAATCAGATTGACAATGAAAATTCTACTTGGAACGAGGCTCAACAGACTTTCAAAATGATCTAATAGAATGCACAAATTATTTTCTTCCTAGACATGATCCTAATGCATTTCAATTATATGTTTTCACTGATGCATCAAGAACTACATTTTCTATGGCAATTTACGTTCATTTTCATAATAAGGATTCAAATTCTTATTCATTACATTTTCTTACAGGAAAATGTCGCATTACACCAATGAAACCCATAACATTTCCAAAATTGGAACTTTTAGCTGCACTAATAGGTGCTTGAGGACTCCAGTCTGCAAACTCATGGTTTTATCTAACTCTCCTACATTTTTATAGTCAGATATAAGTGTGTCCTAATGTGGTTATTAGAATAAAAAATTCTACCTCAGTTTATGGCCAATAGAGTCAACAAAATTAAAACTATATCAGCTGTAGAATACCTCTATGTACCTTCTGTTGATAATCAAACAGATGTAGGATCTAGAGGATCACAGTTGAAAATTTAATTCAATCTCTTTGGTGGACTGGACCTAAATAGTTGAGTAAAAATTCTATTTCATGGCAAAAAACTGACCTTCATATAACTGAAACCGATCTAACTGAAGAGGAATATACAGCACCTGTATTTTGTACATTAAGGAGTCCCTTATATATTTCTAAGAAATTATCAGCTTCCTTATTCACAGAATCAGATAATATATTTGGTAGTTATCATCCTGAAAAATTAAAAAGATAGAAAAATCTCCAAAGAGACAAATCCCCACAATTCTTTTTGAATTCAATAGCTAATTAACATGAAATTCAGTTATCTCATTCACAACCAGTTCCTCAACAGAAACCAAAAGTGAATTTCATTGGATCCTCTCCACCAGTAGATCTATCTAAAAAATCTGATACAGACTCCAATATCCTATCAAATACTTTTACGAGTCTTATTCATCCTCGAAGGAATACTCCATTTGAGATTGAAATTGAAAAATTCAATTCACTTAAGAAATTAATGAAAGCATTTTATTAATGTCTAAAAGCAATCTGACAATTTAATCATCAAAGGATCAGGAGAAAACATCTATTGACTCCCTATGCAATTATGAACTGTAATTTTAATTTTGTTTTACTATGCTTCATTCATACACACCAAAAGAAATATTTTACAAAAATATTTGAAGAACTTCAAAAGGATAATCCACCTGAATATGTTTCTTATGAAAAGTTTTATATCAAATTGGCTTCCTCAGGAATTCTTTATACAGCAAATTACTTACTATAACTACCTTATTTAGAAGATCTGTTATCACCTATTCTAATGCATCCAAGTCATATTTGACTGAACTTATGCTATAATGTATACACATTTGAAAAATGTACATACGGGTAGCAAATTCACACTTACTGACTGCAATCAACATTATTTTGTGTCAAGAGCATTATAAGTGTTTCCATAAATATTAAAAAAATCTTGTGTTTTATGTAAGAAATCTGCAACCAGACTTTTTAAACAAACTTTACATTTGTCTTTACCAGATTTTAGACTTACGCCTGATCATACTCTTTTACTTATACAGGAGTAGACATATTTGGTCTTTTTTCGATATTCGATAAATTTCTTCCAAAAAGAAAAAACCAGTTGGCTATGTCAACTTCTCCCATTTATAAAAAATGGGTGCTTATTTTAATGTATTTCTCAATAAGAGCCGTGTACTTAATTTCCATTTCTTCTTTAATTACAACGGAAATATGGACAGAATTTTAAACTTTTTTTGTGGACAAAGGGATGCCTAAAACAATACTTCCTGAAAATGCTGCACAGTTTCAATTAGTTTCCATATACTTATCAGAATATTGGTGTACTTTCTCAGAGGAAACTTAAATAAAAGACATTCTATGTGAAAATAGAAAAAAATGGTATTTTATTCCTACAAAGGTATCTTGGTATGGTGGAGTTTATGATTGACTAATAGGTTTTACGAAACAAGTATTTTGTAAAGTTCATGGTCATAATTTTGTTTTCAACCATACATTTCAAGCTAGTCTAAAAAACATACAAACTATGGTTAATCAAAGACCATTTTGCCTCTCCTCAAAAAATGTGGGTCAACATGCACTAACCCCACAAATTCTTCTTTATCAATCTTTCCAAACCAGCTAAATAAGGATTTAACTCCTTTAGAAAAACAATTGCAAGATCTTGGAAACTTGACCAAGATTATCTTACAAAATAGCGTTTAACCTGGAAAAATAATATCTTCTTTATCTTAGGGACAGCTACCTCCTACCACAATTACTAATACGTATAGAACAGTGTCTTATCAATCTAAGACCTAAAATTAATGATACTGTTCACATTTTAGACTACACATCTAAACCGAGAGTCTATAAACTTGCAAAAATTACAGGGTTAGAAAAATCACATAATGGAAAAATTTGTCATGTTGAAATAGAGTTCTAAAGCAAAAAATTGTCTTCAAGACCATTAATATTTTTAGATTCATTAGAACTAAATAATAAGGATAATAGAAATCAAAATTAATTTCATTCTATATTTTCAAAAGATTCTCAAATATGACATTGGTAGGCCAATGTCATTTTGTGTAATTCAAAATTTTCATTTTTATAACAATACCTATCCTATCGATACCTATCCTATCCTCTCGTATTATTTTCACATCAAAAAGTACCTAGTTATTTAATCACAATTGCTTATTAATGAAAAAAGAAGTGTACATTTTTTTTAATTCTGTAACTGTTCCACTTTTCTACTTCCCCATCTTCTTCATCCTTACATGTTCTATTGAAAAAACAAATAAACAATGCCTGTGAAAAGTATTTATAATGGATGCACAAGTAAAATAAAATGTGATGATGCTATATGATTAAATCTTCTATTTCAGTTAATATTACCTCTTTCTTTCTTTCCCTCATTCTTTTAACGTTTTAACTCAGAATAACAAGTTTTTTTTTTTTTTTTTCGTATTATTTCTTTTAGTGAATCTATTAATCTCCATCTTACAAAAAGAAATTAACAAGTATGCAGCCAGCGTTTATACTAATTTAATCTCTCTCATATTGAATGCCCTTGTGTTATTGAGAGAAAAAAATTCTTTCTCATTATCATTGGAATTTTTTCAGACTGAAATGTTTTAAAATTTATTCTTTCGGACTTTGATTTTTCTTCCTTCATTTATTTTTTTCTTCTCATCATCCATGTAAATAACTATGAAGTTTTACCATCTGAAATATTATTATTTGTCAATACTTAATGGTCTTGAGAAAAAAAATTCTTCATAATTGAAAAGTATCATAATATGTATGCATTCTTGTACGTGAAAAGTGATCTTCAAATCTTATTTCCACTCTTTCCTCTCTCTCTCTCTCTCTCTCTCTCTCTCTCTCTCTTCTAGTATATTCTAACACATTATAAATAATAAGTTGAACTAGTTCTGTCGCCTTTCTTTTTCAATGCTGTCTTGATCATCTCCAGCTTCCTTACATGGTTTCTTCTTTTTATTTTTTTTTTTTTTACTTTTCTCTTTTCTTTATGCAATAATTAAACACTTTCAATACTTTTGGTTGGGGATAATAACTGTCAAGAACATATGCATGCTATGGTATTTAAAACAATTAAGAATAAAATAAAAGGAATAAGAAAAAGAATCAATATAGAATGTAAGTCGAATGAACTTCTTCCAAAAAAATTAGAATAGGTTAAGAGTGTGGTAAAACTGAATAACTCTCCACTAAACATGAACAAAAACCACTTTTATTAAGTATTCATCTTTATTTCTATACTTCATTATTTCAATAAAGAGTAATCTTCCGCTATTTGTAAAAACTTGTTTTCTTCAGGCTAAATAGTAGGTTTGTTCAATATAATCATCTCGTACATTTGAGAGAAAAAAATTCAAACTTTCAATTTATAGCTTACCTTTTACCTTCTTACATTATCATCTCTCTCATAGCTCAGTCGTCTATGCAACGAGGAATTTTGTAAATCTGTATTCGAAAAAAATTTGTGAAAAAGACAATAGAAATAAAGGACCATAGGAAGTGAAGGACACAAAGACAATAGAAATGGAACAATAGTAGAATAATAAGATGTGTAAGACTGTATGTTGGGTAGTGATCAACAATGGAAGTAAGATAATAGAAAATTAAAAACTGTATGTCAGGTCAACATCTGACATATGGTCAGAAGTGGCAAAATTAGTCAAATATAGGCTTTCAGAAGAAAATGACCGGTGATATATGGAAAATGTGTGTAAAACGATGTGTAAACCTTCAGCTAACATGCGATAAAATACATTTTCCAACTACTAATAGCTAATCCAGAAATATCTATCCTGCTCAAAAATCTGTAGAATGAAACTAATAATAATCCAGAATTCTCTTTCAGTGATGGCTTATTTTAAAAGGACATCGATTGGTTGTGCCGAAAACACTTCAGCTAGCTGTATTGTAAGAGCCTAGATTTACTGTGAGATAATTATGTGCTGTTGTTGAGAGCGGTAATAATTAGACGTTTGGCCACGTTTTAGCTATTACCCATAATTAGTGTACATATAGGTATGGACTACCAATGCCTAACTAACCAATTAGCAATACTTCCTTTTTATGTATTTTTTTATTATTGAACTTTGCTACGAGACCATTGTATTTAGCCTCTGTAGGATGTATTTGATAAGGAAGCAGGGTATCGGATTGTCGGTTGGGATCTATCGGTCGATGGTCTATCAGCACGAATTTTAGAATCACATGCTGAAGCACCGATACAACCGAAGTTAACCAAATACACTGCTACCGTTTTGGGTTGGGAATATAAGTTGCAGCAACCGGTCACATTCTTAACCTTTCTATCGCAAAACAGAGCCTCCAGTCACTACTCTAATCCCTTAGTCATAATTACCGTAACGAGGATATTTGATAAGTGATAGGCTTACGCGATTTAATTTTTTTGACTCTGGCCAGTTTTGCGATATTGGCTTCAGCTTCTGTGCGATTAATTTCCACAGGAAACAGGTGTTTGTAATTTTGACCAACACCTTCGTACTCTTCAGATGAGGGACTTCTTGCGGTATCTTCTTCTAGCCGGGGATACGCTGCATCCCTTCGTAACTGTTTTACTTTTTTCAGAAATTCAGATAAAACATTCGTGGCCACGAATCGAACTTGTAAATTTGTCTCGGCTAATTCGAGATGAATATAGGTGGTGGGTATGCGATCTTTTGACAGAAAATGTACCGATGGCCAGTAAATTTTCTCCCACCTATCTCGAGGTACATCGAGCTGATATTTTACCGCCGGTGGACATTGGAATGCAGATACCCGTTTTCCTTTGAACAAATTTACTTCGTATTTTTGGCATCTACCGTCCGTATATTCGCTGGCATCGGTATAATTTTTATCAAAATCTGTACCCGTCACTATCTCCCGACAGAGGTATATTTTTTGATCGATATTCAACGAGCAAACGTCCGATGAATGGTAAAATACTGTAAATTTTGCGTAGGCTGAAACAAACAACGTGTGGCATCAGATAGTTCTTAGGACTAATATTGTGCGCAGTATAACCTCAAGATTTTAATTTCGCAATTTTTTCAAAATTATGCATTCACTAGAGAAGTAATTTGTAAGAAAACGCTGAAGTTAAGGTTTCATGTTTTTACGTAGGTTTTCGAAGAAAATCTACATATTAAGACTGATCTTGTATTGAGATCTAAAGGTGAGAGTACGTTCGTTTTTCGTCTCATGACCGCAGAAAAATTAATTGAAATTCATCTAATATAATACCTAGGTAATTATATATATTTTATATATATTCAGATTTAGACTACGTTGAACTCGATACATGTCGCAATTTTCATCCGATGGTCCTGAAATTTGGTGCACTTGTTTGGATCTACACGTAGAAGAACCCTATCATTTTTGGTCCAGATCTGTGACGCAGTTCGTCTATTACATCCTATTATGTTTTATTATTGTGGTTTAAATCATTCTAAAAGGCGTAATGTTCCACCAATAGGCACGAAATTTGGTACAAACATTGAATAAATTATATTCCATTATTCTGCAAAGCTTTGTTTCAGTGGGTTGAATGGTTCATCCGTAGAAGTGGTTTAAAAAAATCTTTAAATATTGCTAGGAAAGAAGATGAATTTGAGATGAACCAAAAAATCTGGTCGAAAGCAAGCTTGCTTTAACTTTATTTGCCAATCAATTACTTAATAACTTGCGCAGGTACATTTTTTTTATAACTTATACACTTCATTTTTAACATTTGAAGTGTTTAACCTGAGGTACTTAGTCAAAACATGCCGACAGGTGCAACAGTAAAGTGAAACATGTAAACAAAATCGAAAAACCATGATTGTTTCGTTACCTAATGTGTGTGCGTATTTGATTGTATTCATGATTCAACACACGCACACTAACACAAAACCGAATTCATTGTTTCCCCGGACTCCACAAATTCTGCAGTATTACCCTAATATGAAAACTCTAACGCAGCAGCAGCTCCGTCAGAAAAAGTAGGTTTTCAAAAATTTTACGAATAGGCAGTCACTAAAAAGTTATTAATATATTAAAATAAATATTTGTTCAGAATTATATTCCCGTTAGGCATTTTATAGCCAAAATAAAAACGAAAATAATGTTATCGGATGTACCGCACGACCAATCCGCACTAAAATTTAAAGCAAGTTGTAATAAATCATAATGAGTTTTTGTTTCAAATTTCGTAGCTATTGGTCGAAAATTGAAAATCTTGTAGTGAAAACAAAAATAAAAATAGCCATACCAGAAGTACCGTTCGTTCGATCCTCACCAAAATTCACAGCAAGTTATAATAATTTATGATGAATATATGTTTCAAATTTCGTATATATCGGTTGAAAATTGAAAATTTTATAGCCAGAACAAAAACGAAAATAGCCATTCCGAAAGTTAGATATGGCCAATCTGCAACAACATCAATAGGTCTGGTCTTTGGCTCAGTACTAATGATCGTTCCAAATTTTGTGACTATTGGATAAAAATTACGACCTTTACCATGGTAACAAAAAATTGGCTTATATATACGAATTTGATTTATTAGTGCCAAAATATTCCCTGAGTTATGAAAAGAAAAACGTACCCACTCCCACCCCCACCCACAGATCGATCCATGACATAAATATTAATCAGTAGATTTATCAACAGAAAACCTGTTTAAAAATGAAATTTGTACGTTTATTTAACAAAATGAAAATTAAATACAAACATCATTTCCGATGTATCCTCATCTGTGTAAAAAATGCAGATCGTATAAATTCCAAATACTTGTCATATGTTGACTTTTTTATTATATTTATTTATTTATTTATTTATTTATTTATTTATTTATTTTTATTTTTTTAATTTTTGAAGTGAAACTTCCTTGCGTACGGTACTAAAATAAAAAGTCCAGCGCAGCAAGCTTCTCTAGAAAAAGTAGGTTTCGAGAGAAAGAATTATGAATTTTGATGGTCACACTAATTATCTGTAAGTTTATACGCGTTAATGGTATGTTATGATTGTATGAAATGTGTTAGCTGCTGACAAAATATTAGACTATGTGAAACTTAAAAACATTATTTCTTGAAAAAATGAAAAATTAATTATGATGATAAAGTATGGTACCTACATCATCATATAATTTAAAATTAAACCAATCAAATATAATAAAGTTGTGAAATAAAAAAAAGAAAACATGAGCATGTGCGTCAATTTTTGTAAAAAGAAAAGTTCATACAAATTAGAAAAAAGAGGAAATAAAAGCTTTACCGTAAGTAGGTACCGCCTCGCCAAAATTGGAAGCGCACTATCAAATCAAAATAAATATTTACTCCGAATTTTGCGACTATTGGTGCAAAATTGAGCATTTTATAGCCAAAATAAAAACAAAAATGGTGGCACCTGAAGTATTTTCCGGCCGATCCACACCAAAATCAACAGGTCTGCTCCTTGGCTCAATAAAAATGTTCGTAAGAAATTACGTGATTATGAGACAAAAATTTTGACCTGTACCGTGGAAACAAGAAACTGACTTATACCTAATCTGTCTATCAACCTATTCATATATATACATATATATATATGTATGAATTTGGGTTATTGGTGTCAAAATTCTCCTGAAGTTATGAAACGAAAAACGTTCCCACCCCCAACCCTGGGTGCTAATACCGCACAAAACGGAATAAGTAGATTTACCTAAAAATATCTGTTCCGAATTTCTAAGTTACGCAGTTTAAAACGATTAAATACAAAAATCGACTCGAAGGAAATACCATCCAGTTGATCTGCACGAAAACTAGTAGAATGTTACAATCAATTATTATAAATATTTGTTCAAAATGAAGAATTTTATAGCCAAAACGAAAACAAAAATGGTAGTACGGGAAGAACCGTTCGGCCCATCCGCACCAAAATCAATAGCTCTGGTCCTTGGCTTAGAACAAATATTCGTACCAAATTTCGTGATTATCTGATAAAAATTGCGACCTGTGCCGCGGGAACAAGAAATGGACTTATATATAATATGCATATATGAATTTGAGTTATCGGTACCAAAATTTTTCTCAGATCATGAAACGAAAAACATACCCACCCCCAACCTTGGGGGCTAATACCGCCTCTAGCGTAGGATAATTAGATTTTCTAAGAAAACGTCCTTAAAACGGTCATGAAACGCATCACTGTGATTGGGAGAACTCGGCTTGTTTAACTCCAATTTGATTTGTGGGGATTAGAACATTACTCGTATGAGGAAATAGGCTCGGCCTATCGACAACAGTCGTCACCTTCGGTGACAATTATTCGTGCCTTGCACGTTAAACCAAATACAAAATGTATGTTCGTTTGTACTTGTCTATTTTTGCAGATAGACAAGTTACAAATCTCGGACCGTGACGAATCGATAGATAATTATCTCGGCGATGTCACAGACCGATACGAAGATGCATTCTCCGTACTTTACCGTTGCCATAGCAACCATAAAGTACGAATAAATTATCTACACAATACTTATGTAATTATTACATAAGTGTGTATGTGTGCGTGTAGGGAGCCGGCTATATAAGACGAAAAAATCATAGACCAAATCGCCAGTGTTTGCCGAGGTCTTGGCTCCCTCATACCTTTTTGGTATATTGGCATTAAACACGCAAATTGTTCTGTTGAACATCTTCTTTGTTGGTTTTACTTTCCACGACGTAAGGTATTCCACAGAGGTGACCCCGACGTGATTTTTTTGGCCACGTCGTGGTGTCTATTGGCGCGGTGCGCTTAAACTAAAGTGGCGCGGTGCGCTGGCGAGTAACTCGCTTTCCAATTAAAGTAAAAATAAAATTTTTTTTAACCAAGAAATTTTATTTTTACTAGACACCAGGAGCTCTCGAAGGTGTCTGCTAAGTGGGAATATATACCCCCCTTCTAGAGTATAATTACCAGAAGGAAGAACAGCAGACCCTGGAAGGACATAGTTGGCCTCATCCACCAACTCCTCCACCTTCGACACATCAAAAAGAATTTGAAGACCTCAACCTCTCCGAAAACAAGAAGAGGAATAGAAGCCCAGAACTCGAACGTCTAGGTGTGACAATTGACCAAAACGAATTGTCCACCAAATCTCTGAGGAGTAGAAATATACCGACTCCTCCAACAGATCAGCAAATACGATCTGCCCCAACTTTTGGCGAAGCCACTAGCCAACAAGGTTCGATGGCACAACCAACCGAAAACCCACCCACAATGGCAGCATCCGGATCCTCCCAACAAGTGCTAACACCAGAAATAATAGCTCAGGTAATACAGCTACTAAATACGCGTACCGAGCAGAATCCGGCATTCTATAGACGGAGGATTGATATTCCAGAGTTCCTCCCAAATGAAGTCGATGTCTGGCTGACCCTTCTCGATGGAAGATTCAAAACCGAGAATATACAAGCCGACCAACGATATATACATATTTGTGGAGGCATGCCCCCACAAATAATAAGAGGAATTCCAAATATCATGGATTGCCCTCCGGCAGAAACCGATAAATACGCATGGTTCTGCAAACAAATAAGAAATGTATTTGGGAAATCGAAAAATGAGATTATTGATGAAATAATGGGTGGAATGAAGATAGGGGATGATAAACCCTCAATCTTCATGGCTAAATTGCGAAAGAAGGCTGACCATATAGTAGCCCCTTCGGTAATCGGAAACCAATTCTGTAAGCAACTTCCTCAACATGTTGTACAGGCATTGGCAGCAGTAGGATCAACGATAATAAATGAATCCGCTGACCTAGATTACCTAGCCAAAAGCGCTGATAATGCACTCCAATACTCGAAGAATTCACCTTCGATCAGTGCAGTATCAGCAGAGAACGGAGAAATTGCACAGCTGAGAGCGCAAATAGCCCAGCTCACTTCACAAGTGCAAAGTAACAACAATAAAAATAGAAGTAATAACCAGCGAAATAACCGGTCTAGAAGCAGGCCCGATAAGAAAAGACAAAGCCGGTCAAGAGACCGAAGAACCGGAAATTCTCGCAGGGGGCAGAGTCCAACCCCCCCGAAAAATAAAAAATCTTCATCCAACTCTCCTTCTCGAAAATGGGATGAAAAGAACTGCTTCTACCATAATAGATTTGGCGAAGCCTCCACCAAATGCAACAACAAATGCCAATGGTGGGGCAAAACTTACAAATCCGATCCGTCAAACTAAAACGAGGGGCCATCTACGCGGCCGAAGACCCCTCGGAAAATTACTCATGCCGCCTGTTCCTAAAGGACAGGACAAGCAGGAGAAAGTATCTAATAGACTCAGGCGCTGACCTAAGCATACTGCCAGTAAACAAAAAACATAAGATACACACTCCGAAATACTACCTCCGTACTGTGAATGGTCAAAACCTTCCAGCATACGGACTTGAAACTATCAAAGTCGACATTGGATTGCGAAGAGACATGACTTGGTCTTTTACAATTGCGGACGTTCCAAATCCAATCCTGGGTGCTGATTTCTTAGCACATTACGGCCTAATCATTGATCTAAAAAATGGAAAATTGATCGATAATGAAACAAAACTTTGTGTGGAAGGCAAAACACTAGTGTCTCAACTGGACACAGCCATTTCCAGTTGTAGTAAAGTCGACGAAAGATTCTTACGGATCTTGTCAGACTATTCTGGAGTCACTCAACCTTCAATTCGCAGGCACCCTACCTATAAACATGATACAGTTCATTATATAGAAACAAAAGGGCCGCCATGTCATGCTAGAGCAAGACGGCTTCTGCCAGACAAGCTCAAAGCAGCCAAGGAATACTATGACCGAATAATAAAAGAAGGTATTTGCAGACCTTCAAATAGTTCATGGAGTTCCCCAATCCACATGACGAAAAAAGCAAGTGGAGAATGGCGAATTGTTGGCGACTACAGAGCCTTAAATGCCAAAACAGTTCCAGATCGTTACCCAGTTCCAAACATAATGGACTTCAATGCAAATATGAAGGGTAAAACGATGTATTCTAAAATAGATATAAACTGGGCATTCCACCAAATACCAATGGCCGAACAGGACATTCCAAAAACGGCACTCATAACGCCCTTTGGACTATTCGAATACCTTCGAATGCCTTTTGGACTCCGCAATTCAGCTCAAACTTTCCAAAGATTCATCAATGGACTGTTTCGGGATTTGCCGTTTGCATATGCATATCTGGATGACATTTGCATATGCTCAGAAGGCGGTGAGCAACAGCACGAGAAAAATGTAAGAGCCGTTATACAACGTATACACGCTGCCGGCCTTACTATTAATGTCGGGAAAAGCTTATATGCACAAACCGAAATTGACTTTCTCGGCTACAAAGTCTCAACCGAAGGCATAGCCCCTTTAAAGACCAAGGTCGAGCCAATATTAAATTTTCCAAAACCCTCAAACGTAGCAGAATTAAGACGCTTCTTAGGGATGGTAAATTTTTACAGACGCTGCATGAAAAACGCAGCAGCCGAACAAAGTAAGCTGTTTGCCTTAATAAAAACATCAAAGAAAAGAGATAAAACTCCACTCGAATGGAATGAAGAAGCTGAAAAAGCATTTGAGAACATAAAAAACTCACTGGCTAATGCAGCCCTATTGGCTCACCCAGACGAAAGTCTACCATTATGTGTCGCTTCCGATGCCTCTGACTTTGCAATTGGTGCAACACTGTACCAAAAGGAAAAGGACCAAAAATATCCGCTCGCTTTCTTCTCCAGAAAGCTATCAAAAACAGAGAAAAATTACAGTACTTACGATAGGGAATTACTGGCAATCTTCGCTGCACTGAAGCATTTCAGGCACCAATTAGAGGGTAGATGTTTTACTGTGTATACAGACCATAAACCCCTAACACATGCCTTCACGCAGAAAGCAGAGCCAGCCTCACCGAGAAGAGCACGACAGTTAGACTACATAGGTCAACTAACTACTGACATCCAGTATATAAGTGGAGAACTTAACACTCCAGCTGATGCACTCAGTAGAATCGAAGCTATCTCGGCCCCTGCCCAATTACCTTATGCTGAAATAGCTAAAGAACAGCTTAAGGATGCAGAATTGCAAGAGTTGTTGTTGAACGAAGACACATCTCTTAAATTGCGGCAAAGAAAAATTCCCGGTACTGACGTCTTACTAACATGTGACATCAGTACAGGCAAGAATAGGCCATTCTTGCCGAAAAAATATCGTAGATTGGCATTTAACAGTGTGCACAATTTATCGCACTCTGGCCCCAAAAGTACTGCTAATCTGGTATCATCAAGATTTGTATGGCCTCGACTCAAGTCTGACTGCAACAATTGGGCTCGCACTTGCCTGAATTGCCAAGAGTCCAAAGTAGGAAGACATACTCGATCACCACTCAAATCTTTTAAACAAACAGAGCGGTTCAAAACAATCCACATTGATCTGGTGGGCCCATTGCCCCCTTCACAAGGATACAGATACCTCCTTACGATGATTGACAGAGCAACCCGATGGCCCGAGGCAATCCCATTATATGAAATGACAGCACCAACTATAGCTGCCAAACTATATGAAAACTGGATTGCCCGATACGGCGTACCTGAAGTCATAGTTACAGACCAGGGTCGCCAATTTGAAAGCTCACTCTTCCAAGAGTTATCCAAAAAGCTAGGTATCCAACATAACCATACCACAGCTTACCATCCTCAATCAAACGGAAAAGTTGAGAGATGGCATAGAGCTTTAAAAGCCTCAATAATGGCTCACGACACAAAAAGATGGGTGGATGTACTTCCAACCATCCTTTTAGGCCTACGATCAGCTCTCCAATCAGACACAGGACATTCTGCAGCGCAGTTAGCGTTCGGTGAAGAGCTACGCCTACCAGGGGACTTTTTCACAAATCCGACAGAAATTAGCCCCGAAATCTTAGTTCAGAACATACGAACTGATGCCAATAAATTCTTAACACAGGCAGCTCGCCATGGCCAGCCAAAGATCTATGTCTCGAAACATTTGGCCACTACTTCACACGTATTTGTCAGAGACGAAAAAATAAGATCTTCACTGGAAAAACCCTACGCCGGTCCTTATAAAGTGATATCACACGACAACAAAAATTTTGTGATATCCATAGCAGGTGAAAACAAGACAATATCAATCGATAGATTGAAACCTGCCTATTTGGTAACAGACGACAAGAAAATAATAAGAAAAATAAAAGGAAATACAAAGACTAATTCCTCCGAAATAACTAAAACACAAATAGTACAGGAAGAAACAGTCGAAACAGAAAAAGAAAATTTACAAACAAATAAAACAGTAAAAAAGAAAAAGACAGTAAGATTTTCAGACGACATTGTCACAATAAAATACGACCCTACGGACCCAATAAACCCTCGTAAAAGAGGCAGGCCCTTAGGAAGTAAAAAAGCGAAAAACCAACTTCCAAAACGAAGATCTGAGCGATTAGCGCAAAGAAAATAAAAATCTTTCGAAAAATTAATATAACACACAAAAATAAAAACCCGCTAAAAACGACGACTGTGGAATCCTACGATAAGAAAAGTGCGTGAACAATAAAACAACGACAGGTATCAACAAACCCACGTGCGCTCGATGACAACAAAAACATCGCAACGTGTATCTGTTGTCAAACAAACAAAAAGAATAAAAACGTTCATCTTACGAATGACGTCAGAAGCGGAGATGAATTTCTATTCATCTCGAACTACCTATAGCTTCAAATTGTTCAAACACGCCTAACTTTGCAGAAAATGAACAAAATTTTTCGGGAAAAGCTGCAAACGATAGAGAATTTTTACATCTATCCCCTCCACGGACGTACTCGCTCAAATAAAGACAACGTTTTAACGTAACGGACGAAACCTAAATTCACCAAGTCCTCATCCGCTTTTTCTACCGTCGCATCGACTGTTGAACTTTGCCTTTTTTCAATATTTTATTTTTTCTCTCGTATTTCTTTATTTTTCTTAAAAATGTCGTCTACAAACCAGCAACAGTTGTCCGCCGATTTTGATCCACAAATCCCCTCATGTTCCAAAGACAATGTTGCGCGTATTAACAATATGCAGCAACAATGCCTCATAGAACATGAAATGGAAATGGCCAAAATCGAAGAAGAACTGTTAATGGACACGGACCTGTCCCCGGTAGAGAAAATCGTCAGCCATATGACGAAAGAACTACCACCCCTGATCTCGCCTCCCAAAACGCCAGTTAAGGAGTTACCCTCTTTGGCAACCCCAAAGATGGCAACCCCCAAACCGACAATGCGGGAACGAGCGAAATTTCTATTCGCCGACGAGGACCCTGCTTTTCGTGCAACTCCTCCTCCGGCCCCGAAACCTATCCGCAGTCAACAGTTCATGGCAACCCCCAAGTCAAATTCGCCACTGTTGACCACGACCGGACAATTCAATCCTCGCCCCTCTATTCCTGTCCGCAACCACCCTTACCGTCGTCCCCAATATAGACCACCGAGACAACGAGGACAGAGAAGTAGGGGCAACTTCCTCAGGCGACAAGCACAACGCATGGAGTCCTACGAGTGCGTTGGAGCAGCCGTTGGAAGCGCCCTTGCTAAATGGGAGAGGGAGCAGAAACAGCGTTAAAACCTCTAATCCCCCAGACAAGCGATTAAATCGTTTTTACGACGCAAAAACTGGGGGGGAGTAGCTGTGGGGATTAGAACATTACTCGTATGAGGAAATAGGCTCGGCCTATCGACAACAGTCGTCACCTTCGGTGACAATTATTCGTGCCTTGCACGTTAAACCAAATACAAAATGTATGTTCGTTTGTACTTGTCTATTTTTGCAGATAGACAAGTTACAAATCTCGGACCGTGACGAATCGATAGATAATTATCTCGGCGATGTCACGGACCGATACGAAGATGCATTCTCCGTACTTTACCATTGCCATAGCAACCATAAAGTACGAATAAATTATCTACACAATACTTATGTAATTATTACATAAGTGTGTATGTGTGCGTGTAGGGAGCCGGCTATATAAGACGAAAAAATCATAGACCAAATCGCCAGTGTTTGCCGAGGTCTTGGCTCCCTCATACCTTTTTGGTATATTGGCATTAAACACGCAAATTGTTCTGTTGAACACCTTCTTTGTTGGTTTTACTTTCCACGACGTAAGGTATTCCACATGATTCATTGAACGAAAATTAGATAGAAGTTTTATTTCAACCGCGCGTGCCGTCACACTTTTTTTTTTTTTTTGTTAAAAAGACCTATATTTTCTAGTGTGGCTTGTTGCGTTAATGTTTTTGTTATTGTTTTTGTTTATAAATTCAACTCGCTGGGTACATCTACTGAGGCGAAAAGTAAGGGAGGAAGAACGTTTGGGTGGTGCAGCATAGGCTGTGGGGATGGAATACATACGTGTTTTTTTCTATGGCTGTAGTCAGTCCGCAAAAAATCCATTGTCCTATTCACAAAAAAAGTTGATGGTTTACAATCAGTTGCCCCGAATGTGTCAAACTAAAATAAATAAAATTATAAAGAGAAGGAATTTTCGATAATTTCTTTGTCCGTATTATCTTTCTCGTGGGAGTATAGCTTAAATATAAATTGCCAACCATATAAAATGTAATTTTAAGGAACTATGTGTAATTTTCGGAGATTATTTTTTGTATACTTCCCTGTTAGTTCATATCAAAAGTGCTATTTCGCTGATTTATAGACTTTATATTTGGAGGCCGATACATTTTACATTTTGGAGGCCTCTCAAAGATCATAATCGTAGTGAAATAAAGCAAAAAGTGTCAATTTATTTAATTTTTTTAGGGTTTTTTTCTGATTGTGAGGTTTAATGTTTTCCTTCTGAACTGGAGGCCGATGCATTATGCACGACTGCATATTTGAGAGCGCCCACCTGATGCAAGGTGTAAAGGTATCAGAGTATTCGACTAAAATGGTAAGCTATTGACTTCGGAGGCGGAAATAGCATAAGTTTTAGGTCAGTTTTAAGATCTTCACATCAAGTTTTAAGTAGGCGTAAAGGAAAGTAAACAGCAGAATGATGACTTTGCTTATGTTTTCTAATATACTTATTGCAAATGAAGATTCACTTTCCAAAGTGCGTTAAGTCCAAAAAACATATTTTTCAGGAGAGACAAAAAACATTCGCAAGATCACAGATTTTAAGGTACACGGCTGATTCATCGGCATTAGTCTGAACACGACTTTAGAAATTGAGGTGCGTTCCCACAAATGTGGAAACTGTGTCGAATAATAAGTTATAACATCTGAAAGTGGACCACCTCCTGGACTTAACTCAGTTTGGAAAAAAATCTGCACCCATTCAATTTTTTTAAATCACGAAATAACACAAAAAATAGTATAAAGACACAAACAAAAATGAAAAATGAATACCTTTATTTGAGGAAAGCTGAAATATGATCAAAAACATGTAACTGATACAAAATAAAGTGTTCTTTACTGTTTACAGACTAATATTAAGACAGTATATTCTCATAAAACAGTTTTTCATCATTACTTAGTGATACATATCTCAATAAGTTTCGTACATCTTTTTTTTTGGCGTCTGAAAGATGTGACTTTAGGGGTAATAAATTCGGTTTTGTGTTAATGCCACACTTTTTATTGTATACATCATGCATCACAGGGTTTGCACTGTAAGTTGTTTTAATACCGACAGACAGAGAGCGACGAGTGAACTCCCACACACGACTGTCCCTGATTTTCATCGTTGTCAGTATTTTTGCTTGCAACAACTTTTTGGAAAGTGACAAAATCATACAATCGCCAATCCTTATTTAAGATTTTTACTCGTCCAAACTGCTCAAAAACTTTATAATAAGTTTCTGGTGATGGGATAGTCTCTTTCTTCCCCAGCTCCTTTTCAATATGTGCAAAGACACGGTCAGAAGGGAGAAAGCTGTGTCCTCGGATTGGAAAATAAACAGATATCTTTTTGATTAAACTTTGCTTGAAGGCATATTGTAACAAAAAGGCCATAGTTGTGCTATTCTTGTTTTGGCCTGGACAAGAATCACAAAATATCTCAATTTTATTGTATCGATATTTTTCAATACGTCTTCGAATTCGTCTAAAAAAATCTGATATGGCAGAGACTACCTCATTGCAGCCTTTTCCAGATTGGTGCTCCATCCATGTGTAGAGAAAAACGTTTCTCTTAGGCTGTTTCCTCGTATGAATTACGATACCTAAATTATAGAGCCATAGTTGTCGGGAGTAATATGCATCGGTAACGGAGGTTTTTGGCAGAGGCATATTTTTTTGGATATCATAGGAAATTGTCAAAGTATTAAAATCATTCTGGCTGGCCTTCAACAACTGATAAAATTTTTTAGCTCTCAGTAAATGTAATTTGTGCATTGTCTTTACTTCAGCCGTATCTTCACCACCTTCTTGTAACTTCTTGGTAGCAGTTACGCATGTGGAGCAGACGTCTGACTGAGGAGAACCAAATCCAAGATTGAATTCAGTCGTAAAAATCTAAAAAGAATGGAAAGTATTAGAATCAGCTAATCAAAGGAAGATTCCCTTTCAAAAATAATAATATAAGAATAATTTTTGTTTACTTTATGAAAAAGAGAATATGATGCTGGTTGCAGGTTTGCTTTTTTACATTCAGTAACCCATAGCTTCCACATTTTCCAAATCGTCACATCAGCAGCTAGATACTGTCGATTTGATTTTGAGCGTGAATAATGATTTGTCTCAACGGGCTGCTCATTAGTAACATAAAAGTAGCATCACCCCTGTTACTCCATCACTAGACATTCTAACTTATTATTGTGACAAAACCGAACTTACAAAACGTTGAATGTGCTTCATGATTGATTTTTTCAGCTCCTCTGACCTATCTGTATGCCTCTGTCCACCTCGTAACTCTGGTCGATGTGTCCCAGTTTCCAAAAAGTTGGCTCCTATCTTCCTACAACGAGTATTTCCTAAATTCCAAATGCCAGAAAAACGTATGAATGTTGCAAAAACCTTAATATTACATGAACACTAAAACTTGATTACAAAAAATATAATAATGAAATCACCTATTTGTGTGATACTCCTGAAGGATTCGGCACAAACCACTACTAATGTACCATCCAATTTTCTGACACAGTACTGTATACTTATGCGATCTTTCTTGACATTTGTTCGAGGCCTTTTACGCAGTGGTACCGATGGAACAATGTAATTTGCCAGAAATGCGTTCTGCGTTTCAGCAGTGCCATTCTTGTATAAAGCTTCGAAAAATGCTGTAACATGACATCAAAAACAATGATATTATCAAATTTGTGTATAATAATTTCACTGAAATTTTCTAGAATATCAGTACCAACCTAGTACATCATCATCAGTGAGCTCGGATACATTACAAAGTCCTGATGCTTTACTTCTGTGTTTGCATGTAATACAAGGAGTTTGACGAGCCTCCTTCGAATTTCTCGCCCATTTCTTCTTGGTCTTCACCCAGTTCTCACCCTTGAAGCAGCTTTTTTTAATTTTAGTTACTTGTTGAATCTATAAAAAACAACATTGAAATAATGTTAGAATGGGAGATTCCTTCAGTGGATTTGGATCGCAACTGTACCGATTGTTATCTGAATGCATGAATATTAATATTTACCTCATTATCTTCTTCCATCCCGGATATATGATAGCTTAATTAATACAATTTTTCACAATCCACGTAAGTAATATTCATCGTAAATTCGTAATCACAATAACCATAATTATTATCATTCTTATCGATCAATGAATGCGTAATTTGTGTACTTAACGGACTTAACGCGGTTTGGAAAAAATATATTATTTTTTCTGAACTGGATGACGCAATGAAAACCATGATTCCGTGAGTTTTCGGATGTATAGTGTTGTTGTATACCTGAGTGCCTACTTTCACCACCAGATTTTGCTCTGTACTCAAAAATCCTGAAAATGGACTTAACGCACTTTGGAAAGTGAATCTTCAAATATTTTTTTACGTATTTATTTTAGATGTTTTTCTTTTTTGGTTTTCAACTGGAGAAAATAATTTTTTTTCACTTCTAAAATACCGATTGTTGCAATAACAGGTGTTTATTTATGTTTTTTACTCAATAAGTTTACTTTTAATAGAGTAGCATTTGAGATTGGAGTACTCCATTTTTTGTTTGGTTGGTATGAACTAAGTACTCACAAAAAAATGTAAAGGAATATGAAAATTGTAATAAATTTATTAGTAAGTATAGAATTTATTTTGAGAAAATAATTAAATATGTTGGTACCTAAGTACGTATATGGTATGTCAAATATTAAAATTCTATTCATTATTGAGATAAAAATTTAGATTTTTAGGCTCCTATGGCACAAGTGCTGCTCAATAAATTGCACTGTCTCGAACGTTTATGGTCAGGTATGGTTGTTTTTAGAATGTCTATATCAGTAGACTATGTTATTTTGGATCAGAAAATGGAGTGATAATTCTAGGTTTACGGGTCATGAAAATACTTCCAGTGTAATTCTGCCATGATATCCACTTTCTGTCAGACTCCCTGACTTATCAGATTACGAAAGTTATCCACGAGTGGGTAATGGGTCGATGATTTGAATATTTCCTCTGGTTAAGATTACTGCCCGAACACTCGTACTTCAAGTATTTGTGAAAGGTGCCCTATCTTATATTGGACTGGTTTTAGTGAGTAAGCCATTAAGGTTTGTGCGAATTTAACAAACAATTACTGAAACTCAGAGATGTATGAAGTACAACCCAAAAGTAGGTTTGTAACATGGGGAACCGGCTGTAAAGCCAAATGTTAAAACCTCTACACTACAAGGACCTAATTTTCCAAGTTGACTTCTACCCATAATTCGGAGCAGAACTCCCGAGAATATCTTGCTATGGCACATTTAGAACTTCAGAAATATCATACCAGGGTCAATTTATACTCTCTTCTACAACTAGGTACTGTTGAAAAATTAATTTGATTTTTCTAATTTTCATTTTACAATAAACTTACTAATAATCTGTGTATAATGTAGAATATATAATTCGACAAGCTTTTTAATAAAAAATTATTGCGGAGAAAAGAAGAAAGAGTAAATATTTCTGAAGAAACATATCCTCTGATATCTACAGACAAATCCAGTTCTAGTGACTAAGTTGCATTTTTTTCTAATTCATGTATGTGGCAAATGGAAAAGGAAATTAAAGAGATTTTAAAGCTCTCAATTTGATAAATAATTATAATAATATAAAGATTAACCTTCTCGTATTTTAATGGAATTGATCAATGTTTTCAAGTCTTCGTACTTCCTTTGTGACATGTCCAAATAAGGACGATTTAATTTGTAGTATTGATTCCAGTATTTTCCACCCTGTGCTGGCGGTGAACTATATTGCTTTATACGACCTTTTGCAGTTTCAAGTTTATTAAAATCTATTCGGTCGAGGTATTTATGAGGAAAAATAGGAGTGTGCCAATTCACTTGCGCATACACTATTGCTGTTGATTTCAAATGAGAATCAGACAAGTAAAATGTTGGCGCTAGTTTGACAAATGGAGCCTCAACCATGTCTGGACATCGAAACATAGCTACAGTGTCTGTTCTCAATTGAGAGGGCTCAAAAATTCGAAGTAGTATTTTGTAATTATTGCATTCTAAGGAAGCATTATCTATCACGTCGAGATCAAACTGAAATGGATATTCTTCATATTCCAGATATTTCCTGCACAATATGACCTTCAGTTCATAATGTAGGTTACAAATTTTTTGTCTACGGCTCTTCAAAAACGAAATGTTCCACTTTTTCGATCCTAAAAAAAAATTGAAAAGAATGAGAAAAAGTATTTTATTAACTTAAATAAATTTTTAGTTTGAATCTCGTAATTCTATGACAATAACTTGAACACAATTAATTCAAAACAGAGGGGGCTAACTTTATTTTTCTCACAAAATGCCTTTTAACTAAACATATCATATCTTGAGATTTTATAAACTTGTTTATAAACGGGCAATATTTAGACCCATCCTCTTAGAAAAATAACTGAAATGTTAATTTTTTTAATTCAAATAGAAAAAGTCAAAGTATGTTTCAGTGGATATTACTATTGATTGACTCCTGATGACGAAACATCCATTCTCTCCTCTCACTCCTAATCTCCCCCCACGTTAGTTCAAACTCATTTTATTTCGAAGTTTAACCCATGTGTAGAATAATCTAATACATTTTCTTAAGGTGGTACACATTTCTATTTTAACTACTGGGGTACAAACTGAAAGGTGAAGGTAAAAGCTTTTTACTATCAGGTATATACATGAGAGAGATAAGAAATGAACTGCCATTTTGGGTTTTATATATATATATATATGTATATATATATATATATACAGTCAAAATCACTATAACGAACACCAGCTGCAGTAAAAAACTTGCTACACGGCACAAAATGCCTGGTTCTGGGAGAACTACATTTACTTCTACGTTAAAGAAAATTGGCTACAACAAATAAATCTGGATGCTAACGGAAGCCAAAAAACCGGCTGCAACAAATTAATTCACCCCTGTTGTCTTAATTTCTTTTGTAATAATATAATAAATAACATTTTCCATTCCATACAAATATTTTTTAATTGGTCCCTTTAGTACTTCTAAAAATTGTCATGTACGATTTAATCAGTATACAATTGCATTTTAATGGCCAATGAATGGAAAAAATTGTGTCCTCATATGTATTGTTGATGATTGATAGGTACTGATCAATTTGCAACTGTCATTATTTTATAGGCTCAAATAGGTATCTACTACAATTCCGGATACAGCAATCTGTTTGTTGTAGCAAGCTACTGGCTACAACAAATTCCGGCTACAACAAATTTCACAGTCCTTTGGAATTTAGTTTAGCCAATTTCTACCATATATATATATATTCAGTAAAGTAATAATAAACAGTTAAAATTAATTAAAACACGAATAACACAAAAAGGCAGCTCATCTTTTATCACCCTCATATGCACATACCGAGTAGTAAAGAGCCTTAGTGAAGGTGGTTGGAATCTCAGTGCAAGATTCGATACAAATGTTGGTTACCGATTAAAAAGAAATAGAGAAGTAAGAAAAGTTTGTTAGTGTATTTGTGTATTTGATTGTTTTCAACCCATACATTAATAAAAAACATAAAATTCGTTGTTTCGGAAACAAAGAATTATACAGTGTTACCAGTTAATAAAAATATGAATGTGTACCACATAAAATGATTTAGTCCACTCACTCATAGGCACTGAAGCGGGCTTTTTCTTTTTCCACTTTAATTTCAAGATGCTAAATAATTCTCAATTTCTATGAAAATAAATATTTTTTAGTGAAATTTACCATCAAATACAAGCAATAGAATGTTGCGATTAGTTATGGATCAACAAAGAAGTTGAGGTTTCAAAAATTAATGGTTCCTATTCAATACTTAAAATAAAATAGGGCATATTTACCTGAATTTTTTGTAGCATAGTCGATGGTCAGTTTTTCAACAGACTGTAAATTTGTATGAACAGAGTATAAATCATTGGGTGTAATAGGTTTTGTTTTTACCAAAAAAATTAAAATTAGTAAAGGTAAAGTAAAACCAAAAATTTGTAAAAAAAATGCACGCATTTCTGTGAAAGATTTGTTAGTTTAACATAGGAATGAAAAATAAAGGATAGAGCGTAAATGTGAGAAAATTTTCTTGTTGAACTATATTTTCTTATTTACTGAAAAACGTCATAACTTCATTCGTGATCATTAATTTTGTTTCAAATTGCGATATTGAACTGTTTGTTTTATTTTTTTATAGGAATTTTTTGAAAAAATGACAGTATAGTAGCTTCATTTTTATGAATCTTCATTCCACCTAACCTGTGTTTACTTATAGAAAATACGTGCAAATATCACATAGAAATACGGATATTCCTTCCTTTTAAAAACAATTTGAAAAAAAAAATTATATTTTTAACGACTTACAAAAAAGGGGGTTTCATTTTCAAAGAGTACATCCTCAGTCAAAAAAGGGTCAGGTTAAAACGAAGATGTTATAGATACGGTAGCATGCACGCAAAAGATTTTTTCTCCTTCGTAGTGGTTTTTTATTTTTTGTTTTTTTATGCAAAATTGTCTTTATTTAAGTCAGTTTTATGTTTTTTTTTTCAATTTTATTATTTTAAAACTTTTAGTTTAAATTTTTTCTAAATATGAAAAAAAGGAACATAATATAGAATTTTCCATCATTATGTCAACCTACCAAGTTTCACATAGATAGGTTAAATTTAGAATTTCAGATCGACCATATTGGACCAGCCATTTTCAATTTTTAAAATCTGACATTTGATTCATAATAACCAACCTAAAAAACTCCAAATGTGTTATTGTTTCTAACATTAAAAAGTCCATGGAACTAGTCTTTGATTTTGCATGAATTTTTTTTACCACATGACTCAAAATAAAGACTCCGGAAAAGATGTTCCCAAAATGGAGTACCCCTCCGTCCTAATATGGGCTACATATATTCTAAATATAATATTCATGTACCTAATACGGGATACTTGAAAATTTATGCAAAATATCAAAATTATAGTTCGAAAAGTAATTAATCTTTCTTACAAAGATTACAATAATGCCACTCATAACATTTTGATTCCATTATTTGTTGTTTTAAACCTACATAATTGGTACTCCATATGAGGTTCATCCTCTAAATTTTGATGTGATGAAAATAAAAAATTCTCAAAATTGAATGAGTCAACTTACAGGATTGAAAATTTTTTGAGATAGAAGCCATTTATTCAAATTTTATGTTAATCTTGATCATATTTCAAAATATTTATTGTAATTTTGTTCAAAAGTTATGAAAAATTGAAGAGAAGAGTGACAGGTGAAAACCAAAAAGAGAGAAAAACTTATTTTAGACGTTTTCTTTCAACTGTTTGCGTTGACTGGTACAATAGAACAGTCTTGCTAACTATCCCCAATTTTTTTCCAGCAGACTGAGTTAATATTTGGTACATAGGTACTCCCTAATCGGTACATTTACTTTACGTACCGTTTATGACGTAGGTGGACTACAATTTTTTTTTGATTAGTTTTACGATGAGCGACTGGATAAGGAAGGCGATTGTTTTAAAGAATTCGATATGGTAAGAAACTATTTGGGTGACCGTCATTATACCTAATGAAAGCAGGGCTTTGAAGAGAAAATCCGGTCCAGCAGCTGTTATATACATCTTTTATACGAAAACGTGTTTATATGGACCTTTGAATGAGTCAAGCCGGAAATGTGAGCCACACTCTTTCCAACCTCAAGACTTCAAAAAATTCTAACCTTCTTCACCCCTATCGTGACGTCCGTACGTGTTAGGTACCCTTTTATTACAGAAGAATTAAAGAAAGTGATCGCACTGATTGAGGTAAATCACTGCAGAAGTATAACATTAGTAGTCTACATTTAGGCCGACCGTTGACCCGTATGTACATCTATTGTTCTCAGTTTTTTTATTTAAACCAGGTAAAAAAGGATGTGTGGTACACATCTGGTCAAGTGGTGCTTACCATTTCTGTTTTTCAGGTACCTAATCAATAGTTACTTTTTCAGTTGTTTCGAAATCAGCCTAGACAAAAAATAAATCACCCGAAATGACGGACTCAAATTTCGCTGAAAAAAGACGGTACAGGATTGCTAAATACAGCTCGGACAATGATAAAAAAAATTCATCCATTTTAAAAAAATGTACTTCGGATATTTCCTCAATAAAGTTATGGCGTTGAAGATGAACTCATGGTTTCGTAAAATGTTATTTAAATTTGAAACGTATGGTAAATTTTTTACTTCGTTGCTATAGAATTTGTTTGATCAACTGTTGAATGTATTTTCAAACAATTTTTTGTATATTTTTCAACTTTAAATTATTTTCAACTTCTCTTCCTTCGTATAAAATGACTGGTAACAAAATCATAATTTAACTTATTTTTGTCCACGTGGAAGAATATTTTTGTGAAAATTCAGAAAGAAGATAATAATTATGAAGTTGGAGGTCACTAAGGACGAAAATCGCCCTAACAGAAAACAAGATGGTGAGTCTTTGTTCTTTGTATATCGGGTGCTTTAGTTAGCGTGCGCACCCATTTTTCTTCCTTGATTTCGAAGATTACATTTGTCTGAGGTTACTCCGTGTTACTGTTAGCATAGATACTGAATTTGTCGTTAGAAATTATTTGCCACCCCTGCAAATACCAAAAGTCGACCTAACTTTATTTATTTAAATAATAACATCCATTTTCTCTTTACATTAATTTAAAGTTAGAGAAAATTTCGTGAAGATTTGACTGGTCAAACATCAAAACCAGTCAAGAATTGACAAAGATAGGATATTTGGAAAATTACTGAAATCAGAATAATTTTCAAAAAGCGTAGGCAGCAGCATTTACATCGCATTATTGTTGCTTTCACTGCTACTGTGGGTACTGGTATTTAAATCGCCCAATTTAAGTGGCAGCTTATTCACCCTTTACATTATCTAATGCTCAAAAATGAAGTTAAATAAAAGCTTGTAAAAAATAAGTTTCAATGAATAGAACAGGAGTTTATTTCATGCCCTCCTATAATTACGATCACGTTAGTATAGATAGGTGAGGTGTAGTTATTATTTTCAAAATAAAAGAACACATTTATTTTATGGCTTCTTATGTGATGAAAACTTACCCAGATGTGGTCAAATAGGCATTATAGATCTAATTAATATAGCAAAATCCTGAACTCTGAAAAAAAAATCTGATGAAGTTTCTCATATCAGGAAATGAGCCTTTTATGTCACATGTCTAATTTATGAAGAAATTGTTCTATTTGAGATCAATTTTTTGAATTTTTGGCATTGCAAAACAGAAATTGCATTAAAAACCCTTGAACATTGATACTTTTAATGAAGAACTTTTGTGTCATATCACACACAGCTATCTTTCACTATCACCATAAACAATGATAACAAGAAAAATCATTTTATCCAATAAACCCTCATAATCACTAAGATCTTGATTACTATATGTAGATACTGAAGGAGTAGTTAATGTCCCCTACTCCTCACTATCTTTAATGTGTGCTGAATTTGAGACACCCTTCTTGATTTTATAAGATAACTTTGTCCCTCCCTATGGTATAACTTTGAGTGAAGCTGCAGGCTAAATTTATTCCAAAATAAACATCACAATTTTTTATTACTAACCTGTAATAAAATTTCATTTGGGTGGGAGGACATATTCCTGAATTCCCCTCTGTTAAGGGCTCAGCCCTGTGTTCAAAAAACAGGGTCACCAACTATTTCCATGGTCCAACTAAAAGTGCTGAGTACCTTAAACACACTTTGCGTCATTTGTATGCATGCATTCATACAGGCAATAGCTTTGTTTGAGCACTTGCAGTTTTTACATTAATCTGTAAAATCGTTGACAAAAATTGTAGAAATGCGTTTGAGCACTTCCAGTCATATGTTTGAACGCTTATTCTGTATTTTACAGTTTTCAAAATCTGCATTTTGAATTCCAGTCGCTTCGAAGGTAATGTAAAATTCGTAGATTTACAGTAGAGGCCAAACATTGAAGAATTTGAATCTTATCAAGTGTTATCAAAATATTTTATAAAATCTCATGGAGTTATTCCACCATTAATCCCATTTATCAGTAAAATAAAAATATCGTGTCATAATCTTCGCAGAAAATTGCTGGAGCGCTTCTTTTTATTTTTCTGGAATATGTGCAGAATACATTTAGGTATAGTAAAAATTGTCATTTTGTTTACATTTGTCTGTAAGCGCTCGGACAAATCTAATATAAGACTATATGAAGGTATAGACCGAATTCAAGAAGGCAAGTATGTACGTACTTATGTACATACTGATGAAGTGTGTGTTATCGCAAATAAAATCACACTATGTCAATTTTCCTCCACTTTTAGTGGACTATGTGCACCTCAAACAGAACAAGCTGTTGTCCTTACAAATTAATGTAGAAGGTTAATTTATCTTCAAATTTTGGTTGTACATAGTTAAATCCACAAGGCGTATTACAGATTTCCTGAAGGGAGGATTGGATGGAAAAAATTTATCCCCTTTCCCCTCACCAGCAGTGCCGGATTTGAAGAACTTTTTTCTGAAGTTGGGAGGGACCTCAAGCGGATTTTGGTCAAAGCATTTATCTAAGTGGCCCAAAAAATTTTAAATGGAAAGAGTCGACCTTCTCTTTCCGAGCTAGTTTTGTATGCAGGATTCATCTCGAAGGGGAGGAAAATTCATGAACTGAAAAAAGTTTTATTTGTATTTTGGAAATATGAATTTCTGATTTTCACGCCAATCGTCATTGTTTGTCATAAAATTAAAAACCATTATTGGTTTCATACTGTGAAATCCTGTTTAAAAAAATTCGAAGGGGAGATTTAACACCTTAATCTCCCTATCTACGCCACTGCAACCAAAGTAATCACACCAGTCAAGTTTTCTCACTTAAAATTTTGCTGTTGGCTAGTTTTCCATTGACTGTTCACATATTGTATTTTCAATATTTGATAAAATTTGCTAAATAAATGTAAAAATTCTTAAAAATTTAATTATTTTCTTTCTCGCATTATTAACATTAAACTGAAATTTCCAAATTTAAATTTAACATATTCACATCACACTTTTAGATCTAAAAGTACCAAATCATGATTACTGCTCGTTAAAAATAGGGAGTCCAACTTATTCAAGGATATCGTTTTTTTTGGTGGTAACTATTTCATTTTTCTCATTAGCAACTTTAGATAGAAGCCTAATTCAATAACTCAAAAATTCTGTATCAAATAATATTCGAAGTATGTACATACCTACCAAATTAACTTGATATTATTATTTATTTTATTAATGAATCCAATTCTGCATTAAATAAGTGGAACGATATTATCTAAAAAATAAAACTGATTTTCAAGTCCATCGCGGCGAAACCTGCTCGGGACAATTCCAGACAGGATAGTTTTCGCAGAGACTTCTTCATAAATATAATTTTGGTCAAAAATTAAAATCGAATATTTCTTCGAACTACCACTCAAGTACAATTCAACAGATTTGTGAGATTCAATCCAAGGACAACTTACAACAGACAATGTGAAAACGTTCGGACGAGGAAATGTAACTTTCAGCATTACTAAATTTATAAACTTCCGAACACATTGGGGTACTTTTTCAGTCTGATCTGCCACTTTAAGCCCGAATACTTGATTTTCGAATATTGTTTTACACAATTTCAATTTCTGCTCACGTTTTAGATGGCAAATGTTTTGTATTCGAAGAGTTAAAGTGAATTTCTGGTACGCTGAAACCAAAAAATTCATTCATTCTGTGGAGGTATTATAATTATGAAAGGTAAAATAAAATTAATATAATTTTATCCAAAATATGGGTATCAGCACTAATGAATTGGAAAGTTGGTGTATATATTTATAGGTAATGCCATAACTTCAGAACCCCTCAACAGTTCGAGATTAAATTTTGAGGACTCATTTATGTCGTTTCAAGAGAAGTTTTAACTCATAATGGAAGATTTATTTTCTGATTTTAACCCTTTGACGCACCCTCTTTTTTTCCCGAACCCAATTAGTAAGTAGGTACCCAAAATTAATTCTTCACATCACTCTCACCTTCGGAGGCATTTTGTATTCATGGCATGAAGGAGTGGGAGGCAGAGGGAAAATAAAAATAACTGATGAGAAAATGAACTGACGTATTAGTAAATGGCATTGATATTTCCAGGATATTTCCCAAGGGTGGGCCATGGTTTTCGATGTGTGATTACTTACTTAGTCATATTAACAAAATTTTGGATCCCCTTTAATTAAAATTTAGTTTTAAATTTGTTGTGTTTGATTTAGAGTAAATTTAAAAGAAAATTTCGGGGTAGGCTACAGGCAGTTCAGGGTAGAAAATTCCAACGGCGCCTATGCCACAGAATGAGATGGAGAAGGACCTCTCCTTCCTCACCAGTTAAAAATATAAATTAATTATTTTCTCAAGGAAAAAAGAGTCGGTATAAAATAAAAAAAACTTTCATTATTGTGGCGATGGGTGGTCGTTGATGAACGAGTGTGTACTACACACTCATCAACCACCTAGTGGGCCAGTGGAGTAAAATCCACGAACTACCTTTTTGCGCTCATGGCTGTATATTTTGTCTATACAGCTAAACTTGTATACTGGGCTCAGCCCGCACACTCTACGCATCGAACTTGCAGCCGCCTTCCATTGGTGTTTGTGTGGTGTCGTGTACATACACATACACATACACACACCCACAATTATTATTCATCATAACGCATTCTGTATAACCTTTCCAACATAATTAGTTTAGATTGTCATTTCCATTTGTTGGATAGTAGGTACTATAGTGTCATGGAAACACAAAAATAATATTATGATAATAAAGATTCAGTGTGATTCTTACGTAATTTATTTTGTTTAATTTCAGCCAATTTCACTGAATTTTTTTCAGTATCTAGTCGATTGAATTCAATAGGAAATGCGTAGGTATAATGAATTTTGTTATGGTCGTATTCATCTTCAGGGTCCCTTGGAGTAACTTTGCCATCCCATTCATAATCAGTTTCTCTTTCCACTTTTCTTACTTTTTGTAAGAGTTTGTGATTAATACCACGTGCAATGAAATATCCGTGCAAACCTGTTGATGAAGCTTCCAAAACTATTACTTGAGACTTTTTCATATCTTTGGCCAGAAAGAATACTGATGGTGAATAAATATTCGTCCACTTCTCCTGCGAGTCATTATTTGAAAATATAACCACTGGAGGGCATTGAAATGATGATAATCGATTTCCATCGGAGTCATCTACTTCAAAATGTTGACAGTCGGCATCTGTATATTCTTTGACATAAATTTTACCATTTCCTCCGCCATCACTAGCAAATATTTCTTTACATAGGTATATTTTTTGAGCAAAACTCAGCATACAAACATCCATTGAATTGTAGAATGTTCTAAACTTTGTGTAGGCTGTAATGAAAATTAAGTTCCTACCTAAATATTACCATTGAAAGTAACCATTGAGTACCTATGGCCTTAACTTTTTTTTTTTAAATTCATTTTGTAATGACACTGCCAGCCAACTTCAATTATTAAGTGGAAATTTGGTAACAATATAGGGGAAATAATTTTCTCTCATCATTATTGCTAAATCTACAAAAGATAGATGCCTAGAAGTGTCAGTTTGTTAAAATTTTCCATTTGGAAATGAAAAAATTGTTTATTATAGGTAGACAAAAAGTTACTGTTACTAAATACAATATTTTGTCAAGTAGGGATCGCCTTTGCGCAGTTCATGATTGTTGTGATTAGTTTAGGTGCACCTGAACTGGAATATTGTCGGCTACTTCCTATCTGTCTTTATCTTGTTAACTGTTATGAAACTCAAGATGTTGATTTTGTGTTGAATACATTTCTATGCACAATTTCTAAATTGCGGTTATTTAATTTATTATAATAATATGGTAGCAGAGCAATAAGGTTTTATTCTGTTAGTTTGTTAGTTTTATTTTGTTGTGAAGTAGGTAGAAAAAGTGACGGTAAATATTACAATAAATTGAAAAAGTAGATTGTTTTTGTCATGAATGTAATATTGCCATTTGTACAATACATCATGACAGTGTTTGAATTTTGAAATTTTGGTTTAGGGATCTAAGAAAAAACCTCACAGCTAAATAAGTTTAGAACAAATTGACCAATTAAAAGCAAAATTGGTAGGTTTGGTCCTTGTATGGCAGGTACTGTTTGTACTAAATTTCGTGTTTATTGAAAGAGAATTGCAATTTATGGTGTTCATCGGTCAATAGATTAGGGTGGGTAGGTACAGCATATTATTATCACCCAAACGAATACTTACGGTTCCGTATTTTAATTGAGTTAATCAGTTGTTGTACAGCATACGAATCAGCACCTAATGGTTTGACTAGAATATATTGCTGTTTGTACAACTGAAGCCAATCACACTGATCGGGTGGCAGGCGTGGTCTGGTGTCGTACAAACAATTCTTCACAACTACGAGTTCTTTGAGGTTGATTTTATTAAGGTACGCGTGAGGATGCAGAGGAACATTCTCGTCTTCTTGTATAAAAACAATCGCCGACTTCGAGGGCGAATCAGAAATGTAAAATACGGGAGCTTGTTTCACAAACGGAGCTTCAATAATGTCAGGACATCGATACATTAGCAATTTGTCTCTGGTTAACTGTCTCTGATCGAAAATTCTTAGCAGAAACTTGCGATAAGAGCATTTAACGTTTAAGGCGTTCTCGTCGATATGGAAAGTTACTTCGAATTTGTATTCTTCCTGTATAAGGTACTTCCAGCACATGGAAATTTTCATTCGGTCTGTTTGGTGACAAAGATTTTTCTTCCATATTTTAGATAATGACAAAACTGGTGACTTGATACCTACAAATTGGAGATTATCACAGTTATTCTGCAGTATCTATAAAATGGCAATTAGGCCTACAGCCTATTTTCATCTGAACTATTTTCATTAAAATATGGAGGAACCAATTTGCAAATCTCAAACATGGGAATACGATTAATGAGGTCTAACAAATTTATAGGAATTTGAGCAGAAAGGAGTTATGATCTTAAAAATATCACATAAACAATTTATTAAGGAAGTTATGGAATATGTCATAGGCTCTGTGGTATACCTTGTTGTGAAAAAGCATTCTCAACAAGAAGGTAGCCAACAGCTATTCGCATGTTCTGCCACTTTGTAATGGGAAAGCCAAAACCTGAACAAACACTAGCAATTTTGTAGCGAGTTTTGTAAGTTTATATAAAGGATTTTGGCACACACACACACACACAGATGGCACACATACGTACATATGTAAAATTACGTACGTATCTCGTAGCCTCAAACGCCTTATTTTATTAATAGAAATATTCATTCCCCTTTGGTAGACCAGACAAATACGTCAAGATAATATTATAATATTAGATGTACAATTCTCCCTATGTTCCTACGTACACGATCTTACATGCTCCATAATTAAGATTGTAAACGCTCGCCTTATTGTATGCTCACGCCACTCGTAGCTATTTGCTCGTCGTGTCATTCGATTCGATACCTTAGATAGAACACGTTTAGTTATCATTATAATTATAACATTATTTTCTTCTATATAATTCGCACTCGCGGAATTTGTACTTAATTTTGTATTCTTTTCTTACATAATAAAAAACATCCATCTGTTTATAATTTCCTTTGAAGTGCGTACATAAACTTTTATTAAATAAGTTTCACAAGAAACTTGTACATATACATATGGTATTGCATCATCTAATTACGTCTTTTCTTATTTAGTAACTGATAAAAAATTATGTAAGACGTTTGCTACCATTCTGTGGTATTGCCAAGATCTTTACTTATTGATTACTCATAGTACAAATGTCGTATCTTACCTTTATGCACATACAGGTAAGAACATACAAATGTACAAGTGTGTACATAATTCGTTTAATGTCATAAAGACGAATAATAAGCCAGCCTTTCAGCAGCAACCATCATCGAGGGGTGCGAGTCCTGTACCTCATACAAGTCAGTAGTCTTCAAAGGCTCAAAAATCAATGAGTTAATTTTCCTTTTAAAAAATAATTCTGGCTGCACTCTATTTAGATATATAGGCTAATATAGTTGTAAAAAAAATTATAAATTTGAAAGTTAATACTTTTTTTTTAAACCTTACCTTCTCACCTACCTAGTTTACGATTCGCATAATCAATCGTTAGTTTTTCTACTAATTCTAAATTTGTGTGAATCGAGTATAACTCATTGGAAACACCATATTCCACTTGAATCGAAAGGACACACAATACAAGCGTTAAAATGATTCTGGATTTTGTGGAAAATACGGAAGAGCCAGCGCCAAATAACTGATTTTTCGACTTCGAGAACATTTTCGACTGAAAATTTGAGTAAAATTTCTTTTTTTTTTTTCAATAGAAACACTCATGTGACGTTTTTTCAAGCTTACCTATAGGTATTTATCTTAACGCTATTGGTAGATAGGTACATCATTTGTAAAATATTATACTTGCTAGTATTTTTTGTTCATTCGCTCATGTAACAACTGAATCAATATTCTTGTATCGTGTAGAAAAATATACGAAATCTATGTAACATGCGTACCTACCTACTATATGTATTTTTTGACTGAAAACAAACGATACTGTTCTTATATTTCTTTATGGGATTTAGTTGACGTGGAAGAGTTTGTTTTTTATTATTATTTGCTTTTAACCATTAGGTAAGCCTACCTAGTTCATTATCACAGTTATTGCAATTGGCAATATTTTTGAAATTGATATTGATATTGCACCCAAAAATGTATTTTTCCAACAACTGTTTAGATTTTTCGGTAGGTAGGTATCCTACTTACGACAATTTTCAAAAGACTTTTAGAATTTGTCTGTTTTGTTATTTTGGCAACAAAAGAGACCCATCCTAATCCTCCTTCAATTTCTCCCACAGTTCCCTATTTTAAGGCTTGCTTCTAGATCTTGGTCCAGGAGAGAAATAACTTCTGTTTCTGGTTTCAGCATGTATAGAAGATACATCGCTTTTCTACAAAGTTTATAAGTAAATTTTGTTCCATAAATAGTGTGAGGGATTCGCTCTGTATGAGGATTAAGGGCTCGGACCCATAGACGACAGTCACGCTGCCAAAAGGTTGGCCTAATTTGTGTATTGCATGTTACCATAAATCAAACACCTACAATTACTTGTTGCACTTTGCACGCAAATTGTTTCAATTGAACCGTAACAAATCAGCTTATTATCGATTATGTCATTCGGTAGCAAGTGCACTTGTCATGCCTCATCAGTTAACATGGTTACAAATTAGGTATAACTAATTATTAACGGCCGATCAAAAACACCACATATGTATTTATTTACATACGCGTGCTTGTGTGCGTGCGTGCGTGTGTGTGTGTGTGTGTGTGTGTGTAATGAGCCGGGTATAAAAAGCCTGCGTATGTAGAGTAGCCATTACTCAGTGTTTGTTGTGGTTGGCTTAGCAGTACTTTAATGTAGGTACATGCCAAAAACACTTAAATTAGTCTGTTGACTGTCTTCTGATGTGGGAATACTTTTGTATAGCCACGACCAAAGGTATTCTACAAATAGGTAATTGTGAGTTTAGTTCGTTGAATTTTAATTACCATGCCTTATCATTCTGGTATATTTGCTGCATGTGGTATTTCAAACGTATTTAAATTAATACTTTTCGACGTTAGGTATTTTTCATGGTATTAATTTCTTGCTCACCATGAATTCCTGATTCATCAGGGTTGATTGGTCAAACTGGTTGGGAAAATAGGACGTTCTGCATAAGGATATAAATTTGAGAGTTATGAATGTAAAATGAGAAGGAGAGGAAGGGTTTTAGTATTACGAATCTGAATTCTGGGTCAGTCTATCGTGGAAGCTTGTAGAGAGGTGTATTCAAAAATGAACATTAGAATTGGTGTTGTGGGGGTGGTATTTGCCTGCCACTATATTGGTTTACCACAACTTTCTGGACTTCATTTGATTGAAAAATAATCATAATCTTACCATAGCTTAATAACTTAGTTGATTCAGCAAAAATAAAATAAAAAAAAGCTTATAATTTGAATAGAAACATGAATAGTTATGCGTACTTTGAGAAAAACATACGTTAATTAATAATTGGTTTTACCCTTTCCAAATTTGTTTTTCCTTTACCCAATTTCATATACCTATACCGCAATTATTTGCTTAAACTGAACTAAAACTTGAATTCAGTAACCAGATATCTTACCCCAAAACAATAAGCACCAATAGGTATGGTGAGCACAAAATTGTGATCAATTTTAGATAATTGAGGAGCCAATAGGTATAGGTAGACACTTGCCTAATTTTGGAATGAAGTCATTTATACATACGTACTCTTTATTTGAAATATGAAACATATTTTTGGCCTAATTTTTTCTTAAAAATTATCACTAAAGTTGTCACTAAAAGTAAAAGTGTGAAAAATTGTTTGAAACATTGTAAATAAAAATAACTTCCTGTATTTGGCACCTTACTTCTTACCAGGAAGATTCATTACAAATCCTCTGTCTCCTGTATTCAGCAGTTTACTCATTTCCACGAATTGGAGCAGCTCTATCCTTTTGTATTTGGTGCCTCGGGCCCCACCGGAACTATTCCTCAGCCCCGTATAACCTGTTCTACATCTTTAATTTCATTAAACATGTAAGTAAATCGTCGAAATTATTGGTCTAAAAAGTTCTTCATCCATCTGGTGAAACAGATTTTCAATAAATGAAGCCCACCATGAAGAAAGAGGGCCAATAGCAAATATTCTCAGCGAGGAGGGTAGTTCGAGGGGTGGAGCCTTTTGGTAAGACTGGAATTCCACTGTGGTCAAACCTTGAGTTGATAAATTTGACAATACTTTTCACTACTATCTTCTTTTATATGGTCTCTCTTTTTCTTCATTACGCTGGAAACGGTACTTACTGAAATACGAGTAGGATTATGGAAAATAGCCGAAATCAATATAAGTATACCAACAAAGGGCTAAGTTACTCACGTTGATCCGGGTCACGCTGAACATTATCCAAACTACAAATAAGAGGAAAGAAAACTGAAAAAAAAAAACCTCTATCTCCCTATATATTTTGTTTTTTCTCTACTTTTCTCTCTTCAGTTCATTTTATTTAGGACGTGAGTGAAAATAAAATGTAAAAGAATAAAAGTGGCCAACAATAGAACATTTCACAAAATAACGTCATAATTTCTGAGATTTAATATTATCGTTCAATGTTCAATGTTTAGGATCGTGGACGGCTGGAACTCCTAAAACTTTATTTTAATTATTTTAACTCCCAGTAGTGATATTTGAGTGCGTTATGCGCGTATGTATTCTTTTACTACATTATTTAAAAAAAAATAATATTTTTGAATGTACTAATTACAAATTTTTACTTTTTGTTATTGTAAGCACTATAGCTAGCTACTAAACTAGGTAGGTATATAACATACTATGCTGCGTATGATTAGGCTACCTATGCCTGAGACGTGGTGATAAAAATCGCTTACTTCACTAATAGATACTTCTCACCATAATCATCGGGGTTTGTTATTTTCACACCCAACGAACTCTAGGCGTTCACTTTTGTTCACTTGTGATTCAAATTGTTGAATTAGTGATAATAAAATTCACTTCTATAGGGTAATAGAGATATGAGGATGAGATAATATTTTTTTAAATTATGAAAGGTAAAGAATGTAACTTTTTTCTCTTCATCATTGCAAAATCTTAAATAATTAATATGTCCTTCTGTACCTGAGAAAGAACTTTTATTGCAGTATGAGAACAAATTAATCGTAAGTCTGTTACTAAACCTAACCAGTTCTTTTAATGAACATTGGTGGTGTGTTCAAAATAATTGTGGATTTTCAGGTTAAGTAAGAAGTAATTTCGATGTTCAATTCTTTTCCATAATATTCCATCATGTATGTGGGGACAATACTCCTATGAGGTAATAGGGGCTCGCACCCCTCAACGACAGTCGCCGCCCAAAGGCCGGCAATAATCGTCTTTATGACGTTAAACAAATTTACACTGGTGCGTTTGTATGTTTGTACCTGTACGTATGTACAGGTAAGATACATTGCACGGGCCGAGATCAATTACCTGATAACGATCTCGGTGATGTCACAGCCCAGTACCAAACGTGCTGCGTCATTTCTTATCACCTCAACGGAGACAAGAAACGACGTAACGCATGACATAATTACGTACATGTACGTATGCATGTGTGTCTGTGTGCGTGTACCAAATCCTGTATATAAACTCTCAGAACCGGCTCAAAAATCGCCAGTGTTTGCCGAGGATTTGGCTCTCCCATACTTATCCGTATGAAGTGGCAGAACACGCAAAATACTGTTGAAGACCTTCTAGTGTGAATATCTCTCACAACAAGGTATTCCACAATGTAGTAATTAAATTATTTAATTCTAGCTCATTTCACATTTTTTATTCTAAATGTAGTAATATGCTTCGAAAATTTCTATGAAAAATCAATCTTATCAATTATGAAGGTTTAACCTTTACACAATTATATTCCTAAGAACTAAACGAAATTGCACATACTTTCAGCCCACTGATTCACTCACGAGTTCGTTGGGTGTGAAAATAACAAACCCCATAATCATCATTCCATGCGCGGTCTACCTGTGTCACTCCCCGCTACAACATATAATACTTTTAGTAGTATTGCTGTTGCATGTAATGAGAGATACAACAGTGTAAAGTGTAATATGGCATATACTTAAGTACTATGCTAATACGTCATATCGCGACATAAGTTGCTATTTACAAATATGAGTTGATCGAATTGACCATAATCATAGGTAAGTATCTAATTGCATAATTTTATTACTATCCCAGTTACCAAATATAGGTAGCACTTACATCGCAGGCGACAAAAAAAACTATTCTTGTAAATATGGGATTTTTCTTTTCCAAAATGTAATACTTACCTATAAACATATTTAGTTCACCAGTTGTATATTGACACAATGTTATGCTGACACAAAAACTGATATCTAACTGATAATTTGAGGAGCTAGAGCAACCGCGTTTGTTGAACGATACTTTTTGCTTTCCGAATACATGACAACGGTATTTGACGTGACTCCTGCTGACAAGTAATGTCCGAAAAAATGCTTCAGATTTATAACAGGGCACTGCATCGTCGTTAATTGTATTTGTGTCCCTTTCTCGATCAAAACTACATTTCGTCGAATGCATGGCATTGTTCGCGAACCATCGATTTTGTATCCGTAAACCTGATTTGCGAAGGTTCTTAAACACAGAAACAATTTTTGTTCTTGCTTCAAATGACAAACGTTCCATTTGTTGAAGGTCATTCTGAATTTTCGGTAGGCTATACGAACAAACGAATAAGAGTTTAGTGAGATCATCTTCACTTAGCATACCCACGGATTAATTATGAAGACGTGGAATCAAAGTCTACGTTTCCACGTTTTTAAAAAATGCTTTAATAAAACTAAAATAAAGACAAAAAATAAGTATTCACACGGTGACGATAGGCGTGAGAATCATCGATTGTTGGCTTTTTGATGATTTTTGAAGAGTAGGCATCCATGAAAATAACTTCCAGAATAAATAATGATGACTAACGTGACATTTTACTGTAGTCTACCTAATGTGTAGTATTATTAGTGGATAAGTTAATTTGGATGGGAAAGCTTTTGGAAGCCAATTTTGACAACAAACAAATCTTGACTGGGCAAATTGTTGCGAATACTTAAATTTAGAGACGATCTTCTTTCTTAAAAATACAAAATTAGAATACTTTTTTTGAGGACGTGCTTTTTGTAATTTTGTTGTCCTTTCATAAATAAGATGAATAAATAAGTAGATTAACTGCCTCCATTTGGTTCCTTCACTGTCCGCTCAAAAGTACGCATATGCAGTCCATGACAGTTGTGCAAAATGTAAACACATGTGCAGATCATCGCTTTTTACCCCATTTCAAAATCTTCTTCTTTTTGCACACCTTACAATTGTGAAAACGTCAATTTTGTAGGAGGTTATTTTTTCAATACCCGTCTGAAAAGTTAACTTTTTGTGCGTGCTGACTGAACAAAAAACAGGGGAAACAAACTGGATTGAAAAAATTAGATTTTGTATACAGGTGCACACGCCACTTTTTGAAGGTTTTTATATCACTGTCTTGGATGCCTATGAACACTTATGCAGGTTTTGATTCGTTGAATTTTTTTCTAAATCCTTATCAGTAAACACTAATTCAGAGAATATTTTCTCAGTGTGCATGTGCATCGAATATGAGGGAATAATTGGTGAAATAATATCGGGAAAACAATTTTAAGGAAGAAATTAATGGCTTGTGCATTTATTATAGTGATGCGAAGGTTCATGTAATATAGGATTCATGGATTCATGATTCATTGGGAAGTGTTCTGCGTTTGTAGAACTCACAGCTCTCTGGCTTAAATAGAGACTGAGGATTCATTGAGTAAAATAAGAGGGGTTTGTTTAAAAATGGAAACGTTACGTTCAATTGAAAAAAAAATTAAATAATCTGTTATTCACTAATTTAGGAAGTTTGATGTGAAAAAAAAAAAAAAAGATAAATAGAAATTCAAAATTTTGGGCAAGACATATAGTTCAATCAAATCTTACAAAAAAACAAATTAGCCAACTAAGTTTAATTATATAAGCTTGGTAGATGGGTCCCCTACACTAACATACTAAAAATAGCATTCTCTAGGCCTTTTGAAATTTTGGGGAGGTGTGTTTGTTCCCAAAACTTCTATTCGTCTCCTTTTTCCCAGCAAATTTCAATGGGTGATAAAAATAGTTCAGTAGAAAAATGTTTAACACGAAATTTCCAACCAAAAATGTTCCCTAAATTTTTTTGTCTAATGCCCTCCTTCTTTTCCAGAGATCCTTGCTAACAACCATTCTTCAGTGAATATGATCAATAGTGTTATAACTTACGTGAAATATCACTCCTAATTATAATATTTAGATAATTAGTAAATCAAATCTATATTTGCTACCAATTCACCCTCATTCCATAACCCTCCCAACTTCATAATTTTGCCTCATGCAGGGCTGTACCTAGCTTTTTTGCCGCCCTGTGCGAACAAACTTTTTGACGCCCTCCCATTACTCAAACGAGAAAAAAGAGCTGTGAAATCATCATAATTATAATAATTGAAAGAGGGTTAATGATTGTAAATACCTGATTCGATTTAAATACCTATATGTATACTAGGTACTAGCTTCTTTGATGTACGTAATTATTTTGTAAAATAAATTGTTTCTTTTACTCGCATTACTTCATTACATCAACAGTTTATAATAGAAATTCTGAATTTAGATAAATTTATTTTCCTTACTTACGCAAGACATGTTTTGAAAAAATTTACAAGCTACTAAATTAAAATTACAACATTATAGCTGTGTTCGATATGGCATTATGGTAAAGAAGAGCGAACCTGGAAACTTTCAGGAGTGCTGTTCAGCTAATATTGACTGTATATATCAATAAAATGTAAATGTTGCTTCAACATTAGTGGAATAGCCCTTCTAAAAGTTTCTAGGCAGGGATGTAAGAGAAACTGGAAGCCAGTAAATTGGTCAAGGTCAGAAGTTTGAAGAGATGGAAGCCTAGATGCCAGAAGGTGCAAGCTGCAAGTGGTAGCTTAATATTGGAACTTCATAACCCCGAATTTTAGTTTGAGTCGTTAATGAAATTTGAAATTTTCAAATGAAATTTCTACTATGAACTGAGAGCTGGGAGCTGGAAGCTAGAAGCTGAGCAAAGCTAATAAATTGTTGAAGGTCAGAAGTTAAAGAAATGGAAGCATAAAGCCTGAAAGCTTGGTTACTTAAGTATCATTCTTACATTTGGCAGCCTAAGTGATGGGGCATAGTAAAAATTCAACTCAGGAATATATATGTTCACTACTTCATTGCCATAAATGAGAATGCCTAGTTTTTGTAGGCTATATTGCAATTCAGTTCATAATCATAGATCAAGAACAATAATTAGGCCCTCTAGGCCAAATGCAAGAATGATACTTATATAATTCTTACATTTTTTCCATTATCTGTTATATCTATACATACCTTCGAACATATACGGACAACAACAATGTATTATATTAAGGTTTTTTTTTTTTTGGGGGGGGGGTTGGTATGGCGCTCTTGCACTCTGCCACCCTGTGTGAATGCACAGATCGCACGGCCCTGGCTTCATGTAAACAGGTGAGTTGAGAAGATGGCAGGGATGATAACAGGTCATGGAAGGGGGGTTGGAAATAGTGTTGCTTCATAAGTACATGTGGGTAGTGAAGGCAAAGTGGACGATTAGGGGTTATGGAATGGAAGTGAATGGGTAGCAAATACATGTTGGGTTAATTAATTATCCAAATAATTTGATAATAAGGAGTTATATTTTACGTAAATTATAACACTATTGAACATGTTTACTAAGGAATCATTATTTTCAAGACTCTTTTCAGGAGAAGAGAGTTTAGGACAAAAAATGCTTTCAATTGTTTTTGTAAGAAATTTTACATTAAACAGTTTTTTACTGTGCTATTTTTATTGCAAAATTAAAATTTGCCGAGGCTAAGGCGAAAAACCAAATTTTGGGGGATGAACACTCCCTCCACAAAATTTAAAGATGATTAGAAGGGGCAATTTTCAGTATGTTATAAGACCCACACAACAAATCTATATTATAGTAAAAGTTTGTGTGTTAGTTTTTAAGTAGGTTTTCTTTAGAAAATCTACTTATTACACTTAGTGCGGTATTAGCCCCCAGGTTTGAGGGTGGTGTGTTTTTTGTTTCATAACATCAGGAAAATTTTGGCACCAATAACTTAAATTATGTATGTGGCAACCATGAGTACCAGAATTACATCTGCCTGTAACATCGGCACCATGGATACAGTGGTCCAATTTTATAGGCGGATGTAATATAAGGGATGCTGGTTTGAATCCTCGAGCCAGCTGAACCCATAAGTGATGACTTTGATGTGATACTGGGTACATAGCAAAACAGCACCATCTCTCGGACATATTGAGGACTCATTGGTCACACACACTCGCCTCCTCCTGCTACTTTTCGCTGATAGCTTGAGTGCAGTGTGGATTCGAGTGGTGGCAACTGTGCACAAGGTTTGGCAGTCCCTTCACACATACTCCGCAGCTGCTTGAAGGTGATCCTACTCCTTGTACCATTGGTACTGGGGGGGAGTGTGATGACCATGAATACCATAATTACATCCATCTATAACGTCAGCCCTGTGGTGCCATGGATACGGTGATCTAATTTTATAGGCGGATGTAATTTAGGGGACACCGGTTCAAATCCCTGAGCCGGCCAAACCTGTAATATATATATATATAATTATATGAATATATAGATATGTCAATTTCTTGTTCGCAAGTACAGGTTCCAATTTTTGCCTGATAACCACAAAATTTGGTAAGAACATTTGTATTAAGCCGAGAACCAGACCTATTGACTTTGGTACAAATCAGCCAGATGGCACTTTCGGTACCACCATTTTTGTTTTTATTTTGGATATAAAATGCTCAGTTTTGCACCAATACCCACTAAATTTAGAATAAATATTTATTTTAGTTCATTGTAGTATGGTACCAATTTTGTTGTGGATTAGCCGGAAGATACTACCCCTACTACTATTTTTATTATAATATTGGTCATACAATGTGGAATTTTGTAAACATATGTACCTACAAAATTTAAAATAAACATTCATTGTAATTTATTGTAGCATGTTATTAATTTCGGTGCAGATCAACAGGATGATATTTCCAGTTAGCTTGCAAACGGGGTATTAAAACTGATCTCATGGAAGGGTGAGGGGTGGGGATAATGAAAATTATCCGTTTCATGAGAAAAGAAAACAATTGGTACCGTTTTTTCATTCTGACTTAATTTTTTTTTATGTATACATATACTATACCGCCCAAAATTTTGTGTTCACTGTTCTGAAAAAATTTTTTTCATAACCTTATTATATTTCTTTGGTTTTATTTTAAATTATATAATTTTATGCCATACTTTATCATCTTAATTAGTTTTTCATTTTTTCAAGAAAAAATGCTTGTAAGTTTCAAATTGTCTAATATTTTGTCAGCATCTTACACATTTCATACAATCATATATCATACCATTAACGCATATAAACTTATAGACAAGTAATGTGACCATCAAAATTCAAAATTCTTTTTATCTAAATCCTACTTTTTCTAGCGAGGCTTACTGCGCTAGAATTTTTCCCTCATTTCGATACCAATTTGACTGCAGGACTAATAGCGCCCATTTGCAGCGAAGACAGTGCTTTATAAATCTAACCAAGTCTCAATAGCCAAATGCATAAAATTTTACTTCTTTACATCTGTGAAATCTTCTACTTAAGGCGTAAAAAGTCTGTTGGGTTGCTGTTGAAAAAATTACAATCTCATAATATCGACACGATGAATAGACGTTTTTATATGTACGAAGTGTGCGTAATGAGTCAAATTTCTTCATACACAAGCAACTCAAATTTTCGATATAGGGTGACTACAGCAGGCGAAATTTCTGGATTTTCCGTCACACCTGTGGGTCCTTAAGGAAAAGGGGAAATTACAACAGAGAGTTCATTTTTTCTTACAGATACAGAATGAGGTAACGGGAGAGGGTGTTTTGAGTGTATGATACTTTGCAGCGTAGAGTTAATCGACTTTAATTTAAAGTTCGCAGCTGCAATTTCGATCACAACTGTAATAATGATCACGATTCTGTTACTTACCTTCTTTCAGATTTAAGATTACGAGTAACTCCAAAACTTCTTTTTCAACTTTTTCAAGACTGAGTTCGAGTTTCGAAGCACGAGGATACTCTGGTAATTTGAAAAATAGTTGAGTAACAAGTCTTTTCTTCTTCATCCAGCCTGGTGGACGATATTTCAGAGTTCTAGCTGTAAATTTTATGCGTTGTAACGTATCACTGTCTACATCCGTGAAAACCGAGTCTGGTGTAGGCTTTGTCACGCCAGTGCTGAACATGTCACTCATCTGGTACACTGTCACGCAATCTTTCTTCATACATGCCGCCAAGAAGAAGTGATTCGATGAGTAAATTTTTCGTTTTTTCTGGTATACTTTGTCATCTTTTACTATGATCATCAATGGACATTTCACCAATGGCATCATTTCCTCTTCCCATTGTTGAAATATAGGGTTTAATTTGGACACAGTTCCATATTTCTTGCATTCAAGTGACTTGTTTTCGTCAAATTCGATGTTATAATGGGGGTCTTCGTATCTTTGTTCCTTGACTGATTTACAAATGTTATTTCTTTGAGCATTGGATAGTTGACAAACATTCAGAAGACGATATGATACAATAAATTTTCGGTACGCTAAACAAATATATTAACGTCAATTTATTATTATGGTAATAATTATATAAATATAAATTGCTTATAGGATTGTTCGGGTAGCCGTTTTTCTGGTAATTCTGGTAAAATTTCTGCAGAAAAATTACAGAAACGCGTTCTAGCAGATTCTGTAGTTCTTCTATTACAAAAATTATCAGAAATTTTTCTTAATTTCTTAATTTAACCGTATCTCCGGAGGTACTGCTATTTTATCAGAAACATTTGTTGATGTCGTGGAAGTGTTTTGATATAATACCCAAAAATTTTACCAGAAATAACAAAAAACACAACTGTCAAAACAAACCATATGTATGTTCGTTTGTATGTCCTTGTACATAATTTATTTTTAGATTTAGCATCATCTCTCCGCAAATAAACGGACTAATTCTTTGAGAGTCTTGGTAGGTAGTGTTTGTGGCGCTGTTGTAAGGTGATATTAAAGATATACAGATAAAGAGATATTCAGAGATGTTTACTTATACTATAATTAGATGTCTAGCTCGGAAAGAAAAGGGAAGCCAATCACCGCCATCTTTGAATTAGGCATAAGCACCTTATAAATACACTGGTGGAAAGGACTTTCATGTTAATTTGTATTTTATATGGGGTAAATGGTATTTATATTGGTTTTGAGTGCATTATATATTACCAATAGAAATGAGTAATAAAGTAATAATATCACATTTTTATATTAAAAAAATTTTTTTTTCAACATAAATCTATCTCAGTGCGTCTATTTTTAGTATATAATATACCAGAAACCAAAATAAATGAATTTTACCCCATCATCATTATAATAAACATACAACTTGATTTCTTAAGACAAAATTCAACGAAAATTATTCAGACAAATTTCAAGGCATATACGCCCTTTGACTATACAGAATTAACATGGACTGCTATTTGATTGAAAAATACGTACAAAATTTCGTTATCAATTGCCAAGACATAGGAGGAAAAAGTTAGTCGGGTTGGGTTGATAATGATTTCAATGTTCTTTGCGTGGTAATTTTGTTTAGAATAGAAATTATGGAAATTTAATTTAATACCATAGAAAATGCTTCTACTTATTACTTTCTCGTTAATAAAAATTTTAAAATATAATTAATTCAGTTCAACCTCAAATTTCAGCAATATTTTACTGTTTTACGAATCCTTATCATACCCGACCCGACTAACTTCATCTTACATCTTCTAACGTCATTCTTATCACAAATAGCAGTCCATGTTAATTCTGTATTGTCAAAGTATACGCCAACTACAAATGTTTCGTTGTTTCCATCCTAATAAGAAATTGATCAGTGTTGCCAGTCCAGTACAAGCTAAAGCACGGCGATTCAGGGATTATATAAAATAGAACTAGACTTGAAAATCCTGAAATTTATCATTGAATTTTTTGAGACCGTCTATTCTCATCAGAGATAAATGTTGAACTCATATTCTTTTACACAGACAAAACGTGAAGCCAACCACCGCCATCTTTGAACTTGGCATAAACACCATATAAATACATTGGTAGAATAGGATTTTCAAGTCAAATTGTATTTTATACGTGGTAAATTGCATTTATTTTGTTTAGGTATATTATACATATATTAAAAATAGACGTAAGGAAGTAGATTTATACTGGGAAAAAAAATGTTTGTGATATTATTACCTTTATACCTACGTCTATTTTTAATATATAATTTATGCCTAAACCAAAATAAATGCAATTTACCACATACAAAATAAAATTTGACCTGAAAATCCTATTCCACACGAGTATTTATATGGTACCTATGCCCAGTTCAAAAGTGGCGGCGATTTACTTCACTTCTCTCACAGAGTTTGATATCTGGATATAGCATAAACATCTCTGATTCTCGTGTCATTAGAGTCATATGATGCATGTGCAGTAACAAATATCCTGATCTGTCCTGCATTATTACTTTATTACTTTCTCTCACCACTAATTGGGAGAAGATGTTATTATCTCTAGGCAGTGAGGCGGATTAATGCTCACTTAGCATATCTGAACATCAGATCTCTCATTATTTTATCATATTTTTGTTTTGTTCCAACATTAGGACTTACATGCATTGTTGATGGTACTTCATCTCCCCTCAAAAAATTTAGAGCCTTATTTTCCTTTTCCAGTTGAAACCTACTGTTATAGGGTACAGGAGAAGGCGTCCAAAATAGTTTTTCTCTTAGCTACTATTTCAGTGAATGAACTTTGTCCCATCATTTACTGATTACTGAAGTTCCCTTATTAAAAACAAAAGAAGAAGGTTCAGTTTACAAAAAAAAGTTTGATGATCATGGAAAAATGTGGATTGTCAATCACACAAAATGCAGTAATTCTAATCACGTTACTTAGGAACAGGATGACTTTTGCTGGGATTCATGAAACACCTATTGAACATTTACTTCATCCAATTTTTGCACTCCATAAAGTGAGGTTTTTAAGAAAACACAAAGTGAATATCCTCAATTTCATTATTTTTTCCTGAAAGAGAATTCTGTCCCAAAAATAAAATTAGATACTTACAGAATGTGAGAAATAACTTAATAAAATTAAAAAAAAAAAAGTGAACACTACCTTGTAATATGGAATTTTACAGATTCCAAAAATGACGCATTATATCTTTAGGGTTTCAGGCGGTACGGGGATTCGAACCCGTACCGGCCGAACACCTAAAACCCCCCTCGCTCACTGCCACCAAAAGCCGACACCGTATACACTCGGCCACGATGCCGGGTGACGGTGATCGAGGGAGAATGGCAATCTGCTGTAGTAGTGTGGCAGTAGTCGCCACACCACTCCCCCCCAGTATAGCGGAGCGTGATACCACAACCAGTACGGAGGCGCCTTGCGGGTAGGAATGTACGCCGGCGCGTGGTGATGCCCCCCTCATCACCGCACCGTGGCGCACACCCTACAGCGCCGTCACATACCGGCATCGGTGGTGTGACGTACCACCACGGCTATTGGTTTTGTACGTGTCCGAGAGATGGCGTGTATTACCATCCCCCGGATCACGTCGGGGTCACCACTTTAGGGTTTCAGGCGGTACGGGGATTCGAACCCGTACCGGCCGAACACCTAAAACCCCCCTCGCTCACCGCCACCAAAAGCCGACACCGTATACACTCGGCCACGATGCCGGGTGACGGTGATCGAGGAAGAATGGCAATCTGCCGTAGTAGTGTGGCAGTAGTCCATTGAGAATTGCTATGTAAAATGAAGTCTTTCTCCAGTTTTCAACATGAAGACATTAAAGTACGTTTGTCCGGAAAAAAGTGGATTAAATTTACCTCCTGTAATGATTAGGCGCGTATAAAAAATTCCGAAAATCTAGTTTTATCACTCAAAACATTTAGACTCAAATTAAATTTGAATATGAAATTTTCTAGCATTTGACTCTTCAAATTCTTCATAATATGATTGACCATAAAATATTTGTTAGGCTGATAGCTGTAGTCACCACGTGGTTTCAGCTTTGTTTGGTTCGCTCTAAGTGTAGCCAATCCCAGTGGCGTACGCAAGGGGTCGTTTCCCTATCTTCCATGCTTATCAGCACCACTCACACGCTGTGACATTCCTCTAAAATTAATCTTTGCAGGTCAGGCAGACTAGTAACAGTTTGCCAATTATGTACACAAATCTATTAATAAAGTTTGACGAATGGCATATTTAGACAAAAAAGAAGGGACGGGGTGGGAGTTGGAAAAAAAGGAAATAAAGTATTTTTATACCTACCTTTAATTTTTCTCAGCCCCCCTCTAGAGAAAAACCGTGAGTATGCGCCTGGTCAGTCCGCTTACATTGAATGCATATCAAAATGCACCCCTCTCTCTCTCTCCCCTGTCATTTTCTGACCTCCCCCTCTTCATCATTTATCACTTACCTTTCATTCCCTCTCCAACGCAATATTTCTCTATCACTCCTTTTCTTTGTTACAATCTCACGGGTTGAATAAAATTGAACCATAATTGAAACACAGTGAAAATTACATAAGAATAGATAAATTTCGAAAAAGTATCAATGAATCCTGCGACCCTCACTTGCATAAACTGCAGTCGGCTCTATAATTATAGCCTATATAGTCTGTAGAAGGTATTTACGTACACGTGCCAAATGAACCACAGGGGTGTGCTCAAACTATTACAAAAAATAGACTGAATTCATTCTGAGTTACTATTTTAAGAAAACAGCCGATTTTTCTGTCAATGAACTAATAATATTCCTGCACCAGTACCTGGTAGTTTTTTCCTTGAAACCACTTCCATGACATTGCTTTCCAAATGCCTCCTACTTTCGATTCTCTGCAAAAACGGTTGTCGTTCATGTGTGACTTTACCGAGTTTAAGTCTCAGTTTCTGCAAACTCAGTTCACGAAGCTGGTTGAAGGAGAAATCATCGATGAATCTGTACGGGTACAATGGGCTCGATTTGTTTTTTCTGATAAATACGAACGCTGATAGAGAAAACTGTGTTCGGGACAGGTAAACCAACGGTTCTTCCTCCAAAAATGGTCCTTCGTTTGTTGATGGACATTGAAACATGGAAACCGTTTTCGATTTCAACATGTTTTCATCCAGAAACTTCAAGGAATAACGCTCTTTAGTACATTTCATTGATGGGACATGAGGCCAGGTAAATTCGATATCATTATAAATATCTTCATCCATGTATAATTGACATAAATATAGCTTCATTTCCTGTGTCATGCCACAAATACTCTCCTGATACCATTTATTCATCCATTTTTTCCAAACTGCAAAATATGAGAAGGCACATAATTAGCTTTAGGATATCTAATAATACAGTGTTCTGATAAAGCAGCTGCAGTTCTTAATCTGATAGAAAAGAGCTCTAGATTTTTCTCGATAATTCGTAAGTTTTATGATTCTCCGGAGGTTTAATTTTTTAATTTTTAATTTTATACAGAAAATTATGAGAAATAAGTCAAAAATAAATTCTTTTTTCGTTCAAAATTTTTTATTTGTTTACAATTTTTGAGTTACCATAAGTAATTACATTTTCCTCATACTCTCTTTAAATATGCTGGGAGTTATTTTCTTTTTTTATTTTGTAAAATTTACAAAAAAACCATTAGTTACCCAACTGCCTGAAAATTACACGAACTTGTTCAAAATTTTAAAGTACCTACATTTTTTTTATTGTACCGAAGTACCTATAGCAGATAGATTTTTGTAGTGCCGAAGTATTTCGTAAAAAACGACCAAATTAATATATATATATATATATATATATAGAGGTAGTTAGGTGAGTCATTCTATGAAAAACATGATACTTCACTTAATTTTTTTTTTTCCAGTGCCAATCTATGTGGATAATTTGTTTTATTCATGAAATTTTAGTAGTACATTAATAACATTAGACATACAGAAAACGCATTGAGGGAGGGGCTAGAGGAGCCACAAATTTTTGAACATAACCAGAAATTCTCAACCTTCGTGATCAGAAATCGCATTTATAAAAATAGTTTTCCGTTCTGGTTGGAGTTAAGAGATGAAACAATAATATAATTAATTATTCAAATATTGGTCATGGACATTTAAATCTGAATTGACACGATAAAAGAGAGAAAAAATGCTCCACAGCAATGGAAAAATCACCAGAAATAGAATTTTGATAGCCACTGATAACTTCCTGAATGAATAAATTGTATATGACAGTAATAGACATGCTTAATCCTATAATTTATTCATTCAATTGAATTTTTGTAATCAATTGCTGCCTAAAAATATACTATCTATTAATATGGAATAATATTTTGTATATATATATATATGGGTATAATTTTTCATTAACATTGATTAATTATTTAATCAATTAACTGTGGAAAATTGGGAATTTCAAGGGTGGATGATGTTGTTTCACTGATAACAAATCAATGTTACCTCTTAGAATTTTCGAAAATACAGGAAACTTAATTTCTAAAATTTGTTAAAAATTAACTGCGTCGAAGAAAAAAAAATTAGGGTAACTTTTCAAAGGTGTGTGTATCAATGCTACAAGCTTCAAACATTACTCTGGTGCTATCAACTAGTACTTCTAAGTATCCTTTTTGATGGTACAGTGTTAACTCGTACCAACGTCCAACAATAATTTGTAAAAAATTACTTTTTACTAAAAACATAGCTGGGGGACATCCACGATGATGAAATTCTAGGCATATTAAAGTGATTTTAGGGTAAGGAAAGTGGGAGTACACTATTGCTTATGACTGAGCAAGATAGAGCAAGGTATTTGCAACACAACAAACAAAAAACTTTTTTCACTGAGATGAATAGTTGATCAGATATTTGCCAGGGACAAAATATATCGAGTTTTACACAGAATGACTTATGGTACATTTCATGTTTTGATTTTTGAAACTTTTTTGGACTCTTTCATTGACGTGGATATATTTTCTCTTATTTTCAATTGGATTTTTATTACTACCTATATGTATTTTAACAAGTTGGCTCATTTTTTTAATATTTTTACAATATTGTAAAATACATTACCTACTTGATCCACCGAGTAAACTCCGATCAACAGAAAAGTCGATCATTAATTTTTCCACCACTTCTTCTTCATAGAGGACATTCAAAGTGTTGACAGGCACTAATGAAATTGTATTGAAGACGAAGCAACGAAGTGCAAAATATTTCATGAAAATATTTTGTAACGAAATCATTTTTTCAATCGGTATCAATGTGACTACCAGCAGTAGGTATGGTGAAAGTTAAAACGATGGTTATTCTATAACATGTACCAACACGTATTTCAGTGTTTTTTCAGTTGTAAAATTATTGGGTTTTCAAAAAAACAATAAAACATGTATGACAAATAATGTTGATATAACCTTGAATCGCTTTATAATTATTTCACTCGAGTATAAGATACAAAATGTTCTTGCTTGAATTTTTTTTTTCATCTTCGTAAGCCCTGAGATTGGAGGTATATTATATGCTGCAAGAGGCTACATAATTTCTTATACCTACTAAGTACCTCCACAGGCAAGAAATCAGCAGGTAGCGCTAAACGGCACTGCATAATGTGAAGGATGTACTCGGAGACAAACAGCTAAACAGATCCTCAACGAGCTGATCAAAAACTCAACTCGTCAAAAATGAAATGTTTCCTATCAGGATATTTTTTATAATGCGCGGTCACGTAGCTCTAATGACGTGGAAATAGATATCCCAAAAAAATTCAATGATAAATTTCATGAAATACGCGAAGCTTTAGATGCGCAGAATGTAAAACTAAGAAAGCTGTTTTCATCTTCAACGTACATTTTTGTAGTATCATTGTAGTATTTTTGCAATAATTTTGTACCACACTTGTATGGGGAATTGGATATCTTTTTAGCTGTAGGTCTCTGATAATATTCTTCTGTGGTGTATACACCTATATGTATATTAACTAGTACCACTTACTCAGTGCTGTGCATTGTGTGCTAGGTAGTTCATACTGCTATGCCCTACTTAGCATGATTCATTAATTCATTCATTATAAACCTAAAACCCTTTAGGTTTGTTTTAGTGTCTTGAAATTGAGTTTGGTGTCAGCCTGGTGTGTAAAAAAGTTGGAAAATCAACCTAGCAAATATAACACAGTGATGTTTACCCGTGTTTACTATTTGTTTACATTTCTGGGAAACAGAAATGGAAACCAAATTTTTTCAAAAAGGAAACCATTTTTTATGCACTGAAAATGGAAATAAATAGAAACACCAAAATTCTGAAATGGAAATAGAATCTGAAACAATTATAACAACTGGAACCAATTAATTTTTGTTCTGAAAAAAAAAAAAAAATTGAAAAAATATTCATATTTTTGGGGAAATATCAAAACAATATTGACATATCAATATTTAAACAGGATTTGGAAAATTTTAAATATAGAAAAATTTTTTTTTTAAATGGAAATGGAAACAGAACTTGAAACAGAAACTGAATGAGAAATTTTAGAAAAACAAGGAAACGGAATAGAAACCAAAATTATGGAAATGGAAATGAAAAAGAAGTTACATACAAGAAATTTCATATTAAAAATTTCATATTAAAAATTTCATAATAAAAAAATAAAAATTTATAAAAATGATCTAATGCTAAATTTCAGAAATGCAACTGAATGGAAACAAAGTTAAAAATAGTAGCATTTCTTAATCTTCATTGGAAACTTTAAAATCAGATTGTAAACAAGATAACACTAACCTGATACCAGCTCATACCAGCTTTCAAGTAGAGGCAGGATTGTGTCACCCTGAAGTAACATTTTTGTGGCAATAAAATTAACATTTTGTATCGCTTATTCAAGTTCGGGTGGGCTGTTATTTTTTTCAGTTAACTTTTCACAATAACTGAAATACTTATGTTCAGTATTTTGCACGTGGTTATATATGTCTCAGATGAAAATTCAGGACTGTTCTCCTATGATCAAAACAAATTTTCCTTAAAATTTTTTATTTATCTGTATAAATATTCTTCAACGTCACTCAACTATAATAATTTTATATTTTATGACACCATTTTTTCCTAGCCCAATATTAATATTATATTTCGTTTTCAAAACTCGACTTGGATGTATGCGACTCTACTGATGTTATTTTTCTTCGACCTGTGGACTGTTTTTTTTTTTTTATTATTATTCTGTACTCTGTAGGTGTTTAAGTCAAGGATTTTACCCGGCGTTTCACACTATTTACTTTGGTTTATTGCAATTCCTATTTTGTTCTATTCCTTCAATTATCTTTTCTTTCTCTATCTATTAATCGTATTGCGTGTCAGTACTTCTCTTTTTCCCATCCAAAATTATTTCCATTTCATTCTATCTCTTTTTCACCTTTTTTTTCTAAATAAGTCTCAATATTCACAGGTGTACAATATTTTTTTGCTATCGCCATTGTACTTTCTCAATCTATAACAAAATCATTGAAATACCTTATACACACACACACATCTACTCTCTTCTCATCTAATTATTATTATTCTTTCCGAATATTATAGAATTTCAAGGTATTTTCATATTTTTAGTGAAATACTCTTTTCCTAATTCCTCTAATCAATATAATCCAATGCTTGAATCATTTTTCTCTTAGTCTTGTTCAGTCCAATTTATTTCTAAATTTGATTCTCAGTATTCAGTTAGTTCTTTTGTTCGAAGTTCTACGTTCAATTCAGTTATATTCCATAGCAAATTCGATATGTACCTACCTACTTCATTATTTGGTTAGTCACGTTCGGATTATAAAATTTTCTTGTAGAGAATAAAACTGATGAAAATTGTGTAAAATTCCATGGATAAGTTGATATCCATTGTTCGGATCCCAGGTTTTGGCTAAATTCAAAGTGAAATGTTAATTGGTCATAAACGAAATTTTCTGAAGTGAAATGAATTAATACTTTCTGAAAACCTACCTGTTGATACTTACTTCTCGATGTCTCACTTATTGGTCCATTTGAGTTTCTTGAATCTGAAACAAAAAAGAAACACAGTTAAAATTTTATAAAAGTGACAAAAAGTGATGTTTTGAATCTGAAAGAAAAAATTGTTTTCCCGGAATAAAAAGTATGTGCCATGATAAATAAAAACTCGACTTAACTAAATGTTTTTTTCTCAGTTCTCGTTATCTTCCTGGATTTTAGTGATATTCAAAATGTAACAAAATTGAATCATTAAAAATTTCTGATTACAATCTGAAACAATAAAAAAATTGTCCTAGTTGCTGGTCAGTTGTGAAATTTGTATTGTCAGTAATTAAATAATCCACAAAGTATCCAGTCGTACTCCATAGTCCTGTGTGTCATCAGGAAATTTCTACAAGTAAAAAACCACTATATCCAGTTGAATTCATAAAATTCTAAGGTAGCTATATGATCAAATTATATACGTATACTTAGATTTAGTAATTCCAGTAAACAGTCTGTCACCTTTTGTAGCTACTAACTATTACTAATAAATTGGATGTAGATTATTTCTATGGTTTTGTGTGATTTTTTTGAATCCCTTTTTCTTCACATTAGTTAAGGCAGAATGTACACAAAACCGTGGCTTGCGAGCTACTGGTACCTCGCATGGACTCTAGTAGTAGCTCTTGGAAAGATGAGATACCTGTGGCACAATAATTTTTAGTAAGTACCTACCTACATTCAAAATATCACCTTCAGGTAATCCGATGATGGGCTTAAATCTTAGGCTATCTAATATTTTTCAAAAAAACAGTTAGAAGTAGGATTAACCTACACTGAATAAAATTAATAACGCTGATTATGCATTTCCATGCAACATTAACAGTAAAAAGTAGGGGAGACCCAGGTTCCATAGAATACGTATACCATGGACAAAATTGACTTTCCCTTAATTTTTGGACCAACTAGTCCTATAACGTGATGTATCATATACCTGGTAAAACTGAATTTGTCTGATATCGTCATTTAGTTCATTCTTCAAAAGTCATTCCAATGATTATCAGAATTATTAAAAAGTAAACATTTAATAACTCACGAAAAATCTGACAGAGTATGAAATAAATTGAGTTTTTAAAATTGAGATTGCCTTTCAAAACAATTTAGTAGTAAGTAATTAATTACTCCGATTTACCAACAATTGAAAACTTTTTATATTAAAAATAATAATACAACGTTAATTTTTAGTAAGATGGTGAACATGGTGTACCATGGAACGTATTAAAAATGTCATTTAATTTTTAGCAATAGCAAATTCATGAGGAAAAGGTCTTAATAATATTTTGTATTGTGACATTTTAAATATCGGATATTATCGGTATAGTTACCTGTTTTCAGATGTAGGGCACTTCATATTGTTTTGTATGAAATAAATTTAATTTTTCGAATTGAAAACATTTTTTTGTATATCAGAGTGGTGTACCATGGATAAAAAATGGTAACCTTCTACAATTACATTTTGACAAATTCTTTTTTGTTTTTTTAATTTTTATTGATACCAAATTTCTAATCCAGTTCTAGCTTTCCCCAGTGACAAAAAAGAAAATCTTGTTCCATCGTACCCAGGTCTCCTGTACTATCACCTACGGTAATAACTAAATTTCATCTGCTGATTTCTTCATGTTTTTTCCACTCATTTACTCTTTTGGCCAGTGCTACTGGATTAATGGATCCAAATTGCATACTCTGCGAATACATAATGATCATCATATTTTCTGACGCTCCACCAGATAAATAATGCCCCATATAATGCAAAAGATTTTGTATGGGACATTTGAATAAAGTGATATGCTTCTGTACTTCGTACTCGTTATTCAGTTTCACTAATTGTCGCTGACATTGCATTTTTTGAGAATCGTTTTCATCAAATTTGTAACCATAGGCCTGGTTTCCGAATGTATTCAAGCACAAAAATACTTTTTGCTTGTCTCGTAAATCACATACAGTGAGCTTCTTGAAAGTTTTTTGGAATAGTCGGTATGCTAAACGAGAATTCAATAAAATAAAATTGGTCAAGTGCAAACCTTATCAATGCTAGTCACTGGTGAATTATTTATTTTAGTATTTGGGCTACGTAATACGGATCTAAGAATAGGTACCTACTGTAACCAAAAAAAGAGTGATATATTGGTATTTTTACCTCTTTTTGATGTTAACACTTTTACCAAGAATTTATTTGTAGAGAACCACAAATAAATACTTACAAACAATAAAGATAAACTTTTATAACTAGAATATAATTCGTAGGTATCCACACTCTAGTAGTGGACCTTAACTTTCTTTGTATTGTAAGACTTCAATTAAATTCAACACAGTTACATTTTTATACAATATAATATTTTCATTAGACAGAATATCTTGTCAGTTTTTAGTATTGAATATTAAGAATTGAAATTGAACTGAAATTTATTAGTTTTTATATTCTAATTTTTATACAGTACCGAAAAGAAATAGTAAGTAATAGTGGAATTAGTTCACTATGATTGGTTGTTACCCGAAGGAAGGAGTGTTAATGTTTTACCTACTGTGGACAGATATTTCTAGGAAGTTACATATGTGTGTATTAATGAGGTCAAATAATACAATTGTTTTTCATCTGGATGAATTATTTTCATCAAATTCTAACGGTACAATTTACTGTTAATTTTGTTTCAAGAAGAAGGAAAGTTAAAAGTGTGTAATAATTTGAGAAATTAATGAAATTATTACAACTGTGTAAGATATAGTCGTATATTTAAAAAATGTTTGTCTGTATTCGTTACACCTACCAACTTGAACATTGAAAGTATCATATGTCTACCTAATTTCCACTCAAACCAACTCTGAACTTTACCCAAGTGATTTTCTCTGGGGCACGTTCTTGATCTGCACCATAATTTACTGCCAAACATTCTGCCATCTTTCAAGTCCATTTTGTGCATTCAGTCCTCATTAACTAAACATATATCATAGCCTATAGTCCTACATCATCTGGAAAATGGGGAAGCTGATAATTTAATTCAAAATATACTCCTAGTATAGGTATTTCGTCCTTGACAGACGCGAATTTAGAGGGGGTTTGAGGGTTAAACCCCCGGAAATCCAAAAAAAAAAAGGCGGAGAAGGAAATAAAACCAAAGGAAATTTGCGTGATTATTTGAACTGACGAGGCAACAAGTTGCAACAAGCAAATAATTTTATTTTGTGTAAAGCAATATGCATGGTGTGGCCTTGGTTTTAAATCTTTTTTTCTTTCTCTTCTGAATGAAATAATGCTCGGCGGGTCATAATTATGAAGTTTGGTTCAAAAAAGATTAAAGTAGTGGTTATTTTAAAATAAAATACTGTGATGACTGAAATTATTTTAAATAATATTTATGTGTACAGTTGCGGATTTTGAGTTTTCGGTAACTTATAAATTGTAAATTTTGAGTTTTTGATATTTAAAATTTTATTTGTTTAAAATGAGTGGGAGTAAAATTACCCAATTTTTTAAACCGAAAAATGCAAATGCAGTCTTAGTTTGTATACTGTCAATAAAATTTTTCCAGTTGGAATAAAGAACTAAGAAATGGTAAAAAATTTTGAAAAAAGATGGCCGAATAATGTGAAATGTAGAGATGATTTTTATAGCTTGGCTTATAATGTGGCGCAGACAATGTTTGAATCAGCCCTAAGAAAAATGACCAACTACATTCATTGAAGCTTTATGTTACTACGACTTATTTATAATCCGTCTATAGGTAAGTTTTTAAAGACTGGTGCAACATTACCAATTTCAGTGGCCCCAAGCGAACGATCATTTTCCTGTCTTCTTAGGCTGAAAACTTACTTGAGAAATAAGACTGGAGAAGAGAGGTTAAATGGGTTAGCACTTCTAAACATCCGTAGATATGTTGAAGAGACTTGATAGGGGGTTATTGATCTAATAGCAAAAATGCTTCCCCGATTAAATTTTATATTATAAAAATGTTATAAATGATAGAAAAAATTTAAATTTTTTATCTTATTGCAATATAAATTTTTTTTTGAAACCTCCAAAAATTTTTTTCTGTATCTGCGCCTGGTCCTTGAATATAGTTTCGATAAGAAGTTCATTTTTCTTGTACTTGCTCCTATATCCACTGGTCAGACCAATACCTTCGTACAAGACGTATTGCTCAATTTCTGACATTTTCATCATAAGTATTCTTCTGGCATATCAAAATTTGGAGGGAGAAATTTTTAAACATTTTTCAAGTCAGAGTATATCGCAAATACCTGAATTGAATAGCCAAGGAATACCTTTGTGCCACAAATGCAAACATCTTGTTCTATAATTCTTTCTACACCTAGACTTTATTTTATTTAGACGTACTTAGCATGCCCTACTTTATGATAGAAGAAACGATCTCTCTTATTTTTCTTTTTCGTCAAACAATTTCGTATAGTATGCATTTCAAAGGTGAAAATACCCCCTCCCAAATTCAGCAGAAATCCAAAGGGTCTCCATGTATTTTTAAGATCTTTAACCTCTTATAACAGACTTCGTATTTTTGAAAAGCCATTTAATCTGTCTCAAGGTACAAGATTCAAGATTATACAGTACTATATAGTCTATTACTACTTACGAAGCTTTATAGACGAAATCTCGAATAGTTTCATCATTTCAATTTCAACTTTTATCAGATCATGTACAAACTGATCGACAAGTGGATAGAATGGTAGTTCAAGTCTTAGCTGAGTGTGAAAAACTTTCATCTTCCTTTCGTATATTCGAGAAAACGAGAGACTTCTGGCCAAAAGTCTGGTTCCATCCATTAGTACGTCGTAATTAGTATGTAAAAAAATGCAATTTGCTCTAGGTTTTTTTTCGAATCTGTTAGTTCTGGTTTCGTATTCAATTAGGTTCCTCGAAGACATTGACAAGAAAAAACGCGTTGGATTGTACCATTTGCGCATTTTTCTATAGAGAATATCATATTCTCCGTTGACCATTAATGGACATCTCACCAACGGTATTACTTGTTCTTCTAAACTTTTGATCCGAGATCCGGATTTGAACAAAATTTTTGTTTTCTCGCATTGAAGTGGCCGATTTTCGAACAATTCGAAATCGAATTTGTCTCCAAATTTATCATCTTTGATTATTTTGCACAAATTCAGCTTCTGTAGGTCAGATAGACCACAAATATTCGTGTCACGATAGGTCCTGGAGAATCTGAAGTAAGCTAAACCAAAATAATTAGTATTTTGTTAATAATGTAGACTTAATCGGCAAAGAAATAGGTACCTAATTTTATTAAATGTTTGATTACTAATTCAGTTTCGAAATTAGAGTCTGATCAGGTGCCGCGTAAGGCGATGTTTTCAAGGGGAGAGAAACCGGTCAATGTTACAACACGCTCAAAAAAATCACAATTTTTGCTAAAAAATCTAAAAACATATCATTTGGTAATTTGAAGAGCAAAAAAAATCATAATTTCTTTAAATTTTTATAATAGCCTGGGACAAAGGGGGAGTAACACTCCCTTCCCCACTCGTGGTCACTGTGGGTCTGGTTGAAAAATGGATTTTCTAGCTTTTCTCTGGTAGTGGTAATGTTAGGTGAACTGTAATATATTCTGGGATAGTTGTAAGCGTTGATTTCCTAAGGCTATAAAGTTTCAAATGTTTCAACACTGATGTTGAGATAATACAAAAAACAGCGATCATCAAATCGTGATCGAATTAGTGCCTTAGAATCTCATAGGAGTGACGGGTTCAGAACAGAGATGACTGTACTAGATACCGAACTCTGCGAGAAAAGTGAAGCCAACCGCCGCCATCTTTGAATTGGGTATAAGCATCATATAATTACAACGGTGGAATAGGATTTTCAAGTCAAATTGTATTTTATATGGGGCTAAATTGCATTTATTTTGATTTAAAGCTTATTATATGAATAATATTAAAAATAGACGGAATAAAGTAATAATGTCAATTGTTTATTTTAAAACAAAAAAATTTTTTATATTTAAAACAAATCTACTTCCTTACGTTTATTTATAAAAATTAATATATTTGAAACCAAAAGAAATGCAATTTATTCCATATAAAATACAATTTGACTTGAAAATCCTATTCCACCCGTGCATTTATATGGTGCTTATGCCCAATTCAAAAATGGCAACAGTTGGCTTCACATTTTGTCCCTGTAAAATGATATGAGTTTGTTATCTAGAATAGTATAAACATCTCTGGTTCAGAAATGTTACTGAGGAGCATTGATTAAATATATAGAAGACTGACAAAACTTGTGGAGAGATATGTTCACAGAAAATATAGTTTCTTTTTGAAATACAATGGTGCTCTGGTTGTATGGATCCTCTCTTCTCTTATATTTTTCCTAAATGTTACTCTCAACTGTTCTTCTACTAGAGCTTTTCTTTCAAAAAGGTCGGCGTGAACTTGAATGGAGAGAGATGCTAGAAGCATGCACAATTGTGTTGTTATTTAGTTCGGATCCAGCCTCGATTCTATCGATAGTAGTGAAGCCTGCTGGTCGAATCCATTTCTTGTATCTAAGTTTAGGTACGAAAATTTAACATGGTTTGTCTGTCTGCTATATATTCAGTCAACTCTGTGGAGGAAAAAGTGTTACGGATGTGTTCAGAAAGGTAATTTTGTACTCGGGAAAGTAATTTCTTCCCTAACTCTGGAGACAGGGAAAATAGTTCCCTAACATAACATTCGTAATAATTCTTAAGTGTTAGTCAAATTTTCTATCGAAATAATTTTATCGTGAGTATTTTGGAGTAATTTCCATTTTCGATAATTTTAAATCATCTGTCACTAACTTTTACAAATTTTATCGTAATTCTTTACAATCCTTCCAACTGATCTTAGCACTTCTTTACAGTTTGTGTACTAAAGATGAAATCTCCTCAAACTCGTTTGGACTGTTTTTACCAGGTGGAGTAAATAGGTAATTTGTTTTATTTTCCACAAAAAAGTTGACCCCAAATACTAACCAGGTTTGTTTTGATGTCTCATAACTGAGCTCAGTGTGAACATGACAACACCAACCTGACACCAGTTCACATCTCCTCTGGAGCAGGTGCAGAATAGTGTCACTTCGGGGTAACACTTTCAACACTTTTTTGTGGCATCAAAAACAACCACATTACAAACATTAAGTCAACACCCATAAGTTGCTGACAATGGTGTGACCCCGGGATAACTTTTGTGGCAAATCAAAAAAACCTAATATGAGGTCACATGGTGAACTTTTACCTTTCCTGGTAACATTTCTCAACACGCTCTAAGGTAGTCAGTTTATCAGGCACCAATGAAAATTCCGCGATACAAAATGCTGAGTTATTTCATGAATTTCCAAATGTTAGACGCACAACGATTGCACATAAACAAAAATGGTGACAGCCTTCTGTGTAGCCAATCTTAATAACCCGTCTAAATGCAAACTGGGTAAAAAATTTTGGGAAAGTTTGAAAAAATATTCAATTTTTTTCAGTTTTTCATCCTAAAAATCGACACACCTCGAACTGGATAGCCAACCAACGAACGGCAGAAATATTCAATATGGCTAACTGAGGCAAGTCCGTCAACTCGACTATGTCAAAAAATTCAGATGTCCTCTTTGCACTACGACGAAAATATTTATAAACCCAGGTTTAATCAATTTCTCCAGAAATAATACATACAGACTTACATAAATGTGTTGGAATACGAATTTACGAGATGTCTTGATAATACGATATGAAGAAAAAAATATTACATGTTTGTGATGGCAATTTTAAACTAAAAATGATTGATGAACTCAAAACACGTTGATAAAATTACCATATGCTTTAATCTGAGCTTTTTTTCACATACAGTAAAACTGCATCTCACATTCGAAAATTCTCGTAGTAACACAGTGTTATGCTCAGTGAGTCTTTTTAACCCGCACCATATGCGAATTTCCAAGGGTGTGCGATAAACTGACTCACTCAGTATACAATAATTAAGGGAGGCAGAAACCTATTCTTTTTTTAAAGTTAAAATGGATAAATTTATAACTTTGACGTTTTTTTATTCCATTACAGTTTTCACAGTAAAATAACGGATGAAAACATAAGCCTCAATGTCGGCAACGAACCAGAATCAATGTTAAACCAAAACAAAAAATTTATTAAACATTGAATACTGTAGAAATCTCAAATCTGTCTAGAAATTTTCACTGAGTAAAAATCATAATTCGCTACCCTTGAGGAAAACAAAAAAGAAAGGAAAAAAAATCTAACTGTTACCTATAGTCTATTCCAAATAAGAAAGATATTACATCATATGAGTTGGTGGACCAGGACGAAAAGGAAAAGGTAGAGATTCACCCTATTCAACGAAGGCTGCATCCAAAATAGTTTTGTTTACACCAATATTTTTAGCTTGATGTAGCTGTGAAATGTGATCGTTTCTGTGACGTCATTTCTTTCTTATTTGGAATTGACTGTAGTAGGATTTGTAACGTAGAAATGCAAGACCGGTTTGAAAAGTAGATTTAGGGAAAAATCCTTTTCCAGCGCTAGAAACAAAGGTCAGTTTAAAAGACAAAAAAACTATCGCAGCAATGCTTCGCTAGAAAACCCAGTTTACTCGATATTTATATCGATAGTTACCGATATATCTATATTTTATTGCTAGTTTCAGGTTAAGAAATTACAAAAAACTATCGACAACTGACCCATATCTTTAACATAAATATCGATCTATCGATTTTTATCGCTAAAAACCGCTTTTCCAGAGATCTTTTGTTTCCAGTTTTTTGGGAACTACTGAGCCGATGAGCACCAAACTTCTTTCAGACCTGCTTCCATACAATAACTATCTTTCGTAAAAATTTCAGCCCTATCTGTGCGATAGTTTTCTTAAAACCTCTAACACAAAATTTTTTCGTAAATTTTTCTTTTTCAGTTTTCTCAGAAACTACTGAATTAATAGGCATCAATCTTCTAAAAAACTTGCATCAGCATAAGGAAAGTCTATTGTGAAAATTTCAGCCCGATTCGTTTGGTCATTTTCTCAGAACGCCGAAAAACAACTTTTCAGGGAATTTCTTATTTCCCACTTTTCTCGGAAACTAATAAACCGGTAGGCAAAAAATTTATTTCAGATTTGCTCCAATATGAGAACTATCTCTCTTAAAATTTTCAGCCCTATCCACCCAATAGTTTTCACAGAACCATGAACACAAAATTTTGGGCGATACATACATACATACATACATACATATATATATATATATATATGTACAAGCCCTGAAGCGTCGCTTCATGGTGTTTTGACTGGCCTGGCAACACTAATCAATTCGTTATTACCTTGAATTTTATCGGAATAATTTTCGCTGAATTTTGTCTTAATAATTTATCGTTCATTTTCTCTTAAAAAATCGGGTTGTTTGTTATAATGATATATGTATATAAGAAAAATTAGGTCAAAATGAAAAAATGGTACCAATCGTTTTCTTTTCTTACAAAACGGATAATTTTCATCATCCTCACCCCTAATCCTTCCATAAGGTCAATTTTAATATCCCATTTGCAAACAAACTGGGTAATTATTTAATTTTTCAAATTTTACATCTATGAAATATATAAAAAGTTGTTAACTCCCTCACAAAAATTCATGAATATTACAAAATGTGATACAAATCCCCTCCAAGAAAAAATTTTGAAACTGGGCCTGCAAACTTCGCAGTATTGTTCCAATCAGATTTTGCAATTTTAAGAGAAGAATAATTTTCAAAAGGAAATTACTGCAGTTTGGAAACCCAGCTGTTTTCATCGGAGTAAGAGCGTCGGTAAGAGGGGACCGGGGTCTGGACACTCTAGCTTTGAGAGAAAGGTTTTGTGGGGATTAGAAGATTACTCGTATGAGGAAATAGGCTCGGCCTATCGACAACAGTCGTCACCTTTGGTGACTAATATTCGTGTCTTGCATGTTAATCCAATACTGAATGTATGTTTGTTTGTACTTGTCTATTTTTGCAGATAGACAAGTTACAAATTTTGGTCCATGACAAATCAATAGATAACGATCTTGGCGATATCACAAACCGATACAGAGATGCATTCTTCGTACTTTACCATTGCCATAGCAACCGTAAAGTTACGATGAATAATCTACACTATACTTATGTAAATATTACATAAGTGTGTATGTGTGTGTGTAAGGAGCCGGGTATATAAGACCAGAAAATCTTAGGCTAAATCGCCAGGGTTTTCCTAGGTCTTGGCTCCCTATACCTTTTAGGTATTTTGGCATAAACAAAATTGTTCTATTGAACACCTTCTGTTGTTGGTATACTTTCCACGACCTTAGGTATTCCACAGATTTATTAATGGCGGTGATTTTGTGGCGAGGAGAGGTCCCAAAGAAATGGCCGAGAATTATGCGGATAACACCCCTTACGATGAAGTTACTTACACCCTCGCGTTAGAGCCACGTTCACCAAACGTTTGAGCGGAATTCTGTGCTCGCCATTTTTCACGATAAACCCTTATATGAACAGTACAGGTAGCCTAAATGTTACTTTGGTTTAGGTCACGTACGTTGAAGTGTTCGCCTTCTTACAAGATTCGTCACGTGCCCTTCAATGTGGTCCGATAAATAAATTCTCATCGATTTCCATCGCATTGGCTCGCTTTCTGGCGCGAATTTGTACCTCAATTTTTGCGAACTGAATTCACGAAGCTCGTCAAAGTTGAAACCGTCGATGAGTCTGTGTGGATACAATGGACTGTATCGATTTTTTTTCACAAACACGAACGCCGATTTTCTGTCGCGTGCTCTGGAAATATAATAGGATGGTAGCTGCCCAAGGAATGGCTCCTCGTTTGTCGGAGGGCACTGATACATGTGCAATAAATTCGACGTTAATATTTGTTCGTCTAAAATACGCAGTGAATAACGCTCCTTATGGCATCGTATGGATGGAGCACTCGGCCAAGTGAAGTCGAACTTGTAGACGTCTTCGTCGAAATACAACTGGCACAAGTATAATTTCATCTTGCTGGACATACTGCAAACATTTTCCGAAGGAAATAATTTATCCATCCATTTTTTCCATACTGAAAGGTGTCAAAAATATAATACTATAGCCCGAAGTTAATCGATCAGTCTAAACTAGAACTCGTTATAGGCCTATATGCTCGACCAAGGACACGGTATACAGGTAGGTACCTATATAGTTAATAGTTAATAATTCTATTACGAAATACTTTACCATCTCCATCGGATAGGCTCTGTTCGTCAGCAAAGTCTACAACTAATTTTTCCACTAGTTCCTCGTCAAAAAGTATGCCTAACGATCTGACTGGTATCACATGGAGGGTATTAAAAATTAAACCGCAGAATGCGAGAAGTTTCATCCGAAACATTTGTGGAACCACCATATTTTTTAGTTTATCTTACGTTAATGCCCCAAGATAAACGAATACCTAAGGTACCAGCTGAAGATGAATCAGAGAATGAAAATTTATAACGAAAATTTTCCAAGTTTTCAGTTATGAAATACTTTTTGGTAGGTACCGCGTATAGCCACCATGTGTTTATCGTTAACAATATTATAATGATCATAAATGTTTTTTGAATGCGATGCAATATTTGAGCAGCCTTAAACATAACACCTGATCAATGCCAATACCTTATGGCTAGGTACTCACGTGTTCGCTGGTACGTAACAGCGTCGTTGTTTCTTTCTAAAGTGTTTGAAAAGTAAGAAAAAAATATCGAATTGTTCTTCCTTACACGTTTTCGTTGAAGTAAAAATGATTTTTATAACGCATGATCAGAAAGTTACTATGCAGCTCAGTCAAGTCTGAAAATATTCCATTTTTTCTTTAAGAAAGGTGAATAAAATTTTACAGCATTATTTCATATGTTCCATCATAACTTTGGACCAAATGGACGCAATCGAGTAAATGAGGACTGATTCTATAGGCAACTCGCGACTCTTTGAGTGTTCTTAGTTCTTGTAGGCCTATGTTATTCCAGGTCTGTTAGATCTAAATTTATTTCAATTTTCATAAAAAATATAGGTAGGTATATAATGGAAAATGGTCATTTTTTATGGTTCGCTGTAACTTTGGTTCCAATAATGGACCGAATCACACAAACGACACGCCATTCGATGTCTAACCATTCACATATTTTAAGCCTATATTACGTCATTATATCTCAATATTATATTTAATGATATTTTTGTTCGGGTAATTTTAATATTGGCTGTTAGTAAAAACAATAAAGGTTATCTCCTCAAATCTAGAAAAATGTCTTTCATTCTTTTAGGCTTACGAATTTTAATCGAATTGTTTTTGTTTTTGTTTTGAGAGAAGATTTTGTTTCATATAGGCATACAAATATTTCTGAGATACCATCAGATGACGCGAGGTCTCGAAGTAAAGGCTGTTCACACTTGGTTAGTTTTCAAATAAGTAGCCAGCTACTTCAGTAGTTGCTATAATAAACCAACACCGTTTGAATGGATACGAGCTAGTTACTAGCTCAATAGCTTACTATCAAGATTGTGAGATAGACAGATACAGTGGAGTTGAAATTTTTGAAATTTTTCAGCTAGTAGCTCTTAGTTTTTTGTAAAAACAGTGATGAAAGTTGCGTTAATTGGGTAAATTGGTGGTTTAGTGATTTCTAAAAGATTGTAGAATCTCTAAAATCCAAATTCAAAATTTATTCTCCTCAAATAACACGAACACCCTATATACAACAAAACCACCTTATATAGGTACATACTACCTAAGCAAATTATTTTAAAATACACTACAGTCATCTAAGTAATAAACAATAAAAAATATACACATTCCAGAATACCAAAATTAATAATCTGACATAAATTATTACTCTCTTTTTTCAAAATCAAATTCTTTCAAATCAATGCCCTCAACTTCTATATTACTTGGCTGTCAAAATCATAATAAAATAAAATAAATATAACTGATAAGGCTACCCTTTTTACAAAACTACTGTAAAAAATTTAGTCAGCAAATTCCTTTGGCTTTTTATACAAAACTTGAAAAACTCATAAATTTGTCAAATATGTCCGGAAGTTGTTTAAGCCTATACTTATCACCTTTCACAAACTGAAAAAAGTCATCAAATCCACCAAGGGAGTGATTGACCTGCCATTTCCTCCATTTTTTATTAGACTCATACGACTTTGAAAAACCAATTGGAAATTTCCTTGGAGGTGGTACCTTCCCACTTTTGGAAATCTCTGGGGAAAATCCCCTGAAAACTTGCCCATAAAACCTCATGTAAATTACTTTTTCCTCACAATTTGGTTTACTCCAATTAACACAATTTTTTTCAATCTAAATTGTTCAGTTTTATTAGAATTCTTCTATCAATAGAAGGCTTTAATAATGTTATTTGGATCTTTATTGTCATGAAATGTTTAAAATATTCTACAGTATATGGAATTACTTTATTTTGTTCGTCTTTAAAAGCCTAAGTTTATGGCTAAATTCAAATTTATTGTGTTTTAAATTGAAAATTTAATCACATACTGTAATGAATTAACTTAAACTTCAAGATTCTTCGATTCTACATCAAGAACTTCAAAGGTTCATCTTTGAAAATCTGACTGGAGTTAGTTGTCAATAGATCCTATTTGCTGTACTCCAGAAGTTTGCAGCTGTTCTTCTGATATGTCTTATTAAATAAATTTTCTTCTTTTTGAACTTCATATTTTGTTCAAAATTATGTTTTGTCAAATTTTATCCTATAGGTTTGTAGTTGTAAAATGATCAAATAATGTTTCATCGATGTTCAACCATACCAACTCTTAAACAATTCTAAATCCATAAAATATTTACTTTTCAAAACTTTCTATATATGACTTTGAAGGTCCTATCAATCTTACTAACTTTAACTTATCTGAATTTTGTCTTCTTCCATTTTAAATATTAAAATACAAATTTATGTGAGTGTGACCGCATATTATGGTTTATAAAAATATGTAACCACCCACCCAGTGGGATACTACAAGATGATGCTCATGATTAATTTATTTTTGTTCCTTGCTACTCGAAACATTGTTTTAGTTTGTTCTCAATAAAATATTAAACCCTTACAACTTTGATCAAAGCATACTTATGAAGTTATGAGATATTTGTAAAATAGGGTCTATAGGTACGTGTGTATTATCCTGAGTGGAATGGCATTTTTTATTTTTCATTCGGACATCTTTCCTTTATATTCTTCACTTTTTCTGAAAAATTTTGTGTGATAATATTTTTGATTTATCAACGAAGTTCACCGAATGTTGTTTTATTCTGTAGACCTTGCTGGTTCCGCAGGTTGGTCTGTTGTTCTGAAAACTTTCCAAGAGTACGAGAGAGTGATTTTATATTCTCCACTGAAAATTTTGTGCAATGAAATTCTGATGTTTGAAAACCAACTTTGTAAATCATTCTGACGAACATATAAGCTTAAAATAAAAATTTTGGAACTGATGGATAACTGTTGAAGTGTTTCTCAAGTAAATTACGTAGCTTTTTAATCTATAATTTTGCAACAACTCAATAATTACAGTATTTAATATGTTGAGCTTTTCTGTAGATACGTCTAAAATACTTGTAGGTAGGATTAAAATATTCGTTGTATAATCAGAAATTATTCCCATTTTGATCTATTAAAGAGATGAAATAGAAATTACTGAGGAACTCTATCCTGTTAAGCTACTGGTATACCTAATATTTTGATCACTGTGATAATGAATAATTTATTTGCAATATTTAATATTTTAAGGTTCAATTTTTTCAAGTGTGAAATCCTTTTCCAGTAGATGAGATATACGTCACCCATGTAAAGATTGGTATATTACATATACGATGCTTATGTATATACATATATGTATGTGTATTGTGACGTCCCAAAATGATAGTCACATGTTTGTTGAAAATTGATTGAAAATTAGAAATGATAAAAAGGTTAAAATTTTGAAGAAACAGCCCAAGATCGCAGATCACAAGAAATACTAATATCCTAGATCATAAGGCAAGAAACAATGTGAAACGAGTTAGCCTACATACTACATAAAACCATGAGGTCTTGCCTCATGGTACCTCACACAACTCCCCATAGTTTATTGTCAAAGGGTCTTAATTCAAAAGAATGATCTTTTTTACATTTTGATTATTAATTAGATTGAACACCATAGTTACCGATTGTTATAACCAAGTATTTGAAGATTCTTATCTTTGATGTTGAAGATCCGTTGGTAGAGTAGGTATTCTGGTTTCTATGATGAATCAGAGTTACTAATAAAAGATGTCTTGTCGTTTTATAATCCCGGTTCCATAACACGATCATAATAAGCGATGTCAATAAGAACGAGAAAAAAAACGATTCTTTGAATTAAAGAGCCCCTTTAATTATTTTTATGTTATTTCATTATTATCTTGGTAACGTGAACGAAAAAACATACCGATCACTTGGCGGTATAAAAACGGAGTACTTACTGTGTGGTGTGTATGTTCTCGTCACACCACCAGTTTCTTATCTTGTAGATCTAATTTACCTCCACGTCATTATTTTTGAGAAATATTCACCGTTGAGTTCCGTCTATATTATATTCTATATTCTGTAATTTTATTTGACGAACATAGTTAAACATGGGAGAACATAGGAATATTTTTGAGGAGCCGAATTTTAATTGATATTGACGGAACTCAACGTAATTATAGTTATTATATGACGAATTTTTTTATTATACAATTGATGACTGAAAATAGACTCCACAGTATAATTGCGGTAAGTTTTACTGTATCTAATTATACTATAAAAGATAAATTTCAAATTTGAAATTTGCTAGATTAATTTAGAAGCTTGACGTATGAACATGTTTACTATTAAACTACGCCAACTTCTACTAGCACCTTAAGCACCTACTACAGTATCTTAGTAACTGCTAGAAAACTAGCCACGTGTGAATCAGGCCTACGTAGTTACTTACGTTGTCTTATTAATATTATTACTCCATCTATATAAAATAAATTAAAAAACTTTTCGTTCGGTCGAGTAATAAATATATTAAGATTTCCTATCGATATTTAAAAATATGTCAGCTACACAAAAGACAGTGTTTTTTTTAGATTTTGTCGTTTTTTTTTTGCTGTTACACCTCATTTAGGTCTACTTGCCGCGCCGAAGCCACTGGATATATCGCAAAGTATTCAGTACTTTGCGAATACATAATGGCCATATTTTGTGATACTCCTCCAGTTACATAGTGTCCGAAATAATGAAGAAGATTCAATACAGGACACATCAATAGTGCCATTTCTTTTTCCATCTCGTACTCGTTCAAAAGGACCAGTTGTCGACGGCATTGTATGCTATTCCAATCTTTAGTATCAATCCTATATCCATACATCTGGTTTCCAAAAGTTTTTGTGCATAAATTTTTTTTTTTCTGGTTCGACAGCCCACAAATATTCATTTTCAATACGGTTTTTCTGAATTTTTGGTATGCTAAACGGGTAGATACAAATAAGTTAGGTCAAAAACGAGTTTAAAAAAAATACGTTTTTATAATTTGAAGAAGAAAATAACGGCGAAAAGGAAAATAAAATTTTTCACTTTTTTTCCGAGACAGAAAAACAAACAAAAATTGAAAAAACAACTGATAAAAACGGATATGTGTGTATGTGTGCGTGTGTCTTAACACATGAAAGCAGCGCTGAAGTTGGTCATCCGGTGTTCTTCAACAAACTGAGTGAGTAGAATAAAAGCCTATAAAAACGGTCAACATTATGGGCTCCGTAGAATGAACGCAAATATTACACGGTTTTTCACCAGAAGCCCCTCTACCTTCTGAACTTCAGCAGTAGATTAAGTATACACATTGTAAGATAGGAAATGTTCAATAAATCTACCTACGTCTTATTCTCACCAATAAAGGAACGAGGTTCTTCTAAAAGCATGACATTACTAAATGTACCTTTATATATTTACTTCAAAATTATTATTTGACTGCTCATACGTATAGTAGTACTTATCACGAGAAAAAAAAGGTCCTCTTAACCTATGCTCTATATTCTATAACGAAAGTTCTAGGAGTTCCTAAAGTTGTAGTAAATTAGTAATTTAATCAAAACCTACAATATTGGCTTAATTCTTCAAATAGGGTGGACTTTATGGGATAAATACCTTTTTTTGTTCCTCATAGTGAATACGATTGGTATGTATAGACACCTAGTTATAGGTTGAATAGTATTTTTAAGACTAATCCTGATAACGATTAGGTACCTACTGAAAAAATAATATTTATAGTAATGTTTCAAGAGTAATAATAAGGGATGGAGTTATAGGGAGCATGGGGGGCGCTTGCCCTCCCTAGGATGTTGTCAAGTTGGATTTTTCCGTCTGCAGTTGGACAATTAACAAAACGTTAAAGTTGATGACTTTTTTTTTTTTTAAATGATTTTACAATTTTTATCAAATGGAATTCAAAAAATTTTAGTTGGCCACGTTTGTTCTTCTGCCCCATTTTTCTCCCCCTTCCTAAAAAAACTTTTCATTACATCACTGATAATAATATATTCACAAAACTATTATTCAACACTACAAACTGTTTTTACCAATTAGGTTGACTATAGTAACCAGCCAGAAAATATGAAAATATTCATAAAATTAAAAAGAAACAACAGTTATAGGAAAAATTAAATGTAAAAAAAACAAATTTAAAAGCCAAATACAAGTCAAAATGTACGACAGGTTTAAGATTTGAACTCAGCGTCTCAAAACACGTATCTACCCATGTATCTCTCAATAAAATGTAAAATAAGTTTAAGTTAAAAACAAATTTTTATAAGATAAGCTTTTATTTTTTTTTCAGCTTTCCTTTCATACGAAATAAACATTATTTTGTTACCGAAAGTTGGCTAAAGTATTTGTATATTTTAAAATCGCAATAGTGAGTAAAATAAAAGTTTATATTTTCAATCCATTTTTGTGGTTACAGATAACTCAATGAGTTAATCAGTTTAAAAATGGACCAAAAATTTAATCTCGGCACTTCAACAAACATATCACAGGGGTGCTGTGAAGCCTCTTCACAGAGAACGCTTCCTCAATTTTTTTTAGGAGGGCTTCTTTTTCATAAAAAAATGTTAAAAAATTAAAATATATAAATATTCTTGTGAGGGTGGAATACCTTTTTGTGAAAAAGTATTCTCAACAACAGGGTAGCCAACTGCTATTTGCACGTTCTGCCACTTTGTACTTGTACACAGGAAGCTAAAACCTGGGATAACACTGGAAATTTTGTAGCCAGTTTCTTGAATTTATATAGAAGATTGTGGCACACGCATATAAATGCACATATGTACATATATGTATGGTATTGCATCATCTAATTACGTTTCTTATTAGTCACTGATAAGAAATGATGTAAAGATGTTTGCTACTGTTCCGTGACATCGCTAAGATTTTATCTGTCAATTAGTCACAGTACAAACATTGTATCTTACTCGTATGTATGTACAGATAAGAACATACAAATGTACAAGTGTGTACTGAATTTGTTTAACATCATAGAGCTGTCATTGAAGGATATAAACCCCTGTACCTCGTACAAGTTGGTAATCCCCACAGTTACGAAAGTTGATCCTTGACTGAAAGAAAAAATGTAACCCGCAACATCTTTACAATTTTATTTTGATTTCAATTATATGCATTGTTGCCACACATCTCAACGTTATTAATAAAAAATGTGAAAATTGAAATACAAAATAAATTCAAAACAAATGGATAATGCGAAACCTTTCCTCAAGGTGCACGAATCATCTTTTCTTGGACGACTCAAATATCAATTTTAAAGAAAGTATAGGTAAATTTTTTAATGTCATGCTTTCAGTGTACCTATAACCTACAGACCATTCTAACAATTGAGAACAGAAAATATGTTTATTAAATATTTTTTGTCTTAACAAACGTACTAATCATGAAATGTTAAAATTTGAAGAAGAGGAAGGGAGAGGATAAAAATTTATTTTTGAAGTCATTATAATAATTTATGTTTTTCTCAATCTGAAATAAAATCAAACATTTTTATACGCTGGGAGTGTTAATCAAAAGGCAAATTTCTAAACAGTGCCAAAAAGTAAGAATTCATGTATGCTCTGGACAAATTCATTCACATTTTGATCGAAAACTTTTGATTTTTATCTACTTTTTACACATCTAGTACTCGTGCAAAAAAAGTCGTCTACTTTCTTTCTTTTTTTTTTTTTTGTATGTCAGTTACATTCTCTTTGATCACAACTTTACGAAGTATTGTATGTAACCACCGAAAGCACTACACAATTGCAGTCACGAGTTTCTATGTGTATGGGTGTGTGTTTATGTAAGGGTGTTAAGTCTCACAATACAAAATGTTCTAGGTCAGCGGTTCTCGACTGGTGTGGCATGACACATTAGTGTGACGCAAGTATGTTTTTAGTGTGTTGCAAAAAACGCAGTCAGTCTTACGTCTCATTAACATGTTCTGAGTTTTTATGGAACTTGATGCTATAGAGTGTTGGGTATGTTTGGAAGCTCTTTAGATATGTCTCCAAGGAAAAACGGTTGAGAACCACTATACTAAGTACTTGTTGCTCTAAATCGAGCAATATTTTTTGTAATCAATTTAGCTGAAGTACAGTATAATATGTACTTGGTTGGAATTGAATAGGTAAATATGGTTACAAATGTTTTTATGGCTGAAATATGTTTTGGTGGGCGTTTTAATAAATGATAAAACTGCTTCACCCACCCATACTCTGTGCTTCCACCATGATGGGCTACAATGTATGACCATTTTCTGTTTTTTCAGTTTTCCTCGGTAGTTCAGCAACATTCTATATATGTAATAAGTATAGGCACTTCCTTACATAATCAATGTGCTTACAGTATTCTTTTCATAACTATTATAGGGGCGGAGTTAGAGCGTTATATGTATAAAAGGAATGTAGGTATGATTATTTTTTCAAGATCATAATAATCTGCATTATTTTCTTATTGCAAAGATGAAAATAAATGTAGGGGAGCTGTGCCCAAGATTGCGCACTTAATATTTAAAGGTCCTTAGCTCTTCCCGGTGTTGATGAAAAATTTCAAAAATTTAAGGGAAGGTTCTCCATCCTGTTGAGTACAACATATCTTACACAGAACTGGTTCAGATTCTCCATTGATGAGATATTTCAGTTTTAGTAAAAGAAGTGCAATTGGCAATCTTAGGACGATCATGCCCAAGATTGCGCATTGCACTTCCCAAGATTGCGCAAGGAATAAGATTCTGAAAAAAATGATATCAAGTCATAATTTATTAATACTCATATGTTTTCTCAAGTAATAGTTACTCGCAGATTTCACAAACAAAGGTTTTTTGTACTTGTAAGAGAGAAGTACAAGCTAAGTGTGCCCATCTGTGGCGTTGACTGCAGCCTTCCTCCAATAGTTTTTTTGCAGCATCTAACTTTTCTTTTGTGAATACACTTCGCTCTGTTTTCCACTTGTACTCTTTCCCCATCCTAAAATTGATAATAAATATAAAATTGGCAAAAATATTGCAAATTCAAGTGCGCAATCTTGGGCAAATTTTCATGCGTAATCTTGGGGAAAATACAAAATTATCTAAATGTAGAAGTTTCTTGGTTCTAAATTCCTTTATTTTCATTATTTTTATGGTGGAAATATTGCTTAAATAGTCTACTTTTCAACAAATACTTACTTCTTATAAAAAATTGAAAACTGCAGTCTTGACATCTTCCGGTATCAACTTTAGAAATTATATCAGTGAGTGCTCAAAACTTATTTTGGCTGATAACTCAAGAAGAAAAACTCCACAGAACTCCAAAATCAGGTTAGATGTTTCTACTATGCATGTATTTCGTAAACAACGTAATTGCATGCTGCCACTCACATCACATTACAGTATCTTATCATTGCGCAATCTTGGGCAGTGCGCAATCTTGGGCACAGCTCTCCTACGATTTTTTTTTAAATTGATATTTTTCATAGATTTAGTTTTTTTTTTTTTTTATTAGTAAAAGGCGTTTATTAGATTCTAATTCTGGTTATTTAATATTAGTTTCAAATTTATTATTTTTTTTTTTTATCATATTATTTTTAAATTTAAGTATTTTTCTGATCGTAAATATATTTCCATAACCTTACAATATGAAATATGATGAACAGAGTTACAGACTACATATTTATGGTAAATATCAGTAGATATACTAATTTCTTTGGCCACCTTTACGTCTTAGCTTCAGCTTCAGCTTCTTAATACGAAAACAATGTAGATTATTAAAATATCCTTCTTAACCACTCCGTATCTCAGTCTCTACAATAGTAATAAAAACGCTCACCATGTACCACTCCGAAGCATGGCTGAGGCCTCACAAAAAATCACACTACATAGAAAACAACTGAAGAAAAAAACTGACCAATCAAAATTAAAATTACCAGTTTCATCTACATTTTAAAAGCTGTAGGTGTTTACCAAATGTGAATTCTTTAGCTTTTATCATCAATTTTTGAAATCTCGTACATCACTTGATCGAAACGAATTTTCAAAATGTGTTTTAGACCGATTGAAAAATATCATAAGTATTTCGGATATCCGTGAGGTTTTGAAATGTGATGGCAATATTAAAAGTTATAATACTCGATACTTACGTAATTTCATGTCTAAAATTTTGAACAATGTTACTACTTCTTCTTCAACCTTTTTCAGGTTGGAATCCAATTGATTCACACGCGGGTATTCAGACCGTTTGAAAGACAATTGTGTTGTCAAATGTTTTCTATTTTCAATGCCTTTGCTGGGATATTTGAGCTGTCTTTCAACTTCTTTTGTCTTGTCCAATATTTCAAAATCCAGACCCGTAAAGATGCAATTTACTTTAGGTATTTTATCTACTTTAAGTGTTTTCTCGTCTCTCGCATTCCAGAATTCATACCCAACTACACAATGCTTTTCCAGACATGTGGACAAGAAATAGTGGACCGAGGAATACCATTTTCGCAATTTATTATAAAAAATATCCTCTTCACTTGACACCATTAATGGGCATGGAATTAATGGCATTACTTGGTCTTCCCACTTGCGGTTTGTAATCTCAAGGTTACGGTGTGCCACGGGGCTCCTGTCAAACAAGAAAGTTAATCATAATTTTACTCATCCTCAACTTACAATACTTTTACTTCATAAAACGCCACACTCAGCATAAAAAAATAATTGTCAAAAAAATTGAGGTTATGGCTCCTCGGAGCAGAAGCTTCAGCAGTTTCATTTATATCCTGAATGAAAAATTCTAACTAGCAATGGACATAATCCCTTTCAAATTGCTGGTTAATTCTGAATTTCATTTCAAACTCAAAACATTTTATGGATCTGAATTTTATTTTAAATACTTGTGGGGACATATTTCTGAATTTTCCTTCTCCTTCTCTCAAGGCTCAGCCCTTTTGTCAACATTTTCGGTCAGAGACCTCTTATATTTCCCAAACCAATAATGTATTGCACATTAGACAAAATACCTACGCTACATATTTGTATTAAAATTTTTTAAATTCATCCGCTAGTTTGGAGGAAGTGGTTCTCAAAATGTTGCAAAATCCATTATGTTCCTAAAAAATATGCCCAGTATTGAAACTCTCGTGTAAACTGTTATTTTGCCACAAAAAGAGAAAAAAACTAACTTCGTGAACAACTTTTCACTATTGTACGATCATATTTTACAATCAAAAAATTTTGATCAAGTATTAGAAGGAAGAGCAAAAAGGACCTTCCAACTTTTAACAACGTGAAACTGAGAACAGGAGAAAAGAACATAACAAGGGGAACCAGCAGCCGATTATGAGATTTTAAAATTGAAAAAAACAATGGGGGAAGGAAAAGGTGGTGCTCAAAAATCAGGCACCTGAAGCGAAGATCGAGAAAGGGTAAACTATAAAAGTGCTTTTCCACATAAACGCGGTCATTTTTATCTCTTTTTAATGGAAAAACAAAGAGATTTCAAAAATCTGGACAGGTAAAATACTAATTTGGAAGACTATAAAAAAATTATACGATCGATTTTAGATTCGTGTGCGATTGATTAAATTTTTATGGCAATTTTAAAATCCGTTAGATCGCGATAGAAAAATACGGATAAAATATCATGAACTTTTTAATTTGTAACGCTTTAGGAGAGAGACTTTATTTAATTTTTCTGGGGGTGAGGAGATGTTGTGCCAGCCGGTGGAGAAATAAATTTTTCAAGTAATTTATGGAGTCCTCCCCTTTGGCCCCCAGGTCCAGAAATCCTAAATCCAGCCGCGTGCTTCCAACGACTAAAATCGAAAAATGAAAATAAAAGATAGAAAAAATATCCCTACCGCGCATCAACCGCCATATGTATCCATTTTCCAAAAGTGTCGAATTTTGTAATGGCTGCCATTAGAAAACTAGAAGACTGATTTCGCTCAAATTCAATACCAAATCAGCTCCTAATAGTCTCCAACTGCTATAAAAATTTCAAGCTAAAATCTTGTAATTTACGGGCGTTATCGTCGTGACAACATTGTGGGTTTGCAACACTTTGAGAACCCTTTCCTCCGATACTAGCGAATGAATTTCAAAAATTTCAACACAAATGTTTAGCCCATGAAAGATTCTAACACTAACCCAAGTTTCATTGCTATAGATCAAACAGCGGAGGCTCCACAGACTCCCAAATAGTGCCAAAATGAGCTAAAATTGGAAGTATATATATATATATATATATATTTGTACAGAAGAATTTGTGTGACCTATATATTCGTGATTTACGACTCATGATCGGAGTTCAACCCCAGGTCCACCATTGCACTGAATGCAATAGTTATATTTTCCTTTGGAAAATACGTTAAAAGTTGGCGTTGATCGAGAAGCAGAACATCCTTAAAAAATAGAGAGAAAAAAAAAAATTCACATTTTTCCAGGAGATACAGGTCTCTCGCTCTTCTTACTGATTTTACGTTTTTCGCACTTGAGTGATCGGGTTTCATCATATTCGATTTTCAGTTGACTGGTAAATTTGTCAGTTTGGATTAATCGGCACAGATTCAGTATCTGTGTGTTGGAGAGAGCACACACATTCTTCAGAAGGTACGTTGATCGAAATTTGGTGTAAGCTATGAATAAACAATTCGTATTCTGTTAAATACAAGTAGCGGGAAAAAGGCTAAGTCTCAGTCGAAACATATAGAAATACATATCTACGACTTGTAGATTGGGAGTGGAGCACGTACTTTTTGTATCATGTTTTGTGGTAGGTACCTATTCAAAATTTTTCATTTTTGGCTTCTGACAATCTATAATTTTGGAAGTCTATTGGATTTTCTGGTTAGAAATTTTTCAGTCGTATTTTTCTTTATTGGTTCAACTGTTATTGGTTTTCGCAGTCAACTTAATCTCATAAATTTGCAACTTGATTTCCTTCTCGATCAGGTGTTCATCGAGTGAAAATATCATTTAGATAAAATTTTTATTTTTATTTTTGTTTTTGTCGAAAATGGGAGCAGAAGAAAAATATTTCATCAGATTACTGATTTTTTGTGGACTGATTTGCGTTGGTGCAATTTGAATACGTCTCCTATATTGAAATTTTGTTTGAACCAGCCGATGCAAATAATAATTTTGGACATTGATCGGCTCCACATATACCATATTCCGCCATTTTTAAAAAAATTTTTTTTTTATTTACAAATTGTAGTTATAGTTTTTTCATTCTACCTCCACTAAGTAACTGAAATAAAATTTTTCTGAATTCTCTCTTTCTAAATTAGGGTTGTCATATTATGTCTGTAGGTTTTGTTGGTTTGGGGAATTGAATCTGGGACCTACATATTCACCGGCTAAAAGCGGTGAACTTAACCCCATGGCCATCTCACCGCTGACTATAATTGGCAAATGTATTTTGTATTAAGCAAGGTATGGCAGTTCCCACACACTCCCCCCCTAAAGAGACTCAACTCAAGTTGAATGACATTAGATGCTGTGGGAGATTGGGTGGAGCCAGAACCTATACACACAGGCTTATACTACCTATATGAGTTCTATTTCTACTACATAGGGCGCCATCTATTGGCAACTCAAGTTAGGAAGAAGAGTTGTGAGTTCCACCATGCACCATTAGGGTGTGTGCATGTCCAGCACGCATTGAAGGTCACTAGATATAAGTTTTGTTGGTTCATGAAATCGAACCTGGAACCTACATATTTTCTAGCTAAAAACGGTAAACTTAACCGCACAGCCATCTCCAACACTTCCTCAAAATCCTCATCACAAATCATCAGTAAATTCTCCTATAAACTGCTGAATAAGGAGGGTGTGTTTTCTTTAACTACACATGAAGACATGTTAAAATACCTATTGAATAAACTTTTTGCTTAAAATTCATATTTTTTTTACTTTTTTGATAAAGGCAATAAGTGCACAAAAAGTTAATTTTTACAATTTTTTAGTCTTTTGGGGGAGAAAATGACTTCTTTATGTCAATTCATAGTAAAATGATACTTTTATGAGTTTTCACATGATGATAAATTCAATTTTACCATACACTGTAGGTTCAGAGCAAAATAAAAATTTATCCTTTTCACCCATCAGAAATTTGAAAATCTTTAATAACTGAATCAACTTGTGATCTAATTCAAACTATATAATTGTAGCTAAGAAAGTATATTTTCTCATGAAACACTCACCTAAATTACAGTTTTTTATTTTCGCAATCTACATTATAACAAATTAAAGAATTTAACCAAAATGAAAGTAAATTTTATTCTTTTTTTTTTTAGGGGGGGCATCTAAGAAGTAGAAAATATTTATGATGGTCTTATGTTATAGATGGGCAACTCTTCTTTCTATGTGACTTTTTTCATGATTTTCCAAAGTTCCCATAAAGCACAGTTGACTAGTATCCTTTTCCCCCCACCCAGTATCCTACTTGGTCAGCTATATCCATATCACCCCATTGATGGTATATCAGAACAAACCGCCATTCAGTTTTGACAATTTTTCTTAAGTTTCTGATCTTTTCCAAATTTTAATTAAAGTGCTATGATGATAATGATTCAAAACTTTTTTCATTTTTCAAATTATTGGTGACAAAAGATTACTGTTACCTTTTTGGCGCAAATATATTTTAGTTCAAGGTCCCCTCCATTTATGTCAAAGGTAGGCCATTTTGGCCTGCAGAATAATTTTTGGTAGCCTACAAAAAAATTCACGAAAAAAAAAAAATTAACTTCAATTTTCTATAATAGGTAGTGAGTGATAAATTGTTTTTACATTTAGGGTTTTAAAATTAAAATTTAAAATTTAAATTTAAAATTGAAAGCAGGTGATTAAACTTCAATTTTTAAAATACTTATCAGGGTCATATCGATGATGAGAAGGTTTTGGATGTCAAACATCCCTCACAAGGCTGCAAAATATTAAAAATAAGTTACTTGTTTTTCAACACAAAAAACAAGAAAACCCTTTTTCACTATAGCTACACTTGCAAAGTTGTTTTTCCTATTATTAATGTCCGAACCCACCTCACCTTTTCCATGGACAGAATATATTCGCCAGTTACAGCCGGCAATGGAATGGCCATTTGTTCAAGTTCACTTCTTTTGGCAGGCAAATAATATGTAGGGCACCATTTTAAACTCCCGAGCTGACAGCCCTATAATTAAATCCTCCTATGGGAGTGAATTCTGCATAACGCACTGATGCTGAGGAATGTTTTGTACCTTTATTATTTCATGGCCCACGGTTTTCTCCAAAAATGTATTTTGGCCTGTAGATATAAAGAGGTTGAAGACCACTGACTTACACGTAAACCTACACCTAGATACCGGTCGTTATGCCTAAATTAAAGGCTTAGATGTTTAATTTTTGTTTTTATTCAATACTTCTTTTTAATTAATTTCTCATGCAATTATAGCCAGAGTTGGAATTTTTTTTGGTGTAAAAATAACCTAAAAAATAGCATGGATCAAACCATTAAGTTAGGTAAGTACGAATTTTGTTTTAATACGTACGAAGTTGTAATCTTCTTCTATCAACAATTTTTAATACATGCGGCAAAATCAGTTTCATGGAACTAACTCTACTCAACATCCGGAATGGTTCTTCATCAACTGTTTTTAGGGATTTATATTTAACAGCTGTGGAACTCAATTCTTTTATCTGCTGAAATTTAAAATCATCAATGAATCTATGAGGATGTAATGAGTTCGCTAGGTTTTTTCTCATGAAAACGAAAGCCGTTTCATGAAAACGTGATGCGGATATGTAAAACAGAGGTAATTCTCCAAGAAATTGCGCTTCATTGGTCGGTGGACACGGATACATTGGAAGTGTATTTGTTGTCAAAATTTTCTCATCCAAAATGCGTAAGGAATAACGCTGCTTTACGCATTTCAGAGATGGTAAACTAGGCCATGTAATGTCCAACGTATAAACGTCTTCTTCTAAGTACAACTGGCAAAAATACAATTTCTCCTCATTCGTCATTTCACAAGCGGTATGATGGAACAACTTATTCTTCAGTTTGCTAACAGCTGCAAAATACAGAACAATCAATTTACCTGCTAATAAGTAACTGCTCTGAAAACATGTAAAGCATACTGCTGGCAGAGCTTCGGGCTGAAGTGAAGCAGGTGACTGCTTTTGAGAGGTAGCAACTCGTTTCAAATAAAAAATACTATCACAAGTACTGCTATAATTATATCATAAGAAATACGCGAATGACATAATAAATTTATATCGCTACTTCTTAATTTGGAAAAATGGATGCGGCACTACATACTACGAAGCGAGATTTATGGCACTCGCTGCAATTATTTATGTGACTCATACCTCTTGTAGAAATTCTGGCCAGGTTCTATACCGTAAGTATTACCTATGCAAAGCTGTACATGTAAATATTTTAGCCTATACATACTGTCACATGCAATTAATATCCTGCAAGTAGTACGAAGGCTACGACGTATACCCCCTTAGAGATATATGCTAAAAATGGTGCGACGAGTTTATCCCCTGTGGGTATACTAGTACTATACATATTGTACTACAGGTAGCAATATTGGTGTCAGAATTTTGATAAAAGTCATCTACACTACCCTTATTGGTGATATTTGAGTGTGAAATGCACTCATTGACAATGCCAATTCGGGTTATTTTCGGAAATAATTAGAGAAAATAGTAAATTATTGTCTAAGTATAGTGTGGAAAGTAGGTCATTTCCTAATGAGCGTGAAGTTTAAAAGAGCAGTATGTGAATTCTAAAAACTTCACACATGTGAGAAATTGACTTTCCAGTAGTATTTTTTTCTGACATGTGTAGGAAACGGTAGACTGAAGAAACTTTTAAAAAAAGGCGTGAGTTCCGCTGTTATACTCATGAAAGATTGATGTGTAAACATAAAAATATCTGAATGTAATTCTCATTGTATGGGGGTGTGGTTGTGTGCATGGGTAACATGCACGCATCCAACCGCACACCTACACAAGATTAACGAACATAAACAAAAACATCATTCGATCCTTACGATTGTAATTCTCCTTACCGTAATGGAGTACTAAAATGTTTACCCATCAAAAAAACAAAATTTGTTAGATATGGCAAAAAGTACGACGACACCACCTTCTCGGATAGTTTAGCTACTTTCCATAAGGCTGAAGGTCAAATTTTCGCTCGTATGAAGTTTGCAGCACACTTAAAGAAATTTCCTACTTTCCACCTAAGTTAGAAAATATACTATTTTCAAATAGATATACTCACATATTTTATTAAGTAAATTCTGTTCACTTGCAACGTCAACCACCAGCTTTTCCACCAATTCAAGATCTGAGCTGATGCCCAAAGCATTAATAAGCGCTATTAAATTTATATTAATGATAATAAAAATGCGTGCTGCAAGAAAATTTTTGCAGAAATATTTCAAGAAAATCATATTGTTGTTAACCAATAAGATAAATGCAATGCATCGACGCTTTTGCTAATCGATATAAAATGAACCAGTAGTGAAGGAGTGAGTCGGCATATCACGATTCTATAACGGATGTATAAAAATTTACATTAAAAATTCGCATATATCTACAAAGTATTTTCTCTTATCGGTACGGTACTGTAAAAAAAACTTGTGTACACCAATAAATTTTTATATTGTACAAATGAAACAGACCAAGCCAAGTTTCCTAAAATGTTAAATAGAAAATGAACGACTTAACTTTACACTTATTTCTACTTTTTTTGAAGGAAACCATAATACCTATGTAAATATTTTAATTTATGTAGTATAGTTGCAAACAATGTGAATGTTTCGGAAAAGAAACCTGAAGGACCAAAATTTCAATTTGACAAAATGGGCATTAAAAATTTGTTTTTAAAAGAATCATTTGGCATTCAGCAGTATTTTTTGGTTACTACGTTACCTGAAATATCCTTGAAAAGTATGGAAAAAAAGGCGCGAGTTCCACTGGTTGCAGGGATGGTATTCTACGTCTGGAATTCGATATTCTACATTTGTGATGTAGAATGTGTATAATGTGTAGAATATGTAGAACATGTAAAAAATGAGTACAACATAAATAAATTTATTGATAACTCTTATCAATGTTATCGGAACATTGTCACCTTATCAGTATTATTTTTTACATATTATTCTACATATTCTACGTGAAGCTCGCTGTTCTAATTTACATATTCTACACGTAGAATATGTGTAGACATTTAGAATTCAATTCTACGTCGCCATCTCTGGCTAGGGCTATACTCATGAGTGATTGATATGTAAACATTATAAGATAATGGTGTGGTTGTGAGTGTGCGCAATGCACATACGCATAGCCACACACCTACACTTTTTGTAACAAACACAAATGAGAGTTATAAACGTCAGAGTTACGCTTACGCAAATCCGACAATTGTATTTCTCATTTGGCCCCCAACGTAGACCAAGAACTAAAATGATTACACATCGATAATGATTCGCACGAAACAATATCTCCACAAATTTACCGGTTCTCGATATTTTCCGAAAAATCTAAAGTAAAATCCGCATAAGTTGTAACAGCTGAATTTCAAAGAATCGAACGAATTTGTGTAAGATTTATGGTTATTTACATCCAGTGAATCGTAAACCTTGGTGACGGTAACTAGTTCTTATTACCCGGTTTGCTTGCGAATGGGTTATTAAAATTCAACTTATGGAGGGGTTAGGGGTGGGGGTTATGAAAATTTTTCGTTTCACTTCAAAAGAAAAATATTTTATATAGATAGGTATATACAGGGTGTACATGTTGCAAATAAATTCACAACACACTTCGATCGTTCAGCCATTTAATACTAACTCATGGCTAGAATAGTAAATTTCAGTATTGGACTTGGAATTTTCATTTCCCAATTTTTCGGCATTTAGTCCCCATCCAAACTTCCTGGAATTTTCATTGTTGGGATTTTTTTTCATCAGATTTTGTATATGAATAAATTAAGTTGGCTGGTCTGACACGTCGGGCACATTCGAACTGCTGTGTATCGGTACTGAGGCATAAATACACTGATCTGTACCCAAATGTTCTCTTTTCCGATGAACGATGTGTGAAAATGTTATATTCTTATTGCATCAGTGCTAATGTACCAGGGACCAAAACACTAATGTATCTATTTCATTAATGTTCAACTCCTTTATCTTGCCATTGTTCAGTGAGCAAGTCCCATCTACTGAGGCAACAGTACACTGCACAATACTCAAATGTTCTCTTCTGCAATTCATCTGTTCCAAAGTACCATGTTCCAAGATAGCAATACATTTCATCAGTGTTATGGTGTCCCAAGGTGGGTGGCTTCATTCAAAATGAAAACTGCTTCCAAAAAAACCAATATTTTTGAACCGACTCAATTTTTGAATCAGTTTTTATTCGCCAGATTGTCAAGGATTCTGGAATTCAGGAGAGTAGTAACATGGTTGTTTTCAGTTCTTGACTTTTTTCACTTTGAAGGTTAAAGTTTAATCTTTGAAAGTAGGTAACATATGTGCTTTTCGTATCAAAAGTTTCTTAAAGCTTTTAATCTGCGCTGGAGTTTATTCCAGTCCGAATCTTTTTATTTTGAGATAAAATCATAATTCAGCACCTCTCGTTTCTCCTTGTCAGTCCATTATTTCTGTGTTCGGTTTTATGGGTTTGAGTATTCGTTTCATAACTCAGGGAAGCAGATGTTTATTTGCATAGATATTACTACTTACTATGATTAATATACATACCTATAGGTATACCTACCAATTTAAAATTCGCGGTTGAATTGTGATTTGGAAGTTCTTCATTGGACTGAGGTTAATAAGAAGGCACAAAAACGTAAGTTAGACTACTTCTACCTTTTTTTTTTTACAGTATGAGATTTGTGTGGCCTGAAAAATTTACTACGCTGTGTCTTTATTTGGTACAAATGTGTGCCCCGATGGTGAGAGTTTGCAAACTCGTTTACCACAAGGACGATTACAGTCTACCATTTGTTTCACTGTACGTTACACCTTTTTAAAAACTAGTATCCTATAGGTGTAAAAATTAAAGATAAAAATACTGTAAGTTATCAGTTCAATAATAAGAACGTGAATAATATTTTATTCATTAAATATCTACTCATCTATACTACCTTAAAGTGAACCTTAACATAAATTAAAATTCAAGAGAAATAAAAGTGTGTTGATGCGTTGAAGCAGAAATAAGAAGAAAGCTTATACCTATATACTGTATATATAGGTATGTAGTCTACTATTATATGTATTTCTAAGGTTAATAATGTGTTGTGGTTAGTTGGTTGATAGAGCATAGAAGAAAAGGAAAACTTGTAGAAGAATGAGAATAAATCAATGGAACTGGCAGTCAGCTTTGGCTGAATAATTTTAATTTTTCAAGCATATTTAACATTGCAATTTATAACATTACACGCAGGGAAGGAATTGAGGTTCTCTCAATTTGTCGTTAATGCTAAGAAACAGGTTGGGCGTGTCTGCGGTAAGTCATTAGCATGTTACTGCATGTTGTGGTCTACTCGCAATCGTGTAAACTGTCCCCAATTCCCATTCACCCTAAACATATCAAATTAAAAAATTTGGAACCAGTAGTTGGTATGTTCTCAAATTCATCAAAACCTCATGTGCATGCTTTACAAACTGAATTGGAACAGTTATTTGATTACTGTTCAGAGGCAACATCAATCAATGACGTTGTTAAAAGTTGTTTCGAAATGAGGAAATTCTAATTTTTTCAAATTTCTTATAACTGTCACTGGTAAACCAGGAACGCGCACGATATGAGACAGGCACATAGAAATGCAACAAGATAGCGCACAATAGCACTCCACGAAAGCGCATTTCCATGCCAGTTAGAAAGGTAGATTTTGCCTAGAATAGACAGATTTTCTAATTATATACGTATTGCGGGTTGCGTTCTTTAACAATTTTAATAATTTTGTATTATAAAGGAAACTTTAAAAAACCACACTTCGTAATGGCTAAGATACTAATGTAAAGTATGATCATTTAAAATTTTTTCTCAGAGTGTGAAGAATTTAGCGCTCCAGTTCGTCCACAAATTTGAACTTCAAAATTATTCATTCCAAATCAGTAGGTACCTACTGAGTTAGTTGTTTAAAATATATTTAACTGCTGCCCAACCAAGTAAGAGGTGTATGAATATATCTGTGAGAAAAAAATTTAAGGCGTATACCCAACAGGCTGACATGTAGCGGTGCACTTTCATTGCATGTTTATGTGCACTTTCCTTATGTAAGTAAAATATCGATAAAATGAGTGATGTGAGTATTCCTATTATAGCCACTGCCACTTACTCTACAGCTTCCAATGAATACAGTTTTAGTTCTTCAAAATTTATCAAAATTGAACTGCTCAATCAAATTTCTGATGATCGATTAGATTTTTTAATGTTATTTTTTTTTTGCAAAAGATTCCTGCTAATTTAGATTTCAAAAATTTGATTAAAAAGTGGGTAACTATGTCGCTGTATTCATCTTTAATTTTAAATACGATACTTAAATATGAGTACATATCTAGTACCTGACTGTTATATTATTTTTGGTTTGTTATCTAGTAGCTGAATTCTTTTTGGCAAAAAAGTGTCGTTCTCGAGCTATTCTCAAAGTGTAATGTCACGATAAGTTTTGGAAAAGTTAGCTTTCAGATCAGCCATTTAAATTAAAGTTCGGGGCGCGTTCGAGCAACAAAAACTTTAAAAACAATATCGACAAATAGAACTATTAAAATAACTTTTTTGATAAGAATACAATCACATCATCTTTAGAAGAGAACTTTTTCTCAGAGAACTAACTTATTTTTCTTTCTAAAACTAAATTCGCCCTTCTCTGAAAAGAACAGGTAACAGCGTGTTATCAAAAAATGCGAATATTTCCAACCTTTTTCCCAAAAAAAACACAGCTAGTAGTTCTAAAAAATTATTTATTAAAAAAGTTATTTAATAATAGGTAGGTAGTTAGATACTTGATTTTATTTATCCTATTTCGGTAAGTATTTTACATACCGAATATTATTTATATTTGGAAATTTCAAAAATTTTAGTTTGTATTTTCATTCCTTTCCCCCTCTAAAAAAAATGCATTCGCTAAATCACCGGAGGCATCGAATTTTGGTAATTTTTCCATAAGTCAGCATTATTTTTTAAAGCGAATAACTGCAACGAAGATAGTAAGTACAGATATTAAAAGTTATATGCCCTTATAGTTTAGTTGTTTAGTAAAGGTGGGTGTTGTATCCTTGATATATATTTCGTACTCAGTGCAATACGGAATGTGATTAAGTAACATGCCTCTCGTATTATTATTCTCGAAAATAGTTGCAAGTGCTGGTCAAAAAAGTGGGAAATGGTGAAATTAAAATACATACATAGAATATACATGTCCGTGGATACATCCGTTCTTTCAGCGGTGCAATGTGTAGGAATGCGTCTCATCCAATGTGGTACAGAGGAGTGGTTACCAGAGGTGTAGCTAATCAAAATTCTGGGGATGGAATACTCGTTCCGCAGCCATTACTGAGAGAAGGAGTGATAAATTTGTTCGTCTCTATGGGTATCGTGAACTCACATATTGCCTTTCATCATCAACCAACGGATTCCTACATTGATTACTACCACATAAGCCTATTAATTGGGTCACTTGTATGCCTTTTTCAGGGTGTGTAACTCCAAGTTTATTTATTTTTCGTAGTTTTTTTTGACTGATTTTGAGCAACGTAGCTTGCGGATTTATCTGTTTGTAAGTTTCATTTTGGATGTACGCGATTATTGAGCTACCGAGTGAGCCTCCGAATATAAAACTTTCCAAATGAGCATTTTGTTTGAACGAAGTACATTGGATCATGTGAAAATCGGCATTCGTCAGTTCAGTGAAATCAATCACATTTAAGAAAACCAATCTACGAGTACAGGTAAACGATGCCTGCTCATCGGGATAAGGCAGGAACTTATTAAAGTACTGGTGTTTCGAAATCATCCGGCATAAGTATATCTTCTGCTTGCGTGATAGTCCACAGACGTTTATCCTGTTCACTGTTAACCGGAATTGAGAATAGGCTGTAATAAATTTAACAAAATAATAATATGCGGTTATTTTTGATTAGATGTAAAATCAAAAATGTAGTCTAAAACTATAGGAATTCTTCGTATTGGGTATGAGGATTTGGGCAACTGCATGGGCGTTCATGTCAGTAAGAATACATCATTGTTAGTTACACAGATTTTTCTTCTTGGCCAATTTGGAAGAGGGTGTAGACCCAAAGACCCCTGTCACGAATTGCGAATTTTTGTATCTGTTTTAGGCTTCCAAAAGAAAAAAAGGCTAAAATACATTCGCGAGAACGTACTTCGAGTGAGTTCGTGGAATTTGCCTTTTATGTGCACTGTAAATACGTAGTTAGATAGTGACAAGTTATACAAGGGCAGCCCATTGCGCCGCAAATACAGAAAGAAATACTATCTGTAACACGAAACAACTTGCAAGCGTCTGTGATCAGACAAAGTTTCGAGTGTTTCCGGTTAGGTCGGTAAAAAAAACGAGGAAAGAAAAGTACTCAAGAGGATTAAAAAGGTAAGACTTCTGCCTGTTAAGCATTTTTTTTTTTTTTTTTTTTTTTTAGATATAATAAACAATTTCGTTAATCCACTCTAAAAGATACATTGTAAACAAAAGACAAAAGAATGAGGATGAAAAAATAAAATTACTAAAAACATTTAATTATCATAACCATTTGATCATGGGTCACCGGGGTAACATACCAGGAGACTGTTTACAGACTGTCTATATAAATTCTATAGCTATGTCTATAATATACTTCTTGCTTATCCCTACTTTCGATCTATATGGCCATGTTGAGAGGTGCCGATAAAAATCGATAAGAGCTATAAAAAGTTGTGAATATTGGTGCTTCTAATTTTTACTGTGGATTTTTATATTTATAATGAAAAATTGCTTGGTATCAACAAATAGTTTATTTCTGCGAATGCATTCGGGTTTTATTTATATAGACAACTGGTAAACACTTCTTTATAGGCATGATTTCTTTATGGTCCTTATTGATAGTTCGTAAATAGCACCCAGTTCTTATAGCAAGACGCCACGGAGAAGCTTGAAAAATTACCGATTTAAACATCACTACTTTCAACACTTTCAACATCACCCTAAAAATGCCTAATACAACCTATGATAACGCAAATAAAAATATCCTCTTTGACTGAACATAGATGCTTCTATGCAACTTATGATATCAGTGTAACGTATATAGTCGACCATAAAAATTATTGATGACTATATTTGTACACAGACAATATTATTGCATTTTTGTAACAATAATATCCCTGAATTCCATTGACTCTTCTTCTTTCTTCACAAATTTATCTTCTTCTTTTTCCTATTGTTTAATAATACGGTATTTACTTGTCCATACCAAACAGTATTCGGTGACCTCATTTACTCTGGTTCCTCGAATATGCGAATCCTTCTATTTTAATTATTACTACTTCAACTAACCACAGTGTAAATACCATATCACTGAAAGGGTACACAAACTCACATTTTTAACTGAAAAATTGTACTTTTTTTTAGTCTCTTGTGGAATATTATTCTCTAATAGAGCTCTCTCATTTTACCACTGAGACAGTGTGTTCTTTAAATTTTACTTATACTGTTGAATGTACAAAATATTATTTTATTATATTATGATTTTACTAATTGTGTTTTATTATTTTATTTAAAGACTGAATCTAGAAAGTTAAGGTTTACGATAAGAGTGTGAATAATAAATTATTTAATTATTTTAATATTACAGAGATATTGATATTCATTTTGATATTAATATTTCGTGTGTAACATATAAAGGTGTTGCAATACTGATTTTTGCAATCCATCGATGCCAATACATTAAGTAATACCAGTGCAAATTTTCAATAAATTACGAAGGTATTTAAGTTCATTGTTAAGGAAGTAGATATCAGTACATTTTGTGCCAATGGGGGAAAATAGTTTTATTTTGTCAAATCTGAATTTGCTCGATATGTGACGTATCATAGAGAGTAAGGAGTCCAAGACATGGCTTGTGAACAGGCGAGGCAAAAAAAACATTGTTCCTTGGTGCCCACCATATTTTATACAACAACACGTTTCTGTTGACATTATGAAAAAATTTTGAGGAACCTTTTTTATAGACTTTATTTTTTTAGAGACCAATTTTTATTGTGAAATAGAAAGGGAAAAATTTGTAGTGAAAAAACGGGTTTGAGTTTTCTTCTAATATTTTCAATCAACATTATAACTTAAAATAACTTCGTTTTTAGCGAAATATGATCATAAAAATTAATTTGTCTTCAAAAAATAAGGGTTTGGTCACCAAAAATTTTTTCTTACAATTATTACTTTTTTAAATATAACAGTAATTTTAAAAAATGGAAAGTTTTTCATTAAGTAATTATTTTTATTTCTTAACTATGCAGAAGTCATTGATGATAAAGAAAAATTATTGGTAGTAAATTTGTGTAAATTTGTATAAATTTGTGTAAATTTGTGTAAATTTGTGTAAATTTGTGTAAATTTGTGTAAATTTTCTTCTCTTTCCAGCAATACCAACTTCACCTTTTTAGCTTCAGTCGCAGGTGAGAAATCATCGAGTAAAAGACGATAGGTTTTTCTCAAAATAAAATTTTCATGATGTTTCATTCAAATTTTTGGCAACTCTGATTTTTTGCTCCTAAGACCAAAAAGTAAACTTCGGACCGGTAAGTTCCACGCTTTGGTCCATAGACCAAAAAATAATTAAATGTGATCATTTTTTATAAATTTTCGGTCCTATTACCAAAATGTATCCTTCTGATACAAAAAGATGAACTTTCTGCCCTCAATTTAGGATTGAAGGTTCATCTTTTTACATTAGAGAACTATTTTTTGGTAGTAGGAGCAATAAAATTCGAAAAATGACCACGTTTAAATATTTTCTTATCCAAGGACCAAACAATGAAATTCATAGGTCTGAAGAATTGACTTTTTGTCCCTAAGACCGAAAAATAGGTGTTGCTAATGAAATATCATAAAAGTCTTGTTTGAAATAACATTTGTATTTTAAGAAAAACCTATTGTCTTTCACTCGATAACTTCTTCGCCACTATTGTACCTAGAATCTAAGGTTCGTATTGCTGAAAGGGGAAAAAATTTACTCAAATTTACCACCATTTTTTTTTTTTTTCATCGTTAATAGCTTCTTCATAATTCAGAAATAAAAAATTGTCAGTTAATGAAAATTTTCCGCTTTTTAAATTGTTGTTTATTTCAAAAACTAATGATTCCGAAAAAAAAAAAATTTTCAGTGATAACCAACTCCCCCTCCCCTTTTTTAACGAAAAATTAATTTTTATCATCAGATTTCACTGAAAACGAAGTAATTTCGAGTTGGTGGCAAATGAAAATATTAAAATAAAACTTAAACCCATTTATTCGCAGTAGGTAACTTTTTTCTTTTCAATTTTTCTATATAAATAGTTTTTTACAAAAATAAATCCCATTAATTTCCTTACAAAAAATGTTTCTGGCAATATTTTTATAGGGTCAATAGTAACTTCGTTTGTTATCATAAAGTACGGTGTGCATCAAGGGGATTCGTTTTTTTTTTGTCGTTTTTTGACACCCCCCTTTCTACGCCCTTGATGCGTAGATAGTTTTGTTATGCAGATGATCAGTTGGTGTAACTATCTGCCGAACTAAATTGAGTCACCTAGTACGCGTTTTGTTTCATGGTCGAGTGAGCACTCGAGATGGGACGCCACAACATGCTTCAATGATATTATGAATACGCAAAAATGAGATAAATAATTTTTGGGAGGATCAAGAAGGTCATTCAAGAAGTAAAACTGATGAGTATTTTCGTTGAATCCGAGCTTCACGATTCTGTTCGTGAGGCTATATTTAGGAGAGTCAAAGTTTTATAACCAATTTAAAGAAGAAAAATGGCAAATTAAAATAAGCAGAAACTTCGTCGTAGCCTACACACACTGAAATTCTTCTGTCCTTTCCCCTATTTTATCTTTTTTCTTCAACTCGAAAAACCAAAACCTATAATTTCTTTTTCAATTTTTCAGAGGACCATCCTTACCCTACCCTGTGAAATATTTATCATTTCATGTTTTGCTAAGGGCGCACTTACGTAATCGAATCTTTTTGATTCTGGAAAGTTCCAAGACGTACTTTTCTGTATCGTATCGACTGGTAACAATCGATTGTGCCAATGGATTCGTTTGGCTCAGATGCATTTTTATTTTTTGGGAAACTGCTCGTTCAATTGCTCGAGATTTTTTTCTTTCAGGATACAGCATTCTTCGATGAATTTCCTTCACCTTTTTCAAATTGGTTAAATGGATCTCCCATAGAGAACGGAATGGTCTGATGGCCATATCGCCCACTCCGGTGTTAATTTGCCTGTACATAATTGCGGATCTTATTTTGGAACCACTTGAAATAAAATATCTCTCTGGTGCACACGTGTTAATTGCTGTAAATGGTTTTAAAATGTGAACATGTTTCAAAAGTGGAGGGCATCGAATCATTGACACGATGAAGTCCGGTTGCTCCGTCGAATGATAATTTAATTCGATTTTACGTTTCCGACATTGGTGGTCTTTAAATTCATCAATGTCGAAGCTATCTGTCCTGAAATATCCAGTTAGCTGTCCATAAACGTGTTTGCAAAGATATACCTTCTGATTTAGCGTTAAACTGCAAACATTTAGGGACGAAAACGAGCGAACAAATTTCTGGTAAGCTGGAAATGAAAAAAGTGATAGGCATTAGGCTGAGTTAGAGAATCTTATTCATGACTGAAACAATTCTATTAACTGGAAACGTGCACCCAGCAGAAGTGAACAAGTTGAAGAATTTTTTTTTGTCTATTATTCGCAATTAACAACACTTTTCTGAATGAAAGAATAAGAATTTTATTTTTTAAGGTAAATAGGTACCTGCAACAACGTTTTCCACAATAACCTTTACCTGCCTAATAAAACTTAGCTTGTTCCAATCTAACCGGGAGTTTTATGTAACATACATTGTTGCCACACATATCAACGTTTTTGATAAAATACGTAAAAATTTAAGTAAAATACCGAATTCGAAAGAAATTGAATTTTAGAAACCTTGTTTTAAGGCCCAACAACCATCTTTTATTGGACGGACTGTAATAATTAAATTTTACTTTTTTTAACCAAAAATTACAACACCCATTCCCAACTTTCCTCCTCCACACATAACCTAAAAAAAGTTTAGGAATTTTTCTAGAATTCAGTGACAGTTTTACTTTTTTTTTTAATTGTCACGCCCTCCCAATCCTCAAAAAAGGTTAAATACCGGAAACAAATCAATTTTACCGGAATGAGAGCATATAAATTAACAATATTATCTTCTTTTTTTGTTTTCTTTTGTTTAAAAATAAAAATAAATTGATTTTCACTCAGAAAATTGAGCAGTAAAAGAAAGTGATCGAGCCGTGCATAAAAGTAATGGAGCAATACAAAATTGTCAACTTGAAGTTCACATGCACCAAATCTTTTTTTTTTCACGTCGTATTGAAATTCCCTTCTTTTTATTTAGTAAAAAAATACAAAAAAACATATTTTGTGTTGGGTGTTGCAAAAAAAACTCATTGAATGCCTTGCTTTATTCATAGCTAGTGACACTATTTTTTGGGTTAATTTATTGGTTTTTATTGGAAAATGACCTTCTGCCAATACACCAGTGGGACAACACCTTTCAGGACTATCCAGAACATTTAAAAATAATTAATGTAGATGTGGAATACCTTGTTGTGAAAAGATATTCTCACCAGAAGGTAATCAACAGATATTGCGTATTCTGCCACTTCATATAAACATATGGGTAAGTCAAAACCGATTTTAGAGCCAGTTGGGATGGTTTATATACGGGCTTATTTACAGGCACACAGACTCACATATGTAAGTAGTAATTACATAAGTTTTGTGTGAACAGATAGTTGCATCATTTCTTGTAGTGATAAAAAATGGCGGACTGGTTCGTGTACGAAATCATGACATCATTGTCATTGTTGAGATTGGTCACTGTTTGGTACTCATACATTAATTGTATGTACGTGCAAGTAATTACGATCAAACATAATTTACGTGTTTGATTTAATGCCATAAAGACGAATATTTGCCAGCCTTGTGGCGGTGACTGTTATTGGGGGTCTGAGCCTCATAACCTTACTTGAGTAATGTCCCCAAAGTCGGTATGTGACTTATTTGACAGAGACTAAAACATTATATAATATCTTGATTATCCTATAAACTAATAGACTACCTCATCCTTGCCATCTTTATTGTAGACCAGCATGCTCTAGCCATGCTCCTAAACATGTTAGATAAATCAACTCAAGGTTAGTTCTTATTTAAATTAATTCAATAAATCATAATATATTTGGAAACAAGGTCTAGAGATTCATATATTGGGGCATGGTATTGGCAGGAGCAGTGAAAAGTCTGAAGCTGTTGAGAGGAGTTATGCCACAAGTTACGTAGGCGCAAATTCTCAAAAATTTAGATAAAATTTAAAAGATATAAAGAAATTTTTTTAAACTCAGTGTTATTGTTTTGTTTACATGAGCATTCATAGTTTTTTAAAAAAAAATTAATACTCCATACTACCTATGCAGTCCTTCTAAAACTAAAAATATAGGACTATAAACAATTTTAGGCTGTGTCACTGGTTGTAAGAATGAAACATTTTTAATTTTATTCAATATTACATTGAACTACATTTACCAACAAATACTAAAACCAAACTGAAACAAAGTGAAGAGGATGATGATCGTTGAATTGAAATAACTGATCCATAATATTCGATCAATCTGGTTGGGTAGCAGATAGATTTTCTTAGTGCTATGTGGATGCGGCTACATATCGTAGGTGTCATAGCCATGGGGTGGGTTGTTGTGTTTTACAATCTGTGGGTTGCCAGTCAAAATCCCCAAACTAACAGCCCACAGAACGGTGACTACCGACGTGAGATGTACGTGGGTCACAAAATAATAAAGGTACAGTTCAGAAAATTCAGCAGCATCAGTGCCTTACACCAGATTCACCCTTGGGGATGAGTTTCAACAGTTTGAACATAAAGATAAATACAGTAGGTACAGGGGAGCCATTCCTCTAAAATTTTATGTCATTTCTATGGTTTCAGCAAACTTACAATTGGGAATAAGACAGACTGTCAGCCCTGAACTAATTGACCAATCAAAATAAAAGTCAATCGAGTTTATATACCTACATCTTTATACATATCTCTTTACAGGTACTTATCCAGACATTTTTTGGAATCCCTTTTCCCAAACAACTATTTTACCAAATGGCCATTTTTAAGAATCCATTTCACCTAAGGACACCACTGTCTCTACCAAAGAGTCAACTTTTTCCTTGTAGTGGAATGTACAGTGAGAGTGGTAGTTTTTTTAATATGTAAAGAAGACATATCTACACAGGCCATCATCTTAAAATGAGTGGTAAAGTGAGGTGGATTGATTTTTTTGTTACATGTGTTTAAAAAGTAAGTATTCTCATTATCAAAATCACAATTATATTTTAGTGAGTGCTCATATTGATGGCTGAGAATGAAAATGTAGTATGTCCAAATTAGTACTTTCCTAGATAAATTTAAAGGTTTCAGTGTAAAACTGCTTCAGAACTATGCCAGATAGTGGTAAAACTGTAAGAGAATCAGTTGGGGCATGACTTGGGTGCATGATGACGTGAAAAAACAAGGTGACCATGAGTACTTTAAAGGGCAAGAGAGAAAATAATAAAAAAAAGTCAGGACATACTATCTACGTAACAGAAAATCATTCATTAATTTAAAACGTAATACCTTGAGAAAGTTGATGAAATTAAAATAATTCCTCAATTTTTTTGAATTACATGACAAAATTAAGTATATTTAACAGAAAAATCAATGGTCAAAGTAGGAAGTTTGAGGTAAATAGTGGACATACTACTTTTTCCCACTTGAGAAATTCTGTTATTTGGACATACCGGTTCTTCTTATTTGGCTTTTTACGGCTATCCACAAATAAGCTTATTTTCGTATCTCAGAAGATGCTTTAAACATAAAGATACCAAAAATTCAAAAATACCAATATCTAAAATTTTGGACATACTACTTTTTCATTCTTAGCCATCGATATGAAAGAATCAATGTTTCTGTGGTAATTTATAATCAGTGACGAATGAATGTGCTTGTGCACTCACCAGTTAGTTGTGGGGCTGACACGCATCTCTACGTTTCCCTACAAGTGGTGACCCTGATGTGATACAGTAACAACAGCAAACAGAGCTATCTCCCCGGCACATCATGTCCTCAGTTATCACATACCATTTCCTCCTTCTACCGCCTGCAATAGGTTGAGTGGGATGTAGGCTGAAGCAGTGACATGTGCAACTGCGCACAGGTCTGGGGTTCCCTTCAGCACATACACCACCACTGTTGGTCAGCGATTCTGCTTCTCATACGATTGGCCATTGGTACTGTGAGGGAGTAGTGAGGCGATTATGAGTACTGGAATGTTGTCCCCCTGTAACATCGGACCCCATGCCACTATGGATACGATGGTTCAATTTTATTAGCAAACAAAATATAGGTGAAACTGGTTCAAATCCCGAGTTGATAAAACCTATAGTTTTATTATAAAAGTTTCATTTTTACTCTAGTAGTTTTCATTTTCCGATTATTTTTAGAATTTTTATTTTAAAAGCTCAACCCAGAAAGCTGTAATCAAGCTCAGTAGTTTTTATATGTTCACTTTAGGAAAAATTCAAGTGTCACATAGAAAAGTTTCATTTTTGCTTGGAATGAGTTTGTGTCAGTGTTTTTAAGGAGGTTTTGTTTTGGAAACTCTAGCCAGAAAGTTGTAATAAAATTCAGAGGTTTCAATAATGTCACACAGGGAAGAATCAAGTATTAACCTTAAAGGACAGTTTAAACTCAGTATTTTATTCTTTGACCTTACACCTAAAAAGTTGAGTAAAGGGAAAAATTGTGTTATGCTTTATACTATTTAAAGTAATTTATTCTCAAAAAGTTATAATTTCCCTACTTTACAGAATACAGATTAAGATAAGAGAATAGAAACAGTTAGCATAAATCGTCTTTAAAAAGTTTGATAATATATTTTGAAAAGTTTAATTTTCGGGGCATTTTGAGAAGTTTGGTTTTAAAATCTCCACCCTGAGAGCTGTAATCAAGCTTAAAAGTTAAAGTAATGTCGCATATGAAAAAATCAGTTTCACTTTGAAAAGTTTCATTTTTGCATTGAATTGTATTTTTTATTCTATGGTTTTTAGGTTTTGACTGCTCCGCTCTGAAAACTATAATCGCGCTCAAAACTTTATATGATATCATATATCGGAAAAGTTTCATTAATGTTTTGAAAAGTTTAATTTTCAGAGGGTATTGGAGAGTTTGGTTTTGAAAGCTCTACCCTATAATTTGCAATCAGACTGAAGATTTTCAATAATGTCACATAATAGGCTATAAAACAATCAAAGTTTCAGTTTTCTTTGAAAGTATTCAGTTACAGGGTCTTCTGGAAATGTTGGTTTTGAGATCTGAAAGCTTTAATTATGCTCAAAAGTTTTGATAGCGTCATATGTGAAAAAATTTGGGTTCCTGTAGAAAAGTTCTACCTATTTTTCATTTTAAATTTTTTATTAAAACATCAGAGTGGGTGTCTTTTTATTTTTTTTTTTTAAACTTTCTCCAAAACTGCTAAAATTAGTTTACCGTATTATAGCCTGGAAGAAAATTTGTTTATTCATCTTTATCGTTTGCTTTCATTAGTTGTATAAATTTAACAAAATATTAATGAATTTCAACATCTCCTCCCCTCCGGTAGCAAAAGATACCATATAGTTTCAAGTTTATTATTTCTCATTATTTTGTCCAAAGACTCCCCAGTTTCTGGAATTTTATTTGGGATAAGGATAAGGCCATGGATAGGAAATTCAGATCTAGACAGGAAAAATTTATAGGCACCCTAAAAATTGAAAATTACGTTTATAGGATTTATCTTGGGGGGGTTACGATAATAGGGAAGCCAATTTTGCGAATGGAGCGATCGAAAAAAATTTGTTAGGGTTTTCCAGTAGATTTTCCAAGAAAATTTATTTGTTTTTCTCTTTTTTTTTTGAAAACACCAGGCCCGGGAGAATCCCCTCCTTCCTCTCCTCTCTTGTCAGTCCTGGATAAGGATATGAACGTTAAGAATTAGTCGTTGGAAACTGAAGACTGAGTTCGGATTGTCAAAATCAAATGTAGCCAGCCGCGTGACGAACCCTCCCTACGTCACTGGAACCCTTAAAAAGTACTCAGGGTAAGTATATCAAAGTCAGCACTTACGACTACGCGAGTTTACTGAACGTTCGGCGATAGTAACAGCAACTTGAATTTGTGAAATAGTATCGATGTAAGTCCAATCATCAGCTTCTAAACTTATTGTTACAGGCCTACGTGCATCTTGGTGCTTTTCCATGCGAATTAGGCCTAAATGCGACATTCTTTCGAGTCTGACGAAATCAATCGTGTGGATGAATTTGTAAGGATATATAAGCCCACTGGAATTTTTTTCCACGTAAACCAAGGCTGTCGAAAGGAAATGCGATCTAGAAATGTAAAATACCAACGACTCGGGCAACAGATAAGATTCGGTTATTTTTGGACATTGGTACATTGAAACGCTGTCCGTTTTGGGATCGTTCTCTCTCATGATGCGCAATGAAAACAGTTTCAATTCGCATTTAATAAATACAGTTTCTTCGAAGGTGAAATCGTGCAGTTTCAACTCGTCTTCCAAGAATAATTGGCACATATAGATTTTCGTCTTGAATTTCATGGCGCATATGCTACGATGATTTAGTTTATCTAACCAAACCTGAAATGCTAATCAGAAAATAATTTATTAACTCGTGGAAATTACGAGGCTTCTTTTCGAACAGACGATTTCTCAGTGTCTGAGCCAAAAATGAAGGTACACTTGATATGGCTGCAAATGTGCAGGATGCTCGCCAACGAATGAGTCGAATTTCATTGGTAGATAGTGCGCCCAAGGGGACAAACACAAAAAGGTTATGGAAACCTTGGTCATAATTTCCAAGACAAATTTTCAGTTGGTGGTCAAAATGGGAAAGTTATTTTTATAAAAGTGCGAGTGGGTGATTCTCAGAATAAGTTGATATTCTTGTGCAGGGCATATAATTATTTCGGTAACGATAAGTGCCAGAACAATTTTTTCTTTGACAAATCTTCCACAACCTACTGCAAAAGAAATAATTTCATTTTTTATGCTAAAAAGTCCATCCCTATGGCTATTCACAGTCATAATTTCAACCTTTACAAGTATATTTTTTACAGTTCTATTACATGTTAGTATAAAATGATTAAAGTAATAATTATTTGTGATACAAATTCGTAAAGTAGGTGATTTTGATACGAGTGTGATCCTTGCAGCACAAGCCGAAGGCAAGTGATGCAAATCACACAAGTAGTAATCACCTACTTCGCTCTGAGTGTCACATACAATTTTTTGTAACACCCCCAAAAACAAATTCACCAAGAAAAAATTGTTCTGGAAATGTATTTAAACGAAAAATTACGTTAAAAACCCGTTTTCAAAGATAAGCTTTTTTTTTTTTTTGGTTTAGCTTCATGCGAAATAAATATTATTTCGTTGCGGAAGGTTGGTTGCAGTATTGGTGTATTTTAAAATCGCAATAGTGAGCAGAATAAAAGCTTATAACGATAAAAAAAAATGGTAAATTTTCCTTTAATTTGCGTTTTTTCTTTCGTTTATTTTCGAATAGGTAGCTAGGAACAAGTAAAATTTTTAATGGAATACAAACTTAAGTAAATTTTATCTTCTCTTGAGCCGTACTAACGCCAGCTTTCTAGCTTACATAGCGGCTGACGAATTATTGATTAAAAGAGAAAAGGTTTCTGGATTCCAAAAAATAGCAAACCTTCTATAAATTTTCGTATTTTTCCTTCGTTTATTTTCACGCAGCTGAAGATGATTAAAAAATGATATGAAAAGTAAATTCGAGCATATTTTCTTTTCTTTCCAGTAATTCCAATTCCAGCTCTGTAGCTTAAATAAAGGGTGAAGAATCATTGTATGAATGAGGAGAAGTTTGTAAATTCCAAAAACCAGCCAATTTTACATTAACTAGTGTTTTTTTCATTTGTTTATTTTCAGATAAATGAAGATAGTTAAAAAATCATGTGGAAATTTTATAAATTTTATCCTCTTTCCAGCAACACTAACCTCAGCTCTCTGGTTTGAATAGAGGCTGTGGAATTAGTAAATGAAATAAAAGAGGTTTGTTTCAGAGCTGAAATGTTGTATTCATTGTTCAGTTGAAGTGACAACTTGACAGTTTTTTGCAAAATCCAGATGTGTATCATAATGTTTGGTAAGACATAGTGCGCATGCGACCCTAAGGCGGTGATTTATTAATCTAAGCAAGTACCAAGCTGCGCATGAACAAAATTTTACTTTTCAAAATTGAGGTAAAATCTCCTACTTCACATATAGTTAATACCCATAAAAATGTCTGTTTTTGGGATGGGTATTGCTAAAAAATTATTTATAATACACATATAAGTAAGGAAAAGGCTGGTAAGAGTATGCAGGTGGGTAGGAGAACTCACTTCAATTTTTGCTCTATGGTTGCACTGATCTGAAATACGTCAAATTTATAATGATTAGACTCATATAGAGACCTTGTGTACTAAATACCAAGATATTAGGTTGATGATAAAAACTGTTTTTATATATTTCTTTACTATTTTCTATGATGACATTGCAAGACATAGAAACTATTTTTTTTTCAAATTGACCTCAGAAAATCAATAGTTTATCTATTGTGTAAATATCTAAAAACATACTTAAGAGAAATATTTGGAAAAATTACAATGCATATTTTTTTAGAGAAATTTTTACAAAACACGTAGGTATTAGTTAGCTAAGAGTACACATTTAACCTAAAGGTAAGGATATCAATGCTGAAAGCATGCTATTTTGTAAAGAAAAGAATGGGAAGGTTAAAACTGATTTATTTCATTAAGATATTTTCATGTGTTCTGCTCATGAAGAAGATTTCCAAGTTAAAAGAAAATTCAGGGAATTATAAGGCACATTTTGTGGAAACTGGTGGCGTAAAGATTCAAAAGCATGTTATGGAAAAGAGAATTTTGAATTTCAGTGGTTTTTAGGATTTTTTTCAAAGTGTGTATTCTTAGAATGCTGAGTGAGTACTCTTACCCAACTATGCAAGTAAGAGTACGCATTTGATGGGAATGCTACTTTTCATACATCACTGTTTTTTCTCAATAACACCTGCAATCAGCAGTTATGCAACTTTTTATTCAGTGCGTACAAAAAGTTACATTATCACATAACTGAGTAACAATTTCCCTATCATTGTTCCATATTTCAAAATTTTTTGAAAATTTTTGCAGTTTAAAATTTTTTGATTCGTTTTTTATGCGTACAGATCACTAAAAAAATTCTTGAAAAAATAAATTGAGACAAGGAAGTGAAACTTTACCTGCTTAATCTGGTAATCATCCTCCATTATTGTGGCGAGTTTCAGAATTTTTGGAAAACTTTGTTGACTTAAACTTTTTTTAAGTTTGTTTTGCCACAAATACAAAAATTGAAATTAAAAATCAAAAATTACTCAAAATTAGACTACTACAGATACATAGCTAAAATTTTATATAAATAATCGAGTAACCCACTCCTACGAGAGTGCAAAATTTCAGCTCTCTATCTCTTTTTTTTGAATTTTTACATTTGAATGTTTGGATTGCTCAACTTTTAGGTCACTCGGTAAAATTTGGCATTGGAAAATGGAAGTATATATTGTTGAAATACAACCTTTGAATTTCAATAAAAAGCAGCGGCAGCCCGACTGCGTGTTTGTGTGGCTAGAGCCACTCTCATTTGAAAAAGGGGCGCCAAATCGTCACATGCAATTAATGTTAAAAATGAATTTTTTTAAATATGCTTTTACAATAAAAAAAAATTCAAGTACTGGTGAGGTTCAAACCCGATACTTTCGGATTAAAAAGTTTAGATTCATTATATTATACATTTTTTCTGAGATGGCTCAAAAAAATTTTAAGGGGGGTTTCAATGCATGAGTGGCGCAAAAATATGGTGGAGCACTGGCGCACAATTAGCTCGGGCCACTACTGATAAAAAGTCCATCTTTAATGACAGGACTTAATTTTGTACCCATTTTGTCCATCGTTGTGAATGAATGTTTTTGTCTTTCATCGTGGCAATGTAAAAATTCAACGAAAGAATTATTTGGCTCTACTTTCTATTTTATTAGCCACAGCCTAAAGAGTTTAGGGTTCTAAAAGAGAAGCTATAAAAAATCTAGTTTTTTATGGTTTTTTAGTTGAATTTGACAGTCTATAATAACATTATAATTTCACATTGTCCTTTATAATAACATTAATTTTATTTATTTTATCAAGAACTACCAACTACCTTAATGTTTAGCAGTCAAATCAAAGTAAACCTAGTGCAGTTTACTGGATACCCAGGTAGACACAAAAATCCGCGCCAACAGTAACCCTCAAAGCCCTAAAATGTACGCAAGTTTCACTCAATTTCACTGCGTTCACAGCAACATATTTAGATAACTTTAAATTCAGAAGACCAAGAGACTGAAAATAGATGAAAAATATCTACTGCGCATGCTCAGAAAACATATGTCCATTTTATGACTGTAGAATGATGGCAATTTCATTAACATTAGTGAAATAGGGCTACCGGGTATCCAGTACAGTATACCACGTATCACAACCTTTTAAAAATTATACAAAAATTATCAAAATTGGTTTTATAGTACCTAAGGGAGGAGTTACTTCACACCTAGGCCTGTACTTATAGTCGACAATTAGGGTTCACTTAGGTACCTGAGGGTCTATTTTTAAACTAATGTAAAACTGCAAAAAAAATAGTTTAGCTGAAAATGATGAGAACCGTAGCTTCCTTGGATAAACCATAGCAAAGCTATAAAAAAAAAAAAAGTTAACCCTAAGTGTCATCTATGAATACCGGCCATAGAAAATAAATATTTCTTTATTAAACAATATTTCTGGGTAGAGATTTATAAATTTTTTAGTTCTCCCCACTTGCGTACGCAGACTTCTAATGTTATGGGTGTCTGAAAAAGTGTGAAAAAATTTTTTGCCCCCCACAATTTTTTCTTCCTCCGATTTTTACTTATTCAACCCTTCCACAATTTTTGGGCCTCTTAATATTTTTCCTGAAGTATTTATTTATTTTTGCCTCTTGAGGATGTCATAACGTACACATGATTACCTTATTATTGCGTGGTACGAAACGAAATGAAGGTTAGGTAATATTTAAAAATTTTCAATATTATTATCGTACTAATTATTATTATTTTTTTAATTGTCATAGGTTCCGGGCACCAACAGGCATCCACCTAAGTACGCCTATGGTTCTCTTAATTGATTTAAAGAGAATTCTAAATATAATCTTTTAAGTAAGTTAAAATAAATTATAATCTTACTGTTTGTCACAAAATTTTTTCTGTCCAAAGCAAAATCAACTGCTAATCTTTCCGAACTTCTGGTGTCGTATGAAATGGAGAATTCTTCAATGACCGCTGAGACGAAGAAGGCTCGAATAATGAAAACATAAATTATTATATCAGTTTGACAAACATTTTCAACAATTACCGCCATTTTTCCAAATTTTCTAACAACTAAAAACTGTACACACTACCCATACCTACATATATCGACTGCAGTTTTAATTTCTTTGATTTGCTCGTTGTCTGTGGCTAGAAGTGGCGAATTCACCTGCGAATCATTCTCTTTATTTTAGAATCGTTAGGTAACTTATTGCACTGTTTATTCAAGTGGCATAAACGTGAGTGTAGTTCGCAAAGAAACAAACAAACAAATATTTATCAGCCAGCTTTATTTCGTGATTAATATTTAAATAATAAAAAAAATACTACTTGGTCGTTTATAAAAAAATATAAAAAATATATTATGTAGGTGCTTCACACTCGTTTAGTCAGTATTCAGTGCGGTGCTCAAGACTTAAGGTAGATTGGTACTAAAATCTAATTTCGTGAAAAATAGACACGAATGAGTTTAACTGCTTTCTTCAAACGTGATGTTTTCGGTTGGACAGTTGCACGAGTGAAAGTGTCGCTTCCACCCAATCTATGATGTTTTTCTACAATAGCTAATTATGATTTTAAAATTAGTAGGTAAGTTTAATTAGGTATGATATTTTGATTGAGAGGCTGTTCCAACCACTCCTACAAAGATCCGCGGCTATTCGATCATAAAGAATGACCATTGTTTTAATCTTTAGATACCCAGAACCAAAACCGCTGGTAGGATTTAGGTTCCCTAATTTACTGAACTTAGATTCGAGCTGTGTTCATACAATGTAGAACTGCAGAAGTGAGCGCAAATAATAAACGTAAAGTGTTTTTGATGTGTAAACATCTTAGCACTCCGTGTTTACAGTAGGACTTAAACGAGAAGAATTACGATCATCAGATTTGCATTTGCGTAACTGTAACTCTACAATTGTAACTCTCATTTGTTTGTGTTACATGACGTGTAGGTGTATGATTGTGTGCGTGTGTGCGCAATGCATTGCGCAAGCATAAAACCACAATATTTTATGTTTACATTCAACCTTCATGAGTAGACCCCAGCAAAACTCGCACCTTTTATTGTAATTGTTTGGCGTGAACGAAGCTATCAAACAAATACAACGACAAGAACGAATGAATTCGCTACCAGAGTAAACTGCTACAACCATCTGAAAGCCAGTGAATGTAGGTATTGGTGGGAAGAGCGAGCAAATTAATGCTGGTTTGGTGTAATCAAACCATTAATGGCCTATATTAGTAATCGAATACGTATTCAAATAATTTGTATTAAATCAAAATCAAACATCTGTCCGCGATTCGGGGGTAAGGAACTCGGCTTTACAATTGAAATCTTACTGGAATTTGGAGAACAGCCGACTTTATATGCCTAATCCAAAATTGCAACGTGTTCGGTGTAGTTAATCTGGTTCAGATATGCATGCGATAGGAAAATTCATAATGAGAGACAATTTGTCACCGAATTCCACAAGACAAGGGAGAATCCTGGGCGTTTAGACCTCCCTTAGCCAAAAAGAAACATCCTAGATATCTAAAAATAGCGTTTTTTTTCTTGTTCAGTTGATTTTTTTTTGTTAAAGGGAAGGTCAGAAGAGATAGTTGAGAATATGTGAACCCCCATAGTGACAGAGCTATCTAGGTCCTTGGCAAAATGGCTACATTATCTCAAACCAATAAAAGAAATTCGTGATGTTCCAAAAAAATTTACATTGATTCTATCATAACAATTATAAGATACCTACCGATATCAAAGTAGGTACGCTATTTTCACAAAAATCCAGTAAAGTCGGGAAAACAATGCAAATTTGACATAAAAATTTGAATTTTCTGTCCTTTAAACGGAATAATTCAAAAACTGATGTAGACTGAAAGAACGCATTTTTTTCCAACATTTACCATATACCTACATATTATTAAGGCGCTCACTTGACTTTATTTCACTGTGTCCTATGACACGCCACCAGCCAAATTTTGACTGTGGTTTGTATGATTGTACCAGTGACTTCCAAAAGTCGTGCCACCCAAACATTCAAAAGTAAAAATTTGAAAAAAGAGATAGAGGGTTGAAATTTTGCACTCTTGTAGGAGTGGGTTACTCGATTATTTATATAAAATTTCAGCTATGTGTCTATAGTAGTCTAATTTTGAGTAATTTTTGATTTTTAATTTCAATTTTTGTATTTGTGGCAAAACAAACTTTAAAAAATTTTAAGTGGCCAAAGTTTTCCAAAAATTCTGAAACTCCCCACAATAATGGAGGATGATTACCAGATTAAGCAGGTAAAGTTTCATTTTCTTAAATCAATTTTTTTTTTTTTAAGAATTTTCCTAGTGATTTGTACGCATAAAAAACGAATCAAAAAATTTTAAACTGCAAAAATTTTCAAAAAATTTTGAAATATGGAACAATAATAGGGACATTGTTACTCAATTAGGTGATTATGCAACTTTTTGTACGCGCTGAAAAAACAGTTGCATAACTGCTGATTGCAGGTGTTATCGAGAAAAAAACATTGACATATGAAAAGTTGAATACCCAAACAAATTTAAGGAAACTGTTATGACCTAATTCTGCCATAAAAGGAAGTACTGCACCAAAGTGCGGATCAATGGAGAGGATGAAATAAAATTTTTGAAATTAAAAAATTTTTTTTATTTGTTTTGAAAGCCTGGTATAAATTGTAAAAAAAGTTCTTAAAAAAACAAGGATGAAGGTACTGAAGTGAAACTTTACCCATTTAATCAGGTAATCATTCTTTATTATTGTACCAAGTTTCAGAATTTTTTGAGAACTTTTTCCATTAAAAATTTTTTTAAATTTATTTTTCAAATATGGAAAAATTATAATTAAAAATCAAAAATTCCTCAAAGTTAGATTATTACAGATACAGAGCTAAATCTTTGCATGAATAATTGAGTAACCAACTTCTGCAATTGTGCCAAGATTCAGCCTTGTATCTCTTTTTTCAAAATTTTTACATTTGAAGGTTTGGGTTGCGTGACTTTTGGGTCACCCGGTACTATTGTGATGAGACAAATAAAAAAAAAAACATTCCTTTTAAAAAGGAGGTTATGCATTTTTTTGTACATGGGTGTATTGACTGAAACGACAACTGCAACAACGAGGACGCCCATTTGATATTTAATATTGATATCCAATTAATTATAGGTACGCTATATGAGTGTACAAAAAGTTAACTGTTTTTCTGAAAGGAATATTCATTCTAAAAAGAAAGCGTTGAAAATCGATGACACGTCTTGAAGTTATTTCAAAAACTCTAACCTTCATAGCTCTTTTAATATGATGCGTAGGCTAAATTTTGACGTATTTACTTTGCTCATCAAATATATCTACCAGCAAAATATGGTCTACAATCACGGACACATTAATCTAGGTATACATTATATCAAAAAGTAGGAGTGAGCTGTCTTCTTCTTACGTTAGATGCTTGGCGGAGGGAACTTGATGACTTTTTTCCCCATTGGCTAGGGAGTTTATATTTGATTTTGATAACTTCCTTATATTATACTACGACATGGAATCTCAATAAGCTCTCCATAATACATGTTTTTTTTTCTTTTTACAGAGATGCTTCTTCACGTATGCTTCATTTTCAATACTCGTCGGGTTATAAACTGGTATAAACAATTAAATAACAGTTTACAAGCGAATAGTTTATTAATATATAAATTCTGTAAAATATGTACACCAAATAATCGCTCAATGAGTGGAAATAAACCACAATTAACTTTTATTTTGTAATTCGGGAATAAAAATGTATTATAGAATTGACAACCAGTGTTTCGTACAAAAATAATCTACAAATATGAAAAGAATGATTCTTTAATAATTAATAGAGCAAAGTTTGTTGAAAACTTTTCTGAACAGATACTGCTCATTTATGATAAGAGGTAATCGAAACGCACAGCATTTAATTCAATATTCTTTGTTCTTCGTGTTATGAAGAGCTGTAAAAAGAAAGCAACCATTACAAATACTTGAAGTAAATTTGTCTTCACTCTAAACAGCATAAATAATTCAAAGGTGGAGCTACGGGGAGCATTAAGAGGGCTAAGTCCACCTAGAAAATAGAAAAACACCCCAGAAGAAATTAAAAAATATATTGTACTGTTAAGAAAAAAAAAAAATTTATTTCAGAACAGGGCTTCAAGTACACCTCCATCTCCTCCCAGAAGTTTTATCCTAACTTCGCCTTTGACAAGGTCTAACAAGGGCAAGATGACACTGAATTTTCATTGCAAATGGAACGAAATGACGTTACAAAGTGGCTCACTAAAATTTGAAGTTTTCATCTAAACGCTTCAAATTAATATGGAATTCCAACCTCAATGTAATCATAAATCTTAATTAATAATAGGCGTAATTTGGAAGAAAAAAAAAATTTAAACAATGAAACTCATAATTTAATACCCTGAAGAAAATTAAATTTATAACAGAATCACGCAATCAGTGACATATTTATGCATATAGAAACGTAATTTTATTCACGATAACAGCTCTCTCCACATATACTATTTTCTTAAAAACTCATAATTTTCAGCGAAAAGTGAAATGCCATTAATGACTTATCCAAATATGGACATTATTTCAATGTTATTAGTAGCACATAGTCTAGTCGAACATATTTTGAACATATTTCGAAACAAAAATCAGTCCAAAATCTTAAAAATAAGTAATGTACACCATCGTTATAACGAGATTTAAAATACTCCTACCTATAACTACCCATTTGTCTTCCGCACATTTTTTTTATAAAATATATCGATGGTCGTTTCGTGGCATTTTCTCAAATCCATATCATTGGTTCCGATAGAGAAGTTAGAGTCAGTTCTTTTAAAATAATCAAGTCCTCGTCCTGGTTTAATGATCCAACCATTATCTAACCTGACGGAAACAAATATAAAAATATGTACTTGAGAAAACGATTTCTTACAAGCATCAAAGAAAAACATTTTCCATCGCCCATTTCATACCTTATTTCTCTATCATGCAACGTAGACGAGAAGTGAATAATTAATTTAACTTTAAAATGCGATACCAAATCATCTCGTATCATTTGCAACCACTTTTCCTGTTCAGCATTATTGTGGATGGTGGTCAAGATAATTTCGTTTAACTTAACGCACTTTTTCACAGCCAATTCACACAGCCTCAGAAAATTTTGACACTGCAACGATATGTAGATGATTTTTCGTTTTAGATATTATATTTTTTTTAAAGTTTCGAAAAAGTTGGAAAATAACGTAGACTATGATATGCGCTTTCAAAATTACTTGGTGAAACAGTCGAATGTATGGATCATCTACTTCAATTTTTGAGATATTCTGATCAAAAAATCTACCGAACACTCTCTCGTAGCTGTAACCACAAGAATTTTCCTCTACGACGATTTGTTCATGGTATGAGCCCAGTTCTTTCTCCGTTTCTATGAATTCCTGTAATTTCTCCGCTCGCGACATAAACTCGGCAATTTTTGTACGCAATTTATTCTGTTCTTCTATGGTAGGAATATCTGTAAAATATAGAGTACAAACATAATATATAGACGTCTTAAAACATTTATTACAACGAGAGAATACAAAACTCAATAAATCTAAAATAGAACCGATTTTATAATGCTTCGAGGAATTTTGATATGTGTTTGTATTCATTTTCTGTAGATCATTGCTATGTTGACGAAAAAATACTAACGTTTCATTTCTCCCATCAATATTTGGATACCTTCCACGTAACATGTTCTAGATTCCGTGTAACGTTTTTTGGTGTCCAGCTCTACGGCTCTTTTCAAAATACCAGCTGCAATTTCCGTTGCTTGAGTCATATTGCAATCGAATACTTCAGTTACGAATTACGACAACTGAGAAATGAAAATAGAATCCGAGAAGAGGACGACTCAGACTTTGATTAGGAACTGCATTAAAAAAGAAACTGAAGTTTATGAGAGTTCAAGCAAAAGTAAGACAAAATATTTATCACGTTCGTATCAACAATCTCGATATTTTAGCCTTTAATTTCAGCAGAATCAGATCTTAATCTCAACGGACGATTGAAAATATAAATGTTGAAAGAAGACAAAAATACAAAAGCAGAAAAAGTAACAACTGATAAGAAGTGATAGATAAAAAAGAACATTTTTTGGTTAACAATTTTTAGATCATCACTTGGATACACTGACAAATTTAGAAACTGCTTGTACGTCTATCTGTAGCTCTATAGCCTACTAAATTCAACAAGAACCGAAGTTTTCTTTTTTTTTGATTTTTCACAAATTTTAAATGTAAATACAAAATATTAAATATTGTTTCACACCACCTTGACATTATTCATTACTGACACCATTCAATGATTCAATTCAATGTGAATTACACCTCATTTGATTTTCAATTCTTTCTACCCCTACTCTTTACTTCTTTCTTAAATAGTCCCATCAAAATATGCCAAGACTAGGAAAATTGTATGGTTCTCTCTCTAATTTAATCAAAAAATAAAAGGTCTCCTAAAGCTCTACTCCCCCCTATCCACGATTATAAAATCTTCGCTCTTGTATCTTTCAATCAGCGGAGTACCAGTATGATAGAATCTTTGAGAATAGAATGCAGTACCTAGGAATTACATTACTAATTATGAAGTGAGGTTGAAATCCAAGGAAAGAAACAAGTTAGTTAGAGATACTGTAATGCAATGATTCAAAGTACAAATTGTTGGGATACGATTCCCTCACTCCCTCATGAACACATAACCTCATATTGACTAACACTGTATGTAACATGTTTATTACATTTATTCGTTTCACATGTGGTGACACTGATCGCCAACGCAATATTCTTTCCGCCACTGCTCGACGGAGAATGTTCTCCATTCGTCAGTCGTTGTACTAACGTCGTCAATAAATCGTTTTTCTAAGTTGGAAGTTTGTCCTTATCTTTTCCGTGTGAAGTGATCAGAACTCACCTCAATATGGTAGGCAGAGTTGCGGATTGGAAAAATAAGTGTGGTAATTAAAATGTGATAATTGTGTAGTTAATTAAAAGTTAAAAATTCGTGTTTCACGCAAAGTGAAAAGGCTTAGTACCATGTGATACCTCCACGCAAAGTAGTAAAAAAGTATAAAATTTGTGAACGCAAAGTTCGTTTTAGTGATTAAAGTAACTATCCTGAAAAAGTTGAAAGTTTTAATTTGAGCAAATCAATAATAAAAGTGAAAATTAATGAAAACAACGGTAAATTCTTGGGCGCCTGTTAAAACGTCGAAATTGAGAATTTGAAGAAAGCAGATCAGGTATGAAAGGATCTTGTGGTTCGGGAAACCAGTTCATAGAATCAAAAACGGTTGGCAATTGTTGGTGCTGTGTTCCGGAGAATAAAACAAATTAAGAAAAATCAAAATTCTGAAAGTTGCGATGTAAAATCGTCGAAGTTTGGTGTCAACTGGGCATGAAAACAGAAGGAAAACATCGAAAAAACTACAAAAGTGAACGAAGAAATATAAGATAAGTAAAAATTTTAGATTAATTAATTATTAATTCGTGTGATTTTGATCAAAATTGACTAAAAAAAATTAAAATTTTGGGAACACAACGTTAAATTTTGGTATATTTTCATGTATATTCTCAACCAAATTTCAAGTAAAGTCAAAACTTGAAAGGTGGATTCAATAGCCTTTCAAACTTTATCTTGTTGGTCGAGAATTGCAGAAAAAGGAAATCTTTGTTGTTTGAGCTTCATCGAATCCAACAAAAGAAAACCTATATTTATGATCATTAACATTGGTGACAAATTTTTTCCTGTTCACATACAATAAAAGATCTTTTCAATTGATGAAAGTTAATAGATTATTTCCTTTTCAGATGTAATCTCTTTCATACTTTTGTTGAATAATAATTTATGTTTTAACGTGTTTAGCAGAATCAATGTCATTCTGAAACAAGAATTAAAGCTTTAACCAATTCGATTTTGAAATTTTTGGCGATAAAGTCCGAGTAAATCGATCGCTTAAGAAATAGAAACAACGACGGAGAGATCACCTCATCGTTGGCAACATATATTTAGTGAGATTTATTTTAAAATATTAATTAATTATTGAATGTCATATTGTAGTTTATTTAACTTGCATTCCCTATTGAGCGGTTGAGACTGTGTTGTGCATTATTTTGCAGTGAAGACAGTGTTACCCTCTAGATTTAAGTTCTCGTGTTTCTGAGGTAGGATTTAAATTCCCAAATACCCCAAATTTAATAATAAAATGTTACGATTTGATACAAAAAAGGTATTCAATGGAAGGAATTATGATGCCTGGAGGACCACGATGGCCTCAACACTCTATGCAGAGGGATTGTATCCAATTATGCACGATGTTGAGACCGAAGTGCTATTTTTGGGACTTGAGTTGAACAATTTTTTAAACCCTGACCCTGGCAATGCTAGTTCAGCTAGTCGAATGGCATATTTCCGCAATCAGGAAGAGGGAAAGGCTATAATCTATCAGGGACTTGACAACGAATTAATTGAAAGAGTCAAAGACCTAAAAACAATAAATCAAATATTAAAAGTCTAAGATGAAAGGTACAAAAGCTGCACGCAAGTCACATATATTAATGCGAAGCAGGCCTTTCAAAGATTAAAATTTAACAGTGATGGGAATATGAGAAGCTATTTAGACGTATTCTCGAGATCAGCTCAAAAAATAAGGGACTGTGGTAAACCTTTGGACAAACAGGAAGAAATAGAACAACTTCTAATATCATTGAACATGGACTATGACATGACAAGGCTGGAGTTTAATACTTTAAGTCAGGATCAGAAAACAATTGAAACACTCTACGCCATGTTGATCGAAAGGTCAGATAGGTTGTATGACGAGAAAAAGTCAAGATATAATAATAATAAATTTCGTAATTTCAACCACAATAATAAAAATCAAAGATTTCAATATGGAGGAAATTACAATAGATACAATAACACTAATAGAAATCAAAATCACAGTCAAAACGTAGATCAGGGGAAAATGACATATAATAATAATCAACAATCAGAAATGTCTCAGAACAATAATAATAATTATGAAAACAAAAAATATAACAATAATCAAAATCAAAATACTTTGTCAAGTTCGAATAGTTTAGTATGTTTTAAGTGTCATGGCAAAGGGCACATAGCCAAGGTATGTCCGTCAAATAAAGAGGGTATAAAACCCCAAGATAAATTAGATGGTCCTGCACAAAACACAAGATACGGACGAAACAATCACAACAATAATAATAAAAATAAGAAGGAAAATGACGTTCGATATAGGAATCATGATCTGAGAATAAACACAAATAATAATAAATTGATAAACTTAATTACATCTACAGACACAAAAAAAGTCAGACTCAAATTATGTCCCCCTCACTAAAAGAATTATGTTAGATGGTGGAGCTGTTGCTCACGTAATATCAGATTTATCAAAACTGTCTAACCCAATAATGTTAGAAAAGCCTATCGAGCTAGAATGTGCCATTCAGGATACACTACTTATTGCCACACACATAGGTACTATATTTATCAGAGTGGAAAATTCAGAGAGAAACCAAACAGTGATAAGACTAAAAAATGTACATTATGTACCACCCCTAAACGTAGATCTAATGTCAGGGATTAAAATAACAGAAAATAGGGCGCTTGGCATAGATCAAAATTTCTCTGCAGCACACATATACGTCCGAGGCACGGACGAAGTCATCTTTTCAGCCCCAAAAATAAGAGGCGGTAAAGTACAAAATTGTACCAGAGTCTGCCGTAAATATTGTAGAAGATGCAGATGAATTAAATAAAATATGTCCTTATAATAATGAGTCGAATAAATTGGCATGTATGCCCAATATAAACTCCCAAGATGAGTGGATGGAATATGAAATAGAAGAAGAAATTATAGAGGAAAGTCAGGAGGAAAACGAAGAGAATGGAGAGAATATTAATAATAAAACACAAGAAAACACAATTAATAATAATGAAGATAATATTATAATAAACCATAATGACGAACTTGACAATAATAATCCACAAGAAAATGAAATGAATGAAGGTGGAAGTGAAATGAATGAGGATGTAGATATAAATACCAATAATAATATAATAAATAATAATAATATAATAAATGACAATCGAGAAGCTAATGAGAAAATAGAAATATCAAAAATAGACAAAAAAATGATATGGCATAGGAGATTAGGACACTTATCAGGAAAAAATTTAAAGTTCTTGACAAAGGTCTCAAGAGGTATTCCAAATGGAATTACTTTTTGTGATGAAGAGTTTAGTCTGTGTGAGGTATATGTGAAAGCTAATTCTGGAAGATTAGGGCACAATGGAACTCGCACATGACCTGAGAGGAAACTCGAGCTCGTTTCATCAGATACAATGGGCCCCTTCTCACCAGGCATATATGGTGAAAAGTATGTTTTGATTTTCGTGGATCATGCCACAAATTACACTTTTATCTCCACTATTGAAAAAAAATCAATGGTTTTCGAGGAGTTTAAAAAATTATACATGAAACTAAAGTCAAAATTCCCGGATCACCCTATAGCCACTTTAAGATGTGACAATGCTAGGGAATATCTTGACTCAAATATGAGGACATTTTGTGAGGACAATGGCGTAAACCTCGAGCCAGTTGTTCCGTATTCATCAGAGTTGAATGCGATGGCCAAAAGGCAGAATCAAACGATTATGGCAAGGACAAAGGCTATGTTGTTTGACTCCAATTTGGACTTCAGATTTTGGTCATTGGCTGTTCTGACGGCTGTTTATGTTATAAACCGAAGCCCAACTAGGGCCAATAAAGACAATAAAACGCCTTTTGAGATGTTTTACGGCACAAAGCCGGACTTATCCAACATGAGAGTTTTTGGGTCTCTTGCTCACAGGCATATCCCCATAGAGGTCCGTCAGCAACAAGCCACAAAAAATAAAAGAAAAAGAGCCAACAGTGAACACCCAAAATTAACCCAAAGAACCGACAAAGGAATTTTTGTAGGGTATACCAACAGTGGGTACTGTATAAGGGACCCATTAATGGACAAATCGCATGTCACTTGCGATGTCAGATTTGATGAAACGAGAAACATAAAACAAATAAATAATATAAACAATAATAATGAAAATACACAAGACAATAATAATATAATAGATACTCCCTTAATTTTAAATTTATTTAAATCAAGATATAAAAATTACATTGAGGATCACATCCCTCAAAAATGGGAGGATGTCAAAAACAACCCCTTTAAGGAAGAGTGGCAACAAGCCATTACAGACAAGCTGAATTCATTATCTGATATGGGCGTGTGGGAAGTTGTCCCAAAGGAGAGAAATGTGAGGTTGGTAGATACAAAGTGGTGTTTCACCACAAAACCCGACAACCAAGGCGCTCACATACCGAAAGCTAGATTGGTTACGAGGGGTTTTAAAGATCTCACTCACTATTCTCTAACTGAAACATATTGTGAGAAAATAGGAACTGCCAACGGATTGAACTACACGAAAATACGACGATGAAACCTAAACTAACGAAGACATTGAGCAAAGACTAGACACACACATTACGAACATATAAATAAGACACTAAATATTCACTATTTCACGAATTTTATTCCACATAATAACAGCGGACATGTTATATCACCAACGGTTGATGAGTGACGAGAAGGCATACAAAACATATAATCACAGTTGGGTTTCAAACACAAAAATCACAGATTACAAATAATAATAAAACAGTGTTACCACAACATATGATATGCGAGAATAATAAGCCGACGTATAATATAATTTGCTATTATTCTCACACATATGCCCTGGTAATCCAATACTGGTTAATCAGATGGATACTGTCAATTACCAATAAATATGGTTTAAACATATCACAATTCAATATAAAAACAGCCTTTCTTAACTCACAAATAAAATACCCTATATTCATATCAAACCCTAAGGGATAATTACCTGAGACTCATATTCATTGTCATCTCTGCAAATTCAGTGTTCGAATGAACAGAGACTTGAATACAAATCAATAACATGATTTCACACATTTAGTTGATATTAGCTTATCACATTTTGGAACACCCTTATTCAACAAGTATAAACAAATTTGAACAAAACTTTTCTCAAACAGCATGGAATATCGAAAAATACCTGAATCAAAATACGTTACTATAATATAATATGTCGATAAATAACTTTGAAAATACATCGAAATATACGTTACAATCAAATAATAATCTAGTCATTTTTTATGTAATTTATTTTATTTTATTTTATTTGAGAAATGAAGATAAATGTACAATAATACGATAATTAAAAATTAATTAATTTATAATACTCGTTCCCGCGATAAATCATGTTTGCTCGCTTCGTTGGACTGAGGGAGGGTGTTGTTCTGCACTCCACCTACACTCGCTCACTAACACTTAGCGCAACTACTTTCGATAACGCCAACTAACACTATTCAGGTTGTGCGAACAAACACGACTTTTTTCATTTGTTCACCCGAGAATGCTGAAACTCATTT